>BSBM01000860.1:2812500-4012500 GCA_027924585.1 Larix kaempferi
TCATTGATTTTAGGTATTCAACCTTAAGATGCGAGTTTCTGTGTTAATATGGAAGAACAAGCATCTCTAGGATGATAGATATATTCTTAATGGTAGAAAAATTGGTGGAGGAGTTTGAAAGATACAACTATTGGGTAGGAAACAATGGCTTATATGACCATCTACTTATTCTTATACAACTAGAAAAGAACCTTCATTTTCTTTTAAATATAATCTTGTATGGTTTGATAAGAAATATTTTAGACTTCTTATTACAAAAAATGGAAATATGAATAACACCACATCCAAAATTGGTTGACATGACCTCTAGTTCGAATTTCACACACACAGCATATAACATACCCCCATTAATAACCCAATTCTTTTTTTTGGAAATAAATACCTATCAGAGCCTAACATTTATTCTTGATGCCAATATAATTGTTAGAAAATAACATTCTAATTATTATTTTAATGTTCTAAACTAAATATATCTGTTTAATTGCTTCCACTTTTATAAATTGAGACTACCTCTCATCTCATTGGAGAGGGCATTATATTCATCAACATTATAAAACATTGCAAAGGGTTCATTTCTAAACTCCAAAGGATTATGTCTCTCATATATACATATATATATTAAAAACTTTATTGTACCCATGCATACTACAAAACTATGGTAAAAAAACAATAATATTAAATTAAATATGAGGGACCACTCCACAAGGATATCGAATATCCATTAAAAAGGGTATAATATGGATATGTTAAATACTTTTTGCAACATCATTGTATAAGGATATTGTACCCATGCATAGTACAAAATTATTGTAAAAAATCAATAATATTAAATTAAATATGAGGGTATAATATGGTTATCCATTAAAAAGAGTATAATATGGTTATGGATTGATAATCCAAACCTTTATATTAATATTACACAATGTTCACACAATAGGATTAGTGCGCACTCTTTTTAACGTTATATAATTTAGCAAATAAAAATATACAACATTACAATTTATAACACATATAATATAATATTTAGGTCATGACATACTTAATATGTTTGGTCTACTTTCCAACTAGTCGAATTAATGCTAAGTTTTGGAATTTTGAATAGAATACATATGGAATTTAATCCAGGTTTGAGTTGTCGATTGCATATGCTTCTTGGAATTCTCAACGAAGATTGACAACAAGGATCGAGAGACCGCCTAGTTCATAGTACTCACTTAGTTTATGGAGCCTACGGTAGGCTCTTAATGAGGTAGTTGGTTTGCACGCCATTTCGTATGGGTAACCTACTGTAGCTCTTAATGAGGTAGGTGGTTTGCACGCCATTTCATATGGGTAACCTACGGTAGGCTCTTAATGAGGTAGCTGGTTTGCACGCCATTTTATATAGGTAGCTTGGTTTAGACTCTTGTAACTCTGAGCTATGGTAATTTTTATTCAACCCTGTAACTTCATTCGCATTCCCACTCACCTATGAATAAATTTATACCTTTGCTAACAATATCGTTTGTCTCTCCAGTATGGTGATGTCGAGACTATTTCACGGGTTAATGACTCGATTACCGTCCTTAATATTTGTTTTGCTTGCATAGTAAGTGCTATCTCCGTTCAAGCATTTAGCTAGTGATTGTTTGGGGTTCCTCCTCTACAAGGAATATCATGAGTGTGGTATATAATCCCACCAACCTCTACGCAGGTTTCATGGAAAATAATTGTTAATATTGTGACCGATAACAGGTAAATGAATGTCCATTTTGTTCTACTGCTATACACATATATTGCTATATACACAAGCATTATTAAATGCAGGGTTTGATTTATTATTTAATTGAATTGGTATAAGTTATTTGGACACAGATGTTGTTTGGGCTCAAACTCGGCATGATCATGTCTGCAACCTCTATCGATAGATGGACCACTTGCCGGCCTACACCACCAACTGACTCAAAAACTAAGCCAACTCATGGCCACAGTTGCAACTCTTGGTAAATTAGAGAGCAAACAAGATTCACTGTACATTTTTATGAATAAAATATACTCATTAAGGATTTGTATTAATTTTCTCCATTTTATTTGATGCCATACCCAAAAGTATTCAGGTGCATTCAACATAATGCATAATCCCTTGGTTGCTTTCACAGGTATGAAACATTTCTCTCTATGTTTCTGAGATGGCTCAAACCTCAATCATAATAATATGCATTCTTTTTATAATGGATCGGTTTTGTTCTCCGAGGAAAGGGATTATTTATACTCTGTTATTTGTAACATATTGATTTGAATTCTAAAATGTTAGCTCTACTTTCTATCTATATTATGTGGGTCGGAACGGGTTCAGAAAATTGATTCCTTAAAAACGATGGATCCTCATAGAATCGAAACTCTGCTTTTTTTTGTAAATCCCCGACGGTTGGTAGAGAGCCCTGCTGTAAATCCATGATAACTAGGGTAACTAGGGTAAAGAATGTTGGACTTGTAGCCAGGATATCGACGACGAAGAACAATTCTAGATCTTGACGAGATCGTTTTTCATTCTCTCCTTCATGTGTTTACCCTTGTCCCAACTTATATTCATGATGGACGCGTGACGAGTACAATGGTTTTAACATTTTTTTTAGATCGACTTTCCTGGCATATGCGTTCAGTCCGAGTGATAACTTTTCTTTTAAGTGTAGATCGAGTTCAATGCTCTCCCATTCACCGAATATTCCCTTACTGGACAGTGCTATGGTGCGTTACCTCTGAACCTCGTGATATCCACCTTACGGGTCACTTTGCTCACACGAATTTCTATCTAACTGTAAGCAGGTTGCGTTTTAAATAGGATTTGGGCTTCATAAATGTATTTGGTTCATTACTACTATATTCTAAAGCTTGCTTCTTTGTTGCTATGATTAAAGAAAGAAAGACATATGCCTTGTGATGATATGAAATAAACTTAAGTATGTTTTATAAGAAGTTTATGCAAATATTAGAATGAGAAAAGTAAAAGCATTAAGAATGTTGAAACTCTATATTTAATATAAAATAAAAGGGTTAAACCAATTATTATTTTACGTGTCTTTAGTTAAAAGAAGTAAAGTTTTATTTTTTATTTTTCATAATCTCTTATGGTTGGGGTTGTTACACTTTCTTCATGATTCTTGAGACTAAGAAACCTCATTCAAGGCCATTTAAGGCCCTTGATTTCTTCCCTAACCATTGTTCCATAATATGCGTCTTTGGTATACAATACATAATTGTGATGCTCATATTCCCATGTAGAGATGGCATATCCCCTATAAAGGTTAGTATTCATGCTTGGATTAATCATTTATGTGCATCAATCATCAAACACGAGAGTCTTAGTTATCACTCACTATTACATTAGCATTCAAGTTCAAATAAGAAAAGTTTAATTTTAAACATTTTTATCTCACTAAATTAGTATTAAAAACAATATTTACACCATGATTCATTGAGAAAGTGAGAACTTAGATTTGGAACTTCTTGGGACTGACATAGTTGTGTAAACTTGTATGGATTTTGTATAGTTATTTTCTAGATTATTGTCATGATGTATTTTCTTATTTATAAACTCTTGTATTTAGTATAATATATTCAAGTGCTTTACCTTGTATCTTATTTTTTTGTGGTAAATATGTATGCTTTCATCTTCTTAATGATTACAATGTTATTGCAGGTAGGGTTCGAATCATCCTACTAGCTAGCACATATGCTCTCAAATCTTGTTGGAGTCATCCTACTAGCTAATATATTTCTCATTTAGAAAATTGTTGTTATAGTTTATCACTTGTTAACCAATTGTATCATTTGATGATTTGCATGGTTGTTTTGCAGGTCTTCTTGTCATCTTGAGCACTTAGTCGAGCGGAGGTGGCAAATTCCTTCCGAAAAAGGTACCTCGAGTTCCCTTTGTGTCCATCACACCGAGTTTTCTTTGTGTCCATTGTAATTATTATATATTTAATTACTGTATTTATTAATTTTTAAAAAATATACAATTAATATCATCATAATAGCCTCCATGGTTGAATGCAAACACTTCCGTGCACTACAAGAAAAATGACATTTTAACCTCACATAAAATTGTTGTATATTAAAATATTTAATTTAAAATAATATTTGTATAATATTATAATTATGTTTATAATATTTTTATTAATTTTATTATATAGCTTTTAAATATAAAAAATTAATATTGTTACATTATATACACATACACATGTAATTGTTGTATATGAAAACATATTATAGTAGAATATTGAATTTCAAATAATTTTGTATAATATGCTTATGATTCTTTTTATTAATTTCATTAAATATATTTTAAATAAAAATAAAAGTATTATATTATAATGTTTAATAATTTATTCATTGATAGATAAATCTAAATAAGTAGCAGCATTTTAAGAATACTTATCTTACATCAAATTGTATTAAAAAAATATTTTTGAAGTTGTTTAATACTTTCAATTGTATAGAAGAGTTAATTTTGAAGTTGTTAAATACTTTCAAATGTAATTTTTATTTCATTTTTTAGAAAGATCATAGTTAAGTAGATTTTGTCCACTTTCAAATTAGTATTAAGTAGCAAAATAATTTTATTTATATTTTATGAAGTCCCTAATTAATTTATAAAAGGAATTCCTAGTCTAGGATTACAAGTTCCATCAATGTCTTTAGCTTCCAAGGGTTTTTCTATATGATCATTTGACATGCATCGATAATAATTAACTAGTAATAGAATTTTATTTATTCTTTATGAAGTCCTTAATTAATTTATAAAAGGAATACTCAGTACAGGATTTCAAGTTCCATGAATGTGTTTATCTTCCAAGGGTCCTTGTATATGATCATTTGACATGCATATATAGTTCCTTTTACATTCTTATGCTATTAATAATTGCAAATTATTATAAGAAAAAACTAGAAATATGACCTATTGTAATTTCGACTTGTTGCATAAAATTTTGGTGTTGACCTTTTTAAGTAAAAGCAAGAAGGCCCCCCTCCCCTCACCTCCCCACCTCAAAGGTGCTCCCCTTAATGCCTAATATGGGTTCATCGGATCCCCATTCTCCACTATGAAGCCCTACCCTTCATTTATGAGTCACCTCCCCATTGCTCTTTTTTTCTTTTATCAACATCATATAAACAATACAAACTTTCATGCTTTCTACATTGTGTTTTTTATATACATTTTTGATATATCATATAAACAATACAAACTATTATTTTATTTAGCATCTTGTTTGCTTATACTACGCTTATACTAAGATGCGTTGGGGTTGCTGTTTGTTATAACTTGATAATATGTTATAAAGGGGGTATTAAAAATGGGTTGATAAAAACAGATACCTACAATATCTCGTGAAACTAAGGGGTTTCTTAATTGGAAAGGTATATTGGTAGGGGGGTTCAACAATACAATTTTAGGAGGCATTTTCCAATATTTAGTGAAATTAGGGATATTCTTTAATATCCCACGAACAATCGTGCTATGTAACAAGTTCAATGAGTGAACCCCCCGTGAATGCACCATGATCAAGGCCACTAACCATAACATACTCATTTTAAAGTAGATATTTGCCATACAAGTTGGATATGGGCACAATTAAGAGTTTTTGCATTGTAGGATGCGTCTCAAGGCCTTGACTAGAGTCATGGAAGGAAAGAAAGTGCCTTACAGCATAAATGAATATTTAAGCCTCATTGACCATGAACATGAACTAAAACCACAACATAGGTCCTTTAGAGGAAATATTTTGCCTCTATGTGCAATATGGTTACCATTATGAAGTATTTCGCTATAGGGATGAGTGTCTCAAGGAATTGGTCATGGTCAAGGGAAGAAAATAAGGCTCGTGAGCCCTTTATGAATCCTTTAAGGATCAAGGGACATAAATAATTCCTTAAACCACATAATATGTCCTCTATAAGGCATCATTGTCCTTTGAGTGAGGTATGGGTACAATTATAATGTTTTATACATTAGATATGGATCTCGAGGCCTTAACCATGGTCGATAAAGAAATCCAGGGAATTATATCATAAATCATGATTCTTAGGTTAATAGGCCATTATTAAGGCTTTTAACTACAACATGGGCCCTCTTAATTGGATATTTTGCATAAGAGTGGTATACAGGTGTCATCACGTGTTTTTGTGTAGTAGAAATGGATCTATGGGCCTCGACCATGATTGGAGGAAAATAAGTTCCTCCATCGCTAAATTAATATTATATGTTTTATAGGACGTGACATATTTATCAAATCACCACAAAACCCCTCGAAGGAACCTTTGTACTTGAGTTAGATATGGGTGCCATTAGGAGGTTTTGCACACATGAGATGATTTTTGGGACTTTGTCCCAAAATTAAGCTTCTAGGGTCATGGCCTATGAATAGGCCTTAAAGGACCATACAAACCTGGAATATTGGCGTCTTGGTGGGATATGTGCATCATTAAAATATTTTATGAACTTAGTATGGGTCTTGGGGTCTTGACCATGGTCGATGAAAGAAAACAAGGGTCATATTATCAAAATTAGTCTTTGAGGGATCATAAACGTTGGGCTCTAAATGAGATATGGGAACCAATAGAAAGTTTTAGAAAAAATGGATGAGTCTAGAGACCTTGACCATGTTCACAAGAGAAAATAAAGGGTCTTAGGAATTAAATGAATATTTTAAAGCCGATGCATAATGAATGAGTCCTCAAACCAGTACATAGGCCCTGTAGAAGGGATATCTGATCTTCAATTTGGATATGGGTGCCATTAGGATTTTTTTTGCACCAAAGATGGGTCTATGGGTCTTGACCATGGTAAGTAGCATAAATAAAAGGGGCCAAGTCTTATGTAAATATTGTAAGAGTATAATCCATGAAAATGGCCTCAAAGCACCACTTAGGCCCTCTAAAAAGGATCTTTGATATCTAGGTAGGATATGTACACCTATAGGAGGTTTTTCATACTATGGAATGACCTTGGGGTCTTGACCATGGTTAATTAGGGAAAGAAGAGATAAATGAACTAACTAAATATTTCATGGCTCATGGGACAAATGGAATTCTTTGAAACATTACAACACACCCTTTATAGGGTAACTCTATCTACCAAATTGGATGCATATACCAATAGTAGATTTTTTTCACCAAGGATAAGTCTTAATGCCTTATCCATGGTCATATGGGAGCCATTACAAGTTCTTCCCTAGTAGGTGATTCTTGAGACACTACAAATAGTCCAATGATAAAAACCAATGTCCTAGAGACTAAAATATGTTTGATGGTTTATGGGCCATATATAGGGTCCAAAACTACCACACAAGCCCTATAAATGGAAGTTTTAGTCCATAAGTATAATATGGAAAAATTGACGGGGTTTGGCATGCTATGGATTGGTATTATGGCCCTAACCATGGTCTAAGGAAAACAAATAGAATCTTAGGGATATACACATAACAATTTCTTGATATATGAATATAATATAATGATTAAAGGATTAAACTATGTTGAGATAAGAGGTTTTAACAATGAAAAACTAAAGTAATAATAACTTAATATACTTATGTTCTATGTAAGGAGAAAGTGAATACTATTACAATTATCCCATTCATAATTCTTAGTGGCTTGCTGACAATATTATCATCACTTAGAATGATAGCAGGAAATGTAGAGGTGGTACATATGACTATGAACCTAAAATAGATGTTAGGCTCTATTGGTTGTCCTTGGGCCATGGATAGGGCCCTAATTTACTAATATATAGTCTTATTAACCTATTAATGGTATCCATTTACAAGGTTTGTGTGGTGGCTTTAGACCCTATGCATGGTCCATGGACCATAAAAGCATCTGTTACTACCTAAGACATTGGTTTTTATGATTGGACCATGGGTTATATCTTAAGACCCATTTAGTGTGGAAACATTGTAATTTTTTTCATATGATGATGGACATGACCTTGAGACCCATCCTTGGGGAATAAAATATCCTAGTGGCAGATGCATCCTAATTGGTGGCTTAAGATCCCCTCTAAATGGCATGTGTAATGGTTTCAGACCTCCTTTTGTTTTGTGATGCCTGAAAGCTCCATTTAGGTCACATGGCCCCCTTTTTTCCTCACTCGACTATATTCATGATCCCAAGATCCATCAATAGTACACAAAACCTCTTATTGACACACATATCTCACTCAAATGTAAAAGATCCATTTTAGAGGGCTTATGCAGTTCCTTGAGGTCACATTCATAGAACAATTCTTAAAATATTTATATAGGACTTGAGGCCCTTTATTTCCTCTTCTTACCATGGTCAAGACACCACTACCCATCCTTGTTGGACAAAACCTCATAATGGCACCCATCTCCTAATTGAAATCCATACGTACCCTCTAATGGGTCTCTATAGTGGTTCAAGGACTTCTTCATGGATCATGAGTGTTAAAAGTTTCATTTAGGTCCTAATATACTTTACTTTTTCCCACGACCTTGGTCAAGGTGTTGATACCCATTCATTGTGTCTAAAAATTTCTAATTGTTCCCATATCTCATTCAAAGGTAAAATATTTGATCTATAGGGTTTATGTGGTGGTTCAAGGTGCCATTAATGGATTATGAGCCTTAGAAGAGGCGCTTATTTTCCTTCATTGATCATAGTTAAGCCCCCAAGACCCATTTTGGTAAGAAAAATATTCTAATGACATTAGTACAAAATGAGAAATTAATGACTAAAAAAATGACTAAAATTCGACTATAAACGACTATTTTTTAGTCGGTGACTAATAGTATCCGATTTTCACTATCTTATCTCTAGTCGTATTTCACTAGTCATTAATTGGTTAACTTATTAGTCATTGATTTAGTCATTGATAGTCATTGATTAAGTCATTGATTTAGTCATTGATACTCATTGATTTAGTCATTGATTGTCACAATTAATGACCAAATATACGACTAAATAAACTAATAGATGATAACATATTAATGACTAAGCTAAATATGACTAAACATTAGTCACACTATAAGATACTGGAAATTAGCTACTAATAGTCCTATATATGTGAATTTAGTCGTTTTCTTAGTCACTAATTTATGATAGGGTACGGAGGAATCGAACCACCAATCTCCTTCCTATAATTAGGCAGGTGCTCTACCATTGAGCTAGCACACTTTAAGAAGTTGTTATTACTTGACAATGATGATATTCAAATCCTTAGGTTCCTCCTAAGTATGTTTAAAGGCAACAATCAATGCAATGAAATCAACTGAACTATACTAGTAGTTGAGTAAATTATTCAATAGTGCGCAAGGGGAAATCAAGTTTTTGACTACGAGGAAAAAATATTTCACGTTATATAATGTAAGAAAACATCTTATGCAACATACATAAAAAATACCAAAATAAAATATATTACAGTTCACTGCAAAACATGTTGATACACCTTCTCTTTCTAAATATTCATAATTTAAGTACACAATAATTGTTTTGCTTCAAAAGCTCCCTTTTCAGCCTAATGAAATGCATTTTTCACATGTTAAAAGTGTGATGACCTTCAGACCTATAAAAATAAAGTAAAGAACTAAATAATATAGTTTCCAATAAACAACTTACATCATTGTGTTTTCCCATGTCTCCTCTGCCAACTTCTTTGCATATTCAGGATCATCACACACTAGAATGTTATCAAATAATGTTCATGATTTAACCTGTAATTGCAATCAAGTAAAATTTATTATATGAAAATTGTTTATGTAAATGATTGAAGACAACTGCAACGAATCTATCTAGAAAGCATAAACATGCTTTCAGCACACCACCATTGACATTGGGAAGATAAACATGACAAGCTTATAGACCATTCCATTAGCCAAGATTGGACCAGTGAATCATCCCAATCATTCTTCCTTTGAAAGGAAGTAGCAACATCATTCAGATTGCTTGATTGCACGTACCCACGTAAGAGATTAAGCATCATTAAGGTTGTCTGGAGATAACATGGACAACTACAGTAAGGCTTATAGAGAGAGAAAATGTAGGGCTTTCACTATGTCTAGACTCTATATGTTCATATTTTTTCATCAATGTTTGTTCTCAGGTACCATCCAATGGGAGAGGGTCTTGGGTTAGAATTGTGTTGTTAACTTGTTTGTAATATCTGCTATAAATGGGATTGCTAAGAATCAAGTCTGTTGGGATTTTGTACATCTTTTTGCATATGAGGGAAGATGCAAGTCCTGGTGACTGACATAATAGTTAACCCTTAGTTGTATGTCTTAGCCAAAATGCAGCCTAGTTGCAAGAAGATCTTGTAATGGAAACTACAAATTATCTAATGGCTTAGTATCTTCACCCAAAATCAAAATATAGTTTTACCAAGGGATGTTTCATATCTAATCAATAGAACAATTTGGAAGGCTGGAAAAAAGGATATGTGTTTACAGGATTAACAAGTAGCGGACTTGCAAGTTACAACACCTACTAGTTGGCAAGATACAACTAGGCATGCATGGACATAAAATCGTGTGGTTGGGAAATCCTATTGATGGATCTTATAAATTTAAGTTAGGATATTCATCATTATTTGTAGCTGATAGTAATACAGGTTCTTAGTGGTGGTTGGATACTATCTGGAAATTAAAATTGAAGGTCTTTTTTGGTTGACACTTTCAAGCAAAGTGTTAGCATGAGGCACTTTTTAGAAGAGGTAATGGTACATTAGAGAGATTTTGAGGTCAAAAAATGGCCTCCTAAGAGATGTACTACAAAAACATGAGATATATTAAAATATTATGAGTTGGGGGTTTTATGGGGTAGGTATATATGACAAGTCATCTCCCACACTATTTTCTATGCACAATATAAATAACCATGGTTGAGTTACTTTTCAAAATTCACTAGAAATAAAATTAATAAAATAAGTCTACATTGATGTGACTAAGATTCATTGTAAATTCCCAAAAATTTATTGTCGTTTAGCATTTATTTGTCTTGAACTTGCAAATGAAATTAAATAATAAAAAACATTTTTAAGAGCTATTTTTTTTAATTTTATGTTGACTTTTTATATTTAGTACTTTTCTCATGAATTTAATATAATGTAATTTAATTGAGAATTTATTTACATGTAAAATGTTAATAATATTATTATAATCCACATTGCATTATTATTATTATTATTATTATTTATTAAATCTATTATTATTCTTTATTCATTAAATCTATATTGGTAAATTAATATCAAAATCATAAAAATTTTGGGGATATTTATATTATTGTAAATTAATGTTATAGTTAAGTTTCTCATAGAAAATAATATAAAACTTAATTTATTATTTGAAAACTTAATTGATTTCCACACTTTGAATATGGATTTGGAAAATATATACCCAATTCAAAAACCCTCTTAAAGATAGTCTCTTAAAAAAATATGATTAAGATAATATCCCATATAACTTCCAAGTTTCAAAATAAAGTATGGAAATATTTGAACAATAATATAAATATTAATATTCCCAAATGTTTGATTTTTAACCATATGAACATTATAAGTAAACTAACAAAGACTATTATAAAATATGACTTCATCTTAAATTGCTCTTACCTTTATTAATTTCAGCATATGAATGATGAGGAACAGATAGACTCATTTACTTGAAAAAAAAACTTTCAGATTAACGAGATTTTACCGTAGCCAATTTAGCATGTGAATGATGAGGAGAGGATAATATATTGATTTATATATGACTTGCACCTTAACAATCCATAAGCCAAAGTTTAGGATGAGAGGTTTATCAAGAGCTTAAAGAATACTTACGTAATCAAGAGGATGTTAAAAAGGTTATCTTGTTATTTTAAGGACCGAGGATAAGTTTAAAAAAGAATAATCTTTATGATAAAGAAGATAATGGAAAATTGTTCAAGTTACATATTAAGCCTCCAAAATAAATAGAATATGGTTAAGTTATGTATTAAGCTTTATAATATATATTATATATTATAAAAGACATTATATATTATAATATGGTTAATTATCAATAAAATAAAATAAAATTCATAATAGAATGTATGATGAGTTCAAGATTAACATAATTTTCCCACCCACTTATGCCTCCCATAACAACCTGTTCTTTATGCATTAATGATGTGTGAGTGTGATGAGTACCACAAGCAAGTGCTACAATCATTCTACCTAGAAGGAAGCAATCTCGTAAATCATGTTAGTTTTACATATGGAGTCATCCAACTAACTAATGCATTTATTCATGTTTTAGTGTTATAATTTGTATTGTAAGTTGTCTAAGAGATCACAAGACTCACAAGTGTGCTAAGTTAAAATAAAGATATGCAAAGAATTGCAACATAATTATAGTGAAGTTTCTATCAATAATGATAAAGGATGCATTGATAATTATGAGGGGTTATCATGCATTTGGCTAGTTTCAAGCCCAAAGGTGCTTAGCTCAAATCCATGTGGGTGAGGCACACTAATTTACATGGATGGGTTTAATAGAGGAGATCCATTCATAAATGACGGGAAGCATCCATTGGGTTTCCTCACATGTTTCCTTGAGAATAATAATAATAATAAACAACAAACAAACAAATGTTCAAGGTTCATCCTAAATGATTTGACCAATAAAACCACAATCATAGAAGATCCCAATAGAAAATATATTGCTAGCTAAATGAATATTAACTATAAAATGCAAAAAGAAAGTTGAATATGCACTACAAGACACAAATGATAATAATAGCAAAAGGAAAAACTATAATGAAAACTCTAATAAAATCAAAAGGAAAAACTATAATGAAAACTCTTCTAATTTGTGATTATTAAGAGCTAATTCTACGAGAAATTACAAAGAAAATCAAGGGACAAGCTCAAATTCTAATATGTGTTTGAGAATAAAAGATGGCATAGGTTACCTAACATAAGTTAAAATATCAAAGAGAAGCACTAGAAACAATACAAGTCCACAAAATTGTTATTATTGTGGAAAAATATTTTACATTCCCAATTGAATTTGGATTCAACATAGTTAAGGATACGCCTATTAACCCAAATGATCAAGTTAGCATCATCATTCTAAGATATGGGAAAACCTCCATATAGGACATATACACATGTATTATAGGGGTGAACTAGTTTACAATTAAACTTGAAGGGAAGATATCTATTGTTCATATCACATTTTCTAGTATACAAACTATATACCATTATATATTTTGACCCAAAGGGAAGATATATATTTTTCCTATCACATTATGTGGCATACAAACTCTTTACACATATGATATCCTCAATTCTTTTAAAGTGGACATCATTTTTATTATTAAAACTATAATATATATTTTTAATTATTCCAAACTATATTATATATTTTTAATTATTTTAAAACTTGTCGCTTTAGATTTCTCCCAAGTTTTTATCCACGTGTCTGCCACCTCGACGATCTTTGTCAATTCCATGCCATTTTCCATCTCAGCTACGCATCTGCCAACTCAACATTCACCTCAACGCCACGTCTGCAACATCCTCGTCATCATCCACACAGAAGTAGCCATGTGTAGCAAAAGGATAGGGGGCCTGACAGGTCGTCCCGGGCGCCGAGCTGGTGAGCTTCTCGTGGAGTCCAATCACCCAGCACCCCCGCCTATCCTTTGCACTACGCATCGATTAAGTTGGTGTTAATTGGCGTATATAAACACAAACACATTCGTTTCCACAATCAATGTGGGACTAAATTCCAAACAATAACAAATCACAACCGTTGATTTAATAATCCAACGGCTGCTGAGTCTCCTCTTCAAAGACTCTTCTGTTGGTGAATTTCATCAGCTTGAATTGTCTTTGCCTCTGCCTATGAGCGATCCAAATATTTCAACCCCAAGCACGCTTCACCATACTCTTCGAAATCAATTCTGAAGTTCAAAGCACAACAAAATCCATGCGGCAACAGTCTTCAATTCTGGTTCGTCCACAAGCAGTCACCGTTCAGGAAAAGGAGAGGTCATTCTTTGAAGTCGCAAGCATACTAGGGTTTCCACCATGTCACAGTTTCACACACTTCT
Organism: Larix kaempferi; assembly: GCA_027924585.1. Lineage (NCBI taxonomy): Eukaryota > Viridiplantae > Streptophyta > Pinopsida > Pinales > Pinaceae > Larix > Larix kaempferi. The sequence goes on from BSBM01000860.1 coordinate 2,826,577, forward strand.
GAATGTGGCAAATTATGGAGCCATACACGAACTCAGACACCATGTACAGCCGCTTCAGTATTAATTGTTACGCATAGCTCTTTTAGAGGAATGAAACACGTAGCTCTTCACAATAAATAAGAAACGCATCATTACACACACTGTTTAATGCACCAGTCGCAATGATCTCCAAGCAATCTTCACACGAGTCAAGGCCTCAAGTCGCACAGTCTTCAAATCGTATTATCAAGGCAGTCTTCATATCCTTTTGAAATCGGTGAACCTTTATCCATGCATTCTGAAGACTAGGCACCTGCCAGAAGTACTCCAGCAGTTGTGCAATATAATGGCGTATGTTTGAACTTATCATAGATCTGAGTATGTGACCCAATAAATTCGATGTCCTCATAAAGCTTCATCGGGTTGAATACAAGTTGCCTTTGGGCAAAGCGATGTCCCTAAAAAAGAGAAGCCATTGCTGGTAATTGCATCCAGGCATTCGAAACCTCCACCATCTTGGCCCTTAAATAAGAGTTCTTGACATAGACTGGACTTGCCATAAACATGATGATAATATTCATGAAATCATCCAACACAACACCATCTAAATCTCTTGGAACCCGAGAGGTAAAAAATCTCCATTGCATCATCCACAAAGTGTTTTGGCATGGAGGCAAATTCCACTTGACATTTCAACAGGCAGAGGCATTCTAAATCCCCCAACAATGTTTAATTTGCAATGCCAACACTAGCCTATAGAAACTCAAAGCTTCTTGAAGAAGTGGCATGTCTTGAGCCTCATAGCAAAGTCTTTGAGAAAACCTATCAATTTTTGTCTTTGCACTATTATTGCAAGCACCCCTCTTTTAGACAGTGTCTCCTAGTTTCACCACTTGCTCTGACAGAGCTTTCAGCCTCATCCATGGTTCTGTCAACAAGGACATGCCTCTCATCTTATTTTGCCATCAATGAACATCACTAGGATGTGTCTGTCCACAATCATTAGTTTATCATCTCATATATTGACATCAATGCCAACAAAGCCATCTGCCATATTGCCAACATGACCCAATAAGAATTTTACCACGTATTGTAGGGATGTTAAAACCAGAGCTAAAAAACAAAACTTGGGATAGACCAAATAAGCCTTACCCAGTAACAAACCATATTGGACTAAATCCTGATCACCATTCCGTCAAAGCCATTAAATAACAATCTGTGCAGAAATTTTGACTTGATACAAACCAGGCATCAAGATGAATGAGGTGTAATATTTCAGGTTTTTAAACCTCAAAGAGGTCACTAGGTTTAGTCCCGCCATCCATTAGAGCCTAGGAAATGAGGACTCTAAAATATATACAAGACTGAAACAATCATTCCCTGTTATACACATTTACATACAAGAAAGTGATTACTTTCACAAGGGGAGAGATATGGCATAAGACGATGACCTCAATGTAAAGGAGGATCTGGCACACTTATGAGATATGTTTACAGTAAAAAAACAAGTATGAGAATCGCTCACCCCTTGTTCACCTTGACTACCTACAACCTTTGTTTCCCCCCATGTGTTCATCACCTATAGATCCCATTCTTCAACAACTCTAGTCACATTAGCAACCATTCAATGCAAAACTTGAAACCCTTGAACTTGGATTATGTTGATTCCCTTTGCTCTTGGATTGCCTCCACCTTTATATCTACCAAACTCTTATAATCAAATCCACCAAGTGGATATGCCCATAACTTCACAACATCCTTGAAAAAAAATCCTTGCAAGGAACCTTTGTGGGCACAAAGGTCACATACTTGGAAAATCTATCTACTATAACAAATATTCCATTGTATCTTTGTGTCATTCGAAACTGAGTTATGAATTCCATTGGAACACTTTCCCACAATCTCTCTAGCATGTACAAGGGCTCAATTGGACTTGCTAGCAACTTGGTGTCAATCTTGTCACATTGGAAAACTAGGAAATTCTACACAAACTCTTAGGCATCCTTCTTCATGCACTATTAGAAGGAATCTCATTCTAGTAGGGTATAAGGTTCCTTTCTATACCTAGGTTCTCAGCACAAAGAGGGTCATGGCACTAATTAAACAACTCCCTTCATAGGTTAGTACACTTCGACCACCAAAGTAAAGCAATCAGTCCTTCACCTAGAACTCCCTAGTCTTAGGCACTAATTAAACAACTCCCACCTAGAGAGTCATGGCACTAATTAAACAAATCCCTTCATAGGTTAGTACACTTAGGCATATAAATTCGACCACCAAAGAAAACCAATCAGTCCTTCACCTAGAACTTCCTAGTCTTCTCTCCCTTTCGTGTTTCGTGATGTTCAAGGCAGTGAGGTCAAACTCCAACCCTGCCTTGATCCTCTCTTGCAAATATACCAAGACTTTCACTAGGAAATCTTATTCTTGATTTTTTTTCTTGCTCAACACCTTGTATTCCAAACACAATTTGAGTTATCAAGTATCATTCTTTGTTTAAAAGAGGATTGATGCATAGTGAATATTTATTTATTTTATAATCAATTTATATATATATATATATATGAATATTTATTTATTTTATGTAATTCATTGTCAAAATAAATTTAACTTAAATTAATCTTTATTAAATTGATTAAATATCATTAATTGATCTTTATTAAATTAAAATTATTTGTAAAAAACATTATCCAAACTATACTAATTCTAATCAATAATAACGTTAATGTGATCTCTTTTTTTTTTTTTTTTTTTTTTTTTTTTTTTTTTAGTGGAAAAAAGTCATTATGTTTCTATTCATCAAGTTCAAATACAGTGCGAAAATACAACACAACTGCTAATAGCCTCAAAACCATAATAAAAATCCACCTACAGCCATAGTGTGGTCCAGAACAGAAAAAGTCAAAAAACTAATTCCTAGTGTGGTCCATAACGTTTAATGGGGTCCAGGGAGTCGGTTCATTCGAAATCCCCCCACTCGAATCCGCAATACCAAGAGAAGGGATGGACTCACCATCCATATAAGGGCTCCCAGAGTTACTAGACAATTGTGCAAGGGAAGGCATAATGGAAACCCTCTCACAAACGGCCTTTTTCGGCACCAGATCTAGGATGGGTACACACACATCCCCAATCAGGGAAGTAGGTCCAGTAGAAGAAGCGGGGTCCGAAACAGAGACAGAACCGGAGAGAGAGTCCATAGTAGCCCCACCCAGTCCCGACACCGTGGAATCAGGATGGGGAATGGGTCTGCAAAGTTCACAAGCCTCCCTCTCAACCCCGTGTACACAACCGTTCACACAAGGAGTCACCACATAATCAGTCCCATAATCCAGTCTGAGCTTGATCCTACCCTCAGAAATATGACGGTCAAGAGACTGTTCCTCATCAATAATAAAATCTAATTTCGCCACATTCAAATCTTTATATGGTGTGAGGGAGGACTTCAAATTACCCAGGGAAATAGTAGGCTTAACAGTGCCAGCAGCCCGAGTCTGAACATCCTTCGATAGTCTATCCCCGTTCGCAGGTGACCAAACCGGAGACCTCGAGCCCAGATCCCCAATTGATTTCCTAGGACATCTCACCGAAACATGCCCCATCTTCCTGTAATGAAAACATCTAAAAGGAAAACGGTGATAGTCCAACTTCTGCATGAATTTGATGTTTCCCTAGCATAGCTCGACTTCCCTCGAGAGGTCCCTACCTAGGTCCATTTCCACCATGACCCAAGCCACCAATCTATCGACCCCATGAAGGGGCTGCTTATCCGAGCGAACAAAGGAACCAAAATGGTTTGTTAACCCCATGAGTACATTCTCCGTCCATAGAGCAATCGGGAGCCCCGGGAGCATCATCCAAAGACGCCGAATAGTCTGTCGCTCCCTGAGTGGATCAAAGGCAAGATGCCAGAGCTTAAGAAATATAGACCCATCTTTGAAGGCCCACTTTCAGTCCAATATAATGCCCGTTTGTCCATTCTCTGGTAGAATGAAAAAAATCCAATGATTAGGTAGAATATTTACCTGAGGCGTAAGCCCTAAAAGGGGCGTCCATTGTTTTTGCACCCAGTCCAGTATCTCTTCATTTGAGACGGACGTAAACTCCAACCTTCCCACAATAGCCCTCGCATAGAGCATTTCCACACACTCCAAGTTTGTGTTCTCAGGAATGACAAATTGGTGTTGTCCCTCCCATTCCTTTATGGTCTTAAATCTCCCTCGTCTTCGAGCCCATCTACCACCTATCGATGCATGTCCGGGATAAAAACCTGCTCCTCCATCCCTTGGAGCGTCACTAAAAGAATAACCCTTAGGGTGCTCTACCTCCAAAACCGCCGATAAAACCTCTGCCACCTTTTCAACCCCCGACGCCAATCGATCACCCGGTATACGTGAAGGTGGTGAAAGATCCATAAGTGCACCTTACACCAGACCCAAAAAACCTCGGAATCCCGTCACAACCGCAGTACGGTAGCCAGCCAGGTGTAGTCACCAAAGTCCTAGACACAACCAATAAGAAGGGCAGGTGTATAGTCACAAACCTGGCTCAATAGCCCCGAACAATTCCAAACATCACCCAGTACAAAAAAGAAGGGGACTGGATGACCGACAACCCAAAACCCCATCAACCAGAAAACAAACCCCAACATACAATAACGGACCCGTGAACACCGCCAGCCAGATTAGCCAAATACATACCTTTGTTTACTCCACCACTATCCCCCAAAAAAACACTGCAGGAGAAAATCCACTTCCCACTTTTTGTATTAATGCTTGGTTGATACTAGAGTCAGTCCGAAGAACTGACTGGACTCCAAGCCCCACAATGTTTTCATGCTACAGGGAGCAGGTGCTGCAACAAACTGTAAAAAATCCATCCAACTCGATTTCATAGCACATATGAAATTTATATTCAATACTCATTAACTTAAAAATTGTTTTTAAAAACTTTTGTATACATGAACATATAAGTGTTGAAATTAAAGCTAAACCTCAAAACCTTTGAAAATTCACGTATTGCTTGCAACCCCAAACAAACAGCAGTTACCACACCTTAGCCTAGCCGCTCCCGGCTTACCTCTGCAGTGGAATTGGATTAAAAATTATCTCAAACCCTAACGACCTTTACGTGGCGGTTTTTGGTGGCTAAATTGAATATTCCTCTCCATCAAATAACAGTCACATATCCTTGCAGAGCTTGGCTGGTGAATCCTTTCCGTCTCAGTCAAATATCCTTGCCAGAGAAGTTTCCTGGGTTGGTGAACCCTTACTGTCAGATAAAAGTTAAAAATATTTGACGGAGAAGCAATAGCCAAGGGGAAAGCTGGACGGGGACGAATTCGTTGCTCATGGCAGGGTTTGGCCGAATTTGGCGCTCATGGGCGAGTTAATTGCGTACTGGATCTCTTGTCCATGAATTTAATGCTGTAGCTAGTATTTCTGATTACGAATTTAATGTTGTTCGCTTCCATATGGCTGGGCATCTGAATCCTCCATTTTGTAGTTCACTTCTCATCAGACCGCCTCCAAAATAGCCCCTTTTCCAAACCTTCTCCTGTCCTTTTTCTGGCAATGTCTTATGAAGCTAACTAGATCGAGTGACCATTTGATCTTCTTGTTAAAGCGATGGGCGGGAAGGGAAATCATTTTTATGGCAATATCTTATGAAGCTAACAGGATCGAAGTGACCATTTGATCTTCTTGTTAAAGCGACGGGCGGGAAGGGAAATCCAGAGTAGGCGAGAAGTGAAATGAAGATGGGTTCATTTATGTCAAAAATGGGCTGCATTGGTAGGATGTGCTTACTCTCAGTACAATTATTACGAAGCCTAAAACTCTCAAAAATTGCATAGAGAGAGCATGCTGTATGAGCAACAGAGAAGGGGGAAGAGAATTTTCAGGCAGGAGCTCAAGAAAGTGTAAAAGTCTTTGCTATCTGTGGATGAGGTACGTTTCTCTCAAAACTGACATATTGAGTTCAGAGTTAGAATTTTCTCTCAAAACTACGAACTATTTGAGTTAAACTTGGAACCCTATCTCACAACTATCACCTAAAAAAATTCGAGTGAGATCATTTTCTCAATATCTGGGGCAGAGTAGTACTTACCAAATTCATTTAAGTAATCGAGCAATAACTTTGTAAAAATATGAGTTAGAACTTCTGCTTCTGGTGAACAATTTGATTCAGGACAGTTGAAATCCAGCTTGATGTAAGCCTTTGGAGTAAAGAACATTGTGTATGGCTTATACCATAACCTTGAAAATTCAGATTTGCGTAGCAACACAGGATGTTTGACCTGCTTGTCATTGTCAAAGAATCTATCAGGTATTTGTAGTCAAAGCAGTAAACTTTATAAAAACCTTCCTGAACACTACCAGAACAAACTTACAAAGAGAAACATTGTAAAACATAAATTTGTCATGAAGGGACATTTTCATAACCTTTTCCTCCACTTTTTCCCTTAACTGTTGTTTCCTTAAGGGAGATATGCTTCCTTTAACTGTTGTTCCCTTGTTTTCAGCATTGTATTCCTAAAGTTAGCCTTGAGTTATCCCTATTTAGTTTTTTTCTTCTTCTATGTAGGTACTTATTTAATGTAGTTAGGAACTTTGCAACATAGATAGGTAGGTGCAAAATAGTTTTTGAAAAAGAAATTAAGTCTTGTACTGGAAGTGTGGTGTTTGGAAAGGTCAAACTCATTTACCATGATTTTTAACATCTAGTAAACTAAGGAAAAAAAAAAGTTTTCCAAACTAGCAAAATTCTCTAATTTGTAAATGTATCTCAACATAAGTAACCAGAACCTGTTAATGAAGTAAAAACAAGAAATACACTTTTTCTTAGTAAAAGAAAACACATAAAACAAATTTGAATCTGTGGACCAACTAGAGGCAGTTTAAATGTTGTTGTGCTCAAGCTGAAGTCCACTCACTTTCCATGTGATGGCATGGTCTTATTCATTTATTTAATTTAGACTATGTGCTCATAAAGCTGTATACTTTCCATATAGCCATACTAATTCTGGCTCTTCTTCCAAATATGTGCTACGGGGAACAAAACAATTAAAAGATGTTGCAGTGTTCCCTCATTAAGAGGAAACAAAATGGGAGTTTCATTTTTGGCCTTATAGGTTTGGAATGGTGGTTGTGAATGTGTTGTGTCCATGATGTAATTATATATAGAGAGATAGGATGACGAAATAGTTTGATTGCTGTGTGGAAAAAAATTGTGTTTAAATTGAATGTTTATGTGTCTAATTTGATATCTGAGATGTTCTAAATTTGGATATGTATTTCAATTTGGCCACGATTAAACAATGTCTTAATCCTGAATGATTGTTTCTCTCTGAAGATAATATAAAGTTGTCTTCAAATCTTCCCTGAACATCATTGCACTGTAATTTTGTTCAGCCATCTTGGCTACAACGTTTCATTAGCAAATACCCAATCTGCAAAAGTTGAAGAAGAGCCTTTCCCTAAATATTATTTTGTAGCCAAAACCTTCTCCATCCATGCAATCTCTTTCATCAATTGGATAATTGTAGCACTAGCAATGCCATAAACAAAATTGGCATCTTCTGTATCATCACCTACATTGGCCAAAGAAGGTTGCATTGCATTTGAAGGGGGGTCTTTTATTGCTTGATATGATGTTTAAAAATTTTCTGTAGACTTTGACATTTCTTCCAAATTAAGCATAGGATTTCCATTGCATCTAAATGAACATGGCCATTTTCCTTGGGGAATATGGCTATGTGGTTGTAAATGCAAAACGTGAGACGGCTCTGCATTAAATTTTTGCCAGACACTCACAAATAAAAAAGATACCAGTATTCAAATTCTTTCTTTATATGTTTTAGGAGGTCTGAGGGAATTTCTGATTGTGGAAAAGGTCCCCCAAGGAATGTATAATTCCAAATCTTGGCTACCATTTGTTGTAGCTTGATTAGAGTAGCATGTCTGCCATACATGTCCCAATCTTGCAAAAGGTAAGCGATAGTGTAATAGGTCATCTATAATGTGGAGTTTGACAATGACTCAATAAGAAATTGTTCATCCTAGGGTCCATTAATTAAAGTAACTTAATGTATGTTTAGATCCATGCATAGTCTCATCATAGTAAAGCTCCATCTTGGTTAAACACTCCTATGTTTTTTCTTTCCACTCAGATTCACCATACATTATATACCATTGATTAGTAAGGGCCACAATGCATTCATCACTTGAACTAGAGATTATCTTTTTCTCGAGCTCACTATCTATGATTGCCTGGCCTATTTGCAAAATATTTTTCCTTATTAGAGATTTTGCTTCTTGAAATTTTGTGCCCTTGAAATTTCCCACTATCATTGTTCCATCTGTGAAACCTTTCAAATAAGTTAATATCTTTGCTTCAGCAAGCTTGTGTTTCTAATTTTGGCTCTTGATCTTCAAATCCACACATTTTTTTCGACTGACTTATGCTTGAATTCTGGAATGTTGATTATCATTTTGATATTTCATATTTGTTGTTTTCAAATGGCCTTGGCATTTGCATGTTTGATCTCTATGTTTAATGTCATAGGCATTTTCTTTTTCAGTTCAGGTTCAATGGCATGATATTTGTTGTGAGTGGGTGGTCTTGAGGTTTATTTATTGAGAACATATGTTTGTCTTGACCCCACAGTGCCGTGGATTTAGTTGAGTAGTATATACACTATGTCTTGTGAGCTCATTATGAGTTGGCTGTAGGTGCCAATCTAATATGCACTCCAATTGGGTGGAACACAAGTCTTCACAAGCAGATTATTACTCTTCTTGAGGAATTAAGACCTAGATATTGATACTCAATTTTCTTAACCTTCCAACCGTGCCCATGCATGAGATAGTGGTCTCTTCCAAGCACTGTACGCTAGATGCCTTGTTAACTGTCCTATAGCTGCCCAAAAAGGGACCACGATTCCCACAGAGATTCACGTCTTCTCTAGAGTGCACACCCCCTTCCAATGGTTAACTTGATTAAGTATTTGTTGCTGACCATAATAGAGGAGCACTGTCACGCGAGTTAATGGAATGTCTTCAGCAATGACAATGGCTTGCAATATTTCACATATCAGCCAGTAATACATAGCAGTGAAGAAGCTAGGCATTTCCCTCATAAGAGTGGAGAAAGGCTACCTTGAGCCAGTAGTGAAACGCCCTTGTACAACCTATCTTCCTTTAATACGCAACTACCATGATATTTGAGGAATATGCCCTTGTTTGATGGACTAAATCACTGGCCAAAAATAAGGAAGGAATGCACCCTCAATGATTGGAGCAATAGAAGACGTTAGATCCTTGCAAATAATAATAGTTAGGATGTAATCTTGAAGTGCTATGATAGATCTAGGTAATCTATCCATTAAACTTGGTTAGGATGTATAGATTCATCTCGAAGCTTTTTCATACATATGGATAAGGAATTTCCTTTAAACTCTATTGTCTCAATTTCCTCTTTGTTCACATCATCACTTGGCTGCGATGAACATGTGGTAGGAGTCATTAAATCATCTTCTTTGTATGACCCACAAATGTGACTAGGTGTCCAAGTATAATGGCACGTGAAACAACACTGCTCTCTTCTCATTTTAGGAGGTCCTGTAACCTGTAAACCCAAAGAAATCAATTCCACTTCAGTCAACTGGTATTTGATCTTTTCAATTTTCTGCTCAACCAACTCTTTTGATAACTCATGAGCTATGGGAGAAAAAAACTACTCCTTCCTCCAAATGGTCAACAAGTTAGATAGAAATTGCTGGGATATATCATTCTCCTCATCTAAAATTAGAGACAAAATAGTTTGCATTGCTATTGTAACATTCCCTGCATGATAAGTTGGACTTAAGTGGGCAAATGATAAGTAGCAACTCTGACATCTGATTTGAGGTCTAATCAATCACTGTAGCAGTGGATCTATGCCAAATTCCCGTCTAGTCCTGTGCTCTATATGAAGCCTGAAGTAAAAAATGGCCCCAAGTTTAATATTCTGTTAGTTTCTTCAAATTGTTTTTTTTCATATATTTATCCTATGATAAGTTTAATTTTTTACTATGTTTTTAATTGCAAGTCCAGTTTTGGGGCAAATGGGCAATTTAAAAGTGACTTCAGATAAAAGAGAGAAATACACTATTTACGTTGTGGTGGATCAAAATATGGCACCATTACACAAGAGAAATAACCATAAAATAAGGGGTGTGGATGAGAACCAAAAAAGAATAGAGGGAGCAAAAAATGTTGACCTATGGGCAAAGGGAGAGTTATTCCTAATAGATCCTACCACAAACTCTTGCCCAGACTTTAAAAGTGTAACAGGACTAGTGAAGTTCTTGTGCAATGGAAAGAAATGATTGCTAGGATATTGTGAAAATTTAAGGGGAACTTATAAATATCTTGAGGAGAAAGTGGACAGTCTAATCAAAACAATCTATGATTTGGAGTACATAAACTACAAGTTGGTTGAAAGCATTAATCAAATTCAAAACATTAATTTGGTTGCAAATGATGAGATTACAAGTTTACAACAAACCATCTTCCTGCAAAATCAAAATATTATGAGCATCCTTGAAGAAAATAAAATTCTGGGCAAAAATGTCAACAGTTTAAAACTTGAGGTTGTTGCTTTAACAAGGAGTTTGAAAGCAATCAAGAAAACACCACTTGGAGGAAGAAATAGAATTAAGAAAATTACTAGCATTTCTTCTTTGGTATCCACTGGGGGTGCAATGAGAAGGAGAGTATATGCTATAAAGTCGCTCATGAGGACAAACAAGACAAAAGAAATCGAAGAGGGGCAAACTTGTCTTGTATATTGAAGTCCATGTTCAAGAAAGATGAGATAATATATATGATTGGACAACCTCGTTTTTGTTCCCTTAGAAAAACTCTTGTTGATCAAGTGATAAATCAAATAGCGGAGTCCATGAATGCAGAGAAAGTTCAAAGTGTTTGCGATGATACTGGGATTAGTAGACGAGGTTATCAAACACTCTTTAAATGCTTACAAGAAGGAATGGTGTAGGTAGGAATTACTAAAGTTGTCATTCCTCGTCCTTTTCATATAGAAAATGCTCGTGCAAGAAGCAACAAGAATATTGTTGACCTAGTGGGTGACATGTATCATATAGAAGCAAAGAAGGAGATACAAAAAAAGGGTGCGAAGAAAAATACTCAAACTGAAATTCTTATATTAAATTCAAAAAACAACATATGGTTAGATCTAGAGAAGATGTTGCAAGCTATGGTAAAATTTTATGATATTTCCATAGAGGAAGCACATGGAAAATTGGTTTTTGTCATCAAATTGGATGAGATGGAACTCATTAATAGTGAAAAATATGAAAGAGTTTCCGTTACATTAATGAATAGGGCCATGGATCCTAATATTGAAGTAACTGATAAAAATATTTCTCTGTCCAATCTGAGAATCACATATTGTGGTTGGGATTGTTTCGCATTTCTAAGGAATCTCATTAAACATTAAAATGAGTTTTTTATCAAACTTCAATACCCACAATAATTGCCTCACATAGAATGGGAGAAAAACTAGATGTTGACGGTTATGGATCATATGAAGTTGAATGGCATCTAGCAGCTGATTTAAAAACTCTAAAATGCATGTACAATGTTGGCCATGGTGCTAATGCAAAACATAGTTGCATTTATTGTATGCACACAAGGAAGAAAGAAAAATTGCCAAGTGGTGGGTGGTCAAATGGGATTACGAGTTGTAGACAAGACCTCCCTCCAAATAGAGATGAGATGGATAAAAATATTGATCCCATATTGCCTATACCACTTACAAGAGTTTATATATGTACGTTGCATGCATTTGTAAGAATTGTTGATAAACTAGTGTACCTTTCTATTCTATTTGTTTGGAATAAGCTGCCACATGAAACTGCTCAAAATTCAATTGAAGCAATTGAGAAGGTTATTTCTAATGCAGGTTTGCATGGAGGTAGTGTGAAAATTTGCAAAGATACAAAATTGTCAGGGGCTCGAGGTAATGTTCCTTCTAAACCATCCATGGGTGGGGTTAAAGCACGCCACTTTATTGCAGATGTCATACCATCAGAAAAAGGTCAGTGGGAAATTTATAAGGACCTTATTGATGCAGAGGATGATCGAACTGATAATGGTAGAGCTGCTTTAAGAAAAAGAAAAGTTTGGATGGCTCTTTCTACTTTGTTCTCACTAATGGACAAGGATAAATTTGAGAAAGGGGATGCTATGGCTTTCACTACAGCAGTTACACATTTTACAAATGAAATGATTGGGGCATGGGGAGAAAATGAGATCACACATTACATGGTAGGCATCATTTCTTCCTTCACCATGCATCATATTCAAAACTTTTTATTATGTCATTCTTAATTAAAAAATTTAATTGATCATTTTTATTCTTGCAGCACATACTCTATGCTCATGCACCATGGTTTTCCAACGAGTATGGTAGCTTAGGAATTTGGAATACCCAAGGAATGGAAAAATCTCATAAGCAAGCATGAGTAGCATATCATAAAAATACTCAACATGGAGGTGGATCCAAACCTTCAAATCCACTTGTTCAAATGTTTGAGTGGTTCTATAGACGGATAGTATCAAAGTTTACTCAAAAAGTATATAGTTCTAGTGAAGACTCTGTTGAAGAATGGGTAAGGGATATGCATATAAGACAAAAGTGTGAAACATGGGAACAATCTAAAGGTAGAGATACTTGTACAGAATGGCGTTCAAAAAGAATAAGGAAGGGTAAAAAATGGGTTTTGGAAGAAGATACAGGCCAAGAATTACTTTAAATTATATATGGCAAGTACATATTCCACTGTGCTATGTTTGATATGCATTGCGTTGTTTTAAGTGTTGGAGCTGCATCTAAATATTGTTGTTTTGTAAATGAATTATCAATTACATGGTGTTTATAATATCATGAAAATTGGAGTTTAACATATCACTATCTCTTGCAGGATATTTCATTGGCTGTGGCTATGGGTTCTGCCACGCAGATTGCCATGCTTGTGGTTGTTTGATTTTGTGCAACTTTGGAAGATGTCATTTATTGTATTTTTATTGTACTTGATTGTACAAGCTACTGATTCCTAATAGTTGTTGTGCAAGACAATCAAATTGTTGCTTTTTGTCTAGTCTTCAGTTTGTTTGTGATAGAGGTGTTAAAGGTATTTTAGGCTGTTCAGCATACTGAGTGCTTACAGAGTTTACATTGCACATGATTTTGTATCTTTGCACTTGGAACTTTATCTTCTGGTGCTATAATGTTGCATGAGTCATGGTTATGGTTTCCACATAAATGTCATGATTTGTGTATGGGTACTTATGAGAGTTCAACTTTATGTTCATTGATGTATATATGTGCTTGAGTTATTGTAATTTTGTAAGTTAATTATCTGAGTTATTGTAATTTTGTAAATTGATATCAATAAGTTATGCAATGAAATCAATTATTTTTCTTATGTTCAGAGTTCTGGATTTGGTTGGTCCATTCTATCTAATTTGAATGCAAATAGACATCAAGGTGCTTAAATTGGATCTCAGACCCAGAAAGTAACATAATGAATGATTTGAGGCTACTTATCGAACACCTTGGGTGATTCCCAATCTATGTTATATGATGATGTTAATAAATAATGCAAGCATGTTTTTCGCAACTTTGGTGATTCCCAATCTATTTTATATGATGATGCTAATGACTAATGTGAGCATCTTTTTCAAGAACCCTATTAAGTATATAATTCATTCAAGGGTAGGCTATCCTCGACTGTGGCTGCCACTAACATTTTACTTCATATATGTTTTTTGGGTCATTTCCCTTCATAGATGTTCTGCGGGTCTTCATATTAGAGGCCTGTAATCACTCATGTTGAGGTTGTAACCAACTCTTCTTAAGCATATAACCATTTCAAAGCAATCTGCCTTGATTTCTTTTTAGAAGTGCTAGTTGTGAACTGGCAAAATTAATGTCGTTTTCTTTTGGTTTTCACATAGTTGCTCTCATGCCAGACTTGTGTTCAGTTATGTGATCTTGTTACTTATGGGATTCATTAATAGTCAGTGAATAGGTTTTAATATAAGTATTGCAAATTTGTGTACAAGATGCTAGTGTGATTATTATGAAGATAAACCAGTGAACTGTTACCATCTAGTCTTTTTCACTTTTGTTTTAAGCTTGTAAAGATAAACCAGTGAACTGTTATTGCAAATTTGTGTACAATCTAGTCTTTTTCACTTGAAACCAAGATCAAAAAGTAACAACAACAATGAAGAAGGAGAGCATGCAATATGGGGCAAAACTCAAATGGAAAGAACATATGTGTTGAAATCTTCAAGAGAAGGTAATGCTTATTTTCATTTTTTATTTAACTATCCCTGTAAGTGCTATGGCTTGATAATTGTTTAGTTCAGTGCACTAAAGTAAAGACTTTGCTTATTCTTACTGGTCATGCAAGTAAAGGATCTTGAAGCATAGCTAGAACATCATGCAAGTAAAGGATCAAATGCACCCAATGTTATCTGGCACTCTGTTTTAGTCACTTATTTCAAACACCATTTTCGAACATTTGGAGATGAATTTTGAAAAACTGGAAGAGGATTTTGTCAATAACGAGCCCAGCAACAAAAACCTCTCTCAGTTTTGAACCAGGTCTGATGGTTTAGCAGATTCGAATGAATCTTTACAGATCATTTTTTCAGATTTAAAGAGTAAATGATTTCCTGTTTTAGACACAAAATTTGGGCGCAGTTTTCGAAGAGATGGAAAGGTATTTTTGAAAACCATAGGAGGTTTTTGTCAAGCATGGACTTGTCTAAAAAAACCTCTCTCCGTTTTTTGACAGATATCACGGTGTAGGAGATACGGTTGGTTCTTTGAGGTCTTTTTTTTTTCTTCAGAAATTCGCCAAATTCGCCTCCTACAAAAAAGCATTTAGTCAAAAATCAGTTCTAGATTTTAAAGCAGTGACCAAATGAGAAGTTTCATGCCCAGATAATCTAAGTGGTTGAAGGAAAGTGCCACATCAGCCTCCAAAGATAGCGTACACACCAAGCACTTCAAAGGAGACATAAATGGTCTAACTCTTGTTGATGTTATAATACATGTTAAAAAATTACTCCAGAAATCAGTGACACAACACTCAATGAAACCACCAAAGGAAAGATGTGGGTGGTGCGCTTCATGCAAATCAATTGCAAGTTGCAGTAGAGACCGCTTACTGAATTTGGATGCTTGTAACGTTGTGGTTAGCTTGTTTCATGTTGATGATTATGCTCAAAGTTCCCAGTTAGATCAATGTAAAAGGGGTTTAACCATTTAAACTTTATACAACATACTTTTATCTTTATTATATATTGGTAACACATTTGAAATTTCATACTGTTGTACTTTAATTTTTTGGGGTTGTAATTGTTTATTTGGCTTTTCTCTCCTTGAAAAATCTAATGTTTAATCTTATTTTTTCCTTCCAGGGAGTTATGATGACACATGGGAATATTGTAGCTACAGTTGCTGTTGTGATGAAAATTGTTCCAGGCCTTAGTAACAATGACACCTATCTAGCGTACTTGCCATCATCTCATATTCTTGAACTGGAAGCTAAGGTGCAATGACCTGACTATTCTCCCGATTGAATAAATATGATGCATGTAGATTTGCAGACTTCAGTTGTTTAGCTAAAATATGAAGTCATGTTAAGCTGAGTAAGTAACCAGGTTCATTGGTGTGTTGCAGGCTGTAATGGTTGCTGCAGGAAGTGCTATTGGTTATGGTTCAACTTTGACACTAACTGATACATCAATCAAGATTCAAAAAAGGAACCAAAGGTGATGATTCTATGTTGGGTCCTACATTGATGACTGTTGTACCAGCTATTTTAGACCGTGTCCGGGATGGTGTGGGGAATAAGGTATATGATCCATATATTAGATGCAATATTTATAATTTTGCTTGTCACTATCATTTGTGTAGTACAAGAACTAACATTTTTATAATTTTACTTGTCACTATGATTTGTGGAGTATATAAAATTTTAAATACCCACTTTGACCTGGCTGTGTCTAATTTGTATTCTGAAGTTTTGCCATGGATTCTGCCTCTGATAGAGAGAATGTTAAATCATATAAGCGATTGTTGTGACATAAACTTATTAGAAGGTCTCTGGGTAGTGCTCCATGCCAGTTAGAACGGGTTGTGAAAGTAATTGGCAACTTTGCTACTAAAATAACATCTCTGGAGATCATTGCACACAATCTTTAGAAGTGAAACTCAACCAAAACCTTATGTTATCCAGTAATCTAGAACAAGATCCTAAATTTTTAATAAAAGCAAGAAAGAGATTGATGCTTCTTTAAACTTGTAGGTTTTCTCATCCATACTGGGTTAGGGTGACAAGGTTGTAAATAGTGCAAGATATGCCAGACAGTCAAGGGCTTCTATTGACTCAGAAATCGGGATCACAACTTCAATTCCAGCAAGTGTTGGACATGATAAAAAGGTGGGCAGTCATTGAGTTTCTAGTCATTATGGGTTCTGATAAAACTTGAGTCATATTGAGAAAAATGTTTCTTGCATAGCTTGTAGTATGCATGGGGGGGTCAGTTGGTAGGCAATATCCTATCACGTCCATTCATAATGGGGAGTAAACTATGATACATAAATGAGAAAATATATTTCCTTGTATTAAGGGGCCAAGGGGGCTTAATTATGTTATATGGCAATACAAATATTTAGGGTATATTTTATTACATTTTGTGTAGAAGCGGTGGAGGGGAGGCAGAGGAAAAATCAGGGAATAAGGGCATGAGGCATTGAGTTTGATGGACAAGGGATACTCAATTGGGATGTAGGATGGTTGATGGTAGTACTCTATTGAAGGGTTGTTATGTTGCTCATGTGCTTGGTTGGTTAATGGATCTCCAAATTGTTAATGGAATTGAGGTAATGAAGGATTAGGCTTTCTATCTTTTATGTGATATCAATTTAAAGTGTAGTTTAGGTGCATATTTCGTGCCTAGAAATCATGTGTTTTTTTATTCATTTCAATGTAGCTTTTCTCCTTGAGTCCATTTGAATTTTTTTTGCTATAGAAATTTCCTTTTGCGTGATCTCTAAAATCAACCCATCCACTAGAGAGCATATAGGTTTGTGCATTGTGACCTTGTCCATTTCTAATCTTCCTAAATAAAGCCTCATGCAATCCTTGGTTGACCCCATTTTCCCATTGTATAAAACACTAGTCTCCAATTCCTTCATGACTCTTATATTTTACAAAAACCAAAATACTTTGTTTTTCTAAAGTTACTCTTCATTTTCAACATGTACTCCATTGTTAAACTCTAGTAATTCTACCCTATGGGATCCACCTTTGAGCTAGAGAAGGGATAGCCTAGAAAGAGACAAAAAAGGTTAGGTGTTGTGACAATGTCCTCCCTCTTAGTTGTCCATAAGCTATCATTGATTTTAGGTATTCAACCTTAAGATGCGAGTTTCTGTGCTAATATGGAATAACAAGCATCTCTAGGATGATAGATATATTCTTAATGGTAGAAAAATTGGTGGAGGAGTTTGAAAGATACAACTATTGGGTAGGAAACAATGGCTTATATGACCATCTACTTATTCTTATACAACTAGAAAAGAACCTTCATTTTCTTTTAAATATAATCTTGTATGGTTTGATAAGAAATATTTTAGACTTCTTATTACAAAAAATGGAAATATGAATAACACCTCATCCAAAATTGGTTGACATGACCTCTAGTTCGAATTTCACACACACAACATATAACATACCCGCGTAAATAACCCAATTCTTTTGATTGGAAATAAATACCTATCATAGCCTAACATTTATTCTTGATGCCAATATAATTGTTAGAAAATAACATTCTAATTATTATTTTAATGTTTTAAACTAAATATATCTGTTTAATTGCTTCCACTTTTATAAATTGAGACTACCTCTCATCTCATTGGAGAGGGCATTATATTCATCAACATTATAAAACATTGCAAAGGGTTCATTTCTAAACTCCAAAGGATTATGTCTCTCATATATACATATATATATTAAAAACTTTATTGTACCCATGCATACTACAAAACTATGGTAAAAAAACAATAATATTAAATTAAATATGAGGGACCACTCCACAAGGATATCGAATATCCATTAAAAAGGGTATAATATGGTTATGTTAAAAACTTTTTGCAACATCATTGTATAAGGATATTGTACCCATGCATAGTACAAAATTATTGTAAAAAATCAATAATATTAAATTAAATATGAGGGTATAATATGGTTATCCATTAAAAAGAGTATAATATGGTTATGGATTGATAATCCAAACCTTTATATTAATATTACACAATGTTCACACAATAGGATTAGTGCGCACTCTTTTTAACGTTATATAATTTAGCAAATAAAAATATACAACATTACAATTTATAACAAATATAATATAATATTTAGGTCATGTCATACTTAATGTGTTTGGTCTACTTTCCAACTAGTCGAATTAATGCTAAGTTTTGGCGTTTTGAATAGAACACATATGGAATTTAATCCAGGTTTGAGTTGTCGATTGCATATGCTTTTTGGAATTCTCAACGAAGATCGACAACAAGGATCGAGAGACCGCCTAGTTCATAGTACTCACTTAGTTTATGGAGCCTACGGTAGGCTCTTAATGAGGTAGCTGGTTTGCACGCCATTTCGTATGGGTAACCTACTGTAGCTCTTAATGAGGTAGGTGGTTTGCACGCCATTTCATATGGGTAACCTACGGTAGGCTCTTAATGAGGTAGCTGGTTTGCACGCCATTTTATATAGGTAACTTGGTTTAGACTCTTGTAACTTTGAGCTATGGTAATTTTTATTCAACCCTGTAACTTCATTCGCATTCCCACTCACCTATGAATAAATTTATACCTCTGCTAACAATATCGTTTGTCTCTCCAATATGGCAATGTCGAGACTATTTCACGGGTTAATGACTCGATGACCGTCCTTAATATTTGTTTTTCTTGCATAGTAAGTGCTATCTCCGTTCAAGCATTTAGCTAGTGATTGTTTGGGGTTCCTCCTCTACGAGGAATATCATGAGTGTGGTATATAATCCCACCAACCTCTACGCAGGTTTCATGGAAAATAATTGTTAGTATTGTGACCGATAACAGGTAAATGAATGTCCATTTTGTTCTACTGCTATACACATATATTGCTATATACACAAGCATTATTAAATGCAGGGTTTGATTTATTATTTAATTGAATTGGTATAAGTTATTTGGACACAGATGTTGTTTGGGCTCAAACTCGGCAAGATCATGTCTACAACCTCTATCGATAGATGGACCACTTGGCGGCCTACACCACCAACTGACTCAGAAACTAAGCCAACTCATGGCCACAGTTGCAACTCTTGGTAAATTAGAGAGAAAACAAGATTCACTGTACATTTTTATGAATAAAATATACTCATTAAGGATTTGTATTAATTTTCTCCATTTTATTTGATGCCATACCCAAACGTATTCAGGTGCATTCAACACAATCCATAATCCCTTGGTTGCTTTCACAGGTATGAAACATTTCTCTCTATGTTTCGTGAGATGGCTCAAACCTCAGTCATAATAATATGCATTCTTTTTATAATGGATCGGTTTTGTTCTCCGAGGAAAGGAATTATTTATACTCTGTTATTTGTAACATATTGATTTGAATCCTAAAATGTTAGCTCTACTTTCTATCTATATTATGCGGGTCGGAACGGGCTCGAAAAATTGATTCCTTAGAAACGATGGATCCTCATAGAATCGAAACTCTGCTTTTTTTTGTAAATCCCCGACGGTTGGCAGAGAGCCCTGTTGTAAGTCCATGATAACTAGGGTAACTAGGGTAAAGAATGTTGGACTTGTAGCCAGGATATCGACGACGAAGAACAATTCTAGATCTTGACGAGATCGTTTGTCGTTCTCTCCTTCATGTGTTTACCCTTGTCCCAACTTATATTCATGATGGATGCGTGACGAGTACAGTGGTTTTAACATTTTTTTTAGATCGACTTTCCTGGCATCTGCATTCAGTCCGAGTGATAACTTTTCTTTTAAGTGTAGATCGAGTTCAATGCTCTCCCATTCACCGAATATTCCCTTACTGGACAGTGCTATGGTGCGTTACCTCTGAACCTTGTGATATCCGCCTTACGGATCAGTTTGCTCACACGACTTTCGATCTAACTGTAAGCAGGTTGCGTTTTAAATAGGATTTGGGCTTCATAAATGTATTTGGTTCATTACTACTATATTCTAAAGCTTTCTTCTTTGTTGCTATGATTAAAGAAAGAAAGACATATGCCTTGTGATGATATGAAATAAACTTAAGTATGTTTTATGAGAAGTTTATGCAAATATTAGAATGAGAAAAGTAAAAGCATTAAGAATGTTGAAATTCTATATTTAATATAAAATAAAAGGGTTAAACCAATTATTATTTTACATGTCTTTAGTTAAAAGAAGTAAAGTTTTATTTTTTATTTTTCATAATCTCCTATGGTTGGGGTTGTTACACTTTCTTCATGATTCTTGAGACTAAGAAACCTCATTCAAGGCCATTTAAGGCCCTTGATTTCTTCCCTAACCATTGTTCCATAATATGCGTCTTTGGTATACAATACATAATTGTGATGCTCATATTCCCATGTAGAGATGGCATATCCCATATAAAGGTTAGTATTCATGCTTGGATTAATCATTTATGTGCATCAATCATCAAACACGAGAGTCTTAGTTATCACTCACTATTACATTAGCATTCAAGTTCAAATAAGAAAAGTTTAATTTTAAACATTTTTATCTCACTAAATTAGTATTAAAAACAATATTTACACCATGATTCATTGAGAAAGTGAGAACTTAGATTTGGAACTTCTTGGGACTGACATAGTTGTGTAAACTTGTATGGATTTGGTATAGTTATTTTCTAGATTATTGTCATGATGTATTTTCTTATTTATAAACTCTTGTGGTTAGTATAATATATTCAAGTGCTTTACCTTGTATCTTATTTTTTTGTGGTAAATATGTATGCTTTCATCTTCTTAATGATTACAATGTTATTTCAGGCAGGGTTCGAATCATCCTACTAGCTAGCACATATGCTCTCAAATCTTGTTGGAGTCATCCTACTAGCTAATATATTTCTCATTTAGAAAATTGTTGTTATAGTTTATCACTTGTTAACCAATTGTATCATTTGATGATTTGCATGGTTGTTTTGCAGGTCTTCTTGTCATCTTGAGCACTTAGTCGAGCGGAGGTGGCAAATTCCTTCCGAAAAAGGTACCTCGAGTTCCCTTTGTGTCCATGGCACTGAGTTTTCTTTGTGTCCATTGTAATTATTATATATTTAATTACTGTATTTATTAATTTTAAAAAAATATACAATTAATATCATCATAATAGCCTCCATGGTTGAATGCAAACACTTCCATGCACTACAAGAAAAATGACATTTTAACCTCACATAAAATTGTTGTATATTAAAATATTTAATTTAAAATAATATTTGTATAATATTATAATTATGTTTATAATATTTTTATTAATTTTATTATATAGCTTTTAAATAAAAAAAATTAATATTGTTACATTATATACACATACACATGTAATTGTTGTATATGAAAACATATTATAGTAGAATATTGAATTTCAAATAATTTTGTATAATATGCTTATGATTCTTTTTATTAATTTCATTAAATATATTTTAAATAAAAATAAAAATATTATATTATAATGTTTAATAATTTATTCATTGATAGATAAATCTAAATAAGTAGCAGCATTTTAAGAATACTTATCTTACATCAAATTGTATTAAAAAAATATTTTTGAAGTTGTTGAATACTTTCAATTGTATAGAAGAGTTAATTTTGAAGTTGTTAAATACTTTCAAATGTAATTTTTATTTCATTTTTTTAGAAAGATCATAGTTAAGTAGATTTTGTCCACTTTCAAATTAGTATTAAGTAGCAAAATAATTTTATTTATATTTTATGAAGTCCCTAATTAATTTATAAAAGGAATTCCCAGTCTAGGATTACAAGTTCCATCAATGTCTTTAGCTTCCAAGGGTTTTTCTATATGATCATTTGACATGCATCGATAATAATTAACTAGCAATAGAATTTTATTTATTCTTTATGAAGTCCTTAATTAATTTATAAAAGGAATACTGAGTACAGGATTTCAAGTTCCATGAATGTGTTTAGCTTCCAAGGGTCCTTGTATATGATCATTTGACATGCATATATAGTTCCTTTTACATTCTTATGCTATTAATAATTGCAAATTATTATAAGAAAAAACTAGAAATATGACCTATTGTAATTTCGACTTGTTGCATAAAATTTTGGTGTTTACCTTTTAAGTAAAAGCAAGAAGGCCCCCCTCCCCTCACCTCCCCACCTCAAAGGTCCTTCCCTTAATGCCTAATATGGGTTCATCGGATCCCCATTCTCCACTATCAAGCCCTACCCTTCATTTATGAGTCACCTCCCCATTGCTCTTTTTTTCTTTTATCAACATCATATAAACAATACAAACTTTCATGCTTTCTACATTATGTTTTTTATATACATTTTTGATATATCATATAAACAATACAAACTATTATTTTATTTAGCATCATGTTTGCTTATACTACGCTTATACTAAGATGCGTTGGGGTTGTTGTTTGTTATAACTTGATAATATGTTATAAAGGGGGTATTAAAAATGGGTTGATAAAAACAGATACCTACAATATCTCGTGAAACTAAGGGGTTTCTTAATTGGAAAGGTATATTGGTAGGGGGGTTCAACAATACAATTTTAGGAGGCATTTTCCAATATTTAGTGAAATTAGGGATATTCTTTAATATCCCACGAACGATCGTGCTATGTAACAAGTTCAATGAGTGAACCCCCCGTGGTAGTATGTTTGCAATGTGAACGGATATAAATGGTGTCATTTTACTTTACAGGCTCTTTTTTAGAATATGGACACTCTAAAATTGAAAAGCACTCTCGATGAGCATTCTCGTTTAATTACACATATGTCAGGTTTTGGTGCCAATGCTTGTCCTTTTAATTCAACTTCCATTTCCCGCATTTGAAAATTTTACTTTAGTTCTCATCAACATGCTAATTAGGTAACCATATTTTCTAGGTTGAATGAAAGAGTGCACACCATTGAAGAATTGCACAAATCTTTGACGAGGTTCAAGCAGAGATGTTATCCCATACTGGTAGGCAACTGGCAGGCCTAAAGAAATGCATTCAACAAATTCCATGCTATTATTCATTGCATATTATTAGATTTTGTTCGAGGTTTGGAGTTATGACTGGTTCAGTACAAAATTGTGATCCACGGTTGTCTTCATAGATGGTTTCAGAAAGACAACAAATTGAATCTGCACCTCATACACCACAGCTAATAATCACATAGCTCCAACTTATGAGTTCAATATGAATGGGAGTCGTACAGTATAGGATCCATCTTTAGATAGATCTGTTGAGAAAGCTATGTATTTATTAGCAGAGGTGAGCTGCAAATTGTTTTTAGTCCTAAATATGCAGAAAAACAAAATGCCTCATTGCCCAGACATTTGGCATTTTGAGAGTTTAAATCCACCTTTTATTTACTTACAGGCAATGCATGCATTGGAAGCTGAGTCAGAGGGTGAGCTAAGTTTGGAAGTTGGTGATTATGTTGTTGTTCGATAGGTTTGGTCTCATGCCCATGTTACAGGTTACATAGTTTTAAATTTTGAACATTTTGTGCAAAGATCATTAAATCATTTTTATGAGACTGTCTGTGTTGTGCATTTGATCAGCGAAAAACATTTTGTGATGAACTTGTTGTAGAGTAGTACTTTTATGTACTGATTTTGGAAAAGACTTGTAATGTGCATAGGCATATATAAATCCTATGCTAATAATTAGTTTGCTCCCAAGAGACTTCAGGTGTTATTCTTTAATTCAGAAGTCTAAAGCTAGCAAGCTAATCTGAATAAATATTAACTGGCCAGAACATGGGAAAAAACTGTAGAATGATAAATCTAGGATAACCTATAGTTGGTATTAGAGGTATTTTGATTTCTCTTGGTAATTTGTTGGGATTGAACCTTAGTTATATATTGGAATTCGAGCTGGATTATTTCTTTTCTTATACCTAAATTAGTATATTCAACAATTTTCTATTAATTCAGCTATAATTTTTTTCTTGTGCCTATATTTATTTGATAGTTCTAATATGCTTCTTTTGGTCCTGTTTGTATATGACCTAATCTAAGCAGCTCATAGTAGGGCGTGAGCTAGTCGAATTGGCATAAGAGTTTAAGGTGGAGGACATTGGATTGATGCACTATTTCTTGGGTTTAGACTCTGGAGGCGTGGAAGAGTCCAAGTGAGGTGTTCCTCTGAGACATATTGTGATTGGATGATGTGTCCAGGTTGTGGTCACTCCAAACTACATGTGTCCAAAACTTCTAGTAGATATCCCTTGTGGTTTCAAATCAGATATCTGGTCCTTTGGTGATAAATTTTAACTTTTCATTCCTGCACTTTATGTTTGCTTTTTATCTATATTTTCTGGCAAACATTGGACAGTTTTGTTAACTATAACTTTGCCATGTATGAACAAGATGTTCAATGTATGAGATGGATGCTCATCAATCTGCATTCAAAGCATTTATAAGCACAGAAACTGAAGAATCCATCTCTAGATATATATTTTCCCGTGGCATGGAAACTTAAGACAGTTGGAATGCAGTAATTGTCAATATTGGCATTTTATTGGTAATTGGAACTTTTTCTTCAATGTTTTATTTGTCTTATTTAGTTAAATCTAGTATTCTTACCTTCTAACCTTTCTATTTGTTCTTTTGCAGATTGGCAGTGTCGCAAGTTTATGGTTCATTTGAAATTGCTATCCTTTTGTATACTAGGATACTAGAAATGAGATCAAAGAAAAACATTGCAGTGGTGTGGCATCGGTTACCAACTGGATCAGAAACATTCATTTATTGTACAAGGACATCCATGTTGGTGGATTTTAGCAGCAGGAAGTATTCCTGCATTACAACCTTTTTGGAAGATTGAAGATGTTCTAGAAGCCAGTACATGACCATTGAACATGGAAGAAGACCCTTAAGAAATGTACCAAGTGGTCCTATTGCTCATTTTTGTATTATCTTATCTCAATCATCACGTGAGATATCTCATCTTTGGTGCACGGAAGAGAAAGAAGACATGTGCTATGGTTTATGCTCTTATTCTGGTGCTAGCTCATGGATATGTCATGAGATCAGTACTTTTTATCATACATATGTATTAGGGTTTCTTCATGGTCTGATTGTACTTGGTTTTCTGAACATAATTCTTTTAATAAAAGTTGGCCGGGTTTTTGCCGAGTTTGGGTTTCCCCGGGATAAATCTCTTATGTCTATTGTGTATGGCTATCTTTATATGATTTCTTTATTCCAATGCAATTATGGTTGAGTTTTCGTTGTGTAAAATTATTCAATGATAAACTGTGATTAATATATCATAGCTAATACCTATCAGGTCTGAACTTATAGCTAAATAATCATTGAATATGGCTGATATGTTTTTTTATGTAATTGTATAAATTCAGTCACAAGAAATGTGGATTGTAATGACACGGTATTTGAATCAATTCCACAAAAGATGAAAGTATTGATAAAAATTGCAATTTGTTATAATATAAGCCTTGAATTAATTACATTTTGATGCAGGAGTTGAGTGGTTGAGTCTAGATGCAACATTTCGAGTCTGGTTCCTCTGTTATTCTTCAGCATGAGTCATATTATATCTAAAATTTCAGATAATAAGAACATACACACAATCATAGTTATAGATGTTTTGACTAATTTTGAGGTCAGATAAGTCAAGTTTCAAAACATAAGCATCTTATTCACATCCGGAATGACCGATTAAAGCTGTATCTTTATTAGTGAATATTTTTCTACAACTTTATTCTATTTAATGCATGTCTGCTATAAGGTCATTTGTTTCACCCATCTCTCCTTCGAGGCATAAATACAAAATCATTTATAATGGTAAGATATACTTTTAGGAGTTGTCACCTATTTATGCATTCCTTAGTGTATGCAAGACTGCGGTAAATATATTGACTACAATACCCAAATGTTTAGTCATTTATGAACTTCTATAAAAGAGGATTCAGTGTTCACTGTGATATATTGAGTTCTCTTATACTTGTGATTATCACAATAGACCAAGGTAATAAGACATTGGTAGATGCTTGAAAGATTAAAGTGTGGTTGATGACATTACTTATCTCAATCTCAGTAGGTTAAGGTGATAAGTGATTGGTAGATGCTTGAAAGATATTTTTGTAAGAGGATTGACATATGATAGTTAGGATCTACCCTCCCCAGTTAATTTTGGTTTGGAGGTGAGGTATAAGAAGTTACCTTTCTATTCTAACTACACCATTTTGGTATAATCCTGTGCAGATACCATTATTATGATACTTAATGTTTAACATATTAGAGACCTTATCAGCTTTACTGGAAACATCTTAAACTCTTATGAGTTCTTTATTTGTAGCTTTATTTGCATTGGGTAATGGCAAGATAGATTATGGAATCTATAGCTTGGAAGCTAGCATTGAAAAATAAGAAAATCACAGTTGGTTGCTTCGTATCAAAATTAACATGTTATGAGGTAAAATTTGTATCTTTATGGGGGAGTAGCATGCATATTGTTTTGGGGAGGTAATAATTGTGATTTTTCTTTATTTCTTTATTAGATGTTTTGGGGTTTATTTACACAAATATGTCATACCTGGAAATGATTTTCGAAAAATCAGGATCCAGATACAACGAGGAAATGATTAGTACAAATAAATATAAAAATAGAGTTAAGAATCAACACCATTCAGAAACCACAAGATTAAAACTGTAAGTTATAAGTTATAACCAAAAAAGAGAGTTCTTGTGCATATTACTGTTAGCCAACCATCTACCATAACTTATAAAGTTATAATTCGATAAGTTGACACCACCATTGATAATTGGTAATTTTGAAGACCATTTCAGCATTAGAATGAAGCAGGGTTTTTCTGAGCCACATCCAAATGTGCATATCAACAATGAAAAAGGTGGTTTTCTTGAAGCCTATGGTAGGACTAAATAACAGTGTGGGACTTGGGTGAAGTGAGAAACAACACAACACATAAGGATAGATCAGACCTTGACATCAAACATTGACCATAATGATAGATCAAAACTTGAGAGAACACCTCGAGAGCAGATATTGACAGAAGGATAAGTCAGACCTTGACAAGGAATGGGGTTTAGGGTTTTAGCCTTTAGGAGTTTCGGGTCTTGGAAGCTTTTCAATTAAACAATTGATTTTTAGGGAGATCGGTGGGTCAAAAAACAATGGAAAATTTAGGATCTGTTTCTTATTGAACCACTGCATTGTTCATTTAACTATTTATTTGAATGGAGGTGCCTTTGTCATTTGTAATATGTATCACTTTCTTGGAGGAGAGAGGCACATTCAACATGAAGATTATATTTGCAAAAAGTGGAATAGATTGTTTTTAACCGAAACAACATATGCTATGATGATAAGTAGAGGTTCTGATGGTGGTCATAATGTCATATCATTTCTTTTATTCTTTTTCAAGTTTACATTTACAAACTTCTCACTACCTTGGACAGATTTGGTTTTTATTTGGTGCCCAGATTTAGAGATGAGACTGCTTTTTACCACTGTTAGGCATAGGAACAGGCCTGAATTTGAGCTAGCATGCCCAGGGTGAAAGCGATGTGGGTTTATTGCTGCTTTTTCACCCACAGGACTACCCAGAATTGGTCTAATGTGGCTATTTACTACTGCAACTATGCCCAAACTTGCCCAGATCTGAGATTCCTTATTGTTGGGAGGCTGAAACATCTGCAGAAATGCCCAAATTATGCCTAGATTGAAGGATTAGATTGTTAGAAGACCTTAACATGCATAGGATACCTAGAAACTGTGCCCATAACTGATCTTTATAGCTGTAAGTGACCTTTTACCTAATGCTGTTTGATGTAGAACACAATCCCATGGATGCTTTGTGGCTGTGCGTGACTGTAGTACTGTTGCAAAGTTCCCAGACAGGCATAGCAATTCCCAGAACCTGATGCTGTCTACCCAAGTCTGTTTATGATGCTAAGGCTTCTCCATTATAGTGCCCAGAACAACCCTAAAGGGCCCAGAATTGGTTCATCATACTTCACTTGGCTGTTAAATAATCATTTTCAAAACTTAATCAAAGGGTGTTTACTGCTGGATGCATGTTACAGGATTGACCTATTGCATTTTGTCACCCATGCCAAATGAGGATAACAGGATCTATGCTAAGTAAATATTTCTTTGACAATGTAGGAAATATTCCTAGCTTTGCAACAATGTAATGCCACAAATAGAAAACATTTTCTAGATC
Source organism: Larix kaempferi (assembly GCA_027924585.1). NCBI lineage: Eukaryota > Viridiplantae > Streptophyta > Pinopsida > Pinales > Pinaceae > Larix > Larix kaempferi. The sequence continues at coordinate 2,855,123 of BSBM01000860.1, forward strand.
ATTTTTCTTATACAGGAGACTCCACACAACACATTTGAAGCATTTAATTGAACAAAATTACACAAATTTTGTGACATATATATATTAGAAACATGTGCATAATCTATAGGAACATTTCCATAGAACTCATCTGCTACTTCTTCCATTAAAATATCTATGGGCTTATTTGCGTTAATAATATCCAGTCTATCCTTCTCAAGTAGATGTTTCCACCAAAGTACAAAAACACTTGTGAATACCCATGTCAATCGTAAATCAATGCAAGACATTTAGATTATATTAGAGAATGTAAAATTCTCTATAAAATTTCACTTCATTTAAAATTCTCTATAAAATTTATTGAAAATTTCTTGGTGTTGGATTTCTTAGTGTCAGACACTTGGTATGCAACCTCCAAACACAGCTGAAAATAGAATGCTTGGATATTTCCCTCATGGCTCCCCTTAGTTTTTATTATTATGGTCTCAGTTTAGAATGTTTAATTGCCAATTGATGATATATATGAAAAACCCAGAAAATAACCAGAGCTGGAAATGCAATTTTATACATTCATATAAACACAAACTACAATTGATAATGAAGGAACAACAAGGTATAATGAAAGCCCTTTTTTGTCCTGTTATCCAGCTTATGAATGAAATCCATTGCTCTTGTTTGAATGGAAGCCATTGCTGCCTCTTGGTACAGTCATTCCGGCCCTAAAATTGTCATATATTGCTGGTGTAATCCCAAAAATTTACACAAATCATTGCCCAAAACCCTTCACTAGCTGAGACAAAAGCCATCTATGGTACCTGATAATTTTGTATACCTCGAGAAAGCACCAAGGCTATTTAAGTTCAAATAATGTTAAGGATGGATGGACACAAGTCCGTATATTGGTCAAAATAAAATGATACTACACCAAATTATTTTCATCTATTTCATTGCAATATTTAAATGTTAATCATGTATTAAACCAAACTGAATAGAAAACTAAGAACACACACATACATAGGAAATTGAAAAAAACATATACTAAAAGTGTATAAACACTTCATCTTTTTGGAAGAAAGTATAGGTACAATATAGTCATAAATGGACTACTATAGTTTCTTGAATAGTAACACCGAAAGAAATACTGGAGATTGCAAATCAAAAATCCCATTACATTCGGGGAATGCTCTTATAATGTGGATTAGTTATCCATTTTATATTTTCACATCACAAATATCTAGCATTCCCTAATTTCAATGGTAGAAGGTCTGACACAGTCTTTGCAACGCACAGTATGTTCTCGTCTGTTCCCCACCTACAAAATACAATAAAAGAAATTATAATTAATCTCTATAAATAAGGTTTCACATGCCAATTATTTGGTAAACTTGGATCTTCATATTAAAATCGTGATATTCATCTTTACATTCTCACCATTTTACCATTTTGTACAAATACAAAATGGTCAAAATCTTCTTGCAGCTCCAAGTGTTCTCTGACTTCAAATAGTGTCCAATCCTCCTCCATTGATAATGTTCTAAATAATTCACCATTTTTCAGAACATCAAGAGAAACTATTGGAGAATGTGTTCCATCACCGTCATCCTGTTCCTTTGGAACCCAAATCCATTTCCCCATTTGTCGAACTAGTCTCCACCTACAGAATTTAAATGAGAGATATAATATCTATCTTGAAATCCAATACCTGAAAGAACCAAATGAAAATGTTGTATCATTTGTTACATTCATAAGCAACTCCCTCTTTGCCTCGACTAACCCTAAAAATTAAGAAGCATAATACAATTTAAAATAATGTATATTGAAATGACTTACTTGAAAGACAAGGTGTCATGACTCAATCTGCACTGTATTTCTTCTCCACTTTGGTCATGTACTCTTGTATCCCACCCAGTGAAAAACAAATTTGTAAGTAGCTAATTGGAAGGTTTTGAAGTAGCATACATTTTACCAGTTTGCCTTACTGACTCCTCCTTATGAAACAGATGAAAAAACATAGAGAACGGCAAGAAAATGCTACTACGTACGTGGATGTCGCCTTTTTCTTTCATTCCAATTTGCATTTCTGAAAATAACTTGTAACGAAAAGAACTTATTGAAGAATCATCTACACTTGGCCATTCCAATAAGCTGAGTGAAGGTAAAGGGATCTCTTTGAGATATCCACACGATCCAATTGTTTTCGGAAGAATGTATTCATATTTGTAAAAGAAAATACCTTCTTTCTTTAACCATGCAGGATCCTTACCAGCATAGAGTAGTTCTCCAATTTTTGAATGAACAACTTGGAAAACACTCATTATGCATTCAACTGGCTCCGATTCCTTCCAATTTGATATGCATAAATCTGAGATAAATGTAATATATTCATGTTGCTATAAAAGAAAAATAAGGAGATTTGGAAATCCTAGAAGCTTTCAATCAAAATTGACCATCAAAAACTATGATATCCAAATTGGTCATCCATACTCACAGTTACAATCAATTTTGGGAAAATCTGGTTGAATAAAAACTTTCTCTTTTGACATCTCCCTATAGTCATAGACATGTGCCACTTGAATCTCTACCACTTTTTTTCCTCCATTACTCATCTTAAATCCTTTTACCAAGCCTTTCCAATGGATATTAATTTAATGCAAACGCCTTTTTTTTATTCCATGGCTTCCAATTGTTCCTGGTTTCATTGTTACCCATGACCCAACAGATATTGGCATCGAAACCCATTTTCCTTCATTATCAATTTTGTTGTATTACACAACTGATTTCAAATCACTCCTGGGACGTCGTTGAGCCATTGATTTCTGCAACATAAAAATGAAATAAAAAATGTTTAGTATGCTCTTTCTATTAAAAAAACCTCAAAATAAGGATTTTGTAAAGGCAACAACTTTCAAATTGTTTAGCAAATACTCCTTTCTACTATGGCAGGGTCCATAGAAGTTAACAAATGTGATCTATTTATCCAAATTACTTACATATAATGAGCAAATTATGGTAGACTCCATGAAAATGTGAGAACTGAAATTTCAAGATTACTTCTAGCAAGTCACTAAACCACACTTGACCTACCTCTAACACTATGAGAAACAAAATTCCATTGTCTTAGCACCCTTGGGAGAAAAGTTAGAGTTAGAGTTAGAGTTACAACACCCTTGGGAGAAGAGTTGAGCCTAACTTTAAATGCTAAGTGTTAACACCCAAAAAGTGTTCACTACATCCTCTACCACTTTATATGGCTCATTTGTCCATTTTCCTACCATATTTCCCTTAAAATCCCAAAAAATCCCATTAAAAAGCCTCCAAAAGGCCTAAAATGCCTCCAAAAGGCCACAAAACCATCAAAATAGCCTAAAAAAGGCTAAAAAACCCCTTTTTCCTCCAAAAATAGCAAAAATTCCCTAAAAAGAGAATAAAAAATATAAAATAATGAGGAAAAGGAGGAAAAAACCCTATACAGCTGCATAAAACCATGTGTTTCCCAAAACCATGGGTCAGCACTCCACCACCAAAAAACTATAAATAGGTGATGGAGATCCCTTATTCCATATCCACAATCACAAGCACCCTTACTCTGCCAAAATCTCTCTCGAAACCCTAGTTCATCATTGAACTACTTTCACCTTGAGAGCCACTTTTGGCCCATCCCCACCATTGGAGAAGGAGAAGGAGCATATTGAAGCTTGGAGCATCCTCTTGGACACTGCAAAGGGCTTCATCAACCTCCACATTGGAGGTAATATCAATATAAAACCACTTTTTTATATCTTTTGTTTATGTTTCATGCAATATTTTAGATTTTAGCTTAATTAGTTTAATATACTGAACTGCTACTAAGGAGTCCTTTCTCCTTAGTAGGTGCTCATTTGCACAAGCTAGGGGTAAAACCCTAGCTACAGTTTTGGTGACTCCCCTAGTTTTTGAATTTCTGGTTTTCATTTTTAATTTTTTCTTTTCGGCTGTCCCTTTCGGCCTCTGTATACCGCGTCTTTTCTCTCTGCAGTCGCGTCCCGACCGCGCCTTTCAGGCCTTTACCTGCGATCCGACCGCGGCTCTCAGACTACTTCCGACGCCCCGCCGGCGGATTCAAGTCTGTTACCTGCGATCCGACCGTGGCTAATCAGCCTGTTTGCCGCGATCTGACTGCGCCTGTCGGCCATTTTCCTGCGTCCCGACTGCGGCTCTCAGCCTCTTTTCGGCGTCCCGACTGCGTCTGTTAGCCTTTTTGCCGCGACCCGACTGTGTCTTTTTCCCTATTTCCTGCATCCCGACTGCCTCTGTTGGCCCGATAGCCGCGACCTGAACGCCGTTGTTTCCCTCAAACCCGCGGTCGGCCTGTTCTGATTCGCCACAGACCCGCGTTCTGATTTCTGCTCTTTTCCTGTTTTGAGCCCAGCCCCTTTTGCTGTAATATTTTCTCCATCTGAACAGCCTTCTGTCCCACCTGCAGCCTCACTACCTTACAGCCTTTCTGCAACATAATTTCTGTTCCTTTTACAGATTTCATTTTACAAATTTCAGTATTTTAAATTCGGAAAATTTTGCAAGTTAATCTTTCAATTTCAGTATTATTGATAGATTGGAAGTTGCCCCCCTTGTGGCACTTCTATTTCTGGGTTCATCACCTCACGAGCACACATTCTGTCACATAAATCAAGTGAGCCTTAAAAAGTACCTAACTAAACCAACATTCTAACCCCACTTGGGGAACACAAAAGAATCATTGTAGTTAGGTAGGATCAGGGGGATAGGCTTCCAATAACACCCCTTGGTTATTTCACTTGAGACATAGTTGTTGTCCAAATAGGGAACCAAAATCCCCTAGTACTTTTTGGCACGGTCACGACCAGTTTATCATAGGGCCTCTCCCTTAGGAGGGTTGAAGTCGGGAGACTGGTTCCGGAGGCCTGAGTGGAATACCGCACTCCATTCAGTAACCGAAGGGCTACCTTTCGCGGTTCGCGGGATATCCCTGTATAGGGGTATTGCGGTCAACGAACTAAACGACAGATTCACCTTTCTGGATGTGTCATGAACGGGGTATCTTAGTTGCCATTCTTCTAGGATTGACTACCCGGTGTCCCTCCCGGTAGGGGGATATCATAGCCACTTGGCTTTCCTACTCATATTGTCTGACTTGGATTTCATCACCTTGCAGAGGATATGTTTAGTTGAGTCAGAATACTTTTAGCTAGGTGTTTGCATGCTCCTTTACCTCCCTTTGGTCTAGTGAGTCCACCATTTTTCTTTTTTAGGAAACCTGCTGCTTGTTGGTATTCTGACCATCTTTGTTGTTACTCCACCTATTGTAGCACAACTGTTGCAGTGGGTGTTTTGAGTTGGTTGTTGGCCTGAGTGCCTTGCTTTTTAGCTCTCCTTCTGCACACTCGGTTGCATTAGGCCTTTTTGAGCTGTTTTTATACTCACCTCAACCCACAGAGATTTGACACCATCTGTCACCATTGAGTCCCCGAGACATTCTCGGTGCCTCAGGGGCGAGCCCCCACAGCACGGTTCTCTTGACACCACCCGTCATAGATTCCGATCATCCTCTGTTGATACCATTCATCACAGGTCTAGAGCCTTGTCACTTGACTCCACTCGTCAGCGACGTAGGACTCAGTCACCAGATAGTGCCGCTCCTTACTTTACCTCCGATTCTGACGAAGAGTCTGAGAACCCTATTTACACTGCCCCTACTAGCCCCATGGCTGGCACGACTTCCACTCCGTTTGTCATAGGGACCGTTGGTGGCACATCCACCACTACACCAGTTACTTCACCCGTTTTTGGTATGCCCTCCATGGGGCACCCATCTACCGTTCCCCTCACGGTACCTATTCCCACAGCGGGAATACTTATCCCCACTACATCAGTGGCTCACACTACCCATGGTGGTGCTGGACCATCCTCCACTACCTCAGTTCCCCCACTTGGGGGCACCACCCTAAATCTTGTCCCTCCACTTGGGGGCATTGGCCCCAACTTGGTCCAAAGCACTACTGTGTCACATCCTTCTTCCAGTTTGCCATTCATGGCTAGCCTCAACCTACCTGACCTGGCCAGATTAACCAACGATCCTATTCGACACGACCCTACGTGGCCTCATATGCCTACCAAGCTTCCCTCTGACATCCCTAAGTTCGAGGGCAAGGCCGGTGAGGACCCACAAAACCATATCATGTCTTTCCACCTATGGTGTTCCTCTAACTCCATCGTGGATGACTCTATTCGCCTCCGTCTCTTACAGCGCACCTTCACTGGCTCTGCAGCCAAGTGGTATATTGAGCAGCCTCATGGGACCCACGCCACCTTTGCTTCCCTGGCCTCGACCTTCCTGCAGTTCTTCCAGTTGCCTGTCCGATATGACGCGGGCGTTGAGATCCTTTTATCTTGTAGACAAAACACGGCTACCCATATCACGGACCACATCCATGAGTGGCGTCGACGCCGTAGCTTATGCAAGATTAAAATAGACGACCGTATCTTCCTAGATTGGTTCCTCAAATCCCTTCTCCCTGTTATTGCTAAGGATGTGGCCTCAGAAAGACCCCAGTCTGAGGAAGAGGCCATCCTTAAGGCTCAACAGTTCGACCTCATTTACGCCCAGTCGGGTTACCTTTATACCATTATACCTGACGCCCCTCGCGGTGAGTCCTCCCAGCATGATGCGCCGGGGGCATCCCACGCAGCAGATGGTATCATTGGCTGTGTTTCTTCACATCCTCAACCATTTTCCATAGCACGTCCTACCCCTGGCCCCGACCTGTCGCGGGCTACCTCACAGTCTGGAGCAACTAACTTGTATGCTCACATGACACATCACCATTCCCATGGACCATCATGTCCACCTCAGTGCTTCGGGTATGCGACTCCTGCTTATGCTCCCCCAGTAGCCCCTCATCCTTACTACCATCAGCAGGCTGCCCCAGCTCCTGCGCCTCCACAAGCCCAACCTGCTTATTATCCGCCACAGGCAGCCCCTGCGGCTCACCCACAACCTGCTCCGCAGCCATATCAGCAACCCCCTCAAGTTGCTGCACCTGCTCAAGCTCAACCTGCATATCATCCACCGCAGCCTGCTCCAGCACCTGCGCAACCTCAAAATCCACCTGCTTCCCAAGGGCAAGTTTACGCCCAACAGAACCCGCAGCAAAACCAGAATAACCAACGCAACCAGGGCCAACAGAACAGCGGCAAGGGCCGTAATCGGGGAAACAACCAACCTGCAGACCAAGCTGGTCAACCAGCTAATCCTCCAGACAACAACAATGCGGCCCCCGCTAATCAAAACCCTGATCGCCCGCCCAAGCAGGCTAAAAACCCCAATTTGCGAACGAACCACCCTTGTTCTATTTGCGGGGTCTATGGACACTACACACATGCTTGCCCACACTTGGAGCGAGCTCGGCAACTCTGGGTTGACGAGGCCCATCGCCAAGGGCATGCGGCTCCCCAAGCGCCACCCAACCCCCCCCCCAACCTCAACAACCCCCTTTGGTGCTGCAAAACCCCTTACCGACCCAAGGCGTAGTGAACACTCAGCCGTTGGCTCCCCATCAAGCCAATGCGCCCCAACAACAACAGATCACTTACGCTGCTCCTGATCAACCCATGTTTGATTCAGTTACCCACCACTTACTGATGATGTCATCTGCTGATGTCAACCTCCAGACCCGTCGGAACCAATATGGCTCCACCTCTGAAGCCACTCCCACGGATAAACCTACTAACGCCCATCCCACCGATCAGGCGTTACGTATACCTCCGCCTCCCATAGACGGCGCTGCGAAAGCACCTCGTTTCCCACTTCGTCGAATCAACAATAACCCTACTGCGCGCGCTGCGTCAAACTACAACATCGTAGACGACCTAGCCCAATCTCCCGCAGCCATGTCTGCGTTAGAAGTCTTGAAGAACTGCCCTTCCCAGCGCAAGACTTTACTTTCCGCCATTGGGGGGATTGACCCAACTGATTCGCATTTGATGGCATTTGATTTAGACCAGTCTGAACCACGCCTACCTTCCAGCTTAACATTCCAAGTTACTGTCTCCGTTAGGAATCTTGTCCTCCATCGGTGCATCATCGATGAGGGTGCCTCCACATCCGTCATGTCTACATTTGTATGGCAGAAGCTAGGATCCCCTCCTCTCCAGAAGTCCACCACTGCATTACGCGCCTACGACGGTCGTTCGGCTCAGCCCCAAGGCCTCCTAGCCAATGTCCCCGTCCAGTTAGGTGGCAAAACTGTACTCATTGACATTGAGGTAATCAATGCCCAATTGGATTATAACCTTTTACTTGGCCGCAGCTACATGTATGCCATGCGGGCGGTTGCCTCTTCTGTCTTTCGCGCCATGATGTTCCCCCATGAGGGACGCGTGGTTAAGATCGACCAGCTCACCTACTATGATCCCAGTGCTCCCGTGGCACCGGAAAATGTTCTCCCCATGGTTGAACAACCTGTTTCTCCTGCCACTACCTCGTTTGTTTCCTCTTCGGGGCCTGGAGTCTACTCATACGCGCCGATGACCTCCACCTTTCAATCCATTCCTCCACCGTCATCTACGCCCGAAATGTCTGACTTATGTACCTTGTACCATGACAACCTACCACCTAATACTCAACCACCCTTGTTTCCTAAACCACCATTGGTACCTAGCCACATTGGTGTTACACCGATCCATACGATCCCCTTCCTAATTCCTCCATCGGGAGTAGTAAGCGCCCCGGTCATGGCTACCCTTAGCCTCCCTGGGTTAACCTTGGGATTACCTGTATGGTATCTTTCACCTCCCGTTTGCCCACCGACACCAGATGTCATCCTCCAACCGGTGCAACCCATGGCTACTACCACTCAGCCACCTCCCGGTGTCTCTACCCCTTTCGTCCTCCACAATTCCCCCTCCTACTCCCAAACCCACTGGGGGCAGAGGTCCACAACCTTACACTACTGTACCACCTCCAAAGACAGTCAAGAACCCTCCAGTGTTTCGTGCTCCTCCCAAATGCTCGCTGTGTGACGAGTTGGGCCACGCGACCCACCAATGCCCACAGTTACCCGCATTGCAGAAGCACATGCAGATGCTCGACGATGACCCCAACATCCCAACTGTCGAACTCAACCCCACTCCCAAGCCTAAAGATAAGTCCCTACGTACCAACCACTCCTGCGCCATCTGCGGTATTTACGGGCACTATTCACATCATTGTCCCGATCTCCCGGATTACAGAGCGGCTCTCTATGAGATGAACAATCTAGATCTTGAGACGGCACCACCCACCGTTGAGGAGATTTACCCCCCGGTCTCTCCCCCTTTTGAAGAGGTTAATATCATCTATATGATCTCTTCCACCACTACTTCAACCACTACCCCCTCGTCAACCGATTTGACGACGCAGACTTTCCGTACTGATGAGGAGATTCTTGAGGCCCTAACTACCCCGGATTATCCCTGGGATGACATGCACCACCGTTCCTATTTCATCCCCGAAGAATCCTCCTCTAGCACCGCTACCCAATACACGGTTGAATCCAAAGACTTCCTTCCCACCAAGGTTGACTGGTTCAAGGACCCTATTCCTGCTCCTGATGCCTTCGAGGAAGGTAACATGGCCAACATCTCACCTGTCATCCAAGTTGATATCGCTGCCCCAGGACGTGCCCCTGAACTCATCACTTTAGGAGCATTCTGCAGTAAGCAAGAGATTGAGGACTACATACACCTTTTCAAAGAATTCCGTGATGTCTTTGCCTGGTCCTATACCGAAATGCCTGGTCTTGACCCCGCAATTATAGAGCACCACATTGACACATGGCCTGATGTACCCCCCGTTCGTCAGAAACAACATCCTCTTCCTCCCTCAAAGTTCCCAGGATATGCCCCTGAACTCATCACTTTAGGAGCCTCCTGCAGCGAGCGGGAGATTGAGGATTATACACAACTCTTCCAAGAGTTCCGTGATGTCTTCGCTTGGCCCTCTAACGGAATTCCTGGGTTCGACACCGCCATTCTCAAACATCACATAGACACACGGCCAGAGGCACGTCATGTTCATACTGAAACCAACCCTGAAGACCTTCCTTTACGCAACCCCCATGATGGGTTGCATCCTAAGGAGTCTCTATCCATAGAATAACTCGCGGCCCCCTTTTGGTCCGCATTGTACAGTTTGCTCTCTTTTTGTTTTTCACTTTTTTACCATCATCTTACACTCATCCTTTCTGCATGATTACAGATGGACCACCTTCCACCTCGTTACACTGGCTTCGCTGACGGCGCAAGCCGCTGGTCTCCCAACCTGGCTTCTGCAGCATGGGTCTTGTACTCCCCTTCCAACGAGATGATTCACCTTGACGGAGTATGTATAGGCGCTGCTACCAATAACCAGGCGGAGTATGATGCTGTGACCGGTCTCCTGACTGTCGCCCTCCAAATAGGCATAAGTCACCTTCATGTGTTCCTTGACTCCCAACTACTTGTCTCCCAGCTCAACAACTGCTACCAGGTGCGTGATCCCTGCCTTTTTAGAAAATTCCTGCGCACAAAACAACTCAGTCGACAATTTGAATCCATCACATTCACACATGTCCCCAGAGCTCAAAATAGTGTCGCAGACCAAATGGCCAACAACATCCTAGACTGGCATATCAATCACACCATGTAACATCATGCACCATCATCCCATAGCATTTCACAAAATATATATATATAAAAACCCAAAAAGATTGCATCGCACCCACATTTGCATCCATGTACATAAACCACATGCATATCCATAGGGGCATCCACGTGCCTAAACATACATATATCATGTTGCATCACATAAAATACACAAGGGGCATCCATGTGCCTAACATCCTAACCTACTTGCATCCACGTGCAATGTAACCATATCACAACACATAAAGCGCATCCACGTGCGTACAAATACAACAACATCATACAAAAAGGTGCATCCACGTGCATATATATATATCAAAAAATATACATGTTCAGTGCTATACATGTCCTGAGTACCCCTGTACTCAGCTATACAAAAAATGGCTATACATGCCTAAAGCCTCATCTACATACATGCCGTAGCTACAAAACTCGGGGGGGAGTCCCCTGCACCCCCTAATGGGAGTCGTATCTTGCATCACTGCCGGCATCGGCTGCCTCTGAGTCCTCCCCTCGCTCCTCCTCCGGCAAGTCCTCCTCTCCTCCGGCCTCCTGTGCCCGGACCCGGTCCACCAAGATCGCCACCCGGGATCGCGATGGATCTGAACTCTCGCGGTGCCCCCATGCAATCCTGCACCACATCAGGATCGACATCTCGCCATCCCTCGTCGGTCACTCCTATCAACAAACGATCTAGTAGCTCCCGTACAGACTCTAGGGTCACCTCTGGATCCCGACGCCGCACCTCTCCTCGTCCAGGCAGAGCTGGAACGGCCACAATACCCCGCCGCGCCACATGACCTGGAGGTGGCCTCGGGCCCACATCTGCAAGATCAACCATATGTCAGTTACAATATATCCATCTACTATCATATAAATCAAAACTTGACATACATAACATCCAACCAAAACACATACGTACCGTCGGGACCCCATGCCTGTCCTGGTGCTCGTGGCGCCTCCGGATCTCCCGTGAAGTCCATGTCCCGATATGGGAAGTCGTCCAGTGTCAGTGGTATCTGGAGCCACTGCAGGTACAACTCCTGCGTGAAGTACCTGCCCACGTCGCCGCCACCACTGCGGCGCATCATCTCGCCCCAACGGACCATCCTCGGCTCCCTCATCCCTCCTGTCCTGATCGGCACCCGTGGCCGCAGTGTGGGTACCCTCTCCATAAAGAAGGCACATAAAAAGGACCCAAAGCAAAAGCCCTTGCCATCTTCCTTCGCTGCCGTCAGCTATCGCTGAACACAGGTCAGGAACACCTGGCCCCACGCGTAGTACACCCCATCCAATACGCGCTCCACCATCTGCATCTGACCGCCAGACACCTTCTCAGGTGACTGGGAACCCAATACCCGCACCACACACGCCGCCATGGCCTGCACTGCCGGCTCCTGTAGGTCTCTCACCAGGAGTGCATTCCTATGCACCCTCGCGTCCGGACCGCAGTACCTCTCCAACATGTCCTCCATGTCGACGTCCGCGGCAACCCGCGGCTGTGTGTCTGCCACCCTACCCAGGCAGGGCAACCCCGTCAGAAAGTATACATCAGTCAGAGTGAGGTCCACCCTCTCACCCTGTACTCGGAAAGCCTGTATGTCCGGCTCCCAGAAGCTGATCAGACGGTTCAGCAACAATGTTGCTGTCCGTATCATAGGTATCTGTGCGAACTTCAATAGTCTGCACAATCCCAGTACAGATCGCACATGGCGATTCTCTCGGATGAAACCCATGGTCTCATCAGGGATCTGCCGCTCTCTCTAGAGAACCTGTGGCATCCTGCCAATCACACAAAGTGAACCCATCACACTCATGTCAACCAAAGTAAAGTACTTTTCCTTTCCCAGAAGCCCTAATAGCTCGCCCCAAAACCGCGGCTTTCGGGCTTCCTGCCGCGGTTTCCGACCGCGGCTGTCAGGCATATGGTCGCGGTTCCCAACCGCGCCTGTCAGCCCTAAACCCGCGGTTGGGAACCGCGTGTTCCTCTTTGGAACTCGCGGTACTCGACCGCGTTTCCATCCAGGAATCACACGGTCTCCAACCACGTGGTACAACCCGAAACACGCCGTCTCCAACCGCGTGGTTCAGCCTGAAACTCACGGTCTTCAACCGCGGTTTCGACCCCCTAACCCGCGGTCCACCCCACGTGGACCGTACAAATAAACCCTGGGACCCACTACCCAACCCCCAACCCTAAAAAATATGCAGGTATGAGTTTAATGGAATACCTGTATCTCACGGATCTGAAATCAGCCAGACGGATCGTCCAGAAATGCCACCTAAGCTCTGGTCCACTCTACTCACAAGTCAAAGTCAACAAGTACAAATGACACATGGCATGTTGGACCCACCACTATTTATAGTCAGTTGACTTTTTCTTCTTTTGGTCATTCTGGCCCCATACGGAGTCCGTTTTCAGAACCGTTTCCACCACTGGAGTCAGCACGACACGACCGTCATACTGGTCACCTCGTTGCATCATTTTTGTGTCATTACTTTTTACCCATTTTTTCAGACGCCATTAGTCGCCTCAGTTTGCGTGCCACATCGGCCGTTCTCCGTTGTTCGCATGTTTTATATCATCGGATTCATTTTTCCGAGCTGGTGATGATGCTTGAGATCATTTCTCGCTCTCACCCCCATATTTTCTGGGCCTTTTTCAAATGCCCTTGTCACCTCGGTTTGCGTGCCACATCGGCCGTTACCTGTTTTTGACATCCTTTATATCGCCGGATTCATTTTTCCGAGCTCGTGATGATGCTTGAGATCATTTCTCGCTCTCACTTGGTACAATTTCAACATTGTGTCCCAACACCTTGCTGCCTTCGGTTTGCGCGCCACATCGGCCGCCATCGAATTGTTCCACATTTTTACATGAGCCATTCACTCCTGTCATACTGCAAATGTTTCGTTATTTTGCCACCATTTCATCTACCCCGCAAGGAGGCCCACCAGTGTTCCCCCCCTAACCTCGTTCTTGGTCATCATTACTGATCCTTGATTGAACACTTCCTCCTTGCCTGGCCATTCCTTTTGTTCGGTATAATTTTATCCCTTTTTCGGGCCGGACAAGTCCTTTACGAAAAAGGCACTTAGGGAGTTTCCGTTAAGCTTTTTTCTGACTCCTAAAAGAATGAAAAGATCGCCGAGCAATCTTGCTTCCTTTCATGCTCGTTAAAGTACCTGAGAAGGTCGTCTATCTGGTATAAGTTTAACCCCTTTTCCGGACCTGGTAGACTAATCACGAAAAAGGAATACTCTAGTCACACCGGCTAGAAGAGTTCTTCATTGCATCCTTTTATGCTTCTTTGGGCCTTGGAGACTAAATCTACGAAAAAGCAACCCCCTGGAGTCTTCTTACTTGCTTTCAGACTCTCTAAATTGAAAGCAACCACGAGCATATACGCTGTCCTGGGCTCGTTAAATCCACACGACAGTACCATTCCATCATCTCAGAGTCTTCTTATCGCTTTCAGACTCCTTAAAATTGAAAGCAACCACGAGCATGAACTGTCCTGGGCTCGTAAAATCCACACGACAGTACCATTTTACACACACTTCTTCTAGTCCCTAACCCATGAAGAAGTACCCTCCCGTGCCTCCTGGCACTATGATCGATAATCTCGGCAGCACCCCCAATCAGGTCGCCTTTGTTCAGAGTATTCTGCAGTCTCCTGCCATTTTACCCCAGCTTGAGTCTCCCTCAGCCCAGTTATCCTCCCAGATCCATTACAGCTATGATCCCTTTCCCCTCAGTCAGTTTCATATGCTGCCAGATCATTCCCATTATCATACTCTGAACAAAGGAAGTTTGAGTCCACCCACTCTACTTGCCCAGTTGTCCCCCCATCAGTACTATCACATTTCGGTTCTTCACCTCGTGCTCCTGTCAAGGAAACATCATTGCCTTGATAGTTGCAGGTCTCCCTCTGTCGACGACAGCTCCTCTATTCCAGAGGATAGGCCCAGAGGTCCCTACGCCTTGGACTTATCACCATCTGTGGTAAGTGCCTACGGATCATTCTGAGAGGAGTCATCATTGCCTCTCCGAGTGGTTGTTCCTCACATGCTCGACTTCAACACCTTGATCGCATCGTTGAGGATCGCGTAGGATTATATCCCATCAGTTTTTAGTCGAAGACCCCGGATTTCCCCCGACTCTAGCACATTGGTGAGTCACTTCGGAATGCCCAGTTGTATGTTCCCGTGGATGTCCGGGCTGCGTTGGCGATTGTATTCGGAATCCATCCAGTTATATGCTTCCTTGAGTACCCATTTCAGTTCCAGCTCAGTGTACCATCGAGGTTGTTGCTCCCAGTCATTCTGATCCAGCAGCTCATCAGTTCCTTTGGTACCACACTCAGCAGCGCTGTTGATTGTTCCAGTGCACCAGTTCTTCAGTTCACACATGATCAGCTCAGCAGTATGTCCCAGATTTTGTGTCCCCTTTGGACTCTTATGATGTACACAGTGATGATCTATGTATCTTACAGGTCCCCCTTTTTCGGGCCTCACAGTTTTATGTATCTTGATACGAGTATGGGTATGCCCGCCTCGTCCATATATTGAGATTATTCCTCAGTCAGTATT
This sequence comes from Larix kaempferi, assembly GCA_027924585.1. Classification (NCBI taxonomy): domain Eukaryota; kingdom Viridiplantae; phylum Streptophyta; class Pinopsida; order Pinales; family Pinaceae; genus Larix; species Larix kaempferi. The sequence goes on from BSBM01000860.1 coordinate 2,870,372, forward strand.
TGAGGTCATGTATATTTCAGGTCCCCATTTTTGGACCCCATTGTTATTATTATGTTATATCCTGATACGAGCATGGGTATGCCTGCCTCGTCCATATGATCAGATGATTCCTCATCCATTATTGAGGTTATGTACTTTTAGTTCTTGCAGTTGTTCGGGATCGTTGTTCCGGGCTTCAGTTTGTTTCTTCTCTTCTCTCCACACCCAGGAAAACCATTCATGACTTATGATGTCCATCGGCCATACGATGAGCTCCTGCCCTCGCACATCAGGGGGCAATCTGTTAACACCCAAAAAGTGTTCACTACATCCTCTACCACTTTATATGGCTCATTTGTCCATTTTCCTACCATATTTCCCTTAAAATCCCAAAAAAATCCCATTAAAAAGCCTCCAAAAGGCCTAAAATGCCTCCAAAAGGCCACAAAACCATCAAAATAGCCTAAAAAAGGCTAAAAAAACCCCTTTTTCCTCCAAAAATAGCAAAAATCCCCTAAAAAGGGAATAAAAAATATAAAATAATGAGGAAAAGGAGGAAAAAACCCTATACAGCTGCATAAAACCATGTGTTTCCCAAAACCATGGGTCAGCACTCCACCACCAAAAAACTATAAATAGGTGATGGAGATCCCTTATTCCATATCCACAATCACAAGCACCCTTACTCTGCCAAAATCTCTCTCGAAACCCTAGTTCATCATTGAACTACTTTCACCTTGAGAGCCACTTTTGGCCCATCCCCACCATTGGAGAAGGAGAAGGAGCATATTGAAGCTTGGAGCATCCTCTTGGACACTGCAAAGGGCTTCATCAACCTCCACATTGGAGGTAATATCAATATAAAACCACTTTTTTATATCTTTTGTTTATGTTTCATGCAATATTTTAGAAGTAATTTAATTTCTGTTTTAGCTTAATTAGTTTAATATACTGAACTGCTACTAAGGAGTCCTTTCTCCTTAGTAGGTGCTCATTTGCACAAGCTAGGGGTAAAACCCTAGCTACACTAAGCCTAACTTCAAATGCTGATCTAATCTGCTACCAGTGAACCTCTAAGCCTCAGGGAATCTTAGATCTGCTAGTGGCATGCAACCTGATGATAATTCCATGAAATGCTACTCAGGAATGCTGAATATGACTGTGGAAGATACTGGCATAGGACTGCCTCAAGAATGCCGGTGTATAAGCTGTTGCAATCTACCAAGTTTCTACAAAGATCAATCCCATTATATGCCTATATCTAAAATGGGTTGGAGATATAATAGTGTCTTAGGTCATCCTTCTAGCAGACCGCAACTTTAGAACTATAGCCTCAACTTTATCCTAGTTGCATTGTATTTGTTTATTAATATTAATATTGTTTTGGGACTGAAATAAGGAGATTTTCTCATGGGAAAAATGGCGAGATGCCCTTCAACTAGTATGTTGTTATAAATTGTCCTCACAGCCCTTAATTTGTAGCAAAATCTGAAGTAAGATGACCTTAACAACGTCCATACACAGGATGATCTTCACAAATCATGAGCATGAAGTCTTACTACTGGCACACAAACTTGTTTAAGGCCCCCATATCACTGTTTAAGATTATTGGAGCCTAGGATAATCTTAAGGAGGGTTTTCATTGTAGAAGAAAAATTAAATTTGGTGGGGGGGGGATAATTTGTTGCTTTAATTGGTCCACACACTTGTCCTAAATATCACTAGAATTTAATGCCTCCCTAGTTAAGTGATTGACCTAAAGGTTTCTCTATGTAGTGACTATCATGCTACATAAATATGAGTAGGTGAATCTATGCTATTTTCACATAGGCAGTCGTGTATTTTCATGTAGCTACAACAGATCCATGACCCAATATGAATTTCCAACTACAACAGATTTGTAGCCAAGGAAGAGTCTCACAACTTGAATGTGATGGTGAGTTTGCATGCATGAATTTCACCAATAGATTCACAACTTGAAAGCACCCTCAATTTAGCTCTAGATTGCTCTACTTAGCAGCATTTTTTTGTGATGCTTAAACTTTAAAGTAGCATGAATTCTGTGATTTTTGCAATTTTTTAATGCTAAAGCTACCCTTTCCATTACTATAGGAACAACACTAATTCATAGTCCAAATTGCCTATATGTCCAGTCATTTGTGGTTCAATTTACTCATGAGAATCTCATCACGATCTCTGAAAATATTCATGCCTAAGTTGTGGATGAATCAAAGTAATTCCTCTCTATGCTGGCCAATTTTGCCTAAGTTTCAGGTTCAATTCTAAGAAATGAACATTTACATATGCAACAAATTTTTCATGGCCTTGAGATTGTCTAATTTCTACTATAGAAATATCAGATCTACAACATCTTCATGGCTTTGAAGCCACCCCTCTTTTGAGCTACACAAATATTAGTCCTATAGCAGCTGCTTGGTCTTACTTCAATGCTCCTTCTATTGTTGTAGAAATTTATGTAATGGAAGATAAATATATGATTATCTCCACTCTTTGAAGTCTAAATCTTACCCTTATAAAAAAATTCAAAATATTGAGATGAATTCTATGTTAGAGACGGATATCAAACTCAAGTGGGGAATTGGATTACCCATTTTGCTAAGATGGAGGAAAAATTAACTCTTCACATTGAGTACATTTTGGCTGATTCAAGAGAGAAGGAAGATATAATCATTGGTTGTTTGTAAAATATTTGCAATGGTCTCTTGATATTGAGTAATGCAAGTTATCATTTAGATTTTTATTTTATGTACAAAGAGTATACTATCATGCAATTGGAATAACTTGTAAAGATGTTTGGTGAAATATATCTTCCTCGAATATCAACTATTATGATGTAATTTGACAATAAAAGGGACATCCATAGGTAAACAATCCGAGCTAATTACCAGCACTTCTGGACTACCTAAACATGAAGAAGACATTAGTTAGCAATTCTGGGCAGTTTTGAGGTGGTTCTAGGAATGCATTTGGCTGAAAATAGCAGCAAATGACCTCAGTAGAAACCCGTAGAAGTGCTTTTGATCAAATTGTTAAGAATCAAGAGAAAACTAAGTAGATTGCAAGTAAAATCCAATTCAAGTTGGTATACAGGGTGGAAGTGAAGTTGCCGATTCATCTAAAACTCCTTGTGTTACTGCAACAATTCTCCAGTGATCAAGATGCATTTCAAACAAGGATAAATCAACTAGTACAACTGGAAGAAACCCGTAGAAGTGTTTTTGATCAAATTGTTAAGAATCAAGAAAACCTAAGCAGATTACAAGTAAAATCCAATTCAAGTTGGTATACAAAGTGAAAGTGAAGTTGCCTATTCATCTAAAAATTCTTCTGTTACTGCAGCAATTCTCCAGTGATCAAGATGCATTTCAAACAAGGATAAATTAACTAGTACAACTGGAAGAAACCCGTAGAAGTGCTTTTGATCAAATGGTTAAGAATCAAGAGAAAACTAAGGGTACATTTGATAGACAAGCCAGGTCCGGGATGCTAGGAAAGGGTGACTTGGTATTTATGTGGGATAAGAAGAGGGTGAAACCAGGAAAGCACAAGAAATTTATGCATTGTGGCTCGATCCTTTCAAGATTGAAGACAAAGCGAAAATGAACTCTTTCTATATCAGCCACTTGAATGGAGAAAGGTCGCCACTGCTTGTCAATGGGAAGATTCTAAAATTTTATTTCTCAAATGGCATTTAATTCCATGCAATTAGATAATAATAAAATGAATAAGCTTGCAGAATACAATCGCTATGCGTTTGAGGAAGTATTTAACCTGGACCAGAGCCTTCGGATCGGAGCCCTCGCTGTGCGTTGTCTGAACTGTGGCTGTGAGCTCCATTCGTGATGGATTGCATATAGAGTAGGGGAATACCTGGTCGTAGGTTGCAGGATCACTTACTGTGCACAAGGGCCTATAGGGAGCTCACCAGGTTGATCTCTCTTCCAGGGAAGGTCCCCAGCCTCCTATGGCTTTAGGAGCGGTCTGTCCCCCTTCAGAACTGACCAATTTTTTGAACTTGTTAGCTTCTCAGGGAAAGAAGCCCCTTTCTTCCTCCCAGCAGAAGTTCATATTTGCAGCAATTTCATATAGTGATTTAAGACAAGGGAGCCACAAACAAAGTGTATGGTTTTCTTCGATGTCTTCCAGTGCCAAATACTCAGGGCCCACAGCGTATTAGGATTGGAAGGATCTGTACCCTTTTAAGCTCACACTTGGTTCTAGTATTGCAGCAGCGCAGCAACCTACAGTCACTAATTAGATTATATTTTGGATTACAAGCTCCAGGACGATTTGCAATATAGCCTTTGCATTCTGAATGGAAGCCTTCAAGAGATTCTTCCAAAAGAGGCTTGCTTTTCTTCATGTAGGGCACATTTTGGAATCAATAGAACATTTGAGCATCTGCAACATTATTTCTACCAGTCTAATTGCCACCAATGAGAGAGAGCATATTCAAAATGATCTTCACAGATGCTTACATTGAAGTAGACTGAAGCCTTCTAATTAGCTTGTATTTCCATGACTGGAGCCTTCTAATTAGTGGGCACGTAGGTATAGGAGAAATAGTTTTTTCGCAAATGAATTGAAAAAAAAATAATGGCCGCTAAGGTAACTGTTTAGCGAGAGTTGGGAAACGTATTAGGACTCACCAATCAAAAAGAGAGTTTGATGCTGGAGAGTTGTGCAGCTGAGACGAGATCGGCGAAGTGCAGCTAAGACGAGATCTGTTGCGGCCTAGGGATATAGGTGAAGGAAAGCTACAACTGCTACTGGTTTCGACTGCCCGAAATATGCCCTTCGAACCATCCAAACTGGTTTCACCTGCCCAAAACACGCCCCTGCAAATCTCAGATGATTGTAATCATACCCCACCGGCCAATAATCAACTTCCCCAAAAAACCCACTTCGAAATCCCTTGGCTCCATTTACAAACTTTCACCTAAAATTTACAAACTTTCAATAATATGGAAAGCATTAAATTTCTCCTTTCCAACATGGGGATCTTGGTTGGCTTAGAAAATTAATGATGGAAGGTAATATTACGGTCTAACCAATGGAGTCGAACTGCAAGTTATTTGTGCACTTGGTGTACTCATTATATAATCAAAACCTTAATTTCACGTGTGATGCTTTTATACAATTCAAAGGCATTCATGGAGGGAGACTTAGATGACTACAAAAGGTTTGGGACTTGTAGGATGGTTGGAAAATGAATGGGAGACCCATACCTCTTTGTTTGGTATAGAAATCTAAAGAATAGATCTTACATTACAAAAAATAGTTACTCTTCTTTATTTGTGGCAATTACTCAAGTAATATCAAAATTGTAGTGGACTAAACATTGGAAATTCAAGTTATCAATAAAGACCAAGTTTATATTTTTGCAAGCCTTATTTAACAAAATAATGCACTGGGATAAACAACACATAAGGGCATGGCATGGACCAGGTATATGATTTTTATGCAAGGAGCATGAAGAATACATACATAATTTGTTAGTGGATGTGATTTTTCTCTAGATGTGTGTTCGACAGCAAAAACACTTTTGGATGGATTGGGCCATTAGGTTGGTGATATTCTCTCCCAATATTTCAAAGAATGTTATGAAGAACCCTTGGTAAAAAAATTAGAGCATTCCCATTAGTAGTGAATTGCTCAATTCGGAGGACTAGAAATGGGATCCTTTTTCAAGGTGTCATGATCACTCCTCTTCAAGTATTCTACAAATTACAATATTGTTATGAGGATTTTATACTATTTCAAAGCCAAAGGTTCCTAAACAAGTTCAACCATTAGATATTTATGAGTCCCGATCTTGGTGTTTTTTTTATGGTGCCTCATAGGGTAATCCAAGGAGATGGGCATAGTGCTTATTGTGTGAAGGAGAAAGAGGGGATTGGGAAATGATATTAAGTTATTTCTTAGTTATTCAAAGTGTGATCCTACTCATCATATCAATTTCATCCCCATGTTTCGGGATGATCAGGGTGAGAGTTGAGATTGATTTTAATAAGAATCACATAGCAACATCGAGATTGAGGCCACTTTCAATGATGTGTCAATGTTCTCTTGAAAGAGGAATATTGGAGAATAAAGGATAGTAGTGGTAACCTTTAGATCACCCTTCAAAATATGGCATTGTTTCTTGTGAAACATGCACTAATTTTTTGTTATAACTTGTGTTATTTTGTTTCTTAATATAATTTATGTATTTTTATGGTATAATTAATTTAGTGTTTGAAAATTAAAATTTGAGATACATGTCTCTTTTTAATTTTTTATTATAACTTATCTTTTTTAGTTTCTTAACAAAATTTACATATGTTAATGATATGATTAACTTATTATTCGAAAATTATAAATTAAAATAATAAATATATATGTATTTTTTTAATTTAAATTACTTATTTTCTTATTAAACCAATTTATGTGTTTTTATAATAGAATATAAAATGGGATGTTTATGATTTGTATAAAAAAATATTCTAAAATAAATTTTACTAATTCAATTGTTTTTAATTTTAGTGCAATTTGTTCTGTGCATTTTAGGAGTCCCTCTTTGTTGGATTTTGGGATATTAATTTTTATTTTCTGTTCACTAAAAAGATTAATTTTTAATTTTATATCCTAATTTGTCTTTAATTTGGATGACATTTGAACTAATTACTTTTTTAAGATTAAAAATATAATTGTATTATATAGTATTTATATTTATAGTATTACTTTTAGATTTGAATGACATTTTATAGTATTATATTAAATATATTATTTATAATAAATAATTATATTAATTTATCTTATAAATACAAAATTATCTTTATCAATCTTTTTTCCCTTTTTGAATTGGAATGCATAATATATAAAATTTATAATTAATTTGACATTGAGATATTAATTAAAATGAAATTAATATATAATATGAAATACACATTTTGAAAAAAAAGACATCAAATGCACAAATATAATAAAAATAATATTTATTTGTATTATTATTTTGAAAAAATATGAAAATGGAAATAATAATATTTTTATGAGTAGTTTAATTGATAATGACAATAATATTATTTTATTATGAGTACTTTACTTGAAATTGACAATAATATTATTTTATTATGAGTTCTTTACTTGAAATTGACAATAATATTATTTTATGGAAAGTGTGAAAGGACCTTCATCATGAGTATTTGACTTTATGGCTTCAAAGCACTACCATGGTTAACCATGGGTTTTCATCCACCATTGAAAATGTGACAAATAAGCAAGCATTGCCACCTCAACCAAGGGGGATGATGTCATCCTTTGAAATGTGATTGGTTGAAGTTTTAAGTACATTTTCTTTGTTTGGAGGCCCATTTTTGACCTCAAAATTTCTCGTATGTAAAAACATAAAAACCGCCTAGGTTGCAAAAGCAGTTTCCAAAACTATGCTAGAGGCTCACAAATTTGGCAAGTATGGTATGGTAGCTCACGAGTGAGGTAAATGGAATGTAAATGTGGATAAGAAATGATGTGGAGGTCGAATTGGTCAAGTGGTAAGAGTTTCCAAGTCAAGTAGCTTTTCCTTATCCACTAGAAAGTAGAAAAAATAGGATAAAGCTGTCGAAATCAGGAAAGTGTCTTTCTAATTCAGAAATAGAATAAAATCAAACAGAATTCAAGGAAATCTTATCCAGAATTTGTCCAAATTCGTTTTTGTGACTTAGCATGGCAAGTGGTCCACTAAAAGACAAATCTGACTCTATTTAGCTAGTCAAAACTTAGAAAATTAATCTAGGTGACTAGTAAAATATATCCTAAGTATTTAATGGGTTTTTAAATGTTCCAATACCCCCCCTTAAGCCTAACTTTATGAGGTGAAATATAAGAAATATAGGACCCAAGCAACTAGGCTTATGGTCACCCCAATACAAAAAAATATTAGTCCATGTAGGTGAGGAAAGAAGGAAAACCACTTGGAAAGAAAACCTCCCCTCAAGATCACGGAATACACCATAATAATGCTCTCCAAACTCCAAGCAGGTGAGAACTTGGTCAAATGTCTGGAGGAATCTTCTTCTTGGGAAGAAGTGGAATGTTCTCACTAGACTTGAGATTCTTGAAATCAGATCCAAATGAGACTTGATGATGTCCTCCATCTTCTGTCCAATCTGTGAAAATCCTCACAGCAGATCTAAGAGATGATGTGTACCTCACAAGAGTAATTATGATTAAGCAGGAAAATAGAAGAAGAGTGAACAATACAGTATAACGAGCAACCGAATAATATGGTACAGTAGAACTCGGATAGAAGCAATAATACTTCACACATACTAGATTATTAATCACAAATGGACATATAAATAATACAATGCATGAGGAATTCGAACGCCTAAGGTGGCAATTCGAATTAGCCTTCATGGAGTGATCAAAGGATCACTGGAGTGTCATCGGAGCACAACTAGGTGTCCTCATGATCATTGGAGCGCAACTGGAAGTCTTCATCATCATCAGTGGAGTCATCAATGCTCAAGCAACTGTCAACCATCAGTCAAACTAACTCTAGTAGGTGTAACTGAGTGTAACTCAATGTAACTGAGTGTAACTGAGTGACAACTGGACTGGTAGGTGAAGAAGGGCGAGTTGCTCCCTAAAATCAAGGAAGAAGGGCGCATTAAGAAACTGGAGGGCTAAAACTGAATAGTGAGAAGCTCCTGGGGGCTGGCTAACTGAGGGCTAGGTGCTGGACTGATGACTGGGATGCATGCAAAATGCATGCAAACCCTAGAATGCATGCAAACGCTAAAAGTGCATGCATGACTGAAAATGTAAATGATCAAAATACTGGTGTGACTAGGATGGAGTATAGGAATATCCTAACACCCCCCCTTAATCCATCCTGGGCCCTGGTAACTAAGACCAAAGGTCACCCAATACAATGAATAATAACAATCAATAAACCAAGGAAGTGGGAAAATTTCATGGGAAACATACCCCCTCCTCAAAAAATAGACTGTAAGGCACACATAAAAATAAATGCTCCAAACTCAAGCATGTGTGATGCTTGGTCATATGTCTGGAGGTATCTTCTTCTTGGGAAGAAGTGGATCATGCTCAAAAAGCATGTGCTTGTACTTGCTCTTTAGATCGAATGTGATGAGAACAAATCCAACAGTATGAGAATGATCCTTGAACCTGTGATTCGAATCAGCTGAGGTAGGATCAAATCTGTGAAAGTGCATATAGTCTTTTGTCTTCTCCTTCGAACCACCATGGGTGAGATTATGCCAAAAATAACTATTACATGTTTGCTTGAAATCAAAATCAGATTTAAGACTTAAAAAACAGTTTCTTGAGATCTCCTTTGAACCAGCAGGGGTGAGATCAAAACTATCATATGCATGAGAAATTATCCCAAGCAGTAATTGCTTAGAATCCAAATTAGATCCAAGACTTGAATCATGGTTTCTTGAGATCTCCTTTGAACCATGAGAGGTGAGATCAAAACCAATATATGCATGAGAAATTATCCCAAGCGTATGGCAATGGCCATATTCTTCAATGACCTTCTGAAAGCATGGAATTATGATCATATAGTAGTATAAAAGAGGAGATAGCTGGAGAGGAGAGAATGCATTACCTTCAAAAGTTGTTTTGACCTCCGAAATAATCATGTGATCATGATGCAAACCAACAGACTCTGGTGCAAGAGAGGATTTAGGACCTTCTGCAATATCTAGAGTGTGAGCTGGCACGGAAAGAGAAGAAAGTTTGAGTATGAGTGGAGAATTTGCAAGTTCTTTGTCAACAAATTCAATATGAGATGATACTAGTTCATGATCTGAGAGACCATCAAGAGGAGCGAATGCATCACTTTGCTTTCTTTCGAATGGGTTAGGACCAAGTCCTTCATTCTTTCTGCCAAATTTTTCATCCAGGTGAGCCCATATCTCTTTTGGAGTCCATAAATCCTTTGGAGTTTCAACACCATTACGGTATTTGAATTGGAATCTCTGGAGTGCAAACAAAGAAAACATTATTGCTTGAAAGTGCATGTCACTTTTATTTAACCAGTCAATCTTCTCTTCAGGGGATTCGAACTCTCTTTCAAAATAACAATAAAAAAGATCATGGATCTTCAAGTCTGCTATCATTCTTGGTTTCCATTCATCATAGGAGTAATTCCTGATGAATACATAGAAGCTGTAGAGGACCTGCAAAAACAATATAGAATAATTGCAACTGCTACTGCTGCAACTGTTGCACTCGAAATCTTGGTAATAACCTGCAAAAAACTCTCAAGAATGGAGATAAACAATACTCTCAACATGCTCTGATACCATGTGAAAATCCTCACAGCAGATCTAAGAGATGATGTGTACCTCACAAGAGTAATTATGGTTAAGCAGGAAAATAGAAGAGTGAACAATACAGTATAATGAGCAACAGAATAATATGGTACAGTAGAACTCGGATAGAAGCAATAATACTTCACACACACTAGATTATTAATCACAAATGGACATATAAATAATACAATGCATGAGGAATTCGAATGCCTAAGGTGGCAATTCAAATTAGCCTTCATGGAGTGATCAAAGGATCACTGGAGTGTCATCAAAGCACAACTAGGTGTCCTCATGATCATCGGAGCGCAACTGGAAGTCTTCATCATCATCAGTGGAGTCATCAATGCTCAAGTAACTGTCAACCATCAGTCAAACTAACTCTGGTAGGTGCAACTGAGTGTAACTCAATGTAATTGAGTGTAATTGACTGTAACTAAGTGTAACTGAGTGACAACTGGACTGGTAGGTGAAGAAGGGAGAGTTGCTCCCTAAAATCAAGGAAGAAGGGTGCATTAAGCAACTGGAGGGCTAAAAATGAATAGTGAGAAGCTCCTGGGGGCTGGCTAACTGAGGGCTAGGTGCTGGACTGATGACTGAGATGCATGCAAACCCTAGAATGCATGCAAACCCTAAAATTGCATGCATGACTGAAAATGTAAATGATCAAAATACTAGTGGGACTAGGATGGAGTATAGGAATATCCTAACACAATCAGTAACAAAAATCATGCAGTGAAATAGAAGCAAGAGAGAGAGAGCGAAACCAGTCACTCCAAACTGTAATTTTGTCTCCATAGAATTCAATACCACACCAAATATCAACCCAAGGAGAGGTTTTGAGTGTGTATGATCTGAAACAACTAGATGATGATTTGAATCCGAAGACATATGAGAGAACAATGATGAGATATGGAAAAATCTGAATTCTTCAACAATAAATTTCTGCCATTTGATCTTCAGTATCTGCATAACAAACTCTCTAAAACTCATACTAGAAGACTAATTTAATTAATAAATCCAAAGGCCTTGATACCATGTGAGAATTCTATATAGGTTGAATACCATGAAATAATTCTAATAGCCAAGAATCTTGAAGCAAAGAAGTCCTCATAAGAATTATTCAAAGATATGCAAGAATAAGAAGAAAAATATTGAGACCGAACATAAGAGAAGAAACTCAATTGATGGAAATATAATCTCATGTATTATTCCTCAATGTGAATAAAATATATAATACATCTCAAAAGAGAAAATAGAATGCCTTAAAGGCAAGTTATAAAGCACAAAAAGTAAGGCTTACTAAAAACATAAAACCCCCCTAGGTTGCAAAAGCAATTTCCAAAATTGTGCTAGAGGCTCACGAATTTGGAAAGTATGGTATGGTATCTCATGAGTGAGGTAAATGGAATGTAAATATGGATAAGAAATGATGTGGAGGTCGAATTGGTCAAGTGGTAAGAGTTTCCAAGTCAACTAGCTTTTCCTTATCCACTAGAAAGTAGAAAAAAGAGGATAATGTTGTCTAAATCAGGAAAGTGTCTTTCTAATTCAGGAATAGAATAAAATCAAACAGAATCCAAGGAAATCTTATCCAGAATTTGTCCAAATTCATTTTTGTGACTTAGCATGGCAAGTGGTCCACTAAAAGACAAAACTGACTCTATTTAGCTAGTCAAAACTTAGGAAATTAATCTAGGTGACTAGTAAAATATATCCCAAGTATTTAATGGGTTTTTAAATGTTCCAACACTTCCAAGGGGAAGTGATGAGTCCGGAGACACAGATGCACACAAGCCATTCTCACATAGTGGTAGGTTCGTCCTCATATGGTGTAGATGTAAGGGCTGGGCCATTCTCACATAGTGGTAGGTTCATCCTCCTATGGTGCAGATGTAAGGGCTGGGCCATTCTCACATGGTGGTAGGTTCATCCTCCCATGGTGAGTTGTAAGGGTTGAGTGGGATTTTCCGACATGGTTGTAGGTTTGTCCTCCCATGGTCATCGATGTAAGTGCTATGAGACTTTCACAGATGGTAGTAGGTTGGTCCTTCCATGCTGGTGAGTGTAAGTGTTGTGTGTGTGCATCTAGGTTGTGCTCCGTGGACGATGACGATGATCTGAAGACGATGATGTGACGGTATGGTACATAGGTTTTGCAGATGCATATGATCAGTCCTAAGATGCTCTTGCAGGTTTTGCAGAGGCAGTGTAATCAGTCCTGGGAGATCTTGTAGGTTTTGCAGAGGCAGTGTAATCAGTCCTGGGAGATCTTGCAGGTTTTGCAGAGGCAGTGTAATTAGTCCTGTGGTGTACATACTTGATGGCTTACTCGCAGAGATGTTGATGATGTTCATCCAACATGAAAAAGGGCTGGCTCTGTAGATGATGAAGAACTGCAGGTGGCGGGCCTACATCCAGTATGAAAAAGGACTGGCTCTGTAGAAATTCCTATGACGAGTAGATTGGAGATTGATTGAGATAGCAGCAGTGATGATGATTCGATGACAATGATCCAGAGAAGAAGACTTGTGCTAGTAGATCTATGTCGAGAAATACCTTCCTAGTTAAGAGGGAGTGTTGATGTATATGTAACTTTGGAATGTATTTCATCTATGTATTTATTGTACTCCTATAGAGATGTATTATTCCTCTATACGGAAGTGTAATCATTTGTATTGACAATTGTCGCAAGTGTTGTAACTTGCTGATGGGTTATTAAACCACCTAGTAAGGGGTCGGCTCGGATTAATGTAACCATGGGTTATTACACTGAGTTAGACAAGTCAGCCCCACTGGTTTATTGGGCAGGATAGGACAAGTATAAATAGAGATCGAGAGATCTCTATTTGATCATCTCATTACTCACTCTTCTATCACTCGGAAAGTGGCGCACATGTGAGGAGGAGGATCAACTGCTAGGAGAAGACTATCTCTTGTACTTTGGTTGTATCATTGCTCTTTCTATCTCTGAGGAAGTTGTGGGGTTTTTCACCTTTATGGTTTTCCCCAGTGAAACTCTATGTCCATTGTCTTATGTGATTGCTTGCTATGCTTGATACATGCTTGATATGATTGATATACTGTACATGTTATTCTCTCAGTAAAGATCCTAGAGTATGCTGAATTAATGCTCAAAATATAAAACTATAGTGGAAAGCGCTTCCACTTTCCTGAGTCTCTTGAACATCATCCAAGAACTCATTCAACAAATAACTAGACCAATTATATGGAGTACCATCCTTAGCTTTCGCAGCTAGGGAAACTACAGCGATCGACACCTCTGTCGGTCTGCACTTTCTCAAAAATTTCCTGCCAATAGCTGGACTGTGAAGCACGTAGCTTGATCCTTGAACCCTTCTTTAATATATCGACGGCTTCCCTTCTGTAAGGTGGAATATTCTTTCATCCACTTCGCGAGCTCCTTATCCTTAGTTTTTCCCACAAACTTTGTTGTTGGATCAAAATCTCGCTTACAGAGATGCGTGATTCGGTGAATCAGGTCGATATTGATATCTACCTTACGGTCTAGAAATAAATAGCCCTAGTGCGTGCACGATAGTAAAGTGAGCACCACTGCAGTGAGCTCAGGACTTCGCTCAAAGTGTGGAATGTGGAGAAGGTTTAACAACCCTGATGGTACTAGAACTGTGAGCCAATCCTGCACATGCAGAGTGGACTGTTTTGTGTGCTCATCAGTATTTCAACACATGTATTGGTTGGGATGAAAATGGAGGTACTTAGGCTACTGTGGGTCCTTAGCCTCTAGCAGATCATGATTTGAGAATTTGCAGTCTGAGATATTACCAAGAAAATTCTCACGGATGCACACATGGCTCGAAATTGGTGGTAGTGGAATCTCATACTGAGCATTCCTCACAATCTTAATAGGTGGTGCATCGGTTCTTCATAGAGGAATGTATTTGGGCGTGAGGTGGATTGGCTTGTCACGGCGCGGTTCCTGCGGAGGTTGCTTCTTCATACCTCCTGCATTTGGTTTCTCTAGTTATGCGGTCAGTCCCTTATCCTTTCGCTTGGATTCTACTGTGTGGCACGATGAACATCTTGATGAGGAACCTATTTCTGGAACAAGTTTCTTCAAGGGAGTTATCATTAATCCCTCGATCCCAGACTGCTTAAAGTCTCTCACCACCTCATTTAAATTTGACTGCTCAGACATTCACTTGCAAATCACTCTGCGTGCTCTTGCTGGTAAAAACTCAGAATTTACTTGTGGTAAAAATGAAAAATCATGGCAAAGCCGATGATTATGCACTTAGTCCTATTTATAAGCGTAGCTATCCTTGAGGTGCATCCACAAACGTCTATGTAGGAATTAAATTCCATACCCGTTGGCCAAATATAGCTGAGATCTTGGTCCTTTCCTTCAATGAATGTGCCCGAACGATCAAATTTGCCTTAAATGCGGAATCCGTCGGTTCCCGAAAACACTATATAATGGATACTTTTTCAACCAACATTTTAACGACTAGTTTTCCTTGACTTCTCTAGTGGTCATGTCAAGCGCGAGGTTCACTGTGCATTATTCTTTGTTGTCTTTTAACTTCGTAGTGTGAACCCTCTCTGCTAGCGAATATGTATGAGCTGCGAGTTTCACTATGCATTTCCTCTTCTTTGATGTTAACTTCACAGTGCGAACCTTATTGGACTTCGCAACTCAGCTTACTTATGTGTGCTTTGCAGCACAACTTCCATTTGCATGAAAAAATTTGCATCTGACCAAAATTATGTGTAGACTCTTTATTCTTTGATTCCTAGTGTCCACTTTCAACTACACATGACACTTAGAATTTTCTTGCGGTGTTTAATTGATATATGGGGGAGTAGGACTATCCTTGTAAGGCTTTAGTCTGCTTCCATTAACAATTCCTTTCAAATTTTCTCCAACTAGTGTGGCTAATTGAATTGTGCCACCGCTAGTAACATGCTTAACAACATACGGTCCTAGCCAATTTTTTTTAAATTTTCCAGGAAATTTCATGGACTTAATATCATAGAGGAGTACAAGATCTCCTACCTGAAAGAACTTGTACTTGATGTGCATATCATGCCATGCTTTTTATCTGTCTTTCTGCACTTGTTGGTGAAAGCCTGCAATGAAGCGATCTTCCTCTAGCCCAACTAAGTGTAGTATCCTTTCTTCCATTGTCTCAGCATCAACCATGTCTGTGAATGCTTCAATTCTCAAGCTTGGGACTATGTATCCCATGGGAATGACAGCTTCATGTCCATATGCTAATATGAAAGGTGTGTAACCTTTCAACTTCCTACAAGTTGTTCTATATTGCCACAACACCACTGGTATCCGCAAATCCCAATCATCCCTATTTGTATTGCATACCTTTGTCAGCACATTTTTCAGTACTTCGTTAAATGATTCAACAATGCCATTATATTTTGGATGATATGGTGTACTCTTTTGATGGTAGATCTTAAATTCTTCGATCAAAGATTCAATAGTTCTATTCAAGAAATGAGTTTCCTGATCGCTCATTAGGATTCTCGAGCATCCAAACCTTGTCAATATTTTCTCAACGATGAACTGCGCGGAAGTAACTGCGCTACAGTCCTTCCCCGGTTTTGCTTCTTCCCATCTAGTTAGATACTCTGTAGCCGTGATAATATATCTCGAACTAGTTCGCTTTCCTGGTGGGTTAATAGGTCCCACGAAATCAATAGCCCATTTATCAAATGCTTGCAAGTTCAGTTGTGGCATTAATGGCATCTCATGTCTAATAGATGGCTTCCCTGTCCTTTGGAAAGCATCACAACTTTGGAAATGTTCCTTTGAATCCTTGTGTAATGTAGGCCACCATAATCCTGCTCTTAAATTTTCTACGCAATATCTCTACCTGCGTAGTGTCCTCCGGATACTCCTGGGTGTGCTTCAACAATTATCGTAGGTTTCTCATGTTCCAATACACATCTTCACAGTACTTCATCTGGTCCTAGTTTATACATATTTCCAACAATTATGGTAAAGTTAGTTATTCTTACCACTAATTGCTTCTTCTGCTGCGTAGTAAACTATGTATGTGATAAACCTATAGTTAGGAAGTCTACAATGTCCTTATAGTAGTCATATGCTATGTGAATAGAAAACAACTGCGAATCTGGCAAAATATCTTCCAAGTTACTAGGTTCTTCGCCTGACTCGATTTTGGAGAGATGGTTAGGTCCTAAATTCAATCTTCCTGGCTTAACAATGATTTCAAAATCATACTCCTGAAAGAGTAATAGCCATCTGCATATTATCCCCCCTAACACTGTTTTGTTTACCAAGTACTTCAAATCTGAATGGTGAATAAACATGCAGAAATGTGAACCTAGCAGATAATGTCTGGACTACTGTAATGAATATACCATAGCTAGGCCCTCTCTTTCTGTCGTGGTATAGTTTTTTTCTGTTGAAGATAACTTTCTGCTTGAAAATGCGATGAGTTGATTGATGCCTCCCTCGCCTAGTTGAGATGGTACAATGCCCAGTTCTCATTAGAGAGATTTTGAGGTCAAAAAATGGCCTCCTAAGAGATGTACTACAAAAATATGAGATATATTAAAATATTATGAATTGGGGGTTTTATGGAGTAGGTATATATGACAAGTCACCTCCCACACTATTTTCTATGCACAATATAAATAACCATAGTTGAGTTGCTTTTCAAAATTCACTAGAAATAAAATTAATAAAATAAGTCTACATTGATGTGACTAAGATTCATTGTAAATTCCCAAAAATTTATTGTCCTTTAGCATTTATTTGTCTTGAACTTGCAAATGAAATTAAATAATAAAAAATATTTTTAAGAGCTATTTTTTTAATTTTATGTTGACTTTTTATATTTAGTACTTTTCTCATGAATTTAATATAATGTAATTTAATTAAGAATTTATTTACATATAAAATGTTAATAATATTATTATAATCCACATTGCATTATTATTATTATTATGTATTAAATCTATTATTATTCTTTATTAGTTTGACATTATGTTATTAAATAGAATGGAGTGAATATATAATTTAAAATTAAAAACATAAAAATGATAATATGTTATTTTATAAAAAAATGTGAAAGAACTTTCTTTATGAATTAAGAGTACTTCACTTAAAAATGAAAATAATATTATTTTATGAGAAAGTGTGAAAAGACATTCATTATGAGTACTTTACTTGAAAATGACAATAATATTATTTTATGAAAAGACTATCATTATGAGTACTTTACTTTATGACTTAAAAGTACTTACACCACTACCTTGGTTAACTATGTGTTTTCATCCACCATAGAAAATTTGACAAATAAGCATTCTTAACTCATGCAATGCCACCTCACCAAGGGGGATGATGTCATCTACTAGAATGTGATTGGTTGTTTTTTATAGTACATTTTCTTTGTTTTGAGGCCATTTTTTGACCTCAAAATTTCTCTAATGATAGATGAAGGGAAGAGTCTAACCATTCGACCATTTCGCCCTACCGGCGACCGTCGAATGTTTAAACTCCGGTGATCCCCATCTCTGACCTTCTTTGTTTCGTCGACTATCAACAGTTCTGACAGCTCCTCCTGCAGTACACAGGCCGTGGATTAGACCGCACTCAATCACACTTCCACTGTTTGAATTTAATGCACCCTCGACCCATCATCCGGCATGGTGCATGGTATACAGATCCATCAGCCATTGTTTGTGATTACTCCATTACCATATCATATGCATCGATGCAAGTCATGCAACCGCACTCATACCCATGAGCCCATCGAGTAATGCATGGATGCAACCGCATTCCTGCCACTAATTTTTGAATTTAGTAAAGGCGGTATATAATTTAAATTTGTCTCCCCGCTCAAAATTTAAATTTGAATTTGAGTACGTATGCCACAGCCAAGCTCATATTTGCTCAGATCTCTGAGCTTGTCAATGAGTATTACAACAATGGGTTTACTTCAAATCTCTCTGGAGGGGCTGATCCCAGTTCTGTTTCTGGCGAATTCTCTGACTAATGAGAAACACAATCAACTGTGAATTCTTTGGGATTGATCTCTGTGCATCCGTGTCCGCGTTTAATGTGCCAAAAGAGTTATTGGCACTGAAGCCGGAGGACTACATTCCTCAATCGATTTCCATCGGCCCCTATCACGACGGGAGATCTGAGCTATGATATGGACCGCTACAAACTGGCCACTGCTCGCAGATTTCAGAAACGAATAATCGGACGCAAGTTTGAGTCCGTCATTGTGGAGGAATTTAAGAAAAACGACTGGCAAATCCGGGGGCTATCACAATTTTATTGAGTATCGATTGTTCCATGCTCGCCATTTAATTAAGGCCGCGTCTAAGCTTCTCTACTGAACTCTCAACCTATTGGGAGTTGAAATGAGAGGACTATTTGGATTCAGCATTGTTGAATTTGTTAAGAAGCGGAAGCGAGCTCTCTAGATCTCGCAGGGCCTCGAGCCGAAGAAGATCCAATTGAGCAATGGCACTGATCTTAAATGTTGGGTTTTGCAGAATAACCCCCACAGAGAGAAGCAACAGTCGGCTCTCATCCTCATTCACGGTTTCGGTGCCGATGGCCAGACAGGATGGGATGACCAAATCGTGGCTCTTGGAAAGAATTTCGATCTCCTCATCCCGGATCTCATATTCTTCGGAGAATCCACAACAATGAGCTCCGAGCGGACAGAGATTTTCCAAGCGGAGTGTCTGAAGAGTATGCTCGATTCTCTCGGAGTGCAGAGCGTGATCGTGGTTGGGCATAGCTAGGGTGGCTTCGTGGCCTTCTGGATGGCGCACAAATACCCTAATCTCGTTCGTCGCTTGGTTATAATCAGCTCAGCGATTTGCTTGACGCCAACCACTAACGATCCTCTTCTCAAGGCTTTCGGCTCGTTTGTTTGAATCTTAATCTTAAACGTTTGAATTCAATTGGTTGGAAGACTATGGGAGGAAACAAAGAGCAGAAGGCACATCTGTCTGATGTGCTTGTGATTGGAACAAAGAAGTCTCAGCCACTGCCAACACTGAACCAGGTTCTTTTCTTTGTCATACATTAGATTCAATAATGTCTATTCATATTTGGAGGCGATTGATAGAAATTACAGGTTGTTAATCTTGAACGAAATTTGGCAGGACGTTCTATTAGTTTGGGGAGAGAAGCATTTGATCTTCTCGTTGGAAGAGGCCTATTTTCTCCAGAGGTACCTTTGATTTCCTTAATGCAAATGGAGCCACTCACCCACAAAGCTATGTACTCTGTAACGGTATATTCTCCATGCAGAAGTTCATTTTTCATGGATGTGATTGAAGGCATATTGGAGAGAAGGCAAAGGTTGTGGTGATAAACGAGTGTGGTCATGTTCCCTCCTTGGAGAAACCCACAGAGTTGAACGAGACACTGCTCAAATTTCTGTCCGTAGATAGATAAAATAATAGAAGGGTTTAAGGGGTGAACAGCCGACGAGAATGAACCGCATGAATCGTGTATTGTATGGATAATATATTGCGCTATATTGCCAATTTTTCGATTACATAAATACTTAAATACATTGTATTATTTGTTTATTTTTGTCGAATAGTTGGCCACCATAATAGAAATAACTGACTTTCACTTCTGTTTAGATATTGATAATTATCTACCATCTACTATCTTTCTATTTTCTTGTTTATAGAATGTATATATACAAAAAGAAGTTTATTATATATATATATATTTATTAAAAATGTTAAATAGAATGTATATATACAAAAAGAAGTTTATTATATATATATATATATTCATTAAAAATGTTAAAAAAACAAACAAATAGAATTACCACATATCATATTTTGAAAGGATATCGGTAACAATACTTTTATCTTTCTATTGGGAGGTACATGAACAAAGAGATCACAATTAGACATAGTAAGATTAGTGAAGTTACACTAATTGAGAAAAGAACAATAACTCATAAAAGTAACCGAGTTCTTAAGCGGGAGTTATGGTCCAAGTGAAGCAATTATAAAAAAAAAGTTATGAAAAGTAAAAAAGTTATGAAAAGTAAAATAAGATAATACTAAATTCAAAGATGAAAATGTTAGCTAAAATCTTTTGCTATGAAGGGAGTGATTTGTAATTTGTGATTTTTATTTTTTAATAGGGGTTTTATAAATATAAGTAATTAGTATGCTAATGTATTAATAATTGATTAATATATGGGTGATTTAGTTAAAAACCTTTTCTTAAAAACTATTTTATGAATTAAGGAAATAAAATAAAAATATGTTTGTAGGATTTTATCTTAAACTTTTTGGTTTGAAGTTACATGGAAGTTAGTAATTAATGTGTAAGGCCATCTTTTTTAAATAATGTTCATTAGTGGAAAATGAAAAAACTAAAGAAACCCTATTTATTCCCCTCCTCAACCCTAATATGGTTCCTCTAAAAGAATCCCCTCCCCCTCTCAACCCTTAAGAGTCTTTGAGTTGACTAAAGAAGAAACTATGGAATACCAACACCTCAAAATTTGATATAATTGTGTGAGGTATTTCATAAGGAATAGATTTAAACACAATAAATGATTTGAAATTATTGTGGCCCACTCATAACCTCTTAAAAACATTTCCATGGAAGACATTATGGAGCCAAATTTAGTGGAAACCACCCATTCTCCTTATGAAGAAATTGCCCCAAAGCCCCCTTACTAGGAACCCCAAATTTTCATCCATGCTTTATTAATAATTTCAACTCCCTAGACCTTGAAATGATTGACTATACCAAGTATTGAAAGTTGATTGTTTTGATTAACAGTGATAGCACCCACAATTTTATCCATCAAAGAGTTGCCAAAGAAACTTCATATTATGTCCATGCAACATATAACTTTCGAATTATGATGGCTAATGGATGTTTGATCAATTCAATGACAAGTGTGAGGAAGTGAAACTTCAAAACGGGGACTATCAGCTCAAATATCACATGTTTTCTATTGAAATGGGTAGTGGTGATGTAGTTCTAGGCACATAATGGTTACACATTGTGGTCTAGTTACCATGGATTTCAGGGAATTATACATGAGGTTCACTAAGGAGAGTCATAAAGATGCACTAAATGGGACCAAGGATGGATACTCTAAAATTATAATGTATCACCATTTAGTGAAGCTCTTGAAGAAATGGCACTCATACATTATTTACCAATTCATTGCCATTTAAGTTATGGGTAGCCCCCCACCAACAAATTCACCTTAATTTGCAATAGATCCTAACTAAATGTCAATAGATATTTGGAACATCTGGTGACTAACCCCATCGCATGGTGATAATGTTTAATATATTCCCTTGATTCCATGTAGTCAACCACCCATTGTGCATGCTTATAACCACCCTTTTACATAGAAGAACGTAATTGAAAAGATTATTCGTGAATGGTTTGATATAGGAGTCAGTTATTCCAATACTATCCCTTATTCGTCCCTCTTGGTCATGGTATTGAAGAAAGAACTTAATTATTGTATGTGTCATTATTTATATGCTCTAAATAATTTGACCATCAAAGACAAATTTCCATCCCATTTATTGATGATCCATTGCATGCACTTCATGGTGTCAAGTTCTTCACTAAACTAGAACTTCACTCAGGATACCATCAAATAGAGATGAAGGAGGTGGAAATTCCTAAAATAGCCTTCCACACACATAAAAGAAATCGTGTGCTTTTAGTGATGCCATTTTTCCTTTGTAGTGTTCCATTAATGTTTCAAAGCCTCATGAATACATTTTTTTGGCCCTTTCTATGCATCTTTTTGGTTGCATTCTTTGATGATATCTTGATTAATAGGAAACTTAGGAAGTAGTGGAGAATCTTGATAAATCCCTGCAACTCCTTAGGAACAATTAGTTGTTCTTCAAACATTTCAAATGCACTTTTGGCACTTTATAAGTAGAATGCCTGGGTTCCAAAAAATTCAGGCTATGAATGATTGGTCATGCCCCAAGGATTGTAAAATTTTATGTGCTTTCTTATGACTTATGGGATACTAGAGGATTTTTGTGAGGAATTATGGGTGAATTACAACTCCCTTAACCTCCCTACTAAAAAAATTTCTTTTATGGGAAACTGTTGTTGAGTAAGCCTATTCATATTTAAAGGAAGGAATGTATACTACACCTATCTTAGCCATACATTATTTCACTAAGATTGTTTCCTTTGAATGTGATGCTTTGAGAAAAGGTCTAGGATCCATGCTCATGCAAGAGGGGTGCCCCCTTCACATTCACTAGTGAAAATTGTGTAGTATAAATTTTGGAATGTATACCTATGAGAAAGAGATGTTAGTCATCCTTCATGCACAATTAATGACAAGTGTATCTTATTGGGAGTTGCTTCCAAATCAGGATATATTATCATATTTTGAATTATTTTCTAGAACAAAGGTTGTCATCATGTGAGAAACACTAGTGTGCCACTAAGATGTTTGGGTATGATTATGAAATCATATATAAGAAGGGAAAAGAGATTGTGTTGATTGTTTCTTTCTAGGAAATATGAGGAGGAATGATCTAGCTTTTCTTCATCTTTACCTATATTAGATTGGTTCATGAAAGCCCAACAAGAATGGTTGGAAATTGACATAGTGGGTCAACTCATCCAAATATCTCAAGAGGACCCTAATCCCCCCCAAGGTTATAATTAGTAGCAATATACCACATGTGAAGTATATAGGGCATGTTTTCCTAGTGTCGAATTCTACTTTAAAACAAAAGGTATTAGAGGAGTTTATAATGGATCACTTTATCTTTAAAAAAAACTATGAATATGCTAAGCACTCTTTCTTTTGGGAGTGAGCCAAGTGGATATTGATTTCCACACACATGTTCCACTGAGTTAGAATGGTTCTCCATCTTCTTGGAATTTTTTAATGGTTTTTTGGGTCCCAAAATTTCGGGGCAATTTTGAGGCCCTAAATGATGTTTTTTGGCCAATCGAGGGACTAGGGGTTGCCATGACATTCCTCGGCCCCACTAAAAAGTTGTAATGCTCAGTTATTTCTTTTCAACAATCAATAGATCACCTTAAACACAAATCCTATGCAACATTTGTGCCGCTGGGAAGTTGATGTATCAACTAGCCACCTTGGGGCCCAAAAATACTTTTGGTGCTTCATCTCCTAGAGTTTGGTTTTTGGATGTTAGGGTTTTTTCCACTTTATGCTTATGCTAAAAGGCCCTTTCTGGTCTCTTCATAATAAACTCTTGCAAATGAGCATAGTTGGCACATCTCTCTTCATAGATAAGCTACCACCATGTGAGAACAAGCCACCAGCCACCGACGCCATTCACTGTCAGGAGAAACCCTAGAACCTGCAGCAAGAACAAGCCACCAGCCACCGGCGCCATTCACAGTCAGGAGCATTCATCTAAATGAGCCGGTAAGTTACGATTCTCAAAATATTTTAGTCATGTGTTGTGTTTGAGTTTTTATAGACTTCGAGTTCGCTTTCAAGTTTTTCTCTTCTACGTTGTGTGTGATGAATGATGGGGCCGCCTGTGGATTTGATGAGTCGTGTTTTAATTAGGCGAGTTATATAGTTGATTTTCCATTTTGGGTTTGCTGAGTTGTGTTAAGCTAAATTTCTACTTTACTCTCCATTTGGATTTGCCCAGTCTATTCTTAATAAGTTGATATTTGTGGTGGACTCTCCATTTGAGCTTCCCGAGTTGTTCTTTAATAAGCCGAGTTTTGTAGCCGTCTCTCCATTTTGGGCTTGTCAAGTGTTCTTTAATATGCTAAGATTTGTAGTTGGTTCTCCATTGTGGGTCTGTTATGTTGTTTTTTACGAAGCTGAATTTTGTAGGCTCTCCATTTTGGGCTTGTCGAGTTATTCTTCATCTTATTTTCAATAAGTTGACTTTTCTAGTTGATTCTCCATTTTGGGCTTGCTGAATTGTCTTTTTAAAAAGTTGAGTTTTATGGTTGAATCTTCATTGTGGGTTTGCCTGGTTGTTCTTTAATAAGTTGAGTTTTGTGATCAATTCTCCATTTTGAGTTTGCTCTGTTGTTGCCTAGTTATGAGTCTGAGTTAAGCCGTGTGATCTGTAAACAATTAAAGAAATGAGCTTTAGTTGTAATGGAATTAAGTATATCCCTAAAAATTCATGGCTTCAATATACAATTTTATTTATTTAATTTTATTGCTAATTAAATAACCAACAAATGGTAAATTTAGTGGGAGGTTGCACTCTAACCAAAACAATGTTGGTAGAGACCTCATATTCTATATTGCACAGTGATATAATTAGATGTTGATTTGTATTCTATTTTTCTTCGAAAATTGGTGTTTCATTAGTATTGAACTCTCCAGGACTAGATGGACTAGATGATGTAACAATAGGCAGAATTGGTAGCAGGATCACTCTCTTTTTAACTGAAAAAATGTATTTTTTTTGGTGATAAAATATAAATATAATCATTTTTATGATCATCATCTAAAATATAAAATATAAATATGATATTTATGAAGAAAAAAAGTTATTATCGTCATGTCTTTCTTCAAACTGTTTCCTGTGGTAGGCTATGCATGGGCGAGGTGGCTTTTTGACCTCTACACATTTCTCCCTGAGGTTCTTTTTTCGATGAGATCTGAATGCTCTACAGGATATTCCTTTTTCCACAATACACTCTCCTATGAAGTTATTCCATTTTTCCACGATGCTCTTCCATGGGGCTATTCTTTTTCCAATTAAATAAATGTAGAATGTAGTCTCTTGCTGGAAGCCACTTGTTATGGATGACTAAGTGGAACACTCTCCACATGTTACTTCCAAGTGGCATCATAGCATTATCAAACATAACAACTACAACAATATAATAGAAACTCACATAATAATTTAGACTAATTTAGACTTAGATTGACAAAGATATTAATATTGTATCAATCCAAGCCATACGAATATGTTGCTAGATGCCTTGGAAAGACAGTTTGCTTATTTGGAATGAGGATGATTTTGATATAGAGTGTTGGTGGTTCTCTTGCATGTAGATGAGGTCTGGTGCTGAAATCTCCTCCACAAAATAGACATCCCACTTGCAAAAATAGTTTGGCTTATTTATTAGTATTATTTTGTAATAGTTTTTAAAAGGGATAATAAATTATAAATGTGATAAAATATAGATTATACTTACTTTTGGTTTTTTTCTTTTATTTTGATTTTGATATTCCAAAATTAAATTGGATTGATATTAATTAACTAATTAAATAATATATATATACATAGAGAGATAATAAAAATTTAAAAAATTATTAGTATTAGTTTGTAATAGTTTTTAATATGGAGAACAAATTATAGATTATGCCCACTTTTGGTTTTTTTCTTTATTTTGATTTTGATATTCCAAAATTAAATTGAATTTATATTAATTAATTAATTAAATAATATATATATATATATATATATATATATAAGGTAATAAAATTAAGGAAATTTATTAGTATAATTTTGTAATAGTTTTTAATATAGATAATAAATTATAAATGTGATAGAGGTAGCATATAATTATTTCTAAAATTGTTGATGTAGATCAATTTTGATACAATTTGGAGTGGAGATGTTAAATTTGAGTAAATGATGTTATATTTGAAATAAGCATGGCATTTATTTTGATTAAGGATGTGTAATTTTAAATTCCTGATAAAGATGCACAAATTTCAAAATTGGATTGTAACTTTTAATATCACATTTATTACAACTATCATTGTTTCTAGTAAAATATGCGATGGGATAAAACATATATTTTCCAAATATCTTTGTTCCAAAGTCAGTTTTAGTATCAAATGTTTGATAAATTATATGTTTTTCAAATATTTGTTTTCTATAATTTTAAGAATATGTAAAGGGTGCATTAAATGTCTCGTTTATTTTAATAAACTACTTCAAAATATTATCAAATCAACTCCTATTAATCTAATTAAATAATTCTGTTCACAATTGTCATTATCCTTCTGTATAAGGACTAGGACTGTAGCTATAAACTAGTAAAAAGTGGAGATATATAGTAATAAAAGATTATCAAATTTTGGTGATACAAAGGTGGGAGTTGATAAGTAGTTGATATAATTTTAATTCTATGAAAACCCTTGCACACCAACCAGGGTTTGCTTTCCTTTCTGGAAATCTATGTGATGATTAAATAACCATGTTAGGTTGTAGGTAAAAGTTACATGGTAATTCTTTGAGACTTTAGTTAGAGGGGTGTGCAATTCTCTTTTTTAATTTTTCAATTTAAAAATCATTTATATACATGTATTGAATTGAATTCTAAAATTTAGACATTATGAACTTTTATAAATTCTCATTTCATAAAAATTAAATTGATGAATATGTTATTTTTTTTAAAATATTATAATAATCAATTTATAAACATTATAAAAACTATATTCAAAAAAACCATAGAAAATTATATATAAATTGTATTTATAAAGAAAATGAAATTTATATATAATGAAATGTTATGTTTATATCTATCAATATCATTATATAAAATTACTTGTTGGGAAAAGATATTAATAAAGAATAATCCTTAATTTTAAAGAATAAATGATAATATAGAAAATAGCATTCTATATCATCTTATGCCATTAATTGGTATTTTTATATCTTCACATAAATTATTATATATCTTCACATAAATTATTAATTAAAAATACAGTAAATTAAACTTCCAACTCATTATAAGAAGACATCACGATTCAACCATAAAAGTTAAAAATCAAGTTCAAAGTTCAAAATTTTGTGACTCATAAGACTTAAGGATTTATAAATTCTCATTTTATATATATACTTATTGTGTGCCCGACACGAACTGTGCCCGACAGGAACTTTGCTCAATAGGAACTATGCATGACAGGAACTGTGCCTGCCAGGAACCGTGCCTGACAGGAACTATGCCTGACAGGAACTGTGCCCGACAGGAACTTTGCTCAACAGGAACTGTGCATGATAGGAACCATGCCTGACAGGAACCGTGCCTGACAGAAACTGTGCCCGACAGGAACTTTTCTCAACAGGAACTTTTCCCAACAGGAACCGTGCATGACAGGAACTGTGCCCGAAAGGAACTTTTCCCTACAGGAACTGTGCTCGACAGGAACTCTTCCCAACAGGAACTGTGCCCAACAGGAACTTTTCCCAACAAGAACTGTGCATGACAGGAACTGTGCCTTCCAGGAATCGTGCCTGACAGGAACTATGCCCGACAGGAACTGTACCTGACAGGAACTGTGTGCCTGACAGGAACTGTGCCCGACAGGAAATTTGCTCAATAGGAACTGTGCATGACAGGAACTGTGGCTGCCAGGAACCGTGCTTGATAGGAACTGTGCCTGACAGGAATTGTGCCCGACAGGAACTATGCCCAACAGGAACTTTGCTCAACAGGAACTGTGCATGACAGGAACTGTGCCTGCCAGGAACTGTGCCTGACTGGAACCGTGCCTGACAGGAACCGTGCCTGACAGGAATTGTGCCCGACGAAAACTTTTCCCAAGAGGAACTGTGCCCGACAAGAACTGTGCCCGATAGGAACTTTGCTCAACAGGAACTGTGCATGATAGGAACCGTGCCTGATAGGAATCATGCACGACAGAAACTGTGCCCGACAGGAACTTTTCCCAAGAGGAACTGTGCATGACAGGAACTGTGCCCGACAAGAACTTTTCCCAACAGGAACTGTGCCTGCTAGGAACCATGCCTAACAGGAACCGTGCTTAACAGGAACTGTGCCTAACAGGAACTATGCCCGACAGGAACTTTTCCCAACAGGAACTGTGCCTGACAGGAACTGTGCGCCTGACAGGAACTGTGTGCCTGACAAGAACTGTGCCCGACAGGAACTTTGCTCAATAGGAACTGTGCATGACAGGAATTGTGCCTACCAGGAACCGTGCCTGACAGGAACTTTGCTCAATAGGAACTGTGCATGACAGGAACTGTGCCTACCAGGAACCGTGCCTGACAGGAACTGTGCCTGACAGGAACTGTGCCCGACATGAACTTTTCCCAACAGGAACTGTGCTTGCCAGGAACCATGCCTGACAGGAACTGTTCCTAACAGGAACTGTGCCTAACAGGAACTGTGCCCAACAGGAACTGTGCCTGACAGGAACCGTGCCCGACAGGAACCGTGCACGACAGGAACTGTGCCTGACAGGAACCGTGCCTGACAAGAACTGTGCCTGATAGGAACTTTTCCCAACAGGAACTGTGCCCGATAGGAACTGTGCCCGGCGGGAATAGTGCATGATAGGAACCGTGCCTGCCAGGAACTGTGCCTGACAGGAACTTTTCCCAACAGGAACTGTGCCAGACAGGAACTGTGCCTGACGGGAACAATGCATGACAGGAACTGTGCCTGCCAGGAACCGTTCCTGAGAGGAACTATGCCTGACAGGAACTTTGCCCAACAGGAACTGTGCCCGACAGGAACTTTTCCCAACAGGAACTGTGCATGACAGGAACTATGCCCGACGAGAACTGTGCCCGACGAGAACTGTGCTCGACATGAAATTTTCCCAACAGGAACATTGCCCAATAGGAACTGTGCATGACAGGAACTGTGCCTGCTAGGAACTATGCCTAACAGGAACTGTTCCTGATTGGAAATTTTCCCAACAGGAACTGTGCCTGACAGGAACTGTGTGCCCGACAGGAACTATGCCCGACAGGAACTGTGCCTGATAGGAACTTTTCTCAATAGGAACTGTGCATGACAGGAACTGTGCCTGCCAGGAACCATGCCTGATAGGAACTGTGCCTGACAGAACTATGCCCGACAGGAACTGTGCCCGACAGGAACTTTTCCCAACATGAACTGTGCCCGACAGGAACTTTTCCCAACACAAACTGTGCATGACAGAAACTGTGCATGACAGGAACAGTTCCTGCCAGGAACCGTGCCTGATAGGAACTGTGTCCGACAGGAACTTTTCCCAACAGGAACTGTGTACCTGACGGGAACTATGTGCCCGATAGGAACTGTGCCCAACATGAACTTTGCTCAATAGGAACTATGCATGACAGGAACTGTGCCTGCCAGGAACCGTTCCTGACAAGAACCGTTCCTGACAGGAACTGTGCCTGACAGGAACTTTGCACAATAGGAATTGTGCCTGACAGGAAATTAAAGAAGAAAGATATTTGAAATTAGATAGTATTCAGATAAAATTTGGATATTTTAAGTTGAATTTGAATAGGGTTATGGTTTCAAAACTATTTTTCTCATGCAACTAATTTACATCATTAATCAATGATTTTAAATTTTTTGCAATGAGTATCTATCTATATAAATAATGGTTATGAATATTTTTTTTTTTTTAATATTTATAATGGTTATGGATATTTTTTTTTTTAATATTTATAATGGTTATGAATATTATTTTTGTTTTTAATATTTATGACGTTTAGAAATGGCTTTTACATATTAATACATTGCTAAAACATAATTATCAAATGAAACTAATCACAAATAAGTAATACTAACATTAAGATTAATCCTTTTTATGGATAAATGAGATGTTTAAAGAAAGTCCAAATACAAGTCGTCGTTGTTAGAACAACATTAAGAGGCACTTAGAATATACAAATGCAAAACAAAAAAATCAAAACACCTTCATTTTCTTAAAACAAGTGTTTGTTATTGGAATGTTTTTTAAATTCAAAATTTGTTTTATTAAATCAAAACACCTTCATTTTCTTAAAACAAGTGTTTGTCATTGAAATGTTTTTTAAATTCAAAATTTGTTTTGAATAATAAAGGTTGATAGATATTTATGAAAACTTGCAATACTTCAATGAAAATTCTAAATATCTTTATTTTCTTACAAAAATGTTTTAAATAATAAAGATTTATAAATATTTATAAAAACTTGCAATGTTAATGAATGTGTAGACAATCATGATTAACATATAACAAGTTTTTCCTTTTTGAAATTTAATAAAACATAATTATTCATCACATAATATGCATGTACATGTTATATTTGAAGTTTAATGAGACATACTTATTCATCACACAAGACATAATTATTCATCACATAATATATATGGACATGTTATAATCGTATGTTTTAGGTCAAACTATTAAGTAAATTGATTTGCTTGTTTTAATGGTTAAAGTCATTTATCATGGTAATTTAAAAAACAAGTGAGTAAATGATTTATTAAATTTATATCATTTACTCAGTATTTTTTTATAAATAATTATATCAATTACATTCACAAAATTTGAAAAATATAAATATATCAATTATATTCACAAAACTTGAAAAATATAATTATATTTACAAAAATTAAAAAATATGTATATCAAATCAATATATATATATATAAAATACCATTTTTTATAAAAAAAACAATCATAATAATGTTTTATAAAACTCTATATAACACTATTATTATTCTATAGAATAATGTTCCTCTATTATATCCTGGTTCTTAGCATGACGAAAACATACTTAGATGTTAATTGAGATGCTTCATTGTATTATATGAAATATTGATAGTAAACTCTCATTTTAATTGATTTTTATTGAAAAGCAAATACAATTTCAACAATTAACTAAATTTTATTTTCTTTCATAAATTAAGTACATAAATTGCTTAATAAAATAACTAATTTAAAATATAGAACAATTTTAATCAATTTTATTCACTAAAATTACAAAATATCCAATTACATCCTAAATAGCAGATAAAACCAATTATTAAGCAAAAGAGAAACGCATCTAATATTTATTTATTTCTCCCTCTTAATAAATTACAAAATATCCAATACATCCTAAATAGCCTCTCAAACAAATTATTGAGCGAAAGGGAAATGCATCTAATATTTATTTATTTCTCCCTCGTCTTTGTAAAATTGTTCCACTGTATAGCATCGTCGAAGAAATATTTATAGAGCAGAAGGAGAATGGATGTAATATGTATTTATTATCTCCCTTGTGTATGTACAATTGTGCTACTATATAGCATTTTATGTTAGGTTTGACCTGCTCTAAATAATAAAATGGTGAATTAATATAAGCATTGAAATCAATCTGGTGGGGTGATTTCTGAACGTCCTCCATGGATGGAAGCCAATACATGTGCTCTTTTCATAAGGCTTCTTGCAATTACGTCCTCAATCCTCGGATAGCCCTTTGGTTAGAAAATACCGTTTTCTATATGAGGAACCCAATATGCCTTATCTTTCCTTTTCTCATTCTCACGGACACAACCATTCTCTGTCATGTTGCCACTGTCATGATAATCATCATCAGGGCCGTGAACTGCTTTGTTAATGTTTGATGAAGGCTTTCCATGTGATATGTGTCCCCTACAATTTATGGCCTGGTTATTATTATATATTTATCATAACACAAAGAAATTGCAAATTGCAAAGATTGATGTTACAAGACAAATTATATTGATTTTACTCAGAAGCCAAGAAAGTCCAGGCAGAGGGTGCACATAACTTCCTTCGGATGCTTGGTCATTATCCCCTCGTACTTATTTGTGTACAAAACTGCAAGTAAAATGAAAAAATTATAAAATATGAGGGTATACTTATGGAATAAAGCACCGAGTCTCTAGCATTCAAACAAAATTGAAAACCAAGCCTGAGGCGTATTAGTATTATTCCAATAGAACAAACATACAAAACACACATACATAAGTTTCTAGCATTTTTAATAAAACAATAAAATCTACCATAAAAAATATATGCATAGGCTTCCCATTGAAGAAAAAAAGGTAACAAGAGCTGAAATGAGTAGAACTAAGGCACTCCACGGCCCCAAAACCCAAAGGTGTGTCAAAATACTCTCAATACAACCATATATACAAGGCCCAAAATAGACCAAGGATTACAATAGTTATAGGCAATCCACAAAAGAGACTAAAAATTACTTGCATTGGGAAGGAAATGGGGCTCATTCTCTCTATTGCATGCCCCAAAATTGAATGAATAGAAGATACATAAGCTAGACCATTTGAATCCTACAAAAATATAGGTCAAGGGTATCTTATAATAACCAGCAAAACTCTTTTCAGAGAATGACACAGTACCCAAAAACAAACAAACTTAAGGAGTGAAGAATTGAACCAAAACATAGAAAAGCAATAGAATAATTTGAATTTCAAATGCCCAAAGGAATAATTACTGAGTTGAATAATTTCAAAGCTTCCTAGGGTTGAGGAACAAATGAGGATAGGGTATGCTTCGAACACCAACCCACTTCCAATTCAAGACAAATCCAACAATACTAGACCAAATCCAAATGCCAAAAGTTGTGCTCATATAAATCTTGACCTACAATGTATTAAATAGAGAAAGTGTGGTTGAATGGACTTACTTAGAGTTCCACCTACACTAGAGGAAACTGACAAGGGCAAATGCAATAATCCCACATGCAACCCCAATATGCATCCTCCTTGATTTTAACTCATTAAAAATTAAGTATAACATTTGTGAAGGGGTTGTAAGGGTATTTTTGTATTCCACTAAATAATACAACAATATATTTTTAAAATTATACAATAATATATTTTTCAAATTATATATATATATATATATATATATAGTATTGAAACAAAAATATTGTACCATATCAATAACATAATATAGGAATTTATTACATCCCATTAAAAATGAAAAACAAAAGTAGAATTTTTTTTTTTTATAAAAAATAATTATATAACTCCATTAACATTAATTCTCCAAAACAAAAACAAAAAAATATAATTCCATTAAGATCAACTCTCCATATTCTATATATTTGTGCGAATTGAGATAAAATCAAATTCAAAACAACTTTAATAGAATAAATATTCATATTTACCATTTTAACGTTATTTCAACCATTTAAATAGGTATACTCCAAAAATATAACATACAAAATTGAAAAACAAATCTCAAAATTTGTATTATGGAATCTCAAAATTTGTATTATGGACTTTGCCAAATTATTATACACATTTAAAAATAATTTCAATCTCATCGGCAAAACATCTCACCTACGGAGTGAATGTAATACAAAATCCACTGTAGAATCCATGTAGACTCGATTTGCAATGCTGGCGTGTGGAACTCATTTGTCTCCTCTCCTCTCTTCGTTTCAGATTCTGAGTTTGAGTTAACTTTTTTATGAGTCATCCAAGTCATTTGCTGTGGGCTGGATTTATTTGAATCAAACACTTGTTTGATCGTTTTCTTACTATAGACAGTTAATTAATATTTCTCATCCCTTGAATCCTGATGATACCATCAGAGGCTACCATGTCTACCACATTGTTTATCGGCTTTAATGGAGAAAATTTGTGCTAATCTGGTCTTGTGAAAGATCATAACCAACTTTTCTAACAAATTACTGGGCGTTACCCAGGTGGTGAAATGAGGATGTCGGGCATGGCATTCTCCTTGTGACTCGGCCACAATGGTGGAACTAGCGACTTGGGGAACATGTTCTCGAACTTGATGTAACAGCGCTCCTCCAATATCCTTCCACCTGCACGTAGCTCTTAATCGTAGCAGCAGCCGATTTCCTTTCCTCCACTGCTAAATGTAGCGAAGCCCTGGAGCCCAGGACGCCATGATTCTGCAACTTTGGAAGATAAACTGATAGCAGAAATGCGCAGTATAAGCATCATTCCTTCGGCGCCTCTCATTACCTTGTGGCATAGGATTGAATCGAACTCAAGTGAATGAGCCCCTAGAATTAGGGGTCGTTGGTTGATTTATTACCAGTGGCTCTATCTATCCGACTGAACGCTTACCTTTTTTTCCTTCGATTGCGGTCTGCACGCATGCTTCACACTCCACCAAAATTTTCCATACAAAGTATTGCTCCAACAGTCCATTAAAAACTTACAACGTCCAGGGTTAAATTTACTGCCAGTCAAAATCTCTCTCAACAACAAACAAGTCAAGGGTTCAATCCACAATTATTAAATAGAGGTGAGGAACAACAACCAGGTAAAGGGCATAATAAATTACTATGCATTTTTCTTTTAAAATTGTTTCTTACACAGACCACCCAACCACGAAAAATGGAACCCAGACCCACAAACCAATACACGTAACTGAAAGTGAGGAAGCAGAAATACCTCTGCTGTAGGTGCAGGTGCTGTCTGGCTGTTGAAAAGTAGCGAAAAACATCTGTTGGTTGGCTCAGAAATGCTGGTGCAGTGAACAACAACAAAACCGCGTTCATTGATGGGCTCAATCCGAATATGAGTTGGGAACTTGGGCGGGGTTTACAAATTCGAAATCTGATTTTGAATTAACATGGCGCCTTTATTGAATTCAAAATTCAAACGAAAATGACATTAATACACACTATTGGCCGTATTTGTCATCCATGCCTGATAATGCCATATGGCTTCATGGAACATGGAATTAACATGGCATGTGAACGAGATGGACTCGCATGCATTCATATGCGGATAGATGACGGAGCAGCAGTATTATTCCCGAAATTCTTCGCCGGGGAAACGAAGACGCACGAGGATTGTAGATTGTTAGAGTCCCCCTCAGCAGCATTAACTATTGTTTGCCAGCATGCAGAGCTGTTGACAGTCGACGAGACTACTCCCGTCAGAGATCGGGATGGGATCACCGGAGTTTAAACATTCGACGGTCGCCGGCAGGGCGAAATGGTCGAATGGTTAGACTCTTCCATAGATGAAGCATCTACATGCACATGGAATGGTTTATTCGAGTCAGGAAAAACTAGAATCAACGCAGTAACCATTCTCTCTTTTAATGTATCCAATCTTTTTTGACAATCTTCAGTCCAAATATACTATGCTTCTTTCTTTATTAATTTCTCTATAGGTGCAGTTATCTGTGCATATCCCTTGATGAAATTCCTATAGTATCCTGTGTGTCCCAGTGTAGTGTGTAGTTGTTTCACTGAGTTAGGTGCTGGTAGGTTCACAATAACTGCGATCTTTGCTGCATCAACCATCAGTCCTTGCTTACAGACAATGTGTCCCAGTAGGATTCCATAGGGAACACAGAATATACTTTTATTTAGATTCAAGGAAATATGATGTTGTCTACACTTAGCTAAAATCATTCTTAAGTTCTCATAATGGTTCTTCAGTAATCCAAATACATTCCAGTCATCAAAATATACTTCAAAGAATTTATGGATAAAATATTTAAATGCAGCAACAACTACTCTGGAAAAGATATCAGGTGCATTTTTCAAACCAAAGGGCATAACTGTGTACTGATATGATCCCCATTCAGTAGAAAATGTTGTCTTATGTCTGTCTTCTGTAGAAATTATGATCTGATGATATCCAGAAAATCCATCCATGAATGAGTATGCTTCATTTCCTCCAACATTATCTAGTACTTCGTCTATAAATGGAGTAGGAAATGGGTCATGCAGCGAAGCAGAATTTAACTTTCTGAGATATACTAATATCCTGATTTCTCCCTTAGCTTTCTTATCCTAGATAACCATGGAACTTATCCATTCTGATTCTTCTACTGGCTCAATAATTCCTACGTCAAACATCTTATCAAGCTTCACTTTTACTCTTTCTTTGTATCTGGGATTCAGTATGTAGGGTCTTTGCTTGAAAGGATTTGCATATGGCTTGAGAGGTATTTTCATAACTCCTAAGTCACCTAAAATTCCTTTCATTTCAGAAAACTTGTTGGGAAATAGATATTGATATTCACGCAGTAGTTCTTCTATATGTCTTATTATTTCTTCATCCCAATAGTCCCCTATAGAAGCGAACTTCGGTTCCTTCTCAGTACCAATATTGACCTTTCTAATCTTCACAAGACTACTTAGTTCTGGAACTTCTAAGTCAGGTCCTTGTACTTCACGTTTTCCTTCAAACTATGGTATGTTTACATCGCGTGTATCTTAATATTCGTCTCCATCTAATGCGATGTTATAACATTTCAGGGCATTTTCAAGCTGTCTAGCCCAATTTGGTTGTTCACATACAGGTACAAGTGCATCATTGAATACCTTATTTTTAATGATCTGCAGAGCTCACTGATACTCAGAAAAGCATCCTCAAAACTGAATGTGGATTGAAAGTTAGTTATCAGTATGTGTCAATCTTCTGTGCCTCTGCAAAGTTTAGCTTCTGTGTACCAGTTCTTTGGAATTTGCTTTAATGTGTGTATAAACATGTGCACCCATTCTTGCTTAGGTGTATGCATCCAAGATTTTAAACAAAGCTCTATGTGATCTCTAGGATCAGTATGTCCATTGTATTTTACTTGCACAATCTCAGTTTGTTATGTAAATATGATTTCCATCATGTGCTTACATTATTACCATGTGTTTAGATTCTTTTTATGCACAACCCACCATCTAGAAGGTGTAACGCGCAGTGCTGTATCTAACGCAGCTAACTTATGTTATGCCGGAACTGAAACTACATATTCATGAAGGAATGTATGCACATTTCCAATACCATCATAAGTAGGGATTGGGATTATTGAGCTGTTCCAATCCACCGTAGTGAATTTGTGATCTGTGCACATCATCTTACTAATACTTCATGCATTTTGCTCTGCCAGTTTTCCATTCCTGCATCTGAGTCTGATGTGCAAGAACTGTCGCATCTCCAGCTCAATTTCCCATCATTAGTAGGACTGATGTAGTCTGCTTGATTCACTGTCATCTTGTAGATATGATCAAGATCATGAGCTTTGCATTCTTCTCTTACTGGTTCAGTATATCTAGGTCCTTGTTGCAGGTTCCAAAGGTGCGATGACCCTGATATCTTGTCCTTCAAATGTCATCTATTTTTTCTTGAGATTGATGATCGCGAGGTTATCCATTTCCCATTCAATCCATAATAGTGCAGGATAAAGATTTCTATCATATATGATTTCAATAACCTTGAATTCTGTTGTACTTTGCACTCCATCAATGTAAACAAGGACATTCGATAACCTCCCAAAAGGTATAACCTTTTGTTGATTGGCTAGTCTTAACTGTATCGGTGACCATGATAACTTCAGCTTTCCCATCTGTTCCTATGCCTGCTTTGTCAAGACATTCACCTATGAGACTAATTCAAGAATGATTTGGTCCATTTCAAAGTATCTGATCTGCGCATTGAGTCTCATTTCTCTTCTAGTCCTTCTATGAATCTTGATATGGTGAACTGCACTATATGCTTTGTTTATGGCATTACGTCGCTTGTAATGACTAAATAGGCTTTGTATCTTTGCGAAGGAATCTCTATGTTTTAACAACTTCATGCAGATCTGTAGTAACTGTGCAACAACACTTATGGGTTTTGTTGCAGTACGTGGTCCATCATATGAAATTGGCATATCCACAACAGGCGTTGATTCACTTTGCAACTCTACTCTTGGGGTCACAAGTTTCGAGCTCTGTAAGACTTTTCTGGTCTCCATGAAGACTTCCTTTTCTTTGTTAAGGTTGAAGGAAGGAATTTTTCCAGTTGATTTTCTTATCCAAGCCCCTTTAGTAGGATTTTGTTGCGTGGTGTGGCCCTCAGAAGTCAAAGCTTCAGTTCGCTGATCTCCTCCTGTCATAGCTCCGCTTCGTGTCACAACATGGATGTTGCAATCCTTGTTTCGTTCTTCAGCTGCGATCATCTGTACGTTATGATTCTGTGCTTCTAGTCTTCTCTCTTTCATTTTTTCTTGCAAAACAGGGCATGCCTCAATGACATGGTCAAATGAATTACAGTACTTACAAGTAGTACAAGTGTTCGGACAATCTCTTGCTAGATGTCCTGGTTTAGCACAGTTATAGCAGATAGTCTTATCTCTTCCTCTTCCTTGTTGGGAAGTGTTGCGTCCTCTTCCTTTAAATCTAGCATGTCCTCTGCATGTGCCTTGATCATACTACGCATTTTCATTATTATTCTTTGTTTCTTCTTGAACTCTATAAACATCATGTTTCCCTTCTATCATGAGATCATAAGCTATACAGTAGCTATCATTATGGCCAACTGACTTATAGAATGTATAGCACAGGCTCTTAGGTGTCTGCACATATTTATGAAGTAGGTAATAGTCTTCTGGGCGATGTCCTCTACATCAAAAAATTTCACACCATGGTCCTTGCTGTTGATTCAATGGGTTTGGTGCTCCACTAGCGATGTAATCTCGATATACAGGGCAGTGTTCCTTGGAATGTCCTTCTCCCTTACACTTTGTACACTAATCCTCTTCTCTAGTTTCTTTTCCTTTCTTGATGTCTTGCAATTGAAACGTCACGTTTGCTAGATGGGTTTGTATCTATACCATTCCTGCACTAGTTTATCCTATGGGCTAAACCTCTAGCTTCATCGCAATTTCTAATGCCTCTGTTTGCAATGCTACTTTCTGTTTCATGAGTGGTAATATGATATGGGGCAACAACACAGCTATGAACCATTCTTGATGTTGTTGCGGTACTATGTTGAAACTTACTTGATCCAATTCCCATACAGTCTCATTAGGATTTTGTTTGATTTTTTTAAACTCTGTAATGCATGGAGATTCTGACTTTGGTTTCTTGAATTCTCTTATCAGTGTAGTTCTGATATCTACTAGTGTTATGTTCTATCCAACATAATACTTCATGAACCATGTTAGAGATCTACCTCTAAATATGGTAGATCTCTAAATATGGTAGATCTACATTCCACACGGATTCACATAGAAACCAATGCTTCTCTTTGTATTCTAGACCAATTCCTTTAAATATAGGTAGCTTACTGTCGTCTTCCATTCTTCTTCTAGGAGGCATAGTGTTCTGTGTCAAATAAGGTATACCAGTACTTGACTGATTCTAATTATTAACTCCCACGGTGTTATTACTACCGGTGTTATATGAACTAGTAGTATTCCATTCATCAACTGGAGGTTTCTGCGGAGTAATAGGTTTATAGGTAGTTGTTCTAGGATCTGTGTCACTATGAGACTCAACCTAATATGACTATTTGTCACCTTTTAACTTAGTTTCTAGGGGTATGTGAGGTTCAGCTTCACGATACCTCTGTCTAATGTTAGGATTATATCGTTTACCAGTTTGTAATGTATAAGTATGTTCCTCAGTGTCACTATATGTTTCATTGGTCAAACGGTTTCAGATAGTCTTCAGGTAAGTATAGAGGCAGAAGACAGCCCCATTGAGGTATGGAAAATTATTTCTTCTTTATTTGATTAATCTGATGATGTTTCTGCTTATTACCTTGAAAAGAAGATTTTGAAGCTAGATCCTACTAACTTTGAAAGAGTAGAATTATATCTTACTAAAGTGAAAACCTGAAATGAAAAATTAAATAATTGTGGTAAAGATTACAAGAATACAGACACTGCTCTTATAATTCTTGTAGAACAAAATTGCCATATTGTTTTGATATGTTCATTCAAACTAGGAATAGAGCTCTTGAATTGTCTTCAAATACCACGAAACCTAATTTTGATCATTTTTGTAAAGGATTGATAAATGAGAAAGAAAGGTTAATTGTTTCAAGACAACTCACACCTAATAAGGCTATTATGGCATATACTAAGAATCCTAAGAGAAGTTTTAATAATGTTAAAGGTTCTAATTCACATACTTCAAATCCTACTAATAGCTATGGTAATGCTTCTACTGCATATCATGAAAATAGTAACATGAAGAAAGTGTATCCACCTTGTAAACATTGTAGTAAAACTAACCATCCTGAAAAGAATTGCTTTAAATTGAAATGTTTAAAATCTAAGGCTAAAAAGAATGGTTCTGATGAATCACATGTAGCTTTGTGTGCTTCTATTGTTTCTTCTAGCAATTCTTCTTCTAATGTGCAATGGATAATGGATTCTGGTGCTTCTAAACATATGACTGGTAATTCTTCTTTATTTTCATCTTATGACAATAATAAACACACATCTCAGAAAGTATCTACAGGTGATGGTAAACAACTTTCTGTAATTGGTTCTAGTAATGTTAATGTTGCTAATGTTCAATTGGAAGATGTTTTTCATGTTGAAAATATGCCTATCAATTTTCTTTCTATTTATCATGCATGTCAAAAAGGATTTAAATTTGAAGCTTGGACTAATAGATATGTTCTTAAAGATATCAATCAAAATTTCAAAGTAGTTTCTTTTGGTTGTGTTGATCATACTGTTGGTTTATATAAATTTGTTGGTTTTAATTCAACTAAAATACAACCTTTTTATTCATATGTTGTTCATGCTGATGAACTAAGTAAATTATTGCATGAAAGATTAGTTCATTTGAATTATGGTAAAATGAAAATGTTAACTAAAATGGTACTTGGCTTGCCTAATATTTCATCTACTAACGGTGTTTGTTAAGGTTGTGTCACATCCCCATTTTGACCCCCTTTGCATTAAATCGTAAATGATGTAAATATTGTAACTTAATCAT
Organism: Larix kaempferi; assembly: GCA_027924585.1. Taxonomy (NCBI): domain Eukaryota; kingdom Viridiplantae; phylum Streptophyta; class Pinopsida; order Pinales; family Pinaceae; genus Larix; species Larix kaempferi. The sequence goes on from BSBM01000860.1 coordinate 2,911,113, forward strand.
GGTGAGGAGCTCAAGGCCAAGGCCCCACCATTGATTTAGCATTTTATGTACCGGAAATCAAAGAGATAGATGCCTATGGTTCTTGTGCTAGAAGGGCACGATGTAAATAAGACATCATGTAAATACGAATTAATGAAAGATACCCACAACCAGCTACGCAATGCAACAAAGAGATGGGGGCATGATCTTTACAAGGAATAGGGAGGGAAAATAACCAAACCCTTGATCCATGGTGTTAAGCCATCTCATTGAGGAAACCCATGAACTCTCAACTACCCATTTGGTCTCATGCACCCAATCATTTAATTCTTCCAAGAATTGGTTGAGATAATTAATGCCTTGGGATGGGAGAGGTATGGTTGTCAATTTTCGTGTATGGGCAAGACAGCAACCTGGGAAATCGAGTTTTTTGGCTTGCTGGGCAAGAAAACCCCCACAAAATTGGCCCAAAGCCATTCTTCACCCATGGCATTCATCCTCTCACGCAGTCTGAGCTTGTTGGGGTTTTATCCTTCACGTTTTTCTCAATTCCCCTGCATTTTCCCCTGCTGGTAACTCGTTTTTGCATATACAGTAGCTTGGGAGAGAAGGGCCACGATTTGGGGACTGTATGGAGGTCGTTTTTGCCCCCGAATGCCCAAGGACATTTTTCTAAAAATGGATTTGGCTTCCCTGGGTTGTTTCCCCAATCTTCCCATTTCGTTTTGTGTGTTCCCACGTTTTTCTGAGCTGGTAGAAACCCCATCCTTGGTTTGAACCTGTGAGCAGGAGATTGAGGAGTGGAAGAGGACAGATTTGGCTTGATGAGCCCAATTAAGTATCCATAGCTCAATGGGTGAGCCACTAGCTAGTAATTCACCTCTGTCCATCTCTTAACAGCCTGAGAAACCCAATTGTTGATTGGCTTGGCTGATTCTGGAATATCTTTGGCTATGTGAGAGCCTGCTTTCCCCTTTTTCCTTGTGGAGATCATGCCCAGCTCGGGGGTGGCAGTGGTGCTGAGAGATTGAGGAGCACACTGGCCTACGGTTGGGTGGAACGTTGCAGAAGCATAGCTGGTTGCTCAGGGGCTACCTTGGTTTAAGATAACTATTCTCATTTGATGATTTGATATTGCTTAATTGAGGAATGACATGAAAATCTGGAATGTATAATGGATGTGTAATTGATTTATTTCCGCTGTGTTATTTCTTATAATTATACATCCCATATCTCTTTTAAATTATGTGAATGCTTGCTTAAAAGTTTATGGGGCTAGATGCCCGGTTTTAGCCTCACGATCCTCTCCATCTAGCTGGTATGATGGGAGGGGACGTGACAGGTTGAGTTCTTGGTAAACATCATAGAGAAATGTTTGATAAAGGTAAAGCTTGGCGTGCTAAAGAACCCTTGCAATTAATTCATAGTGACATTTGTGGTCCTCTTTAAGTTCCTTCTATATCACATGCAGTCTATTTTCTTACTTTTATTGATGACTTTAGTAGAAAATCATGGGTTTATTTCTTGAAACATAAAAGTGACACTTTTTCTAAATTTCAAGTATTTAAATCCTTGGTTGAAAAAGAATCTGGTAAAAAGATTAAGACTTTAAGAACTAATAATGGGGGAGAATTCCTTAAGAAATAATTTGAAGTATTTTTATCTAAACATGGAATTCAACATCAAAAGACAGTTCCTTACACACCTCAACAAAATGGTGTTGCTGAAAGGAAAAACATAACTTTATTTGAAATGGCTAGATGTATGCTTTATTCTAAAGGTTTACATAATAAATTTTGGGCCGAAGCCATAAGTTGTGCTAACTTTTGTTTAAATAGAGTTCCTACAAAACCTGTTAAGTATGTTACCCCTAAGGAAAAATGGAATGGTAAGAAACCAGATATTAGTAACTTTAAAGTGTTTGGTTGTGAATGTTGGGCTCATATTCCTGATGAAAAATGGAAAAAGTTAGAACCCAAGTCTCACAAGTGTATATTCATTGGTTATTTTGAGGATTCTAAGGCTTATAGTTTGTTTGATCCTTCTAATCAAAGTGTCATCATTAGAATAGATGTTCAATTTATTGAAGTCTCTCCACCACCTAAGTCTGTTGAACCTCATGTTACTCTGAATATTCCCTTATCACCTGTTACTCCTATCTCGATTACTCCTTCCAGTTTTGTGACTGATCTTAGTTCACCTTCTTCTTCTTCTTCTTTAAGTGTTCCACCTTAATGTCTTGAAGCTCCTGAAGTGACTTATGTCCCTTCTAACCTTCCTGTTTGGGCCGGGAAAATGATTGAATCTGCAGGAAGTGATATCAGAATCCCTTCCGATAGTTGAAGCAATGTGGTGTTGATAAAAAATATGAGCAACTAATCTTGGCCATTATCTCCAAGCTTGGACCAGATTACTCAGTCTTTGTTTCGACCTTTCATGCAACTAGAAAAGCAGTTTGAAACTAGAAGAGTCCTACTCTCTTAGAATTCATGGAGTCTCTTACAAAAGAACAAGAAAAATTGGTCTTGATGGGAGCCATAAAAAATCCATCAAAAGACCACTGTTTGAATGTTGGAGATTCAAAGGGTTCGAAAGGGAAGAAGAAGGGAAACTTCAAGAAGCCCATTTATCAGAGGAAAGACAAGCAGAAAGTTCTTGAAGACTCTTACTACACAAAGAAGAATCCAAATAAGAAGAATGAGAAGGCAAAGTATAATTATTGCAGTAGGGGCTTTCATCCTGAAATATCCTACATGAAGAAAACCATTGATCAAATGGCTCTACTCCTGGAGAAAGCCAACATTCCTCTTCCTGAGAGAGCAAGGAGGAAGGATGGAGGGAAAAATTCTGAAGATAAGGAGAGAGTGCATGCGCATCCAATCCTACATCACTCATTATTGATTCTGGAGCTTCAAGGCACATGGTGTCTACAAGTGAGTTCTTTACTTCACTTGATTCTTCCTATGGTCCAAATATTGTGTTGGGTGAAAATTTTGAAACTTCAAGCAAAGGTAAAGGCAACATAGATCTCGATTTTGGCTCATTCAATAATGTCTTGTATGTTCCTGGACTTGATGCTAACCTTTTCTCAGTATACCATATGACCCACATAGGTTCACCCAAAAAGATGACCTTTGCACCAAATTATGTTGAGATCTGTGAAATGTCAACATGTCGAATTGTTGCATTAGGCACTGCTGACCATAGCTCTAGAATATACACGTTTTCTCATTTTGTGCCATTCCCCTCACCTTCTTCTCTTTTAACCCATGCCAATGAGTCAAGCAAATTGTGGCATGAAATATTTGGCCACCTAAACTATAAATATATTTCCCAACTTCATGAGAAATAAATGGTCATAGGGATTCCCAATATCATATTTTCCAAAGGTGTCTGTCAAAGTTGCACCTAGGAAAACACCCTGAGCATAAGTATGGGAGATCCAAAACTGAGAGAACCTCAGCATCCTCGGAGATTATTCACAGTGACATATCAAGTACATTCCCCCGTGAGTCCTTGAACCATGCCAAATACATCCTTACCTTCATAGATGAATTTTCCAGGTATTGTTGGATCTATTTCATCAAGTTAAAGTATGAATTTTTTGGCCTGTTCAAGCTTTTCAAGGCCTCAGTTGAGAACTATTCTAGTATACATATCAACATTATTAGATCTGATAATGGTGGGAAGTATATAAAATCTTATTTTTAGCAATTTTGTGCCTCTTCAAGCATACAAATGCAACACTCTGTTCCATATACACCTCAACAGAATGGTGTTGCTGAGAGGAAGAACGAATCATTGAAGGAAATGGCCACATGTATGCTTGAGGCAAAGTCTTTATCTCCAAGGCTTTGGGTTGAGGAAATAAATTGTGTGACATGCATTCAAAATAGGGTTCCTCACAAATCTCTCAAATGAATGACTCCTTTTTAGGCTTCGACTGGGCACAAACCTGATATTTCTCATTTCAGGATTTTTGGCTCCAAGGCTTGGGCTAGGATTCCACTTGAGAAGAGGAGGGCTATGCAGCCCCAAATCCAACCTTGTCTTTTTTTTGGCTATTCATAGGAATCTGAAGGCTATAAGTTGCTGAAAAATGCTACTAAAAAATCCTTCATTGAACTAAGTGTTCAATTCGAAGAAGAGCCTTGTCAGAATGTTGAAATTGGCGAACCATCTTCACCACCACCTGAAGAAGTAAGTGATGCTGCTCTTGAATTTTCTGATTCTGATGTTTCTGATGATGAGGACCATTTTATTACAGATCCTAATTCACCCAAAAGGACTAAATGGGCTGCTAATACTTTGCAAGAAACAGGTAAACTAGTGGGAAATCCTCAGGACACAAGGAGGACTAGATCACAATTTGAGACTCCTCTCAATGTGAATGACCCCTACCTATCTGAGAGATGTTATATGATGGTGTATTCTGATCCTCAGACATATGAAGAATCCTCACATGACCCAATATGGAATTCTTCCATGGATGAGGAGTTTCATTCATTGCAGAAGAATGAGACGTGGGAGCTAGTCAAGCTCCCCCCGGGCAGAAAATTGGTAAGGTGTAAGTGGATATACAAAACCAAGTGTACAATTTATGGTACATAAGTGAAATATAAGGCTAGGCTAGTGGAAAATAGATTATCCCAATTCCATGGCCTTGACTACAATGAGATTTTTGAACCAGTTGCATAGAAGGATTCGATAAGACTAGTTCTGGCAATTTCTACATCCAAGCACTGGGAAGTGCACCACATGGATGTCAAGAGTGCATTACTCCATGGGGATCTTGAGGAGGATATTTATATGTATCATCTAGAAGGATATAAATATGATCCTAACTATGTGTGAAGGTTGAGGAAGTCCTTATATGGGATTAAGCAAGCCCCTAGGACTTGGTATGCCAAAATGGACAACTTTCTCTTGTCACAATATTATGTGAGATGCAAATCTGATCCTAATGTTTACATGAAGCTTATTGATGGTTCAATTATGATTATATTGTTATATGTTGATGATATACTAGTCACATGTAGCTCTACTGATCAAATAGCTTGATTAAAGACTGCTTTGTATCAAGATTTTTCCATGAGTGACTTGGGAATTCTTAAGCCATTTTTGGGGCTTGAGATTTCTCAAATTGAGAATGGAACTAAGGTATCCTAGTCCAAATATGTATCTCACCTACTAAAGAAGTTCAATATGATTGATTGCAAGCCTTCAAAGACTCATTCATTTCAGGATTTAGACTTGAAGAAGCAAAATCTACACCTTGTATAGGCAACTTGTTAGAATTGACCCATACTCGACCTGATCTTACATATGCTGTGAGTGTGGCATAAAGATACATGGAGAAGCCACATGAGCTCCATTGGAGGGCTGGAAAAAGAATATTGCACTATGTGCAAGGCACCAAGACTGATGAGATTCACTATGCTGCAGATTCTAGCCTAGAGCTTCTTGGCTTTACTGACTCAGATTGGGATGGTGATAGCCTTGCCAGAAAATCCACATTTGGAATTTTATTCATGCTTGGAGGTGGTCCTCTTTGCTGGTCTAGCAAGAAACAGAGTGAAATTGCACTATCTTCAGCTCAGAGGATGAGTACAAAGGAGCAGTGAATGTTGCTACTTAGTGTGTGTGGTTGCAGGGTATTCTTTCAGAGTTTGAGATTGCCTTTAGTACTCCTACAGTCATATTTTGTGACAATCAGAGTGCTATAAGGGTCTCAAGTGATCCACTACAGAGATACAGGAGCAAACATATTGATATCCATATGCACTACATCCGAAGTTTAGCACATGACCAGATCATTGATTTGCAGTATTTCCCAATAGGTGAGCAAACTGTAAATATCTTCACCAAAGCTTTTACTGAGAAGACTTTCAGCTATCTTAGATCACTGCTTGGGATGGTTGAACATGTGGTGGAGTGAAGGATTGATTAGCAATATTTCAATTTTGATATCTCCATTTTTTTAGGGAAGGTTTTTCCCATGAGGTTTTCCTTCTTTTTTTGTTTTGTGGACTAGGCAATAGTGTACAGGGTGATCATGTCTTGTTACTGGGCCCTAGTTTTTTATTTCTATTTTTTAGCACATAAAGTCAGAGTTATGGGGGGGGGTGTTGGAATATTTAAAACCCATACCTATGTCAATTAATATATTATAGGAATTAATTAATCATTTTATGATTAATTACTATGTACTAGACTAGATAGTTGGAATATGAGTCATTGTGTGGACCACAAGGAATATTTTGGGGGACCAAAAGTCTTCCTGGTGTGGAGCAAAATCTTCCTAAGTAACTTGGGCACATTTATGGTGATTGTGGATAAGATTCTGATGAGAAAGACACATTACTTCTTTTTACTGATTTTGGGTGAAAGGTGAAAAGCTAGTTGACTAGGGAAGCTGTTTTTTGGACCACTTTCACTCCTTGATGTTTCTTCCTTCCATTTTTGGGATTTGCCATGTTTTTTCATCACAAATCACTATCTGGTCACTAAATCAAAAATTTGTGAGCCTTTGGTGTGACTTGGAGAACACACTTGACACCTAGGGGGGTTTTGCAACAATTTAGTAAGTCTACTTTTGTGAGGATTCGAATGGAATCCTTATGCATTCTAATCTTTGATGTAAAGTTATATATTGAAAGCCATTTAATTTCCCAAGGCTGGATGATGTAATATTATTCTCTTGAGTAATTCAGTTTGCATCTTGTGTGAGTAAATTTCAGTGTTCTTGACTAGTTGTGTGAGATATTCTGTGAGAGTGTGTAGTTTATTGATCATATCTTGGTGTGAACTAAATTTAAAAAATATGACCAGTTTTAAATGAATCAAATCCTTCTCCATTTTCCCCAGCTATGTTGTATGTGTCGACATCCACATGGGGTAATATCCAACCAGTAAATTATGAACATGGGAAAAGATCTGGTCGAGTGGCAGCTTTATGGAGATTGGATCTTTTGATACACCATAATCTCTTCAATGGATTCATCTGGCATGCTCTGATATCGGATGAGGTGATATAGTTCACCCCATTTAAATTCAGGGACGCTCCCTGTTGACGCAGCATCTATCGACAGGGGTTCACTTCGCACTATAGCCAACAAACTATCAACCCAAACTCCCTTATACACCGTCCCGGAAAGGTGTAACCCTTCCCAGCAACACTTGCGGAGAAAGTGCAGGCTCATCCGAGATGGATAAGGGGGCTGCTGGAACCAAGTTTCCGCAGTAAAGTCGAGGATATGCACACGTTACCTTCGCACTGACCAGAGATTCTAATATTCACAACATACTATTATCTTATCATTCACAGATTTCAATAAACATTTGGAACAATAGGCTCAACATAGTTATTTAGATTAGCAATACTCCTACAACATATTCCCATCAACCAATATAAACATTCACATAACACATTTCACATTCATCATTGCATAAGATTAAAGACGGATATTACACCATAATCGAACATCTTCATTCATTCACCAACCTTGAGGAATGAACCTCGTAGAAACTGTCAATACACCATATTGTGGATACAAAACGAACCCAAAAGATAAGATAATCATCAAAAACTTCGATGCCCTTAGGATTACAATCCTACTCTATTTATATGCTTCTATTTGATTACAAAACGGTCCACATGACCATCTAAACTAATCTAACAATTCTTATGCTTCCGCCAACGTCGCGAAGGGTCCTTTTTTCATGGAATGACCCTTTCGCACCTGTCGGCTTCCGCACTTGTTGTGGATCTATCCTATTCCAATAGGCCCCCAACACAAACTTGTGGCTCGTCCCGAGCCACCTCAGCCGGACATTGCTGGTTGGTACACATCCTCCGTTGTGTTCTGTTTCTGGAATTGTTCTTGCCGTCTGGAGCTCGCTGTTGTGTACTTCTCAACTCTAGTCGTCAATCGTGGGCTCACTTCCCTGTACTTCTAAAACTCTTGCAGGGATCGACTAGCTTTCTATCATGTACCTCTCAAACTCATCCTCGAGTCTCTAGGAACCTGATGCAGATGGAGGAAAAGTTCACAGATAGCACCGAGGTGTGAACCAGGCCAGCTGCTTTGGCACATCTATTTCGCACCTGGGATCACTTCCTATCGGGACCAGGGGCCGCCACCCCTGTCAGTCTGGTGGTCGCTGGGACCACGAAGCTTCGAAATACCCCTACATACCTAGACATCTCGGATGATACTGCTCCTTTGTGACACCCGAGTGCCCACGCCTCTTCCTGCTCAAGGTGCTCATGCACACTCGTCGTTCGAGCTCGTAGCACACCTGGTGTGCTACCACACAAAATGAAATGGATCATTTCCACAACCTCCCTGGAATTCCTAGCTTATCCAATTAACTGACCTACTCACAGCATGTATTTCTCTCGTCTGGCAAATCCCTCTTTGCTCCGCTAAACATCTAGTGTCGGTATTTATGCATTTCCATCTTCTGGGACGCCTGCTTCGGAAATCATTCGCAAATCCATTCACCTAAGGTTCCAATTCTATCATTATTCGTTTCCTGTGTGTTGAGACCCGATTTCCTTTGTGCGTAATGGTGACCATACTTTTCCTTCGTGTAAAAAAGTGGGAACCGTCACCCATGGTGCCATCGGCCATGCTGCCACAGGGTGTTGCCATGTGCCAAACGTGCCTGACCCCAGCGCTAATCTGGGCCAGCTAACAATCATGCCCACCAAAGGACTTATCGGCTGAGCATGTCCCATCTGCTAACGAAACGTAATGATAGCTTTCACAGCACGGACCCCAAATCGTGATGCGACCACTCTGCTTGTGCATTCTCTTCTTGCTGGTGCGCCATCCTGCCACCTAGCATCCTGCAAGTTTTTTATCATTATTATTATTATTTTTTTTTCCATCGGTCCTCATCAACTCTGCGTTGTATCATGGTGATAGGGCTTCAACCTATTCCCATTGACTAATTTAGGTAATAGTACTCCATCTAGACTCTGTAACTGTATTACGCCTCTGTTAGTGACAAAAGTGATAACATATGGTCCCAACCAGTGCATTTGCAACTTACCAGGGTGTTTCAGAAACTTACTGCCATACAACAGAACTGCATCCCCATTCTGAAAGTGCTTCGACTTAACATGGAGGTCATGCCACACCTTCTGGCAGTTTTTTCTACTTTCTGATGGAACCTTGCGATGAATCGGTCTTCATCAAGCTGTATTAGTTGTGTCAATCGTTCCTCCAGCGTGCCATCATCACTCATCCCTGTTGTTGTTGCGATGCGCAAGCTCTGTACTATGTATTCCATCGGCATAACTGCTTCCTAGCCGTAAATGAGCTTAAATAGGGTCTGTCCAGTTAGTCTCTTGCATGTGGTGTGATATGCCCAAAGGACCGCTGGGATTTTTAGGTCCCACTCATCGTGATTCACATTACACACCTTGGTGAGAGCATGCTCCAATATCTTATTGAACGCCTCAACTATCCCATTTTCCTGAGGGTGGTAAGGAGTACTCTTCTTGTGCTATATCTGAAACTCTTCTGTCATCACGGCAATTGTTTGGATAACAAAGTGCGTCCCTTGGTCGCTTAATAATAATTTTGGGAAACCAAAACTAGTGACCACATTGTCAAATAGGAATCATGCTACAGTCACAACAGAACAATCTCTCACTGATGAAACTTCTACCCAACATGTTAGGTAGTCTGTCGCAGTGATGATGTAATGCGACCTTGCTCGCTTCCCAGGTGGGTTGAAGGGTCCCACAAAATCAATGGCCCATTTTTCGAAGGCCTACAACGTTACTTGTGGTACTAGTGGCATTTCATCTCGACGTGAGGGCTTCCCGCTTTGTTGGCATATGTCGCAGGTCTTGGTCTAGTCCACGGCATCTCCATGCAAATTTGGCCACCATAGCCCTGCTTGAAGGATTTTCCTAGCAGTTGCTCATCCACCATAATGTCCCCCAACAATTCCATCATGAGCTTCCGACATAATCTATTCCTATTCATGCGGAAGGACGTATCGTCGCAGAATCTCATCTGGGCCCATTTTATATAATTCTCCTACAATTAACTGGAAATCTGCAGCTCGAACAACTAGTTGCTTCTTTTGGCTGGTAGTGAACTCAGTCGGCATCTCCCCTGTCGCCAAAAATTGAATGATTTGTTCATAGTGGTTATCGATCATGCCAATCATAAAAAATTGAACGTCTGGCAATCCTTCATCGATGCTCCTTGGTTCTTCCCTTGACTCTATCCGTGAGAGATGATCAGGTCCCGGGTTCAATCGTCCCATCTTTACGATAATCTCAAAATCAAACTCTTGAAACAACAATAGCCAGCGGTAGATCTTCCCCCCCAACACGGGCTTGTTCACCAAGTATTTCAGCGCGAAATGATCTGTGAACATTTTGAAGTGGCCCCCTAAGAGTTAATGCCGAAATTTTTGCAAAGCATAGACTGTCGCCAACCCTTCCCGCTCGGTGGTCGTATAGTTATTCTCCGCAGTAGATAATTTTCTACTTGCAAATGCTATCGGGTGGTCAATTTCACCGGTTTCTGGTTGGGCCAAGATAATTCCAAGTGATACTAACGACGCATCAATGTGTACGTGAAATTCCTTGGTCCAATCTAGAAATGCGGGGATTGGTGTTACGACCATCTTCTCTTCCAATATGTCCAGGCTTTTCTGGCATTCCTTGGTCCATTGAAACTTAGCATCATTCTTTAGTAACTTCTACATGGGTGTTGTGATGGTTGCATATCCTCAAATGAATTTCCTGTAGTAACCTATGTGTCCCAATATCGCTTGTAGTTGTTTTTCCATCGTTGGTGGTGGGAGGTCAACAATGATGAAAATCTTCGTCGGATCTACCAACATTCCTTCTCTGCAGACAATGTGTCCTAACAGTATGCTGAACGGAACACAAAAGATACACTTCTTGTTACATCGTAATCTTCCACCCTGTGAGCATCAACATTCTTTGGCGTATAGGATCCATTTTAGTGACTCAGATCCACTTATATCCTTCAGAGATACTATTTTTCCCTATTTTTATTCCTACCTGCATGTTGCATCATTATAGCATGTGTACCCGTGAGTTGCATCACTATAGCCCGCAGGTATCAAGTAAAATGGTAAAAATCACTAATTTATTACTATTTACTCCCAAAAAGCAGTCATTGGGTGACCTTTGGCTCTCCATCTGGCCGAGTAATGCCTCGATGTGTCCTTTCACCTACCTTTGAGAGGACTATATATTGAGCACATATGGCTTATAGATGGGAGGAAGAAGAGAATAGCAAGTGAACTCTAGTGGAATTTTGCCCTATCTTGAGTCTGCACTCGTTGATCCTTATAGTTGTGAACCCCTTATGTTCACCTTCCGAACTCCTTTCTATTTTGAGTTTGCCATTCATGGAGGATTGAAGTGGTGGAGGCACAAGTGGATTGATCTAGATCTTGGTTCAGATTGGTTTCCAGCAAGAGGTCGGATCACTTTGTACTTCTTCTTGTTCATTAATAGAAATACTCATATTCTCGTCCATCATGTTGTAAATGTTGTTTATTATACATTGGGTTACATTTGCTTGTGATATTATGGACCATTGTTATTGATAATGTTAATGTCATTTTTATATTATATGTGCTTGTTGGATACTGGATGTCAAGACTAATTTGCAAATTTCAAGTGCATGGATTGAAAGCTCCAACGGGGATCTACATCAAACGTTTGGATGAAGGTTGGTTACATTTCTCCATTATCTTAACATTATCATTTATAATAGCATTGTTTTGAGAATTGAGTTGATTTCTGGTATTCATCTGTTTGTTGTGGTATTCCCAAGCCATAGTGAGTTTTCTCCAATATAGAAATGGCGACTCCGCTGGGGAAAACATCCATGTTTGGGAAATTTTTTGAGCATTAGTCCATAATTAGAGTTGTTGTTTATCGAAGCTATGTGTCACTTATTGGCCGTTAAGATACACCATAGAAAACTTGATTTTTTTTAGCCCTTGGACTCTTTATTTTCCCATTTGTCTGTCCTCACCCGCGGGCTAGCTTATCTCAGCTCGCATATAGCCGCCTATGTTTTCTCTACTGCTCACGGGTACCCGAAGGTATTCCTTCGACAGTAGCGTACAACTCTGGGTTTTGTTGGTTTATGGCTTTTAGTTGTTGCTGGGTTGGCTTTGGTGGTTCCTAAGTCTTTGTTGGCCTCTTTCTTGACTGTTTCATACCTTGGTTGTGACCAGAACTCTTCGTTTCTCTTGGTTGAGCCTTCTTGGTTTTTTACCCATCTTTGGATTTAGCCTTTTGGTTTTTTCCTTTTGAGCTCATTCCTTTGGCTGAGTCCTGCTATTTAGGATCTGTTGGGTTGTCTTAGTGATCTTCTCGGCACTTCAGTGACTGAATAGTAGGATTTTGCTTGCATTTCTTCATTCCATCTATATTGAAAAAATACAAAAATATACATCTATTTTTTTGCATTTTCCTTCTTGTTTATAAGCAAAAATACAAAAATATTTTACTTTCGTGTACTACATCTTGCATTGAGTGCTTGTTGCCTTCATTTAGGTTCTACTTGTGCATTGAAAAGATAAAAGATTGCATCTTTATTTCGGAATTGTTCGTTGATTTTGCCTATTAGTGACATTGTTTTATTGGATAGATGAGTCTAGGATTGGACGATTCTGCATACTATTGAGTCTACACATCACTAGTTTCATGATCATATCCCTTCAGTAACCACAACCACTAAAATTAATGCTTAATCTTAAAATTGATTAGACTGATTTTATTTATAGGGTACACCAACTAGCATAGGTTTAGAGTCTTGGAATAGATCATTGTGAGTAAAAAATCCAATACTACTAGATGAAACATTAGGTGTCTGACCAGGGAGTGGAGGAATCCATGGTATAGATCGGTGTTCTTAGGAAGCTCTACTCAATCTAGAGTTAAGCTCGAGGTCACGGGAGGTTGGTTGAGGAGATATCCCTCTGATACTGGCTGAACGTGGGAGATATATCCAGGATTTGTTCATATCCGGGGGTACCAGAGGTTCATCCTCTTGTGCTTCGAGCTTAGCTACCCTACCCATATGATGGGTCCCACCTGCAACTATCCCCCTGAGCACTGGTTATATTGCGGTGACCATAGTTTCCTTACCTAGGTATCGCACATGGTACTTGCAGTGGTTATGTTGTTTGTGTCCTGAGTCAGATAGGGATTGGACAGCACAGTTGTGTTTGTGCAGTGGACTTGACCCTGTACACGCAGTGAAGCCTGGGTGTATCTATAACTGATTCTGTTACCTTCGGCTATAGTTTGGGAGTCTCAAGCCTCTCCTAGGAGAGACATACCGGCTCTAGTGTCGGGAGCTCATTTAGCCACTCTGTTTGTCTGCTCTTGGCTATAGTTTCTCTAGGTGTGTGCTTTTGATTTACTGTTTTTTATCGATAGTTGGCCTTTAGGGGACGTTTTGACTATATTCTCTCTGGAGATATCGTGGCACGGAGCCCTACTCTCTGCCGATCCCGTCGATTGGCCGGCCTAGGTCCTACTGAGATTTCACGCCATGTTCATAGAGGACACCGGAGGGCTCCCTCTGAGTCTTCAGACTCTTACGAGACTTACGTCCAAGACATTATGATTGCTCCACATTCCGATATTGAGGAAAAACCTTCAACTCCATCGGGTAGAGTTGACCACACTTCCGATCCCCATACTCCTCGTGAGGAGTGGGGAGGTGATCCACCAGAGACTCAACTTAGTTCTATTTGTCCTAATACACTTGAACGAGATCCGTTTGATCCTTTGAATCCGGATAATTATCTTTACGGAATTCCCGACTTACCCGAGGACGAAGCACAGGACGGTAGGTTCATTCCTTCATTTCCACGCAGTTATAGATACGAAATGCCAGAGTTACATGACAACACTGGCCCTACGATCAAACCAGCCGCACTCTCTTTTGGTATTCCTAGTCATAGTACTGTTGAACCTTCCACTATGTTTGGTAGTCACGCTGGCACCAGTCATGGTGTTAGGCATACTATACCCACTGGGGGCACTACCCTCGCTGGGGGCACTACATTTTCCACCCACACACATAGTATGGGGACTGGTCATGTTCCTCCTAATAATGCTAATATTGTAAGACGACCACCTCCTAAGATTTCCCAACCTAATAGGAATGTTGTTCGAAACTCGACTCACCATCCACCACCTAATACACATGCCACTACTCGTCAACCCAGGACTACTTTTACGGATTTTAATGATCCTCCCAACCATGGGGGTGGGAATATCTCCTATCCACATGGACATCACGCCACCATCCCTACTACTAGTAACACCAATGTTGGGGCTGGGAATACTTCTCATGCTTTTGGTCACCACACGACTGCTCAAGCTAATCCTAATGCTCGGGGTGGGAACATACCATACCATTACGGTCATTACAACATGGTTCCCACTATGAATAGTACATACATGCCCCATAATCATGGTGGCAACCTTTACTACAACACAGTCAGTGCTGGCCACCAGTATCACCCACCACCCCAATATGGTACCCAAAACATGCATATACCTTCTTACTCTCAAATGGGTCAGGTAGGAGGAGGTTATCAATCCTATGGCCATGGGAAAGCTTATGGTCCGTCAGGTCCTTATCATCAGCAGTTTAATCCTCATGGTCAAGCTTTTGCTCCATCTTATAACATGGTTCCGTTTAACCAACCTTTTATGGGGACTTATAATCAAGCTTTCCAGCCTCAGCTCCCATTCCTTGCACGCTTGAATCTCCTGGATCTTTCGAAGATCACGAATAATCCGGTGTGTCATGACCCTACTTTGCCCCCGGTCCCTACCAAGATTCCTTCGAACATTCCAAAGTTTGAAGGGAAGGGCGGTGAGGATCTGGGTGATCATGTCACAACGTTTCACCTTTGGTGCTCCTCCAACTCTTTGAATCATGATTCCATTAGATTACGACTATTTCAATGCACCCTCATGGGGGCATCCGCGAAGTGGTATGTGGAGTTGCCTGGAAACACCTATAGGGGATTCAATGAGATTGATTTGGTTTTCTTAGACCATTTCTAGTTGCCAGTTCACTATGATACTAGTACTGAGTTGTTGTCCACCTTCCGTCAGAATAAGGCCACACATATTTATGACCACGTTCAAGAGTGGCGTCGGCGGAAGAGATTAGTGAAAGCCAACATTCCTCCAGAGTTCCTGTTGGAATGGTTCCTCAAGTCTCTACTCCCTTACATTGCTAAGGATGTTTTGATGTCCGGCATTGTGACTGAGGAACAAGCTATCTTGAAAGTCCAGCAGTTAGATCTACTTTATTCTCAGTCTGGCATTTTGTATGACATTATTCTTGATGCACTGAGAACAAGATATGATCCCACGTCAGTTCCTGGACCACATGCCGATGGCATCGTGGGGTCCGCATGCACTCGCCCTATAGACTTGGTAGCTAATCAAATGCAAAATTTGTTGCTAAACCAGTCTGCTCTCGGAAAGGTTCACACCTTGTCCACTTCCACTCCATCTTCTAATGTACACAATGTGCAATCAACGAAACCGTCGAGTAACCAGCAACCTGGTCTTAATAAAAAGGGAAGAAATAATCGTAGGGGTGGAAACAATGGAAGTAATAACAAAAGCAATCATAATACTCCTCGTAAAGAGAATTCCAACCCTCCTCGGGAAGGCGGTAATGCTGGCGAGGATCGTAAACCTAGGCATGAGGTGAAATTCCCTTGCAAGCTTTGTTGGGAGGATCATCTTACTCACTTATGTCCTCAAATTGAAGAAGCATCGAAGCATTTGGAATAGAGCCCAGCTGTGTTGAAGGATCCCCTTCCTCATCATCAAAACATGGCTTCGCATTCTCCCACCACTGGTTATGGTACTAATGAAACAACAATGTCTTCTTCCAATACTAGTGGTTATGGATGTGTGAATATGGTTCAGTCAGAGGTTTGTGTTGCTACTCGTCAGCGCGATTATGGTGCACCAAAACCTAATTTGGGGAGTGAGCCTCTCCCTCCTCCTGACAATTCCTTGCATATCGAGAAGCCCTCCATTATGCCGCAGATACCGAAAGGTGTTCTCAAGCACTCTAAGCATAACCCCAATGCTCGAGCCACCCAGAACTACTCCATCGTAGAATATTTGGGCCAAACTCTATGTGTCATGTTGGCTCTTGAAGTTTTGCAAGCCTGTCCTTCTCAGAAGCATGCCCTTTTGAGTGCGTTAGGAGTTCAGGATGGGGGAAATACTAGTGTTATCAAGTTCGATACTACTGATGTCAAGCCTCGCTTACCTTAGCATGTGGCTTTTCAAATCCAGGTGGTTTTCCTTAAGAGCTTTTTCAAACGTACTATGGTTGATGAAGGTGCCTCCGCATCAGTAATGTCGTTAGCTTGTTGGATAGCTCTTGGCTCTCCTCCTCTACTCGCATCTAGAACTACACTCACTGCATTCGATGGTAGATCTTTTACGCCGCATGGAATTATCCCTTCCCTTGCTATCTCCTTGGGAGGTAAGTTTGTGCCTATTGAAGTCGAAGTGGTTGATGCACCCGTCGACTACAACCTTTTACTGGGTCAAAAATGGATGTACGCTATGAAGGCTGCCGCGTCTACTGTATTTAGAGTTATCTACTTTACCCATGAAGGCAAGATTGTGACGATCGATCAGGTGGATTATGTTGGCACTCCTTCCACAGCATCCATGGGATCCGTAGTCCCGCAAGTTTCTAATTCTCAACTGGCAACTGGGAACATAAGTGTTGGAATGTACCCTTCATTGATGGGAACTTTTAACCATTCTGCACCTGTGAATTTTATTGGAACCATTACCGACAATGCGTCTTCTCCTTCGAATAATATGTTATGTTGGACCTCTTATTTAGATGATCCGTGGACTTTACCATCCACGAGTTCCACATCTGGAGACATTGCGCACGTCGGGATGTCTATGCCTTTATCTGTAGCGCAGCTCGCTTACGATCATATCCAACAAACCACTGCAAATACGGATCTCTCTTCTTCCCAGATAGTTGAAGAAGATCCCATTACGCTGCCAGTTTGGGAAGCCAACTCATCTTGCTCCCACGATTGCCTTAATGATACTTTACCATATGATGAAGCTATCCTTGAGGCCATGTGTGGTAGTGAGAGGCCTTGGGAAGATATGCACCATCGCTCTTATTTCCTTCCCAACCTCGAGATCGTTGAGCAAGAGGAGTTTAGGATGACTCTAGCATAGATGGTTGGTCACCCTGTGGCTCTTTTGGAGTCACATGATGTTTTTGCGGAGGGGAATATGGCCAATATTTCCCCAACCACTTCTATCAACATCTCTCGTATTCCCGGAAAGATAGAGAATGTTTACGTCGGTACCGATTGCACTCCTGAGGAGATTGCTATTTACACTGATTTGTTTACGGAACTCCGGGAAGCTTTCACCTGGTCATACGAGGAGATGCCAGGAATAGACCCCCGCATTAGTGAACATGAGATTAGAATGTATCCTGATGCTAAACCAGTTCAACAATGCTTACGTGCTGTGAACCCTAGAAAGGAAGCTGCTATTAAGGCAGAGGTTGAGAAATTGCTCAAAGCTAGTTTCATCTACCTCGTTCCCCTTATCGAATGGGTGTCAAACCCCGTTCCTATGGATAAGAAGCAGGGAACGATCCGTGTATGCACTGATTTTAGAGATTTGAACCATACATGTCCGAAAGACAACTTCTCCACACCATTCATTGATCAAATATTGGATGCTTGTGCGGGGAGTGAGATTTTTTCATTCATGGACGGCTTCTCAAGTTATATTGAGATTCAAATCAAACCTGCGGACCAACATAAGACGACATTTATTTGTCCATGGGGAACGTTTGCATATCGGAAAATGCCCTGAGGCCTTAAAAATGCTAGAGCTACTTTTCAGTGAGCCATGACCTATGCCTTTCATGATCTTAAGATGATTACGGAATTTTTCTTGGATGATCTTGCTGGCCATTCTCGCAAGAGAGTGGACCACCCCATGCACCTCTGTATGATTCTCGAACGATGTATCCACTACAAAATTCAATTGAATCCAAATAAATGCATCTTCGCTGTTAATACTGGTCACCTTCTAGGATTCATAGTCTCGAAAGAGGGTATTAGAGTCAATCCTCTCAAAGTTGAGGCAATACTTCAGTTGCCTCCTCCGCGTAATTTGTTACAACTTCAGAGCCTCCAAGGGAGAGCTACTTTTCTGTGTCGGTTTATAGCTAACTATGCTAATATTACCAAAGGTTTCGCATGCTTATTGAAGAAGGACACACCTTTTATCTAAGATGAGCGAGCCCAGCAGTCTTTCGACACCCTTAAGAAAGCTTTGGTATCGGCCCCTGTGCTTAGTCCACCGGACGTCGCACGAGATTTCATTCTTTATGTGGCCGCGTCTCAAGAGACTATTGGCATGGTATTGGTTCAGGTAGATGATGCGCTCGTCAAGCATGTTATCTAACTTAGTCAAAATTTAGTAGACGCTGAGCTAAGGTACACTCACGTAGAAAAGATGGCACTTGTGACTGTCCACGCAGTCCAGCGGTTACGACATTACATTTTTATTCGAACAACGACAGTTGTAGCTCACATCAATCCATTTCAATTCGTGCTATCACGACGCCTTATTGGAGGTAAGTATAATAAATGGATTGTAATCCTTCAGGAATTTGATCTTGATTTTGCTTCGGAAAAATCAATGAAATCGTTGGTGTTCGCTGAGCTTATGTCGGACCTTCCACGACTTGATGAGGATGTCATTCATGAAGATTCCTTTGTGGATGAACATTTATTTATTATCTCATCTGAGGACCCTTGGTATGGGGTTGTCATTATATATCTCCAAACTTTGAAGTTTCCTCCGCATTATTCACGAGATGAGCGACGGCGTGTGAGACATCACGCTAAAGATTATACTATCGTCGGCGACACTTTGTATCGCTGAGGAAAGGATTCCATTCTCCGTTGTTTCTTGACTCATGAAGAAGCGGAGCGGGTACTTAATTATTGCCATGTGGGGGCATGTGGCGGTCACTTATCCGAGCTTGCTACAACCCAGCGTATCATGCGAGCTGGTTATTTCTGGCCTACCATCTTTAAAGATTGTATTAACGCTGTGAAGAGATGTCACCCTTGCCAGGTGTTTTCTCGGAACATACACTCGCATCTAGCGCCCCTTTATCCGGTTGTCACTGTTGGTCCCTTCACTAAGTGGGGGGTAGATTTCATGGATTGCAAACCAGCTTCGACTGGGGGGCATCACCATATTATCGTGGTCGTGGATTATTTTTCTAAGTGGAATGAGGCCATGCCTACCGTAAAATCCGACGGTGCTACTGTAGCCCATTTCATGTTCAACCAGATTATCACTCAGTACGGTATCCCGAAAGAGATTGTCACTGACCATGGCAGTCACTTTCAAAACGAGATGATGGAGGATTTGTCTCTCAAGCTTGGGTTTCGTCAGGAACACTCCTCTTCCTACTATCCTCAAGCGAATGGTCAGGTTGAAGCAGTAAATAAGTCTTTCAAGACCATTCTCCAACGTACCATCCAACAAAGCAAGACCAATTGGCATATCATGTTATATCCTGCTTTGTGGGCATATCGAACCGCAGTTAAGACTGCCACCGGGTTCTCACCGATCCAGTTAGTTCATGGTGTGGAGTCACTTTTACCGATTGAATGCAAAATCCCTTCACTCAAGCTAGCCATAGAGCTCCTCCCTGATATGACAGAGATTGGGCAACGTTTAGTACACCTCAAGCAACTTGACGAGCAACATCGAGATGTCGCTATGGCCATCGATGTTAACAAGCGTCGTGTCAAGGTTCAATATGATAGGTCTTTCCATCCCCGGCATTATGCTGAAGGTGACTTGGTACTTTTTTATGACCAAGCTAAAGAACCCCTGGGGGAAGGCAAGTTCAATCCCATGTGGCATGGTCCTTACATTGTGAGGCGTGTCCTCGAAAAAGGAGCTTATGAGTTAGAAGACTATGAGGGGACTGTCTTGAAGGAGCCTAGAAATGGGCTCTACCTCAAGCGGTATTACGCTTTAACCTCTGGTTCAGGATGATACTTTTGTACACTATTGTATAGTTTTTATGTACATAGTTTAGCTTGCCTTTTGGTTATCGAGTCTGCTGATTAGCCTATGTTTGATTGACGGATGTTAATGGGATCTCCTACATTCTTAGGTTTCATGGATGGTGCTAGCTGACATATGCAGTAGCTTGCTTCTGCTGCTTGGGTTATCTTCTCACCTGACCACCTAGTTGTGTCCTCAGGAGGTGCTTGTCTCAGTCCTACATCTAATAATGTGGCTGAGTATAGTGCCGTTATTGAGCTAATTCGGGATGCTATTTCACATGGCATCCAGTCTTTAGAAGTCCGCCTGGATTCACAACTAGTTGTGTCTCAACTGAATGGGCAGTACCGTGTACGAGACCCTACATTACTACGGATATTCCTTAAGGTACGACTCTTGGAGAGACATTTTGTTTCAATTACATATATTCATATTCCGAGAAGTCTTAATTACATATATGATGCATACGCTAACTATGTATTAGATTTGCATTTGTCACATTCATCATGAAGCACATAATTACAAAGACATTCATACATTTGTACATACACACATATAGTAGAACCGAGAACCAAAGTTTTATATATATATATATATAAACATGTCCAAAAAATGGTAGTGTCATACAAAACTGGAGCTCGTAGCACTAAAAAATATACATATCGATACAAAAAATGAGACCCTAGGATATCTATTCCCTTCGAAAAGGTCTAGCTTCCGCCTCAATGGGATGTGTCTCATAGAAGTACTGTACTGCATTGGCCATCTGTTGCAATAGCCGTAGCCACTCACTAGGAACACCCACTACTTGGCGCTACATGGCCTCAGGTAGTCGGGCTACCTCTATCTGTGGTACTCGAGCAACCATCTGTGATATGTTGCACCGCAACGTTTGGAGTGTGCGCCCTGCTGCAACATCTGCTGCCTCATCACCTCTACCCCGACGACCATGTCTCGGGAATCCCTCGGGTCTCACTGGGCCTTTGTCTGCGAGAAAACAGTCAAACTTTAGCACTTGATACTACCACCAAAAAGCCTTTTTGCATTTCAACTATAATAAAAAAATCCATAAAAATTTAATAAACACAAAACCAAAAGAGTCCTCACCGATGTCTTCGAACACTGCGCCTGGTGGTAGCGGCATGTCACGGTCCTATCTGAAGTCTATCCCCACATAGGCGTAGTCCTTATAGCGATCACCTGCCGGTTCCACCAGCAGAAGAACTCCTCAGTATATGGTGACGCCAGACGACCACCACCCTGTCGTGTCAGGATCTCAGCCCACCGGGTCAGGGCTGGATCACAGAGGCTATGAGGAGGGACATCCAACCTCGGACTAAGCCCTAGAACCCTCTCAAAGAAGAAGCTACATAGGATACTACCATAGTAGAATTTTTTGGCCTTCCCCTCTTTGCATTCTGTCAGTTGTGTCTACATAGACACCAGCAGAGTAGTACACCAGTCGAATATCGTAGGTTGCATGCATTGTGATGCATAAAACATCACCGGCCTAGATGCCTGGTACAGTGCTTTGGATCTAGTGATCCGCACCAGGGTAGCCACAATGATCTTTGTGCTCAGATCCCCTATGGCATTGATGGGCACTTGGCTTCCCACTGCTCGTGTGTTTGTGGGACAATACCATGCTATGTAGTCCTGAACAGTGATCCCACCACCCACGGTCCGAGACTGAAGACTGGCCACCTCGCCTCTATGGGACAAACCGGTAATGAAATAGATATCCTCTACTTCCAGTGTCAGATTTTGCCCATTGAGGATGAAGTTTTGTGCATCCACATCCCAGTAGTCTATTAGATGGCAGAGTAATAGGTTTTGGGCCCTTAAACCCCCTATAATCCAGTACTTGTATAAACCACATGCTTGCAATGCCTGTTGCGCTTGCAAATCATTCTGCACGGCCTCATCAACCTGGTCATGCTCTCTTTCCCTCCACTCTAGAACCATCCTGGAGTGCAAAACAAGTAAATTTTGGTCAATTTCATGATTAAAAATTTCTTCATGGCCGTACCCGTGGGCTAATATGTATACAGTGGCGGGTACCCACGGGCAGTCTATTTTTTGACTGCGCATTTGGTGCCCTACCCGCGACCTGCATAGTTATAGCCCGCCAGTAGCGACGAATCCATCTAGGGCTTGGCCAAACAAAAAAATCCCACCATCAAAAATTGAAATAAAAGCATTGAAATGAAAGGTATGGAAGTAACCCCCAACCTGCTCTGGACGGTTTGCTGAACGGTCGCCTATAGCTCCCAGAATCGGCAACTGAAATTTCAGGTAAAAACTAACCACTAAACTCCAACTTGGTGAATAGTGCAAATGAATTGTAATTTGGAAAATTTTATTACTATTTATAATATTCTAGACCCACTTCTCTATATTTTTTTCCATTTTGAGCCGTTATGAACTAATATCGTGTCATGGAGTAGTGTTTTCTAATCAGATTTCCTCGGTGAAAGTTGTTATGAACCATTTCACACCTACAGCAGGTACGTTTCACACCTGGCATATAGGTTAGATGCCATTTTCGCATGCATTATGCATTTGACCTATTGACCATTTTCATAAACCCTAGGTGCGACCCCACTTCGTAACTGACACAGAACCTTCACACTGCTATAGAAGTGTCGTTATGAGGCGGTAGGGATTTTCCGAACATGGGTACCCTAGTTAGAACCCCTTTATGCATTCTGGTGCCCTTGCTGTTGTTTGTCCTTAGGATTGGGAGTCCTTTGTAGTCACGCCATGACATTGCGATAAAGACTCATACTCTACCTTGTCTTATGATGGCCATCTCCCTTAAGGACTCCCCTCAGCTATATCATGTTGTGATTGCATTGCATCCTCTTGCTTGTCACTCAAGCCTTGTGCCGGCTCCCGCTTACTCAGTTGTTAGCCTGGTGCCTGAGCACTTTTCCCTGTCGAGCCCTGCAGAGCTTATATATTTTCCCTTCACAATTTGATTCCCTTTTGACCCTGAGGAAACATACCCCCGAGTGTCCACATCATGCACGCACTTCCTTGCATTGAGCATAGGTATGTTCCACTTCTTGGGACTAGTCTGCTAGCTATTTGACACTCGTTCCCTCACTTGTTGTACTATAAGCAATTTTATTCTTTTTCAAGCTTTTCCTAAATATGAAAAAGACCAAAACAATCAAATATTCCAAAAAGCCGGACGGGATTATGGTCACTGATTCTTGTTGGCAGCTGTTGTATCGCCTTTGAACAGAGCATTCATTGCACTCTGTACATTATGAGTCGGGACTATAGTTGGGCCTTAGGAGCTGTACTTGTTTCTCAGTTTACTCCACCGATTGGTTAAGCTTCCAGTCATTATGGAGCCCTTTGTGATGCCTCCTGCATTACACAGTTTATGTCAAGTCTATGCTGCCTGAGTCTATCCATATGCTCATGCTCTTGTTCAAAGGAAGTCCTTAAACTAGTGTCGGCCACTCCTCAGATCTCTTGACTATTGCATGTTGGCCATCATTATTGAGTCAGTCCGTTTCACCTGAGATATTCCAAATATTTCAGCATTGTTGGTACCTCGTGTTGGTCGATGGGGGATGCCTTAATTCTCTCCTTCCAGCGAGTCTCGTTCTGTCGACTTCAACCCATTTATTCCGGGACTTGAGGCTTAGAGTTCAGTTGAGTACCTTGAGGCTTGCATTCATTAGTGGCAGGTTCTCTCGCCATCGACAGTTTTGGGAATACATCAATGTCCCCTAATCGATGGATTCATCCTAGTGTTTGACTTCAACTCATTCATTCACACTCTGATGATTGTGCTCTGTGCCTTGATGCCCATTTTCATTATTGGTGGGTCATCTCGCATCTGTTAACGGTATACATCATTGACTGGTAATCAAATGATGTCTCATCAAGTTTGACCCCAACTC
The DNA here is from genome assembly GCA_027924585.1 of Larix kaempferi. NCBI lineage: Eukaryota > Viridiplantae > Streptophyta > Pinopsida > Pinales > Pinaceae > Larix > Larix kaempferi. The sequence goes on from BSBM01000860.1 coordinate 2,935,182, forward strand.
CTTTATTCACTTGATGGGACTTGCACTGTCGAAGACTTGTGTAGAAGACCCCAGGCGATTGTGGCATTCAGTATACTACATATGACTTTGACTTTACATCTGAGATATCACCTCTTAGATTTCAGTAGTTTGTACCTCCAGTTTGCACCAGTTGTCTTCTTTTCAGCAGAAGACCATGTCTTACTATAGAGGGACCATGGCTATGATCACTTATGACATGTATCCATTATGTACTACCTATTCATGGCCGTTGTATCAGATTGTTGTACTATACCGACATGTATTCAGAGATATTATTGTATTATGACGAGTGAGATGCTCTTTCCACTTGTGTCTCCATCACTCCACTTCTGAGTTTTATAATCTATTTCGGCCATCGTAGTATCATTCTCTGACCTCACACATTAGGGGGCATCTGTTACATCGTAATCTTCCACCCTATGAGCATCAGCATTCTTTGGCCTATAGGATCCATTTCAGTGACTCAGATCCACTTATATCCTTCAGAGATACTATTTTTTCCTATTTTTATTCCTACCCGCATTTTGCATCATTATAGCATGCGTACCCGCAAGTTGCATCACTATAGCCCGCGGGTATCAAGTAAAATGGTAAAAATCACTAATTTATTACTTTTTACTCCCAAAAAGCAGTCATTGGGTGACCTTTGGCTCTCCATCTGCTTGTGTAACGCCTCGATGTGTCCTTTCACCTACCTTTGAGAGGACTATATATTGAGCACATATGGCTTATGGACGGGAGGAAGAAGAGAATAGCAAGAGAAATCTAGTGGATTTTTTCCCTATCTTGAGTCTGCACTCATTGATCCTTGTAGTTGTGAACCCCTTATGTTCACCTTCCAAACTCCTTTCTAGTTTGAGTTCGCCATTCATGAAGGATTGAAGTGGTGGAGGCACAAGTGGATTGATCTAGATCTTGGTTCAGATTGGTTTACGGCAAGAGGTCGTATCACTTTGTACTTCTTCATGTTCATTAATAGAAATACTCATATTCTCGTCCATCATGTTGTAAATGTTGTTTATTATATACATTGGGTTACATTTGCTTGTGATATTATGGACCATTGTTATTGATAATGTTAATGTCATTTTTATATTATATGTGCTTGTTGGATACTGGCTGTCAAGACTAATTTGAGATTTCAAGTGCATGGATTGAAAGCTCCAATGGGGATCTACATCAAACGTTTGGATCGAGGTTGGTTACATTTCTCCATTATCTTAACATTATCACTTATAATAGCATTGTTTTGAGAATTGAGTTGATTTCTAGTAGTCATCTGTCTGTTGTGGTATTCCCAAGCCATAGTGAGTTTTCTCCAATACACTTCTTGAGGTTCATGGAAATTTGGTGTTGTCGACATCGTTCTAGCATGAGTATTAAGTTCGCGATATGATCCTTGAATAGACAATATACCGTCCAATCATCCATGTACACAGCGAGGAACTTGTGAATATAATATTTGAATGCCGCTACCACTATTCTGGAAAAGATTACAGGAGCATTCTTTAATCCAAATGGCATCACCGTGTATTGAAAACATCCCCACTCAGTGACGAATGTAGTCTTGTGTCGATATTCTTTCGCAATCTTGATTTGGTGGTAGAACAAAAATCCTTCCCTCAATGAATATATCTCCTCACCTCCTACTCCTTCGAGCACTTCATATGTGAATGGGGTTGGGAACGGATCATGTAGGCATGCATCATTCAGTTTCCTTAGGTCGACACATATTCGTACTTCATCGATTTTCTTGTCCTGGACAACCATTGGACTGATCCATTCTGATTCATCCACTAGTTCTATAATGACTGCCTCCAACATTCTTTCGATTTTGGCTTGCACTCATTCCTTGTATCTCGGGTTCAATCGATATGGTTGCCGCGTAACCGGCTTCGCATCAGGTTTCAGGGGGATCCTCATTTCCCCTAAGTCTCCAAAAATTCCCTTAATCTCTGAGAATTTTGTAGGAAACAAATCCTGAAACTCATGCAGTAGGTCATTCATATTTGCAATGGTCGACTTGTCCCAGTAGTCACCAATGCTTGCGAACTTTGGGTTTTCCTCCAACCCAATGTTCACCTTCTTGATATTCAATGGTTGCTGAAATTTTTCCAATGGTATATCTGGTGCCACAACATTGCCACTGCCCTCTGATTCTGGTACATATGTAGCCCTGGGGTCATCATCATCTTCGGGCTCTCCGGTGACATTGTAACGATCCATCATCATTTCTAGTGTCGCAGTCCATTGGAGTTCCATCGGTTGTCTGGTCGGTACCACTTCAAATATATTTCTGAGGATCGCCTGTAGCGCGGTCTGGATTAAGGGATTTTTGTCTAAGAATGAGAACGATTGGATGAATCCAATGGTAAGTTTTTCTCAAGATGTCATCCCACGTTGCAGTTCTGCTGTGACATACCAGCTCCACGGTACCTCATCCAATGTGTGTACAAATGCATGTACCCACTCCTGTCATGCTCTCGATCCCCATTGATGTTGACAGGTATTCAGATGCACCTTCAGGTCTCCTCATCCGTCATATCGCATATGGTCGTCCTCTGCAGCTTCACCGAACCGAACCTCCATGAGGCTTCGACATAGTTTCCAAGATGTGATGTTTGATTTATGCGCTACCCACCATCATGCAGGAGTAGCCTTCAGGACTTCCTCTAGGGCCAGTAGACGCTGTGGTTCTACCACTATTTCCTCAAATTCTGTGAGAAATGTACCCAAGTTGGGAAATCCCTCATAGGTAGGTAACACATACTCCTATGTGGCTACCCTTTGCAGGGACTGTGTTATCCATGCACATCCTCGAAAGGACACTTCATGCAACCGGTTCTGCAAATTCTCAAGGGCCTCATTTGAATCGAAGGATGATGAGCTGTCACTGTGCCATCCTAATTCTCCATTCATGGTAGGATTAACATAATCCTCATAAATGTTATACAAATTGTCCCACCCTTCCGCAAACCCGTCTCTGGATGGCTCCGTATAGGGCAGCCATTCCGCAGGATCTAGTGGTACGACGACTCTCATTTCCTGATTCTCGAATGACATTATTATTTTCTTAAAGTTGATAATGGCTTGATTCTCCATGGGCTAGTCTATCCCCAACAGTACCAGATAGGGACTGGTGTTATCCACAATTTCAATGACATTGAAATATGCATACATTTCGAGCCCTTCAATTTCAACTGGAAGTTGACATACCTGATCGAGCGGGGTGACCTTGCTCTAGTTCGCCAGTCGCAATAGTACTAGTGACTAGGTCATCCATGGCTTTCCCATTATCTCCCATCTCTGTTTAGTCAGAATGTTCACGTCTGAATCCAAATCTAGAATGATGGACTCAACATCAAATTCTCCAATCTGTGCCGACATCCGCATCTCCCTACCTATCTTTCTTTTATGTATGCGATTAATTCTCTGTTCCAGTCGTGCACCTCCTCGTCTTTGTAGTAGAATAGCTATCTCTTCCAGTGCATCTGGGTCCTTTTCCAAATCCAGTAAACTCCCCAAGAAGGATTTTAGAGTGTTTTCCTTCCTTCTTGACTCCGTCGAGTCGAACGTCGGTGGCATGCCATAGATTTCTTCTTCAAGAGGTATCCGCCTCCTATTCCTCATTGCATCTCGTGCCTTCAAAAATATGTCCCTTTCGGCTTCTGCGTCGATGGTGACCTGCTTCCATTGTGTTTTTGTTGATATGACATTGGTGTGTGGCCTATCGCCACCTATCACAGCCCCACCTCGTGTCAGTATCCTGACCGTTGCGTGGTTACCTATGGCTTCTGTCAAAATCATCTGTATAGCAGGTGGCGCATTTGGATTATTTGGGTTCTGGTTCTGGGGTGGATGCTTAGTTTTCCATTTCGCAATAAGATAAAGGTAGTCTTCTATACTATGATTTACAACACTGTAGTATGTACACTACGGTGCAAGGTTTGGAAAATCCCGCTGGTAGTGCCCCTGCTGTCCGCAATTGTAACAGATGATTGGTCCTCTTACCCGTCCAGCAGCTCCTCCGCGTCACATACCTCCGCGTGGTGTTCCATATGGTTGATACTGCGGTTTCCTGTACTGCGGCTACTGATATTGTTGTTTCCTATACTGCGGTTGGCCATACGGCAGTGGTGGATACTGCGGGTACCCATACTGCGGCTGCCTGTATTGCCCATTTATTGCGGCTGACTATACTACGGTTTCTACTGTACCACCGATGGCTCTTCTACCTTCATAAAATACATGTCAGTTGTGTGATCTTGTAGCAGGTCATAGGCCATTCAATCCTTCTCATCATGGCCAACCCGTCGACAGAACTTGTAGTATAAGTTTACTGGATTTGATACCATCTTTTGTAGATATACACATTCCTCCATCGATGCCCTCTGGTATCACAGACATGACACCATGGCATGCCTCCTCGGAGAAGGGGGTTTGATGCACCCGACTGTAAATACTCACGGAATTCTAGGCAATTATCCTTATGGTGCCCCTCCCCTCTGCATCTGGTGCACCATATGTATCCGTGGGTTTCCTTTCCCTTCTTGATATCCTGCAATTGAAGTGTTAAGTTGGGAAACTATGCCTGAACTATGTTCATTCCCATCCCTACTTCGTCGATTGGTGAAGCCTCCATCTTGATCGCGATCTCTAATGCTTCTTCCTGTGTTGCGAATTTGTGTTGCATTAGCGGCCCTTGGATATGCGGTACTAGTCCTGCGATGAACCATTCTTTGTGTTGCAGATCATTTATCAAAAATCTCACTTTTTCTATCAGCATCTTGTACCGCTGATCGAATTCCCACACTGACTCATTCGGGAATTGATTAATCTCCTTAAGCTCAGTGACATACTATGACTCAAGTTTTGGTTTTTTAAATTCATCAATCATCGCCATTCTAACTTGTGCCAATGTTTTTGTTGTTGTTCCTGCTGGAACCTTTACAAACTTCACGTACCAGTCTAACGCCCGGACCCTAAGGGTCGTCGCTAGCTGTCCCATCTTTATAGCATCGTCTTGAACCAGCTTCATGGTCCAGACTGCTTCGCATATAAACCGATACTGTTCAGGATCCTCGGTCCCATTCCCCTGAAAGGTGGGAAGCTTTGCCTCGTCTTCCATCCTAACGTTGCTAGTATTTTTGTTCATTGAAGCACTACTCTTGCCGCTAGACATAGGGAAACACCGCGAGTAGTTTGGATTTCTTCCTATAAAATTCAGAGTAGTGTGCGAGCTAAACGTATGTGGTAACTTACGATATGACCTCCTTCTGCCTATGGGGTATCTTGGTCAATGTCTCCTTCACAATAAGGTTGCTTCCTCCATTATGGTCCTGTTTCACAGTTCTTCATTTAGGTCCTCTCAGGAGACTCTCTCTCAGTCCTCCTCTTCTTCTCAGGACGTCGGAATATTGCTCCACTCCTTAAGGTACCACACTCTTCGTCAACTTCCCTTAGAAACTCGTCGTCACTCATGTCCATCTACCACATCTTTCCATCAGACTCGCATTTACGTGATACCTTCTCCCTCCTCACACTGATTCTTCTACTCATTAGAAGACATCCTCAATATTCCTTTTTTGCGGACGAGCATTTTAATCCACAGTTTTAGTGATGACAAGAATCTCCCTCTTGGCCCCCTGAATATGTTTCTTTCGGCGTCACTGTATGAATTGATAGTATCTACCGCAAACTCAGTCACGTACCCTTCGAGGATACTGTCTACCAAAAAATCAACAGCTCACGATACCTTGTTATCGACTTGCTTCAGCTGTCGCACTAGCTCTAGGGTCCAATAGTCAGGTACAGTCTTTTAACAGTGATTCTTTCGGAACGTCAGCTATGTTAGGCACTCATGCAACAACACCGGGAATTCACAAAAGAAAATTTCATGGATATTTGAGTAAATGTATCTTTCTAACCAACTGGTCGCTATCTATTTAGGATCTCGCTTCTCGCTTTCTGTGAATTCTTACACCTTCTTCTCGAACCACTCTTGGATCTCTGGTTTTGTCGGATTCCACAGCATATCCTCTTCTCTTTTTCCTTAGGGTGTCGTCAATGGAACCATTTGTTGACGCAGCGTCTATCGACAGGGGTTCACTTTGCACTGTCGCTAGCAAACTATCAACCCAAACTCCCTTATACACTGGCCTGGAAAGGTGTAACCCTTCTCAGCAACACTTGCGGGGCAAGCGCAGTCTCACCCTAGATGGATAAGGGGGATGCTGGAACCAAGTTCTTGCAGTAAATTCGAGGATATGCACACATTACCTTCGCACTGACCAGAGATTATAATATTCACATCATACTATTATCTTATCATTCACATATTTCAATAAACATTCAAAACAACAGGTTCGACATACTTATTCAAATTAGCATTACTCCTACAGCATATTCCCGTCAACCAATATAAACATTCACATAACATATTTCACATTCATCATTGCATAAGATTAAAGACAGAGATTACACCATAATCAAACATCTTCATTCATTCACCAACCCTGTGGAATGAACCTCGCAAAAACTGTCAATACACCATATTGCGGATACAAAACGAACCCAAAAGATAGGATAATCATCCAAAAATTTGATGCCCTTAGGCTTACAATCCTACTCTATCTATATGCTTCTATTTGATTACAAAATGCTCCACATGACCGTCTTAACTAATCTATCAATCCTTGTGCTTCCGCGAACGCTGCGAAGGGTCCCTCTTTCGCGGAATGACCCTTTCGCACCTATCGGCTTCCACACTTCCTACGGATTTATCCTGTGCCAACACTCCTGGTCACCGCTCTGGTATCCTCATACACGGTTTCCATCGGGGTTTCTAGAACAATCTCAATGTCAGAATCTGATTCTTCTACCTTGGGATTACATTTAACAGCTCCTCTTTGCATCTCTGAGTCCTAAGGTCAATAGAAATCAAATGTAAATGTATAAGAATAATTCAATGTTAAAAATACTTCCAAGCAAAATGATAATGAACATAATATACATTGCAGATGTATGATTTTTCAATATTTGTACAAAATAGAAGATTCATACTTCCATGACATCAAGTGTGTTTGGTTTTGAATGATTTGTCGTGAGTATTCCCCAATGCACCATTACATAGATTTCTTTGTTCTTTCACTAGCCTTAGTAATCGAAATCTTAGTCAAAACTTAAAATTTTAATTCCCTTAGGGCTAGATATGTGCAGATTATCGAGACTTGAAATGCAACTATTATCTTTACTCTTGGCACCACATTGTCAAGCAATTTGTTCTTATTCCCTAAAATCCTTCATATTCCATATTAACTATCCATTTAAACATTCCAGTCCATTATTTAAGCAGAGTATTTGATTGACTTGTGGTCTCAATAAAAGATTTCTAATAAGGAAAAGTAAAAGATCAAACAAACTGCCAAAGGCGAGGGAAACCCTAAAACAAACAACTTTATTTAATCCACGTTCTTACGAAGCAATCAACTTTTTTATACTTTCTCGCATTATTGATCAAAGTTTTTATATATCTCCGGGCTCGGTGGCCACCATCATTCATTCTAAAGGAAATGAACCATTGTAAGGGAATATTTAAATGAACCCAATGTATCCTTCGATAATAATGGTAGGAGAGTTCAAGAATGTCAAACCCTTATTGATTAGTGAGCAAGCTCAAAAATAGGGGCTTCAATGGCTCAAAAAATCTCCTACGGAAAACGTGTTCATCAGGTAAGGGTTTCCAAGTTAGTGCTTCACTAGAGACAATCCTGTTATTCTACATGAAAGCATCAAATATGTGACTTCTACTACCTAAGCCGCATACCCCTACGAGTCTTCCATACCTTCATGGGTGGTTTTTTAACCTAAGTGTCCACATAGAAAGTATAAGTATAAGCAATCAAGTTAACCTATGACACCCAGGGTTAAATTCCCTTCCCTCCCTGGAATATTTTTCCTAACTGATACTTAACAATGAAAACTAGGGCAAGCTACGAGCATGGGGACTAGCCACCCAATGGTCGGTTGGTCCTCACTTGCTTGAAAACTGTTGTCTGCGAGCCCTCTTAATTCTTAAAACAATGTATATATGTTTGGAGGCTCAAGGACGATTTTGAAACTAGGGAAAAATAATACGTAATAAGATACAATTGTAAAGTAAATACCTTCATATTCTAGACAAAATAAACAAAAATGGAGGACACCTACCTAGAAACGTATGAGTGGCTGAATAGAAATCCAATGGGGTTCTTTAGTGTCCGATGAGTGTTCTACAGATGTCATTACAAACAATGTTTTTGAAAACGGGGTTAAGAACCTTATATACACCAACCAAAACCTAACATTAAATGCGTCTTCGACATACCTGTGAAATGGGGTCCACTTACCTGTTTCAGACGTGTTTCTCGTTTTACATCAATAGCCTATTCAAAAAACTGTGTTGGAGCATTTTACTATTTGGCAGCAAACTATGTCGGTGGAATTTTCATTTGGCAATGAAACCGTGTCGGCATCTTTTCATTTTTATCCCAATCTGTTTGGTTTTATATTTTACTCTGACTCTTTTCGGCGTTCTTTCTTATTTTTCCCCAACATTTTCCGGCTTGTTGTTTTTATTTTCTACTAACTCCCTTTTCGGTTGACATTTGCACCGATTCCTTTTCAGCGTCATTTTAATTTTGCACCGATCTTTTTCGACATAAATTCTATTTCACTGGAGACCGGGTAAAGTGTCGATTCTATTTTCTTCATAAAAAATCGCAAAATGGATAACTCCTCCATCGTTTCGGCTGAAAATGGATAACTCCTCCATCGTTTCGGCTGAAAATGGATAACTCCTTTGATTGGCGTAATACAAATAACTCCTCCTATTGTTTCAGCGGAAAACAAATAATTCCTCCGATCGTGCTCTTTTCCTATGTCCTCCGACTATTTCGGCGGAACATTCATTGTTGCTATGACACAGAATTCTCTCCAAAAGTATAAGTGTTTTCGGCATTAAAATTGCAACCTCTCCGACCGTTTCGGCATGATATTGGATTAGGCTCAGACCGTTTTGGCAAAAATTTGATAACTACTCCGAAACACACTTCGTTTTCAAAGAGTATGAACTTTTCGGTGTTAAACTCGCAACTGCTCCGACCGTTTCAGCAGAGAAATGAATTGTGCTCTGACCATTTTGGCAGAAAAATGAATTACACTATGACCGTTTCGGCAAAAAAATGAATTGTGCTCCGACCAAGAAAAGTGACTTCTTTTGATTTCAAGAAAAATTCTAAGTGTCAAACAAAGTAAGAAGATAAAAATATGAAACAAACTCTGAGTACATTCAAAATAGAGGAGGGGCCGTACAATTTATAAAAAAAATTGGGGATCAGGTTGCAACAACAACAGTTGGACAAGTAGGAAACCAATCAACAACTCAACCAGTTGTTCAACCAAATGTCTACATGAGGGGGTAAACCACATCAGAGAGAGGAAAGAAGAAAGTTTGAAGTCAGAGAAGATAAAGGTGGAATGGTGTTAAATCAAAAGTAAAGGTAAAATGTAAAAGTAACAATCTAATGTTTGTAACAAATCAGTTAGAAGAAAAATCAAATCAGTTACTCAAAGGGTCTATATAATGTAACTCGAATTCAATTTTACAGGGATGGAAAATTTGTAGAAGGATTCTATCCTTTTGTTGATTCAGATGAACTATTTTTGTAATGTGATTCCATTGTTGGAGATTAAGCTTACAAAGTGCTACATAGATTTTTCCTCTTTGTTTTGTTCAAATTCTATGTAAATCATACTTCTTTTCATCGATGTATGTCTTCATGAGATTATAATAAATATTATGAGTAACCTTTGAACACCATATTGTGTCATATATTCTCTATGTGTATGAATGATTGATGTCGTTGTTAGAGATTTTAAATTGCTTTTGACCTCTGGTCTAGTCTCATGGTTTTTTGTGTTGGTCAACAGTATATTGATGTCTTCTATTATTGTTGTTTATCATGAATGTCTTGTTACCTTTCAATTCCACATAATATATCTCTACATATTTCTTGTTAGAAACTATTGAATTATTTTAAATAAAGTTCAGTAAATTTATGCTTTCATTCAGATTTAAGAGATTCATCCTGCATGTGATCTCTGATTTATCCTTGCCTCCATTCATTCAAATTTATCTGCATTGAATCCAAAGTATTGGAATACTTTGTAAAATTCCTCCATCGTTCTGTTACAATGCCTTAATTGTTCATACTGACATTACTTTTATAAACATTCCAAGAGTTAAAAAATTCATTGCATATTAAGTTTCACATAGATTAAGCTCAAAAATATTTAAAAATTGAGTTCTTTAATGCCATGGATAGTACCGTTTTAGTCTAGTACTGCTCAGGGAACAACATGAGAAATGGCGCCATTGCTGAGGAATGGAATTGAAAGATATATTTTCCCCAAGGTACGACATTGCTAAGATCTGATCTAGATCGGTGAGCTTGTATTAGACAAAGTTGACTGAGATTGTCACCATGGTGACTCCACTTTTTTGAAGTTGTCTTCTAGAAAGACACACACTAGAGGAAATATGACTTCTGATGAATTATTAAGTCTCCTTGATTCAAGAAACCACTGGAAGAATATTTGAGATGATCAAAGAGATTGGGAGAAAGGTATTCCTCAATTAAATTCTCCTTTAATATCTCATGCTTTCCTAAATCTAGAAAGTATCTCAAATTTAAATAATTAAGAAAATCCTATCACTCTTGTCAATATTATACTTGAGACTCATATTTATCCTTTCTCTCCTTCGACAAGTACTTCAAGCCCTTTGCAAACTGAAATAAGAATTATGAGGCCTCACATTACTCCTCTAGACAAGAGCACAATCTTGTAGCATTTAAATATGGTAGGTAGAAGAGGTGGACCAACTCCAACTGTAAACCCTTGGATAGCTTCCAGGTATGGCCCTTTAAATTTTCCAAATAACCCGCATGATCTATCTTATAGCTATTTAAATATATTTCCAAAATTTGATGGCAAAAAAGCTACAACAACTCAGGAACATATGGCTATGTTTCAGTATTTTACTGATAATCCATATATTGAACATGATGATGTGTTTATGAGGTTGTTTGTACAAACATTAGAAGGTGAAGTGAGGAAGTGGTTTAGACGATGCTTTCATGAGACAATGGGGTGAAAAAAGGGATGACTTATACTACCCGACAGAGTTTGTTTCCTTAAGAAATAAAAATGGAGAAACTGTAGGGGAATTCAATAAAAGGTTAAACAATATTTATAAAAAGATACATCATGACATTAAACCTTCACAAGATGCTTCTAAAGTCACATATGCAAGATGTTTTGAGCCTGAATTTGCTATGATTCTTAGGGAAAGAAGATATTAAACTCTTATAAGTATGATGGACGATGTTGTAGATTTAGAAGGGAATGTGTTTTCCTCAGGAAGGCCGAGAAATCAGAATGATTCAAAAAAAAAAAAAAAGTTTAGAGATGAGGTTGTTACCTCTGGTAACAGTAAAGAAAATCAAAATGAAAAAAATGTCCAAACTACTCAAAGGACTTTCAACTAAGACCAGTAGGATGGAAATGGAAGGAAATAGTCAAAATAGGAATCCTCAAGATTTTGGATAGAGAAAACCAAACCAATATAGGAGTCCATTTAATCCTCAAGTCATGAACATAGAAAGAAGAAATGATGATCCACCCATACAAACTCTTATAATAGAAGTAAAAATGATAATCATATAATTGATATACCTTTAGATGAAGTGTACATTGAACCTCCTGAAGAAGTATTATGGATGGAAGATGAGAATAACATGATGCATCTTACAAAAGATGATTATGAAAGCACTTTGGAGGAAGAAGTTTATGAAAATGATCAAGAAGTGCATAAGAGGTACAATTTAATACCAAGGAATAATCCTTCAAACCAGAATCCCATTTCCTCTCCTAAAGAAAACTCTACAAATCCAGTATCAAATCTAAATCCAATTAACCAAAAGACAACGTAAATTCAAACAACAAAAGACATAGAAATAGAAAGAAAAGAGCAATATAGATCCTCCATTCCTTTTGATATAGAGCATGCATTGTCTAAAATCACAATATTTGTTCCTTTATTTGAGCTGGCTAAAAATCCCATGTATCAAAAGAAAATAGAAGAAATCCTAAAACTAACTGGACCAAGCCTGCCCCCTGATACTCTAAATTTAGTAGATGCAAGTCGTACTCTATTTGTAGGTCTAGCAGTTCAAGAGGAAGTAGATGATCACATTGTTACTTTTTTCATAACTCTGAAAGTGCATGATAAATTGTTACATAACTGCATGCTTGATTCTAGAGCTTCACAAAATCTAATGCCAAAAGAGATCATGGAAAAATTAAATCTGGAAATTGCTAAACCTTATCATGACCTTTACATTTTTTACTCCAAGAAAATGAATTGTATAGGAATGATAAAGGATTTGGTAGTCACATTGGATCAAATCCCTTCTAATAGTATGTAATGTATGTTGTAGTAACAGATGTACCAGAAATATATGGTATGTTTCTATCAAGAACTTGGGAAAAAAAGGTAGGATGTATTATCCAGATGGACCTTAAATATACTATTGTCCCAATGTTGGAAGCATAAGCAAGAAGACTGTATAGAGAGTCTATGTTTCCATATGTGATTAGTGACCAAGGTATCTCCATTATCTACCATGTATATGCATTGGAAGAAGACATGGGGTGAAGCATATTGGATATGAATGATGACAATGAAGAAGCATACCAAATAGTGTTATCTTTCTTAAATATTGAACCTTTTGCAAATCATATATGGAGGATGTATTTTGATGGATCTTCAGCCACAGGAGAATCAGGAGCTGGTGTGATTTTCGTTGCTCCTAACAAACAAGAAATTTCCTTATATTTCAAATTACATTTTGAAACTACAAATAATGTTGCAGAGTATGAAGCATTGATTTTTGGATTAGAAGTTGCCAAGAAAATGGGAGTGGAAAATTTTTATATCTTTCGAGACTCAAAATTAGTGGTGTAGCAAATCATAAGTGTGTACCAAACCAAACATCCCAGGGTGAGAGCATACAGAAATCAAGTATGGGACCTAATAGAGAATTTATTTATTGCTTTTAATATTACTGTGGTACCAAGGAATGAAAATCAAAAAGAAGACTCATTGGCTATAGTTGCTAGCACCCTCAAGACTCCGCTTGGTGATAGAAATAAACATGAAGTTGAGTTGATATATAGACCTTCAATACCTAATAATGTGAAGCATTGGCAAGTGTTCGAAGATGACCAGCAGATAAAGAGATTCATGGAGATGATTGAAAAATTTTCAAATTCTAGCATAGACCAAGATGAAGAAAATGAAGAAAGGGAGGAACATTTAACCAAAGGGGAAGAAGGAGGAAATGAAATAAAACTACCACTTAGCAGCAAAATAGCTAGTCACAATATTTTGAAGCTTAATAAAAATTACATTCCAAAGGGCCTAGTACCATTGGAGAGACTCTTTGATAAAAATGATATTCCTGCAAAACCAACAATTCAACCAAGTGAAGAGGATGTGGAGAGTATAAAAATTGGTACAGAAAGAGAGCCTAAGTTCATCAAACTGTTCAAATTGTTTCATGTTGAATTAGAGCAGAATTATTTCAAGTTGTTTATAGAATATATTGATGTGTTTTCCTAAAGGTATTATGAAGGTATGAATACCTTATGACTTATGATACATCCATTATTGAACACAATTTTCTTTTGAATCCTAGGGTGAAGAATTTCAGACAAGAGTTGAGGAAGACTAACCCTATATTATTTCCCATAATAGAAAAGGAGGTAAGGAAATTATTAGATGCAAAAATAATAATTCCTTTGAGATATTCGGAATGGGTATCCAATCTAGTCCTAGTAAGAAAAAAGAGTGGGGAAATAGGATTGTGCGTGGATTTCATAAATCTCAACAAATGTTCTCTAAAAGATAATTATCCATTGCAAAAAATGGACCATATTTTGTATAAAGTTATTGGAGGTAATAGAATTTCCAGGACGGATGGTTTTTATGGTTACAATCAGGTGGCTATGAGAGAAGAAGACAAAGAAAAAACAGCTTTCACCACACCATGGGGAAGTTTTATGTATGATAAAATTCCATTCAAGCTGATGAATGCAGGAGGTAATTTACAAAGGGCCATGGGAATAGAACTTGTTGGATATATATACAGGTTCATAGTAGTCTAACTGGATGACATGAATGTCTTCTCTAAAATAGATGATGAACACCTGTCACATCTAAAGAAAACATTCAATAAATGCAGGAAATATGGACTATCTCTTAACTGAAAGAAGTCACATTTTTCCTTGAAAGAATGAAAATTACTTGGGCACATTGTTTCCAAATATGGAGTAAATATAGACCCCAAGATAGTAGCAACTATTCAGTTGATAGAACTTCCCAATAATAAGAAAGAACAATCTTTTATAGGAGGATATATTTTTTGAGAAGATTCATTTCAAATCTGGAAAAACTGATAAAAACCATTACCAACAGTCTAAAAATAGGTAATGAGGTGAAATGGACTCAAGAGTCTAAAGAGGATTTTAAGCAGCTTAAAAAATCCATAAGTCAATCTCCTGTATTAATCGGTTCTAATTATACTAAAACCTTCATGATTTTCTCTTTTGCTTCAACACATGCCATAGCAGTTGTGCTTCTGTGGAAAAATTCAGAAGGACATGAAAAACCCATAGCATTTTTAAGTAAAGCATTAAGATAAGTTGAATTAAAGTAGAAGTTAATAGAAAAACAGGCTTATACTATGGTGAAATCCTTGAAGTCTTTTAGATGCTATGTTTTACATTCTCATGTAATTACATATGTCCCACATAGTACTGTAAAGGAAATTCTTTTCTAGATAGACAGTGAAGGTAGGAGTGGAAAGTGGATTTCCAAAATACAAGAATATGATTTGGAGATCAAGCCTACATATATAGTAAAGGGGAAAGGACTTGCAAAGCTATTGGCTAAATCAAAATGTGAGGCATTATTCTTGAATCTAGTCGCTGAGCACATAAAGGAAGAAAAGATCAAAACTCTATAATATTTTCAAAATAATAAAGTAAAGGTAAATCCTAAATTCAAAGAATCTGATTGGTACAGAGATATTGTTTTTTATTTGTTAAATCTCTAATTTCTAGAGCATATGATAAGGTCACAAGCTAGATACCTAAATATTCAGGAAACTAAATATTGTATTATTAAATAATATATTTATTGGAAGGACCCCTAAGGTATCTTGCTAAATTGTGTGGTAGAAGAAGAGACGTAAGGGATAATCACTAAATTACATAAAGGATTTTGTGGAGGAAATCATGCTTGGAACATCACTTCCTAAAGAAAATTGAGAGCTTGATACTATTGGCCAAGGAATTTCGCTGAAGCAAATCAAATGATAAGAGCATGAGTTAAATGTCATATGTTCGTAAGAAATCAAAAGATGAAACCTTCTCCTCTGAAGCCAATAAAAATTTCATCTCCTTTTCAGTAGCGAGGCTTGGATTTTATTGGAGAAATAAATCCCAACTCTAGTGGTCAACATAAATTGATATTGACATCAATTTATTTATTCACGAAGCAAACCCAACTAGAACAAAAAATGATACAGTGATCATAAAATCCTTAGAAGAGAATATTATGTCAATATTTGGATGTCCGAAGAATATTATAGTGGACAATTCTGAAGCTTTCAAGTCGATAAATATTGTATAATTTTATCACAAATATAATATTGACTTGGAGGACTCCACTCCATACTATCCTCAAGGAAATGGCATGTCATAATCATCAAACAAAATCTTACTGAGGATAATAAAAAAGATGTCGATAAAGAAAAAAATATATATTGGGATTTCAATTTGAGGTATGCTCTCTAAGTTGATAGAATAAGTATAAAGAGATCAATTGCCATATCTCCCATCCAGCTAGTGTATGGAAAAAAGGTAGTCCTACAAATCCAGTTAGGACTCCTTGTGCTGAATTTGATCCAACATGAATCAAAGGAACCAAATAGGATGATCAGGAGAATGTATGAACCGATCGAGCTTTAGCAGGAAAGAGAACATGTCAGTTTCAAATTGCAAGAGCATCAGAGAAGCATGAAAGTCAATTTTGATAAGAAATCCATAGAAAGGGACTTTCAAGTTGGTGACAAAGTATTAAAGTGGGATATCAGAAAAGAATACAAAGGAAAACATGAAAAGTTTCAAAATCTATGGATTGGTCCATAACTCATATTAGTTGTGTAGGACAAAAATACTTTCATACTTGCTGAATTAGATGGAGAAATGTTGGATCCTACTATGAATGGGAGGATGCTCAAACGCTTCTTCATGTACTAAAGTCTCAAAGAAGCACCTCCAAATATGTACATATTATATTAGAAGCATATAATTTATGCTATCATTCATTTTTCAGTTCTTTCCAACAGTTATTTTCTAGTTTTACATTTCAAGTTTGTAAATAATCTTGCAAAGGAGAAATTTTGTTCATTATGTAATGTCTCTAAAAGAAGAAAACTCCATAACCCATTTAACAAAAGGCACTAATCTGCAATTCTCAGCAATCTATGAAATAGACAGTTGTCCCCACTGGAGCTAATGTTGGTACTGATATTTTTAAAATCCTCCAAAGTGGGACTTTCGAATATCTAAGGTCGGTCAAGTTCAAAAAATTTAACCTTCAAGAGCTAAGGGAAATAATTCCCAAGTGAGAACGGGTCACATGTGACCAGTAGTGGGTGATCGGAGGCCTAACAAAGGGCGCTAAGAATTGGGAATGTAGAACCATTGGATTTGATCAGATCTAACATGAAGGAGGTAGTGTGCACTGGTAAAGTGCAAGTGATTTAGCATCAATCGAGATTGACCTAATACAAAGAAACACCTATCATATCAACAACGAATATTAAAAGTGCATCAGTAAGTTTCTCCCTTTTCAAAAAAGGACTGAGGGTGTATTGTCCTTAAAACCATTGAGGACATGTGCTTAGTTTTGATTGATCACACCTCCAATAGAGCATTTTTTAAGACTACCCCACTTTCAATTGTTACCATTTTGGGAAACTAGAGTGGTTTTCACCCAATATGACATCACATAAAGTGAACAGGCCTACCAGAGTCATATTTTTTCATCCACATCAATCCTATCTCCACTTTCCATCTATAGAGAGAGCTCCCACTGCCACATCATCCTCATCATCAAAGTGTGAAATCCAATGCTGCCATTTGTATTTTTCGAAAGGTTAAGAACATTATTTTTCCCAATTTCCAAAATCATTTGTTTATTATTCTAAATATGCTACAACTGATATCCACAATACTATACAAATGAACCGTGAGAAGTCAACTAGTACACCTCAGTAGTTGAATAGTCGAATTCAACCTCCAGACATTATATAGGTATTTACTAGTTGCTAGTCTTCATGAGTGTTGGTCACCCTATATGTCACTTAATTAGAACTAACACACAGGATGCTCAATATAAATTGTCAAACCCAGGGAGGTATTTTATTTCAATGGAAATAAGCACAATCTGTGCATAAACATCTTTAGCAGTTGATTAAATAAATAAAGATGATAATCCTACCTATATGATCACCCAAACTCATTCCATAAAGAAAACTAATCTAACTCATACATCTAGGAATTCAAAGTGCAACTACCTTCCTACAGGAATCAACCTAGCAGTTATTGATCTAAGAATGAAATTGAACTAGATTACTTTTGCAAGAAGTTAAATCCTATAATTATCAAACTACAGTATTCAATCCTTACCAAAATTATCCATCCAGTAACTAATGTAACTCAACCATGATCTGCCTAATCTATAAACTCAATGAAAGATACAACAACAACCAGAATTAAGAAATAAACTTGAACTATAAATTGATAACCATTAGAAATCCTAGAAAGCATAAATGACTGAAAGGAATGGAGCTGAGCTTGGATGTAATAGCTATTGAACACACATGCATTAATCAAACTAACCTACACAGTCGATTGTCACACCATGCAATTGCAACTATTCATATGCAGGAAATAAACTACCAATAAAGAATGCAGTCATAAACTCTTTGTTGCAGCTATTAGAAATACACCTAATGCAATTCCACAACACACAATAGGAAATGAATAAATCTAAATACCTACTTAACTCAGCAATCTCTGTGAGAAGGTAGGCCCTAGCCTTCTAACAGAGACCCCGTGAACTACCACGAATTAAGACACATAAATGGAAGTAACTCTGCTCTTCATTAAAGATGGTAATTCATAGTCTCAGTTCTCTGTTACAGCCCGTACAAAATAATAATTATCCAACCCCAAACTTGGAAAACCTTCCTGAATTTATACATGAGGAATACAGTTCGTCATCCACTAATTTTGTGCAGCAATGAAGATCTACGATCTTCATGATGCAAAGTTACAACTAACTATTACAACCATAATGAATTAGGTCGTTATTCATGAAGGATGTTGTTACACTGGCAGTCAATGGATCAACGATTCAACCAATCGGAAGGCATCTTGTCTGTTGCGGCTCTGCTCTATTCCAGCGGCCTGTTACAGCTTCATGTGGAGAGATGCGTTGTCCCTTGAAAATATGAGGAATGGAGTTAGAAGAGTAATAGTTGGCCCACGTATGATTCTTTCCCAATGCATGGCGACTGATACACCTGTGCTTTGATCTTAACTTAATGAAATCACACAAGTTAGCATAAAGCAAAGGCCAGAATTCAAAACCATAACAATCATAGGCATTTAATTAAATGAAACAATAATGATGTATACCTTGTCAGGATTGCTGATTAATGTGGAAAAAGGCATGTGTAACATCCCGAAAATTTACAAAAATTTAAATATTTTTAAAGTAGCATTAAATGTTGTACTTGGTAATGCAGAAATAAAATAAATGCTAATATTTTTAACTAATAACAAATTATGATAACGACAATTCATACTTCATAACACAAAATACGACATTAGTTTTGCTTGTGTTTAATTGTAATCTACATGTTGTAATTAAGTTTATCTTGTGATATATTTTCCTTGACAAAGTACTGACAGTTGCTCTTGGATGATGACGAAGGGGTCGTACGAGGTACCCTGAGGTTTACTTAGCTATGTTAGCTAAAGCATTTGAACCTGTTTCTTTGCGCAGATACGTAGGTAAGAGTATTACGACAATTTCAAATGTTACAAGCAATTCTAATTATGTTTTCAGTTAGCCGTCAATGCTTTATAATAACTCTAAGTACTTCCATGCATGAGATTTATTAATGGTATGCATATCTGTCCTATTTCTATAAGTATTACCTTGACCATACTTACAAGTCGTAGAAGTCATAACTATTAGTAACCACACTAGACTCTTTAGTGAAACGTCAAAGAAGAGATACTTACACTATGAATTCTCAATTACGTGCTAGATTACAATGTATAAGTGCCATTATGATCCTATCAACATTTCTTCATTTTGCAAAGAGTAGTATTATTATGTATATTTATTCGTAAATGTTTCAACTTATATGTCACTCTACACTATAGAAACATGAGCCAAATGTTAAGTTTAAATACTTGGATTAACTTGAAATCCTAAATATACTTTAGTAGTTTATACATTTCTCAATTTATAAATACATGAAAAATCATACTAATATAGCAATGTTTACTATAATACTACCATTATATTGTGAATTTGCCACATTATAGAATTAGACGTTTCTAATTTAATATTTATACATTGTGATATGTTATGTAACATTGTAAAAGAGATGGCAATGTGAATACATATTATGATGTGCATAATAATGAAATCTAAACTATACACTAAGTATCAAAAGCCTTCTCTGAAATGCGACCTTTGTCATTTGAGAATTATGCAACATATATTAACTAAGCATTCTATTGACAATACATTGGAAATGAAATGGATTATTTGTTGTAACCTAAGTCTTTTCACTGACATGTAATATTGATAGGCATTGAATGTAATGGTGTTAACGTCCTGGAAGACTGTCGAAACCGGTCATAGCATTAAATTCACCTACCTACTGTGTTGAGTGGAATCCTTGTGGGTGCCATCGTGGCTGTGGTTCACATGATAGTAATTCCAAATACTACCAATACGCTGAGCTGTACACTGCTTTGTCCCTTAGTCTACTGAGCTGGCATCATGGTGGATGTGATAATAAATATGGCATTTAAATTGGTTGTTGCCCGAACTTTGACGTGCCTGGTTGGCATCTTCTCCATCGTTGATCTCACATATTCTTGGGCATGGAATGAAACCCTAGTCCTTCATTATGAATTGCATCGAGTTGGTTTCTTGGCCTTCATTTCGCTCTGGTGGTGGTAAGGTGGAGAGGTCGACTACCTGCTACAATGTAGGGTTGGTTAGATGTGGTTCGGAGGACTTCTTCCTTGAGTTCGATCACTGGACCTGTGGGAAAACTTATTATTTTCAGCTTTTTGTTTTTCTTGTAGAGCCGAGCATCCAAGTAGCCTTGGATGGAGTAGTAAGGAATAGAATCTGGAGCTTTTCTGTAGTCTTAGAACCTGCGTTCGATTCTCTTACAAAGATAGGTCGTTGTTCTCAGGAATTGGAACCCTCTTCTCTTTGTTTGATAGATGGTTACGTTGTTCTCGTTTGATTAAGATGTCTCTTACTCTGAAGCTACATTGTTAAGGTAATGTTTCAGAAAATGAAATGATAATGTTATTGTGTTATTCTAAATTCAACTCTGCGTTTTTCTTCATTTAACCTTTCAAGGGTTCTTGTGGCAGGTTTTCACTTTGTCGAAGGGTCACTTGTTTGAATCTCGGTAGAGGAAATGCTGCTCTACCACCTAGTAAGCCTCGATGGTTCTTTCCTCGTAGGTTCTCCTGGCCCAGTGTGGCCGATGTATGATGTTTGACGAGAGCTGGATCTTTGATTTCCTGGCAAGTTTTTTTTTTTTTTTGCCAGGTGTTTGTAACTTTTGAGAGCCAATGAAAAGTGTCCAAAGGTTGGAACCCTTGGCTTGTCTTGATACTTTGCTCTGCAGCGTTTCGTTATAACTCTTGCTCAAAATGTAAACTTGTCGAAGATGTAAATGTCAAAGGGATGAACCCTCGATTGATTTTAATGGAAATACAGTAGTAAGAAAACTTCATATAGTTTTTGTGCGATATATAAGTTTAACTAAGTCGATGTTTGAGTAATTAATAAAGTGTTTTGGTGAAAGTCGAGGGCCATGGGTTGACTCGTTTCTGTGAAATAGAAATTTTTGTGCTACAATGATTATACTTTTGTTTGAATGGTAATATGGAACTGAGTTTGCAATGAAACATAACTTAAAATAGTTTTCTGAGCGATTTCTATGTTTATATAGATTGATATTTTGGCTAGAAAGTACAGTGTTGAACCAGGCCAAGAACCGTGGCTAACTTGTTTCATAAAAGTGAAACCCTATTATCGTGTTGTTTAAGTTAAAGTTTGGAATGGTGTTAAGACTCAGTTTTGGTATTGAACCATCACTTAAATAAATATTACGGTTGATAAAATAATAAAACTCTTGTCTGAGTTTGTCTTGCATAAATAGCTATCGTAAATGTGATAGTTGAACAATAGTATGTGTTTCGAAATCTGATGTAAGGATTTGATGTGTACGTTTTTAAGTGCTTGGCCTTAAACTGGATGTATGATAGTCTTAGGGTTTTTAAATCGAAAACTATAAATGTCTGCAAACTCTGCTATTGTTGAAATTAGTCTTATAGATTCTTTTGCAGAACAATGAATGTTATAGAAGGTAATCAGTATCTAGGGTTTCAAAAATATGATAATACATTCTAATACTGAACATGAAAGATATTCTTACTATAAGAATCTGGAATACATGGAAAGTTAATTGTAATAAAATAAAATGTTGTGTAAATATATAAAACTATAGCATTGAAATATCGTAGAAATTCTAAGTGGATATTACAGCTATTTCTCAAAAAGTCTAAGTACCGTAAAGAGAGAAAATAAAAAAATGTTAAGAGACTATACTAAGTATTTTTACTTATAGTACTTTACATCTTTTGAATGAAACGATAAAAAAAATGCATAGTATGTGTATTTTGAAATGAAGTAGGTGCCCTAAAGTATAAACCCTAGATTTTTATATAGAAATGGGATATTTATTTTCTGACAGTAGGTAAAAGAAATATTAAAATACCTGTATTATGAATTTCTATTTCCTATCCTAACTTAATAGAATAAACAATTCAGCTAAACATTTTACTCAATAAGTCTTCATTATTAAACCAGGAAAAAGGGTTAGAGGATGAATAAAACAACTTCATTCATTCAATTGAAAACAAACAAGACAGAACAGTAGAACCTGATGAATGTAGGACAAAGAAAAAACCCAAGGAGCCTGTTCCACCCAACCTACTCCTGAAGGAAGCCAAATTACTTTCCTTAGTACCCCCGAGCCTATTCATTGAACCACTAGGAAGAGTAATCTATAGAAGCTTTAGGTAATCAACTTGAAACAACAATGTAGATCATTCACTCATATGGACTTAGCAGTCAAAGAGACCTGCATCAGCACCTCTGGTTTACTTCTCAGAATAATTTCAGCAGACTCAAAATGCACATTCCACTTAGCCTCCCTATTCAAATCTCTTAGTGATCACTTGATACACTTGAGGAATTATTTCTGCAGAAAATAATATGGAGCTCCCTGCTCAATTCGAATTGCTTTCTCTAGGCTGCCTCAGCCTTTTTAGTGGTTAACCTGGTCATTAATGAGCTAACAGCTCTGTTCCACCCACCTGGGGTCTAATGCCACAATTTTAGGGGTAGTTGTCCCATAACCAATAGCTAGTGGTGGAGTGCAAATGCTGACACTTGTCCCATGCCTCTTAACAGCTTTCATTCCTCCTAGTGGGTCAGTGAACACTCATTTAACAGTTCCCTTTTGTGTTTGTCTCCGATTTTAATTTATTAAATAATAATAATATGTCATTACAATCATTCTTGACCAGATTTGGTCATAATTACAAAACTTTGTAATTATAATTTAACATAATGTTTTTGCAATAAAATAAATAGTCTTAAAATTTGGTTAGGTGACATACAACCCCCCTTAAGTCTCAACATCGTCCTCGATGTTGTTCATTCATTTTCTGAGTGTTCCTGAAACAGAGTTGGGTATGCCACCCACATACTACTCTCCAACTCCCAAGTTGCCTCTTCTGGGCTAAGGTGCTTCCATAGCACCTTTACTTGCCCAATGGTGCGATTCTGGAGTAGAGTTTCACTCCTTTTGAGGATACAATACAGTTCCACCTGAAATTCATCGTGTTGTTCCACCTGTACATCATTCCATTTATAACATGAGTAGCATCATGTATATATTTCTTTAAAACTGAAATATGAAAAACATTATGTATTCTTAAATTTGGTGGCAAAGCTAGTTGATATGCCACGGGTCCAACCTTTGAGAAAATTTCGAAAGGACCACAATACCTGGGTTCCAGCTTGGCACAACTTCCCCATTTTAATGAGCTCTTCTTTAGTCTTACCTTAATGAAAACATGCTCACCAACCTGGAACTCTTTATGAGTCATTTTAAGATCTGCTTGACTCTTTTTTCTATCTTGGGCAGCTTTAAGATTTCTTTGTACCTATTGTATAGTTAATTCTATTTCCTTCAACAATTCAGGTCCTAATATAACTCTATTAACTGGGTCATTCCAAGAAACTGGTGTATTAAATTTCCTACCATAAAGAATTTCAAAAGGGCTAAGCCTAGCTGATGCATGGTAATGGTTGTTATATGCAAATTCTGCTAAATGCAATGTTAGGAACCCATGTCTTTACTTTATTAGTATATTGTTGTTGGACGCATATGCTTTGTAAGTTGTCCCGTAGTATTTGTCGATCCACAGTTTGTGTTATTGTTGTTTGGTGCATATGCTTTGTAAGTCCCCCATAGTATTGTTGATCCATACTTTGTATTGGCCCATGGTTTTGACCCATAGTATTGGCACCTAGACTTAGTATATAAGTGTGTGTTGAGGCCTATGAAGGCACCGTGAAGTTATTTGTATTGAGCTTGCTCAAAGGAGGTTTCCCCCTCGAAGTGGCCTGCGATCAATAAAAGTGATTTTGAGTTCTGTCATTTCTGCAATTTCGCATATTCTTATTAATTAATTGTTGCAGGTTTTCCACATCTAGTATCAGAGCACTTTCTTAGGCACGTTGGGTGGAATTTTTGCCAAATTTTTTTTTCGCATCTGTTGCAAGTTCGGATCTGGCAATAATCCCTATCTGCTTAACTATGGGGAGTACTTGGGCATAAGCCCTAAGACTCATTGTGAGGAGTACCACAGGAACCCCAAAGTATTTGTCCCATTGAGAGGACCTACCAGCGAAAAGGGCAATGACCCCTACCTGATTGACTAGTTCCCACCCGTGAGGTAAACCAAGAGCTGTCCTTTGTGGCAAAGTGGTTATCAGTTTTACCTGAGCCGTGGAGTGAGGGGTACTGCCCCAATACACAAGCCGTCAGACAACATTGGTGTCCGAGTGAAACACCTGAACTGTTAGGAAGCCGCACATACCTGGGGTCCATATCTATTGAACTGTTACCGATCATTGCTGCGCCATTTCAGATCCAGCCATTTCAGATCTATTTCCAATCCATCCGTTTTCGATCTATTAGGCACCATTTCAGATCCCTCTTTTGCTGATCACTTTCGCGACATTGCAAATCTATCTGTTTCAGATCCCTTCTGCATCGTAGTCGCTCCATTCTGGAAAGAAAAAGAAAAAAACAAACAAACAAACAAACAAACTTCGTTTCCCTTGAAACTTCTCTGACACCCCTACAATCTCATTCTGCATATTTCATTCCCAAGGACCCTATCCCAAATTTCGTTTCCCAACACCCGAAATCTCACATTTGTCTATTTTTAGTGTTTGCCATAACTTCTTCGATTTTTACCCGATCGCCTTCAAATTTTACCACAGAGTTCCTTTCCTAATTCTGCTTCATTGTCCCTCTCTGCCAAATTTTCTCATTCTTTCACCCCGCTTCTAAAATCCTCCTATTCTGCTTCCCTGTCATTTCGATAGTGTCCAAAACCCAGTCAAACCCCAATCACCCATCCGAGTTTTTCCCAAATCCAAATTTCCCTTTACTAAATAAGCTTTTGTTTGTGTTTTTCTATCCATTCCCCCCCCCAAAAAAAAAAAACCTTGGTTATGGTTGTCACCCGTGCAGGAGCACACACCATGGAGGAAGCACTTCTAGCCATCCAAATCAAACTCCAGGATTTGGATGAAAAATTTCTTGGCCTCCATCTTGAGCATTCATCCATGAACAACAAACGACAGTTCGCGTCTTCATCAAACAATCGGTTCTCTTCTTCCAACAATTTCTATGGTCCGAAGCTTGATTTTCCTCGCTTCAATGGTACTGATCCGACTGGATGGATCTATCGTGCAGAACAGTATTTCAGTCTGCATAATACTTTTGCTGTCACCAAAGTTTCACTTGCATCCTTTCATTTGGAACATGAAGCTCTTCAATGGTATCGTTGGTACATCAAGGCTCATGAAGAGCCAAAATGGCCAAATTTTTGTCAGCTCCTTTTGCAATGATTTGGTCCTAGTGCTTTTGATGACTTCACCGAAACCCTCGCTAAACTTCGCCAAATTGGCACTATGAGAGAGTATCAGACAGAATTTGAGAAACTAGCCAAGCACACAGAAGGATTGTCTGAGGAATTCTATAGGAGTTGTTTTATCAGTGGTCTTAAGGATGAAATCCGCTCGGAGGTTAAAATGTTCTGTCCCAACACAATGATGGAAGCTCTGGGGTTGGCTAAGTTGGCAGAAGACAAGATTGCAGCCCAACAACTCTCCAAACCCACTTTTGTTCCCTTCCAAAATATGGGTTCTCAATGACCTCCCATTCCGCCAACTCCTATCACGCAATTGTCCGAAACAGAGATGTAGGCATGCAGAGAAAAAGAGATCTGTTATAATTATGATGATAAATTCACTCAGGGACATAAATGTGTTCAGCGAAAGCTCTATCTCTTGGATATGGATTCTCCGCCTGCCTCTAAAATTGGTGAAGAAGATGATCAGGTCGACATTCAAGAGCCGCCTATTGACCTCCCCCCTCAGGACGACCAACTAGAGATATCTCTCAATGCTTTATCTGGTGTCACCACCCCCCAAACAATGTGGGTCAGTGGTTACTTCAAGAAGCTTCCTCTTACAATACTCATTGACTCTGGAAGCACACTTAACTTCATTGACCCTCGAATCGCCAAATAGGCTGATTGTTTTATCCATCCTTGCTCCAACTTTGAAGTCATGGTTGCCAATGGGGGCACCTTACCTTGCAAGGGAATGTGTCACAATGTGCGTATCTCTCTGAAAGATTATAACCTCCACTCTGACTTGTTTTCCTTGTCCTTAGGTGGATGTGATGTGGTTTTGCGCGTTCAATGGTTACGCACACTTGACCCCATCTTATGGGATTTTGCTGAACTTTGGTTGCAATTTTCCATCAATGGGACACAACACAAATTTACGGGCTTACAACCAGGGTCTCTCCGCATCAACAGTTCACATCGCCTGGAAAATATCCTTAAGAGGAATTCACATGGTTTCATCGCTCAGCTCCATTCCATTCAGATACACCCACCAACGGCCTCCACTACTTCCATGGATAGATATGCAGGTGTCTTTGCTACACCAGTGGGCTTGCCGCCTTCACGAGACCTTTCCGGTAAGCATTTAGCCACATCTACATCTCAGTAGGACATGATGGCTATTTTTCATGCAATACTGAAGTGGCAGCCATCCCTATTGGGGAATTATTTCTGCCTCAAGACTGATCTCCCGAGTTTGGAAAATTTCCTGGAACAACGGGTCTCCTCCCCAACACATCTGAAATGGGTTATCCACCTCATGAGTGTTGATGTATATGTAACTTCAATGTATTTCATCTATGTATTTCATATATATTTATTGTACCCTTATTAGAGATGTGTTATTCCTCTATAAGGAAGTGTCATCATGTGGATTGACAAGTGTCGCAAGTGTGTGTACTTGCCGATGGGTTATTAGACCACCATGTGTGGGGACGGCCCTGAAATATATATTATATTGTGGATGTACCTAGCTAGACAAGTCGGCCCCATAAGGTCACTGGGAAAACAGGTTAGTATAAATAGAGATTAGGAGATCTCTATTTAGATCTTTCGGAAAGTCATCTCTCTCTCACTCAGAAAGTGGCGCACTAGTGAGGAGGAGGATCATCTGCTTCTAGGAGACTATCTCAAGTGTATTTTGGTTGTACTTTGGTTGAGCCATTGCTCTCTCTATCTCTGAGGAAGTTGTGGGGTTTTTCACCTTAGGTTTTTCCCCATGGAAACTCTCTGTCTCTTGTCTCTCATGCTTTTGATTCTTGTGATGCTTGTCATGCTTATTGTGATTGTTATGCATTGATATACTGTATATGTTATTCTCTCAGTGTAGATCCTAGAGTATTGTGAATTAATACTCAAAATTTAACATGGTATCAGAGCTAACCTAAGAAGAAGACATTTTGCAGTGACACAAACTTGAGTTTCTTGTTTATTGGGTTTCTCTCCACAGATTTTGGAAAAGCAGTATAGTAGATTGACTCTACTCGTCAAGGAGAATCTATCTGTCCAATCAGAATTCAATTCTGAGCATTTTCAGATTTGCCCCTAAAAATTAGGGTTTCCACAAAAATAGGAATTTCTGAAATCTGAAGACATAGCTGGAAGCGCCTTGCAAAAATCAAAGTTTAGAGCTTTGGATTGAGATTTTTGGCTGGGTAGATCTCCGGAAAACTCAAACCCTAATTCAGGGCTCTCCCTAGTGAACCCGAGAGGACAAAAAGGCAAATCTGAAGGGTAAAGCTTTGTTGATCTCAAATTCTGAATACACCAGGCTGATCATCTCATCAAGGCGCATCATTCTATCCTTTCAGAAAATTGAAATTGAAATTTTGAATTTTTAGGGTTTTTTCGACAAACCCTAATCCGAGACCAGATCTAGTTTTCAGCATTTCGAGTGGTAAGACGTAAATATTTTCTATTTCCATTTGAAGTACTCTTTAAGATGTCTCACCACACCAAGCTTGAGGATAAGCTTGAAGGAGATGATAACTTCCGAGCTTGGAAGTATAGGATTGGGTTAATCCTGGAAGAGAATGAGTTGGACTCATATGTAAAAGAAGACATCCCTATCCTAGAGGATGAAGAGGCTAAGGTATTGCATAAGAAAAACTTGGTCAAGGCAAAGAGAATCATTGCTGATTCTATCAAAGACCATCTCATACCCCATGTGTCTTCTCTAAAGACACCCAAGGAGATGTTTGACTCTTTGACCAAGCTATTTGAAGGGAAGAACATAAATCGGAAGATGACCCTGCGGAACCAATTGAAAGGAGTAAAGTTTCAGAATGGAGAAACCATTCAATCTTATTTTTCAAGGGTCTCCTAGATCAAGGAACAACTAGAAGTAGTGGATGAAATGGTAGAGAATGGTGAAGTGGTGACGACCACTCTAAATGGCCTACCCAGGTCATGGGATTCCTTTATTCAAGGAATTTGTGCAAGGAAGAAGTTGATCTCCTTCAATAGATTGCAGGAAGAATGCCCTCAAGAAGAAGCTAGGCTTGTGGCCTGAGAAGAAAAGATGGGAAATGAAGATCAAGCCCTCACAACACATGCCAGGAAAGGCAAGTCCAAGAAGGAATCATCTCATAACAGGACATTCTCACACCACCACTATCACAAAGATAAGAAAGATCTCAGATGCTTCAATTGCAATGAGAAGGGACACTTTGCTTCAGATTGTTCCAAGAAGAAGAAAGAGAACAACAACAACTTCAATAAGAAGAAGAAGAATAACAAAAGAAGATATCATGCTCATGCTACCGAAGATGATGAACCCCCAAAGAAGAAGGCTAGGGTAGAAAGTGATAGTGATGATGACTCATCAAGTGAAGAAGAATATGTTCTAATTTCTTGTCTCACAGGTACTATCTCCCATGGTTGTAATGATTGGTTGATTGACAGTGGGACTTCCAAACACATGACTTGGTTTAAGGAATCTTTTGTGAATCTATCTGAACATGAATCACCCCATAAGGTGAAGCTTGGGGATGATTATCAATACCCAATAAAAGGAAGTGGTGAAGCCTCCTACAACCTAGATTTTGGAAAATCTTTGAAGATGAAAGAAGTCCTTTATGTACCTGGGCTCAAGAAGAACTTACTCTCCATCTCTGCATTAGATGCAAAAGGTATGAGGGTTGCATTTGTGGATGGCCAAGTCCTAATGTGGCCAAAGGGAAAGAACATAGATGATGCAGTAGTGACTGGAGAGCAAGAGGGAGGTTTGTATAAATTGAAGGGACAACCTGAACATGCCATGGTACATGAATCCATGGAGCCAAGTGAACTTTGGCATAGAATACTTGCTCATATGCACTATAGGGCACTTCCAATTGCAAGCAAGGTTGTAGAGGGTCTTCCTGAAATCAAGACCAAACATGAAGGTGTTTGCAAAGGATGTGAAAAAGGTAAGAACATTAAGAAGGCTTTCCCAAGCAGTGAAAGCAAGGAAAAAGACATCCTGGAAATCATCCACTCAGATGTATGTGGTCCTATGTCATCCAGTTCTCTGAGTGGGTATGTTTACTATGTCTCATTTATTGATGAATTCTCCAGGAAGACTTGGGTATACTTCTTGAAGAACAAAGATGAGGTGTTTGATAAATTCAAGGAATTCAAAACCTTGATGGAGAATCAAACTGACAATAAGATCAAAACATTCAGATCCGAAAATGGTGGAGAAATCATCTCAGGTGACTTCAAGAAGCTTTGTAGTGATTCAGGGATTAAGAGGGAGTTGACTGCTCCTTATAATCCTCAACAAAATGGAGTTGCAGAAAGGAAGAATAGAACAATCATGGAAGCAGCAAGGGCAATGCTACATGACCAGGATTTACCTATGCATCTATGGGAAGAAGCAGCTAGAACAGCTGTATATGTGCAGAACAGAACACCCCACAAGATGTTGGATAACAAGACACCAAAAGAGGTCTTTTTTCTGGTAAAAAACATGAAGTCATCCATCTCATAATATTTGGTTGTCCAGTATACACTCATGTCCCAAAGGAAAAGAGGACTAAACTAGATCCTTCAGGAAATAAGGGTATCTTTGTGGGTTACAGTGAAAGCTCGAAGGCTTACAGAATATACTTTCCAGGGTTCAAGAAGATTGATGTCAGTAGCGATGTAACATTTGATGAAAACTCAGCCTTCATCAAATCAAGGAAGGAACCTATCGAAGTTTATGAAGAACCTAAGGAAACTAGATTTCAAGACACTACCATGATTGAAGTAGTTCCAGAAGTTGTTCGTGAGTTTGAAGATCCGCAAGAACCTGTAGATCCACCCCGTGAGGATAACTCTCACAAGAGGAAACCTGCATGGGCTATAGAGCTCATTCAAGATGCAAAAATATTTGGCATTCCAGAAGAAGAACACAGAGCAAAGAAGAGAACCAGATCACATACCAGCTATGTTGCTTTACTCTGTGACATTATGAACAAAGAGCCTTCCAGTTATGAAGAAGCAGTGGAAAAGAAAGAAAGGAAGGATGCCATGGTTGAGGAATACCAATCAATAATGAAGAATGATGTTTGGGATGTTGTATCAAGACCTAAAGAGAAGTCTGTTGTGACTTCTAAATGGATCTACAAAATCAAGCATGCTGCAGATGGTGGTGTAGAGAAATACAAAGAAAGATTTGTAGCTCGTGGCTTCTCTCAGAAAGAGGGAATAGATTATGAAGAAACTTTTGCACCTATATCCAAGTATACTTCCATCAAAACAGTACTTGCCCTGGCTGCAGCGATGAAATGGAAAATACACCAGATGGATGTCAAGACTGCTTTCTTGAATGGTGTAGTTGAAGAGGAAGTATATGTGGAGCAGCCACTCGGTTTCGAAATACATGACAGGGAGTCATATGTGTGCAGATTGAAGAAAGCCTTGTATGGCTTGAAACAAGATCCCAGAACTTGGTATGGTAGGATGGACAGTTTCCTATCTAGTTTGGGCTTTACCAAGAGTAAAGCGGATTCCAACATTTATTACAAGGTTGAGGAAGGGAATCCTGTGATTCTACTCCTGTATGTGGATGACTTATTTGTAACAGGAGATGACAGATTGATTGCAGATACTAAGAGAAAGCTTGCTGCCGAGTTTGATATGAAATATTTGGGAATGATGCATTATTTACTAGGTATGGAGGTGTGGCAAAGTGCAGGTGGGATCTTCCTTGGTCAAGGGAATTACACAATAGATATACTGAAGAGATTTAGGATGATGGATTGCAAGGCCATGGCCACACCTATGGCATCAAATTTGAATCTTCTATGTGATGCTTCATCTGAGCCGGTTGATGTCTCTATGTATTGTCAGATGATTGGGTCCTTGATGTACTTGACGGACACGAAACCATATATTTGCTTTGCGGTGAACACATTGAGTCAGTTCCTAACAAATCCGAGGAGTGTTCATCTGGTTGCTGTAAAGCATGTTCTGAGGTACCTGGAGGTTACAGTGGATTATGGGCTCAAGTATGAGGTGAATCAAAAGTTTAACCTGCAGGGTTATGTTGATTCAGATTGGGCTGGCAGTGGTGCAGATAGGAAGAGCACATTTGGGTGTTGTTTCAGTATGGGATCAGGTGTGATCTCTTGGTTTAGCAGGAAGCAGTCCTGTGTAGCACTGAGTACAACTGAGGCAGAATATGTTGCAGCCTGTTCAGCTAGTTGTGAGGCAGTATGGCTACAGAAGCTACTGTCTGAATTATTTGATCTCCCATTGGATGCTACTGGTATCTTCTGTGATAACCAGAGTTGTGTGAAGCTGTCCGAGAACCCAGTGTTTCATGACAGGTCAAAACACATAGAGATCAAATATCACTATATTAGGGATATGGTGCAGAGAGGAGCTGTGAAGCTCCTGTATGTTGCGATGGACGAGGAGATTGCAGATGTGCTGACGAAGCCACTAGCCAGGGTGAAGTTCGAGTACTTCAGAGAGAGGCTTGGTGTTCTTCAGATTGATGACACTTCGAGGAAGAAGTGATGGACACATTTGCTGAATCCATTCCAAGCATGTTGGAAGGAGGATCCTTCACATGGCTGTGGATGTAAGAGCTGGATGATGAGTATCAGGATGATGTTATGGTTTCTGCTTTGTATGATCAGTTCGATCATTTATATGTATGTATGCATCATGTTGGATGCTGGATATGATTAGTTGGATCATTTATATGTATGTATGCATCATGTTGGATGCTGGATATGATCAGTTGGATCATTTATATGTATATGTATGTACGCATCATGTTGGATGCTGGATATGATCGGTTGGATCATGTGTATGTATTTTGTATAAGCATCATGTTGGATGCTTGGACCATGTATCTGTATATGTATCAGGTGGATACATTGTATGATCAGGTAGATCATGTATGATGATATGTATCAGCTAGATACTTGGTATGCATCAGGTAGATGCATTGTATGATCAGGATGATCATGGATGACGAGCTTCAGGATGTTGCTCCAGATGACATGCAGCAAAATGTTGCACTGATGATGATCACATGTAATTTGTGCCATGACCACAAGTAATTTGTGCCCTGGGAGATCCGATAGGTTGAGCCTTGTGCTCGTAATCAGTCCTGGGATGCTCTTTCGAGGTTTTGTGGTGACCACATGTAATTTGTGCCCTGGGAGATCCAATAGGTTGAGCCTTGTGCTCGTAATCAGTCCTGGGATTCTCTTTCGAGGTTTTTTCGTGGGGTCACATGTAATAAGTCCTGGAGATCTGGACAGGATGAAAAAGGCCTTAGATGCTCTTTAGGGTACTTGCTAGTCAAGAGACTCTTTTAAAGTTTTGTGACGTACGTAATAAGTCCTGAGATTTTCACAGTATGGCCAATGATGATGAAGACCTATAGGTGGTGGGCCTACATCCAGTATGAAAAAGGATTGGCTCTGTAGAACTTCCTATGATGAGTAGAGTCAGAGATTGGTTGAGATAGCAACAGCAGTGACGATGATGATGACGATGCATCGATGACGATGTTCCCGAGAAGAAGACTTGTCTAGTAGATCTGTGTTGAGAAATACCTTCCTAGTTAAGAGGGAGTGTTGATGTATATGTAACTTCGGAATGTATTTCATCTATGTATTTCATATATATTTATTGTACCATTATTAGAGATGTGTTATTCCTCTATAAGGAAGTGTCGTCATGTGGATTGACAAGTGTCGCAAGTGTGTGTACTTGCCGATGGGTTATTAGACCACCATGTGTGGGGTCGGCCTTGAAATATATATTATATTGTGGATGTACCTAGATAGAAAAGTCGGCCCCATAAGGTCACTGGGAAAATAGGTTAGTATAAATAGAGATCAGGAGATCTCTATTTAGATCATTCGGAAAGTCATCTCTCTCTCACTCAGAAAGTGGCGCACTAGTGAGGAGGAGGATAATCTGCTTCTAGGAGACTATCTCAAGTGTATTTTGGTTGTACTTTGGTTGAGCCATTGCTCTCTCTATATCTGAGGAAGTTGTGGGGTTTTTCACCTTAGGGTTTTCCCCATGGAAACTCTGTGTCTCTTGTCTCTCATGCTTTTGATTCTTCTGATGCTTGTCATGCTTATTGTGATTGTTATGCATTGATATACTGTATATGTTATTCTCTCAGTGAAGATCCTAGAGTATTGTGAATTAATGCTCAAAATTTACAATGAGTTATGACTATGCGATCCCTTACCAGAAGGGTAAGGACAATATGGTAGCAGATGCTCATTCTCGCACATTTGATGACCCAGTTTCTCTTATAGCTATTTCTTTGCTTGTTCCAAATTGGTTGCAATCTATTCAATGGGGCTCTCTCTTCTATGAACTCCACGATTCTTCATCGGCAGGGCACTCTGGGTTCCTCCAAACGTATGACCAGGAAAACTGTAACTTAATTTGGAAGGGACTGAAAATGACAATTCAACAGATGGTGGTTGATTGTGATACTTCCCAGGTCAACACGAGTGAAACGACACTCCTTTCGGAACTGCTCGAACCCTTGCCCATCCCCACATAGATTTGGACAACTATTTCTATGGATCTCCTAGAAACACTCCAGTGGTACAGTACCACATTTAAAAGGACACCATATGAAGCAGTCTCTGGACAGGCACCGTCATTTCTTCTTCCATACACCATCAACAGCTCCCCAGTTCAGGCAATTGACTCAATTCTTCGAAACCGTGATCAGATTCTTCTCATTTTGCAGGACAATCTTCACATGGAAAGAATTCGACTGAAACAACAAGCCGATCAGCACCATTCTGAGCGCACTTTTCACATAGTTGATATGGTTCTTCTTCATCTATAGCCTTCCATGCAATCCTCCCTGAAATTCAAAAGGCGTTAGTGGCCCGGCATGCAACCCGAGAATGTTACATGGGACCCACTCCTTCAGATTCTGCATCAATTACCACATCTCAAGCTTTGAGGACAAAGCTTTTTCTAAGGGGGCGGGGATGTTAGGAACCCATGTCTTTACTTTATTAGTATATTGTTGTTGGACGCATATGCTTTGTAAGTCGTCCCATAGTATTTGTTGATCCACGGTTTGTGTTATTGTTGTTTGGCGCATATGCTTTGTAAGTCTCCCATAGTATTGTTGATCCATAGTTTGTATTGGCCCATGGTTTTGACCCATAGTATTGGCGCCTAGAATTGGTATATAAGTGTGTGTTGAGGCCTATGAAGGAACCGTGAAGCTATTTGTATTGAGCTTGCTCAAAGGAGGTTGCCCCTTCGAAGTGGCCTACGAACAATAAAAGTGATTCTGAGTTTTGTCATTTCTGCTATTTCGCATATTCTTATTAATTAATTGTTGCAAGTTATCCACATGCAAGTAGACCTCACACTTACCAGGGTGGTCCTTAACATACATTCTTAGCATGTCTTCCAATATCTGATTTACTCTTTCCGTCTATCCATCCGTTTGTGGATGAAATGTTGTGCTGAATTTTAAGGTTGTATTCAACCCTTTAAACAAAGACCTCCGGAAGTTTCCAGTAAACTTAGAATCACAGTCTGAAACTATCACTTTTGGTATTCCATGTAATCGAAAAATCAGTTTCATAAAAATTTATGCAATATCTAAGGCTTTATAAGTAGTTTTACTGGTATAAAATGTGCTGCCTTGCTGAGTTTATCCACTACCACCATGATGGAATCATTTTGTTTCTTATTCTTGGGTAGTCCAGTAAGAAAATCTATGCTTATGATCTCCCATTTCCAACTACATATAGGTAATGGCTGTAACAGTCCAGCCGGATGCTGATGTTCAACCTTTACTCTTTGACAGTCAATGCATTTAGCTATATATTCTGCTACTTCATCCTTCATTCTGCGCCAATAATAATCTTTCTGTAACATAGTTATAGTTTTCTGATAACCTAGATGACTAGAATAATGACTTTTGTGCAACTCATCTAAAATCAGAATTTTTATCTTTGGTACATTGGGCACATAAAATCTGTCCTTGTATAGAAGCAATCCACTTTATTTTAACCTAAAATCTACAATAGAAGTTTTACAATTACTTTCTACTATCCTTTCATGTAAATTTCTGTACTCTTCATCGAAAATCTGATTTTCTAAATATGTTGTGTATGTATTGATGGCTGAAATAAAATTTAACTTTGCATTACGACTTAAAGCATCAGCAACCTTGTTCTCTTTATCCTTTATATGTTGAATTTCAAAATCATATTCACTTAGAAAGGTTAGTCATCTAGCTTGTCTAGCATTCAAGTTCGTTTGATCTAGTAAATACTTCAGCCCCATGTTATCTGTCATTAAAGTAAATTTTCTGCAAATAAGATGGTGACACCACATTTTTCAGGCATGTATTACTGCTAATAATTCCATATCATATGTAGAATAATTTTTCTCATGTATTTTAAGTTTTCGAGACTCATATGTCATAGCATGTTCCTCTTGTGTTAGGACTCCACCGAGTCCATCATTACATGCGTCAGTGCATACTATAAAATATTGATTAGGATCTGCAATTCTCAGAATAGGTGCTGTAGTTAGTAATCCCTTCAACTTATTAAAACTGTCTGCACACTTTTGATCCCATACAAACTTCTTCCCCTTCTTCTGTAAGGAGGTTATGGGGTTTGCAATTTTCAAAAAACCTTCTATGAATTTTCTATAATATCCTGTAATCCCCATAATTGATCGTACGTCCGACACATCCTTAGGAACCGACCATTCATTAATGGCTTTTATCTTATCAGGATCAACCGAAATTCCTTCCTTAGACATTATGTGACCTAAATACTGAATCTTATCCTTGTAAAAGTCACACTTACTAAACTTGGCATATAACTGATGATCTCTCAGAACTTGTAAAATAATACGCAGATGTTCGTCATGTTCTTCCTTACTTTTAGAATATACTAGAATGTCATCTATGAATACAATGATGAACTTATCCAAAAACTTGTGCAGAATATTATTCATTAAGCACATAAATACTTTTGGGGCATTAGTCAACCCAAATGGCATGACCAC
Organism: Larix kaempferi; assembly: GCA_027924585.1. Classification (NCBI taxonomy): domain Eukaryota; kingdom Viridiplantae; phylum Streptophyta; class Pinopsida; order Pinales; family Pinaceae; genus Larix; species Larix kaempferi. The sequence continues at coordinate 2,971,998 of BSBM01000860.1, forward strand.
GAACTCATAATGTCCATAGTGAGTTCTAAAGTCTGTTTTAAAAATATCCTCATCCTTCACACGAACTTGATGATATCCTGACCTTAAATCAATCTTTGAAAATATCATTGCTCCATGCAGTTGATCAAATAGATCATCGATGCGGGGCAACATATATCGATTCTTGATTGTCATCTTGTTCAGTTGGCGATAATCAATGCAAAGTCTTAAAGTGCCATCCTTTTTCTTAACAAAAATAACAAGTGCTCCCCAAGGAGACACGTTGGGACTTATATAGTTTTTATCCATCAGTTCCTTCAACTGTGATTTTAACTCATTTAATTCCAATATATTCATCCTATATAGAGCCTTGGAGTTCCGTATGGCACCTGGTATCAGCTCAATGGTAAAATCTAGATCCCTCTTCGGGGGTAATCCTGGAATCTCTTCTGGAAAAACATCCAAGAATTCTTTTAGGACAGATATATCTTCTAGTTTCAGTTTGTCCTCTTTTGTAATTGACTCCTCATGTACCACATTCACTGCGAACATCTTACATCCTTTTTGAACTGCTCTTTTTGCTTGCATAGCTGAAATCTGTCTAAGTGATGTCTTCCTAGGAATACCGTTCACTTCTACTATTTCTCCTTCATCATTTAGACAGGTAAAACTTTTCTCATAACAATTCAAAATAGCATGATGTGATTCTAACCAGTCCATTCCAATTAAGATGTCGTAGGATCCTCAAGGTAAAACATTTAGCTTGGTTTGTTTCTTTAACTGATTTATAGATAAAACACAACTTTCAACAAAATCAGACAATTTTCTCTTTGTTCCTGTTTCTAGTCTAACTAACCAGGATTTATTAAATTTTTTCTGTTTTCAGATTAAAATTTTCTATAATATCTGAAGATATATAACTTAGGCTAGTGCCTGGATCAATCAAAATAGAAACAGGGTGGTTTTGTAGCATACCTTCAATCTCTACCATGGAGACTTCATGCTCTGCTTGCCTGTTGTCTAGAGCTGCATTAATTCTGGGCATCTCTCTTGTCAAGTCCCACACAATAGGTTCAGCTTGTATGGAGTGAATATTATTTGCTATCCGCTTCTTACTGTGACAGTTTGAAGCATAAAGAGGACCTTGACACTCAAAACATTTTATAGGTGTCCTCTGGTCATTAGTTCTGGTAACATTGGGTGTGTTTATAGGAGCTGTAAAATTCTACTGTTGATTATTTCTGGTACTGTTTCCTTGGAAATTTTGATTTGGAAAGTTTTTCTTTTGAAAACCAGAATTTCCATTGAACCTGAAATTCTTCTTCTTCAGCTCAAAGTTGTTGGGTTTATGATTTTTCCAGTTAGATATCCCTTCCCTTTTCCGGTTCTGATCATAGCAGAAAGTTGCTTTTCTCATGGCTTCTTCTAAGGTCTTTGGGTTGTCATACTCTATTCCATCCTTGATGTTGAAAGGTATACAACTCCGATACCTCTGAATCTTTGGTTTCTCCTCCACAAGGTATGGCACATTCCTCAGCAATTTCAGAAAATTTGTTGTTCAGCTCTTTCATGTTCATGGTTCCCAGTCTTAAATCATAAAATTTCTTGGACTTTTCTTCATAATATTGTTAAGATAGGAACTTCTTCTTGAAGTACCGTTTAAAAGTACTCCAATTCACATCCTTGTCCTTGATGACCTTCACTCTTTTGATGTCCTTCCACCAAATGTCTGCCTTCCCTATCAAGTTGTATATGGCCATCTTTGCTTTCAATGATTCTGAATAATCATAAATTTGAAAGTATTTCTTCATGCCGGATAGCCATGCTTCAGCTATCTCTCCTTTCTCAGTTTCACCATGAAGGTTGGGGGTTTGATCTTCTTGAACTCCCCATAAATTTGTTCATATTGTTTGTAGCTTTTTCTTTTTGGTTTGTAATCCCCTTCGCTGCTATCACTTGAATAATTACGTTTCTTTTTACGTATCTCATTTGCAGCTCCTGATGATGTTGAACTATTATTCTCATCATCAGTTCTCACTTTCTTACCCTTGTTCTTATGAGGTAAGTCTTCAGTCTTGGAGGTATTTTCAACCCTTCTATCCTGTTCATCATTTGGGCACTGGTCGAACAGTACTTGGTTCAGTTCTTCTTGTGCCTTCAGAATTCTCTCATTATCCTATTTAATAGATCTTATTTCTGCTTTCAACTCCTGAAATGCACGTAACGATTCTGATGAATTGTCATTCAATTCACTATGGAACTCTTCTTCATAATGTTGTCCAGTACTATTTTTCGTATGACCGGTCGGTCGAATTCTGTCCTCCATATGTTCATCTGATCCTTCCATACCTGTAACTTAGAAAACAATTTTCTGTACAACAAAATAATTTAACTTTAATTAGTAAAGGTTTTTGCTGTCATAAAAATTTTCTGTTGCGTGTTCTTTGGACCTTTTTAGGGCGAGAGTTTGAACATGAGATCTGATACCACATGTAACATCCCAAAAATTTACAAAAATTTAAAAAAAAATTAAGTAGCATTAAATGTTGTACTTGCTAATACGGAAATAAAATAAATGCTAATCTTTTTAACTAATAACAAATTATGATAACGACATTAGTTTTGCTTGTGTTTAATTGTAATCTACATGTTGTAATTAAGTTTATCTTGTGATATATTTTCCTTGAGAAAGTACTGACAGTTCCTCTTGGATGATGACGAAGGGGTCCTACGAGCTACCCTGAGGTTTACTTAGCTATGTTAGCTAAAGCATTTGAACCTGTTTCTTTGCGCAGATACGTAGGTAAGAGTATTATGACAATTTCAAATGTTACAAGAAATTCTAATTATGTTTTTAGTTAGCCATCAATGCTTTATAATAACTCTAAGTACTTCAATGCATGAGAGTTATTAATGGTATGCATCTCTGTCCTATTTCTGTAAGTATTACCATGACCATACTTACAAATCGTAGAAGTCATAACTATTAGTAACCACACTAGACTCTTTAGTGAAACGTCAAAGAAGATATACTTACACTATGAATTCTCAATTATGTGCTAGATTACAATGTATAAGTTCCATTATGATCCTGTCAACATTTCTCCATTTTGCAAAGAGTAGTATTATTATGTATATTTATTCGTGAATGTTTCAACTTATATGTTACTCTACACTATAGAAACATGAGCCAAATGTTAAGTTTAAATACTTGGATTAACTTGAAATCCTAAATATACTTTAGTAGTTTATACATTTCTCAATTTATAAATACATGAAAAATCATACTAATATAGCAATGTTTACTATAATACTACCATTATATTGTGAATTTGCCACACTATAGGATTAGACCTTTCTAATTTAATATTTATACATTGTGATATGTTATGTAACATTGTAAAAGAGATGGAAATGTGAATACATATTACGATGTGCATAATAATGAAATTTAAACTATACACTAAGTATCAAAAGCCTTCTATGAAATGCGACCTTTGTCATTTGAGAATTATGCAACATATATTAACCAAGCGTTCTATTGAAAATACATTGGAAATGAAATGGATTATTTGTTGTAACCCTAAGTCTTTGCACTGGCCTGTAATATTGACAGGCATTGACTGTAATGGTGTTAACGTCCTAGCAGACTGTCGAAACCGGTCATAGCATTAAATTCACCTGCCTACTGTGTTGAGTGGAATCCTTGTGGGTTCCATCGTGGTTGTGGTTCACGTGATAGTAATTCCAAATACTACCAATATGCCGAGCTGTACACTGCTTTGTCCCTTAGTCTACTGAGTTGGCATCGTGGTGGATGTGATAATAAATATGGCATTTAAAGTGGTTGTTGCTCGAACTTTGATGTGCCTGGTTGGCATCTTCTCCATCGTTCATCTCACATATTCTTGGGCTTTGGAATGAAAACCTAGTCATTCGTTATGAATTGAATCGAGTTGGTTTCTTGGGCTTCATTTTGATCTGGTGGTGGTAAGGTGGAGAGGCCAACCGCCTGCTACAATCTCGGGATGGTTAGTTGTGGCTCAAAGGACTCCTTCCTCGATTTCGATCACTGGAGCTATGGGAAAACTTATTAGTTTCAGGTTTTTGTTTTTCTTGTAGAGTCGAGCCTCCAAGTAGCCTTGAATGGAGTAGTAAGGAATATAATCTGGAGTTTTTCTGTAGTCTTAGAACCTGGGTTTGATTCTGTTGAAAAGACAGGCTGTTGTTATTAGGAACTGGAACCCTCTTCTCTGTGTTTGATAGATGGCTACGTCATTCTCATTTTCTTAAGATGTCTCTTACTCTGAAGCTGCATTGTTAAGGTAATGTTTCAAAAAATGAAATGACAATGTTATTATGTTATTCTAAGTTCAACTTTGTGTTGTTATTATGTTATTCTAAGTTCAACTTTGTGTTTTTCTTCGTTTAACCTTTCAAGGGTTCTTGTGGAAGGTTTTCACTTTGTCGAAGGGTCACCTGTTTGAAGCTCAATGGAGGAAATGCTGCTCTACCACCCAGTAAGCCTCAGTGGTTCTTTCCTCGTAGGTTCTCCTGGCCCGGTGTGGTCGATGTATGATGTTTAACGAGATCCGGATATTTGATTTCCTAGCAAGGTTTTATTTATTTTTTTCCGGTGTTTGTAATTTTTGAGAGCCAATGACAAGTGTCCAGAGGTTGGAACCCTCGGCTTGTCTTGATACTTTGGTTTGCAGCGTTTCACTGTAACTCTTGTTGAAAATGTAAACTTGTCGAAGATGTAAATGTCAAAGGGATGAACCCTCGGTCGATTTTAATGGAAATACAATATTAATAAAACTTCATATAGTTTCTGTGCGATACATAAGTTTAACTAAGTCGATGTTTGGGTAATTAATACATTGTTTTGCTGAAAGTCGAGAGCCATGGGATGACTCGTTTCTATGAAATAGAAGCTTCTATGCTACAATGCTTATACTTTTGCTTGAATGGTAATATGGAACTGAGTTTGCAATGAAACATAACTTAAAATAGTTTTCTGAGTGATTTCTATGTTTATATAGATTGATATTTTGGCTAGAAAATAGAATGTTGAACCAGGCCGAGAGCCGTGGCTAACTTGTTTCATAAAAGTGAAACCCTGTGATCGTGTTGTTTAAGTTAAAGTTTGGAATGGTGTTAAGACTCAGTTTTGGTATTGAACCATCACTTAAATAAATATTACGGTTGATAAAATAATAAAACTCTTATCTGAGTTTGTCTTGCATAGATAGCTATTGTAAATGTGATAGTTGAACAATAGTATATGTTTCGAAATCTGATGTAAGGATTTGATGTTTACGTTTTTAAGTGCGTGGCCTTAAACTGGCTGTATGATAGTCTTAGGGTTTTTAAATTCAAAACTATAAATTTTTGCAAACTCTGCTATTGTTGAAATTAGTCTTATAGATTCTTTTGCAGAATGATGAATGTTATAGAAGGTAATCAGTATCTAGGGTTTCAAAAATATGATAATACATTTTGATATTGAACATGAAAGATATTCTTACTATAAGAATCTGGAATACATGGAAAGTTAAATGTAATAAAATAAAATGTTGTGTAAACATATAAAACTATAGCATTGAAATATCATAGAAATTTTAAGTGGATATTACAGCTATTTCTCAAAAAGTCTAAGTACCGTAAGGAGAGAAAATAAAAAAAATGTTAAGAGACTATACTAAGTGTTTTTACTTATAGTACTTTACAACTTTTGAATGAAATGATAATAAAAACACATAGTATGTGTATTTTGAAATGAAGTAGATATCCTAAAGTATAAACCCTAGATTTTTATACAGAAATGGGATATTTATTTTTTGACAGTAGGTAAAAGAAATATTAAAATACCTATATTATGAATTTCTATTTCCTATCCTAACTTAACAGAATAAACAATTCATCTAAACATTTTACTCAATAATTCTTCATTATTAAACTAGGAAAAAGGGTTAGAGGTTGAATAAAAAAACTTCATTCATTCAGCTGAAAATAAACAAGACAAAATAGTAGAACTTGGTGAATGTAGGAGATACAAACAACCCAAGGAGCCTGTTCCACCCAACCTACTCCCGAAGGCAGCCAAATTACTTTCCTTAGGACCCCCGAGCCTGTTCAATGAACTACTAGGAAGAATAATCTGTAGAATCTTTACATCATCAACTTGCAGCAACAATGTAATCATTCAGTCATATGGACTTAGCAGTCAAAGAGACCTGCACCAACACCTTTGGTTTCCTTCTCAGAATAATTTCAACAGACTCACAATGCACATTCCACTTAGCCCCCCTATTCGAATCTCTGAGTGATCACCTAATACACTTGAGGAATTATTTCTGCAGAAAATAATATGGAGCTCCCTGCTCAATTCGAATTGCCTTCTCTAGGCTACCTAGGCCTTTTTAGTGGTTAAGCTAGTCATTAATGAGCTAACAGCTCTGTTTCACCCACCTGGGGGATAATGCCACAATTTTAGGGGTACTTGTCCCATAACCAATAGCTAGTGGTGGAGTGCAAATGATGACACTTGTCCCATGCCTCTTATCAGCTTCCATTCCTCCTAATGGGTCAGTGAGCACTCATTTAACAGTTCCCTTGGGTGTTTGTCTCTTGTTTTAATTTATTAAATAATAATAATATGTCATTACAATCATCCTTGACCAGATTTGATCATAATTACAAAACTTTGTAATTATAATTTAACATAATGTTTTTGCAATAAAATAAATAGTCTCAAAATTTGGGTAGGTGACATACGCCCTCCCTTAAGTCTCAACATCGTCCTCGATGTTGTTCATTCATTTTATGAGTGTTCCTGAAACAGAGCTGGGTATGCTACCCGCATTCTACTCTCCAACTCCCAGGTTTCCTCTTCTGGGCTAAGGTGCTTTAATTGCACCTTTACTTGCCCAATGGTGCGATTCCGGAGTAGAGTTTCCCTCCTTTCGAGGATACAATCCAGTTCCACCTGAAAATCGTCGTTTTGTTCCACCTGCACATCATTCCAATTTATAACATGAGTAGCATCATGTATATATTTATTGAAAACTGAAATATGAAAAACATTATGTATTCTTAAATTTGGTGGCAAAGCTAGTTGATATGCCACGACTCCAACCGTTGACAAAATTTCGAAAGGGCCACAATACTTGGGTGTCAACTTGGCACAGCTTCCCAATTTTAATGAGCTCTTCTTCGGTCTTACCTTAATGAAAACATGCTCACTAACCTGGAACTCTTTATGAGTCCTTTTAAGATTTGCTTGACTCTTTTTCCTATTTTGGGAAGCTTTAAGATTTCTTTGTACCTGTTGCACAGTTAGTTCTATTTCCTTCAACAATTCAGGTCCTAATATAACTCTATTAACTAGGTCATTCCAAGAAACTGGTGTATTACATTTCCTACCATAAAGAATTTCAAAAGGGCTAAGCCTGGCTGATGCATGGTAATGGTTGTTATATGCAAATTCTACTAAATGTAAGTAGTCCTCCCACTTACCAAGCTAGTCCTTAATATACATTCTTAGCATGTCTTCCAATATCTGATTTACTCTTTTCGTCTGTTCGTCCGTTTGTGGATGAAATGTTGTGCTAAAGTTTAAGGTTGTATTCAACCCTTTAAACAAAGATCTCCAGAAGTTTCTAGTAATCTTAGAATCACAATCTGAAACTATCACTTTTGGTATTCCATGTAATAGAAAAATCTATTTCATAAAAATTCTGCATATCTGAAGCCTTAGAAGTAGTTTTTACTGGTATAAAATGTGCTACCTTGCTGAGTTTATCCACTACCACCATGATGGAATCATTTTGTTTCTGATTCCTAGGTAGTCCGGTAATAAAATATATGCTTATGATCTCCCGTTTCCAACTAGGTATAGGTAATGGCTGTAATAGTCCAGTCAGATGCTGATGTTAACCCTTTACTCTTTGATAGTCAATGCATTTAGCTATATATTCCTCTACTTCATCCTTCATTCTGGGCCAATAATAATCTTTCCGTAACATAGTTATAGTTTTCTGATAACCTGGATGACCAGAATAATGACTTTTGTGCATCTCATCTAAAATCAGAATTTTTATCTTTGGTACATTGAGCACATATAATTTGTCCTTGTACAGCAACAATCCATTTTCTTTTAACCGGAAATCTACCATAGAATTTTTAGAATTACTTGATGTTGTCCTTTCATGTCAATTTATGTACTCTTCATCTGTTTTAATACCTTCGCAAATTTGATTTTCTAAATCTGTTGTGTCTGTACTGATGGCTGAAATAAAATTTAACTTTGCATTACGACTTAAAGCATCATCAACCTTGTTCTCTTTACCCTTTATATGCTGAATTTCAAAATCATATTCACTTAGAAAGGTTAGCCATCTAGCTTGTCTAGCATTCAAGTTCATTTGATCTAGTAAATACTTCAGCCCCATGTTATCTGTCATTAAAGTAAATTTTCTGCTAATAAGATGGTGACACCACATTTTTAAGGCATGTATTACTGTTAACAATTCCAGATCATATGTAGAATAATTTTTCTCATGTATTTTCAGTTTTCGAGACTCATATGCAACAACATGTCCCTCTTGTGTTAGGACTCCATCGAGTCCGTCATTACATGCGTCAGTGCATACTATAAAATCTTGATTAGGATCTGCAATTCTCAGAATAGGTGTTGTAGTTAGTAATTCCTTCAACTTCTTAAAATTGTCTGCACACTTTTAATCCCATACAAACTTCTTCCCCTTCTTCTGTAAGGAGGTTTTGGGGTTTGCCATTTTCGAAAAACCTTCTATGAATTTTATATAATATCCTGTAATCCCCATAAATGATCGCACATCCGACACATCCTTAGGAACCGGTCATTCATTAATGGATTTTATCTTATCGGGATCAACCGAAATTCCTTCCTTAGAGATTATGTGACCTAAATACTGAATCTTATCTTTGTAAAAGTCTCACTTACTAAACTTGGCATATAACTGATGATCTCTCAGAACTTGTAAAATAATACGCAGATGTTCGTCATGTTCTTCCTTACTTTTAGAATATACTAGAATGTCATCTATGAATACAATGACGAACTTATCCAAATAATTGTGCAGAATTATATTCATTAAGCACATTAATATTGCCGAGGCTTTAGTCAACGCAAATGGCATGACCACGAACTCATAATGTCCATAGCGAGTTCTAAGGGTTGTTTTAAAAATATCCTCATCCTTCACACGAACTTGATGATATCTTGACATTAAATCAATCTTTGAAAATATCGTTGCTCCACGTAGCTGATCAAATAGGTCGTCGATGCGGGGCAACCGATATCGATTCTTGATTGTCATCTTGTTTAGTTGGAGATAATCAATGCAAAGTCTTAAAGTAACATCCTTCTTCTTAACAAAAATAACAGGTGCTCCCCAAGGAGACACGTTGGGCCTTATATATTTTTTATCAATCAGTTCCTTCAATTGTGATTTTAACTCATTTAATTCCAATATATTCATCCTATATGGATCTTTGGAGTTCGGTACCGCACCCAATATCAGCTCAATGGTAAAATCTAGATCCCTCTTCGGGGGTAATCCTGGAATCTCTTCTGGAAAAACATCCAAGAATTATTTTAGGACAGGTATATCTGCTAGTTTCAGTTTATCCTCTTTTGTAACTGACTCCTCATGTACCACATTCACTGCGAACTGCTCTTTTTACTTGCATAGTTGAAATCTATCTAAGTGATGTCTTCCCAGGAATACCCTTCACTTCTACTGTTTCTCCTTCATCATTTAGACAGGTAAAACTTTTCTCATAACAATTCAAAATAACATGATGTGATTCTAACCAGTCCGTTCCAATTAAGATGTTGTAGGATCCTAAAGGTAAAACATTTAGCTTGGTTTGTTTCTTTAACTGATTCATAGATAAAACACAATTTTCAACCAAATCAGACACTTTTCTTTTTGTTCATGTTGCTAGTCTAACTAACCAGGATTTATTAAATTTTTCTGTTTTCAGATTAAAATTTTCTATAATATCTGGAGATATATAACTCAGGCTAGCGCCTAAATCAATCAAAATAGAAACAGGGTGGTTTTGTAGCATCCCTTCAATCTCTACCATGGAGACTTGATGCTCCGCTTTCCTGTTGTCTAGAGCTACATTAATTCTGGGCATCTCTCTTGTCAAGTCTCCCACAGTAGGTTCAGCTTCTATGGAGTGAATATTATTTGTTGTCCGCTTCTTACTGGGATAGTTTGAAGCATAAATAGGACCTTGACACTCAAAACATTTTATAGGTGGCCTCTGGTCATTAGTTTTGGTAACATTGGGTGTATTTCTAGGAGCTATAAAATTTTTCTATTTATTATTTCTGGGATTGTTTCCTTGGAAATTTCGATTTGGAAAGTTTTTCTTTTGAAAACCAGAATTTCCATTGAACCTGAAATTTTTCTTCTTCAGCTCAAAGTTGTTGGGTTTATGATTTTTCCAGTTAGATATCACTTCTCTTTTCTGGTTCTGATCATAGCAGAAAGTTGCTTTCCTCATGGCTTCTTCTAAGGTCTTTGGGTTGTCATACTCTATTCTGTCCTTGATGTTGAAAGGTAGACAACTCAGATACCTCTAAATCTTTGGTTTCTCCTCCACAAGGTATGTCACATTCCTCAGTAAATTCAGAAATTTGTTGTTCAGCTCTTTCATGTTCATGGTTCCCAGTCTTAAATCATAAAATTCCTTGGACTTTTCTTCGTAATATTGTTCAAATAGGAACTTCTTCTTGAAGTACCATTTAAAAGTGCTCCAATTCACATCCTTGTCCTTGATTCGCTTCACTCTTTTGATGTCCTGCCACCAAATGTCTGCCTTCCCTATCAGGTTGTATATGGCCATCTTTGCTTTCAATGATTCTGAATAATCATAAATTTGAAATTTTTTCTTCATGTCGGACAACCATGCTTCAACTGTCTCTCCTTTCTTAGTTTCACCATTGAAGGTTAGGGGTTTGATCTTCTTGAACTCCCCAGAAATCTGTTCATACTGTTTGTGGCTTTTTCTTTTTGGTTTGTAATCCCCTTCGCTGCTATCACTTGAATAATTACGTTTCTTTTTACATATCTCATTTGCAGCTCTTGATGATGTTGAACTGTTATTCTCATCATCAGTTTTCACTTTCTTACCCTTGTTTTGATGAGTTAAGTCTTCAGTCTTGGAGGTATTTTCAAACCTTCTATCCTGTTCATCAGTTGGGCATTGGTCGAACAGTACTTGGTTCAATTCTTCTTGTTCCTTTCGAATTCTCTCATTATCCTCTTTAACAGATCTTATTTCTGCTTTCAACTCCTGAAATGAACGTAACAATTCTGATGAATTGTCATTCAATTCACCATGGACCTCTTCTTCATAATGTTGTCCAGTACCATTGTTCCTATGACCGGGCGATCGAATTCTGTCCTCCATATGTTTGTCTGATCCTTCCATACTTGTAACTTAGAAAACAATTTTTTGTATAACAAAATAATTTAACCTGAATTAGTAAAGGGTTTTGCTATCATAAAAATTTTATGTTGCATTTTTTTTGGACCTTTTTAGGCCAAAAGTTCGAACATGAGCTCTGATACCACATGTAACATCTCAAACATTTACAAAAATTAAAAAAAATTTAAAGTAGCATTAAATGATGTACTTGCTAATGCGGAAATAAAATAAATGCTAATCTTTTTAACTAATACAAAATTATGATAACGACAATTCATACTTCATAACACCAAATACGACATTAGTTTTTCTTGTGTTTATCTTGTGATATATTTTCCTTGACAAAGTACTGACAGTTGCTCTTGGATGAGGACGAAGGGGTCCTACGAGGTACCCTGAGGTTTACTTAGCTATGTTGGCTAAAGAACTTGAACCTGTTTCTTTGCGCAGATATGCAGGTAAGAGTATTACGACAATTTCAAATGTTACAAGCAATTCTAATTATGTTTTTAGTTAGCCGTCAATGCTTTATAATAACTCTAAGTACTTCCATGCATGAGAGTTATTAATGGTATGCATCTCTGTCCTATTTCTGTAAGTATTACCTTGACCATACTTACAAGTCATAGAATTCATAACTATTTGTAACCACAATAGACTCTTTAGTGAAACGTCAAAGAAGAGATACTTACACTATGAATTCTCAATTATGTGCTAGATTACAATGTATAAGTGCCATTATGATCCTGTCAACATTTCTCCATTTTGCAAAGAGTAGTATTATTATGTATATTTATTCATGAATGTTTCAACTTATATGTGTTCGGATATCCACATCATCTTTTTCAGGATCTTGCATGCAATTAGGGTTTGCATGCAAATTCTAGGGTTTGCATGCACTTTGCATGCATCCCAGTCACCAGGTTGATGCCTACAGCACCTTAGCCACCTTATTCTAGCACCCAGAAGCTTCTTACATCAGTTCATCATCCCTCCTAGTCAGGAAGGCGTCCACTTCTCACCTACTGCCAGAGAAGGGTGCACTTCTTCACCTACCAATGTAGTTCCACTTCAGTTACACTCAGTTAGCTCCGATTCTCCCTGATTTGAGGCTAGTTTCACTCCCGACTGATTGTTTCACTCCGTTGGACCTCCAGATTGACTAGATGACTTGTTTTGACTTCAATTAGCCTCCCATGCGCCCTCCACTGAGCCCACTTCCCTATATCAGTGCTACACACTTCAGTTACACATGTTACACTTAGTTAGACTCAGATTGACACCTGGATGACTGGTTCTTGTGCATTGATGTCCACCACTGATTGATGATGAGGACTCCTAGTTGGAGTCAAGCTACTGCATTCAGTGATTCGAATGACCTCCTTAGGAAATTCAAATTGATCATTTATTGTTACTGTATTGTATTGTAATGATTCACCCTCATTGGGATATTGAGCACTGATGCATGTTTCGCACAGTTTTACACCATATTTTCTATGTTCATCTGTTGTGATTGATTTACTTATTCATTAGATCTACTGTGACTAATTTTACATGGTATCAGAGCCATTGCAGGGACAAGATCTCTTTTCTACAGGTGTTTCTACAAGAGGATTTGAGTGAATTTTTCTAAAAAATTACAAAAAGTTTTGGCATGAAAGATCTCAAGGGCATTCGCTCCTGTGCATGCAAAGCTTGAAAATACTTCCAATACCACTCCAGAAGCTTGAGTTTCCACATAAATCCTGGATCTGATACATTGGACCCATTCAACATTGCTTGATCTCCAATCCCGGGTGTGATGCAACTCTAAAAGGGTGGATTGTTCGACCTCATTGTTCTTGGTTTTATTGTGATTTGCAGGTTATTGTCTCCATCAATTGCATTCGCTACCTTGCCCTTGCAAGCCTTTCTACATCAGTGTGCACTCGCTCCTAGTAATGGAATACTCTTCTTCAAAGCCTATCCTCACCCCATTCAATTATTTTGATTGGAAAGATGATATGGAGATCATATTACATTCAAAAGGTTACTACCGAGTCACTCTTGGTCTTGAATTGGAGCCAAACACCTTGTCAGATAGAACCAAACACTACAACAAGCTTGATGAAGCTTATGGTCTTCTTTGTCTCTCCATCTCCAAAGATCTTCACTTCCATCTCAGCGGATTGAAGACTCCAAAAGCTATATGGGAGCAACTTGAAACACTATTTGGAAAGCAGGACGAGCTTAGGGCTTTTCAATTAGAGAATTAATTGATTGCCCTTAGTCCTGAGAATTTTGAGACCATTAATGAATTCTTCACAAAATTCAACAACTTGAACATGCAGTTGAAGAACAGTGGAGTTATCAAAGAGGATAAGCAATTGATCCTATACATTCTCAGTAAGCTTGGTAAAGATTATTCGGTATTTGTCTCTACTTTCAATTCCGGTCCGCTAACTACCCCGAATTGGAAGATGCCTACCTTGAATGCCTTCATTGAGTCCGTCACAAAAGAGCATGATAAGTTGATTCAAATGGGGTCCATAAGGTCCAAATATTCAGCCCTATATGTTCAAGGACCCAAGATCTCAAATGGTAAAGGAAAGAAAAAGAAGGAGAATCCCAAATTCGAACCTCACAAGCAAAGAGAGAAAGGCAAACAAACGGATGCACCATCCAGTTCGAAGTTCAAGCAAAAGGGAAAAGAAGGTAACCAAAAATCTAAATGTACTTATTGCAACCATGGATTTCATCCCGAAATTTCATGTATGAAGAAGAATATAGATCAAATGGCCCTCCTTTTGGAAAGGAACAACATAACTCTTCTTGATGGTGCAAGGAAGAAGGATAGGAATGATGATCATGAAAGAGTAAAAGCACTCATGGCAACTGTTTCGAAGCCCACTACTCTCTTGATAGATTCGGGTGCATCGAATCATATGGCTGAAAATATTGATTCTTTTTCTTTATTCGATCCAAACAGCTGCATCCCCATCCATTTGGGAGATGACTCAAAAATTTCTTCAAAGGGCAAAGGTACGATTCATGTAGATCATGGAAGCTTTCAGAATGTTCTCTATGTGCCTTCCTTGGCTTCAAATATTCTTTTTGTGTATCAAATGACACACACTGGTGAACTGAAGCAAGTTACATTCAGCCCTAATACAGTTGAAATTTCTGATATCAAAAGTGGAAGACTTGTTGCAGTCGGAAAGGCGAACCACACTGCAAAATGCTATGAGTTTTCACACTTTATTCCGCTTGCAAAGCCCACTGCTCTTCGCACACATGGTAATGAGGTTAGTAGGCTTTGGCATGAAATATTTGTACATCTTAATTATAATTATTTGCTGTTGTTATCAAACAATTCCATGGTAGATGGTCTTCCACAACTCCGTTCCTCGAAGGGAATATGCACTGGTTGCATTATTGGGAAGCACTCCGAGCACAGATTCGACCGTGGCAAAGCTAGCAGAGATTCTACAGTTTTGGGGTTGATACATTCTAATATTAGTGGTCCGCTGCCCCATACATCATTAAATGCTTCAAGGTATGTTTTGACATTTATTGATGATTTTTCCCACTTTACATGGGTATTCTTTCTCAAAAACAAGTCAGAAGTGCTTGGAAAATTCAAGGATTTTAAGGCTTCTGTTGAGACCACCACTGAGAGCAAGATCAAAGCTCTTAGATCTGATAATGGTGGAGAATATATCAAGGCCGAGTTGCTGCAACTTTGTTCCCAAAGCGGAATTCATATCCAGCATACAGTTCCCTACACTCCCTAGCAGAACGGTGTAGCGGAAAGGAAAAATCGGTCACTGAAAGAGATGGCTACATGCATGATTGAATTAAAAGGTTTGGCTGCAAATATTTGGGCTGAAGCAATCAATGTTGCTGCATACATACAGAACCATGTTCCACATTCATCCGTGAAAGGTATGACTCCTTTCGAAGCATTCTTTGGTCACAAACCGGATGTGTCAAATTTGAGAGTTTTTGGCTCTACTGCATGGGCTAGAATTCCTTCCAAGAAGAGACGAGCTTTGGATCCACAAAGTATTGAGTGCATACTGATAGGATATGGGGAAGAATCAAAAGCATATAAACTCATGGATATCAGATCTAAAAATATATTCATAGAGCGCAGTGTGCAATTTGAAGAACCGCTTCAAGAATTGCAACTAGTCGAGGAAGAAACTGCCGTTTCACCGCCTTCACCAGAAGAAGATCCGTGCAGCGATAATGAAGGTATGAGTTCTGATATTTCTGATATTTTAGCAGCACATGATGATTATGACATATCAGGTTCAGAATCCGACCATTATGATCCTCCTCAGTTACCAAAGTGGGCCCAAAACACTCTTCAATCTGCTGGTTCGAACCTTGGAAATCCTGCTGATCCGAGACGAACAAGAGCAGACTTTCAAAGAGCAGGTATGGATCTTTCTATTTCTGATCCATTACTTCCTGAGATTTTTTATTTGATGAATGGTTCATATCCCACATCATACTATTCTTCCCACCGAGATCCGAGATGGCAAAGTGCCATGGATGAAGAGTATAGTTCTCTTCAAAAGTACAATACATGGGAGCTAGTTTCTCTTCCACCTGGAAGAAAATTAGTGAAGTGTAAATGGGTCTACCGCATGAAAGTTGCTGCTGATGGCTCTATCATAAAATACAAATCAAGGTTGGTGGCAAAAGGTTTCTCCCAAGTCCAAAAAGTGGACTACACTGAGACCTTTGCATCGGTTGCAAAGATGGATTCCATCCGCCTTGTTTTGGCTATTTCCGCATCCAAGCACTGGGAAGTGCACCACATGGATGTGAAGAGTGCATTTCTACATGGAGACCTTGCTGAAGATGTATATATGCAGTAACCAGAGGGCTACACATCAGATCCATCATTAGTTTGCATATTGAAGAAATCTTTGTATGGGTTAAAACAGGCCCCAAGAGCTTGGTACCCAAAGATGGACTCCTTCCTTCTTTCTTAGAATTTCCAAAGATGCAAATCTGATCCGAATGTGTATATTCAGCGAGTTAAAGGTAATTTGTTGGTTATTGTACTTTATGTTGATGATCTTCTCATTATTGGTAGCACTCTTACTTCAATAAACAAGCTAAAAATTTCTTTAAATCTAGCTTTTGACATGAGCGATTTGGGCTTGTTGAGTCACTTTTTGGGCTTGGAGATAGCTCAAAATTTTGATGGGATCACTATATCTTAGCAAAAATATTCTTTTGACCTGTTATTGAAGTTTAATATGGACGAATCTAAGGCATACCCATTCCCATTCCTCTCAGGAATCAGTCTTGACGAGGGAGATTCTACACCGCTTGCAGATTGCAGTATGTATCGACAGTTGATTGGTTCACTACTTTATTTGACACACTCAAGGCCTGATATTTCATATGTTGTGAGTGCTGTGTCAACGTATATGCAGCAGCCCCATGAGCTTCATTGGTGAGTAGCCAAGCGGATCTTGAAGTATGTGCAAGGTACGAAACATTTTGGCATACATTATGCTGCAGATTCTGAGCTTGATTTCATTGGTTTTACTGATTCAGATTGGGTAGGTGATAGCATTGATCGGAAGTCCACTTCCGGTTATGTTTTCATGATTGGTCATGGTGCTATTTTCTGGTCCAGCAAAAAACAGGCAGCCATTGCACTTTCTTCAGCAGAGGTAGAGTATCGAGGAGCAGTCAATGCCTGCATTTAGGCAGTTTGGTTGCAGGGTATTCTTTCCGAGTTTGGTTTTGGTGGCACTACTTCGATTGTCCTATTTTGTGACAATCAAAGTGCTATCAAGATCTCCATAGATCCAGTTCAGCGGCAGAAGACCAAACACATTGATATTCATATGCATTACATTCGACAGTTGGTGCATGATCGCACCATCATTCTGCAATATTGCCCTACTGATGAGCAAATTGCAGACATCTTCACTAAGAAGAAGTTCTCTTAACTCCATTCACTGTTGGGGGTGAGTTCCATCATGGTGGAGACAGATTGATCCATTATTATGCTTTATCTTGAGGGGGGGCTTTCGTCCCACTGGGTTTTCCCTCTTTCCTCACTTAGTTTATTTTCAGCATTTTTTTTTGGATTATTGTATTGGGGTGACCTTTGGTCTTAGTTACTAGGGCCCCACATTATTTTTTGCACATCATAGTCTAGCTTAAGGGGGGGTGTTCGGATATCCACATCATATTTTTCAGGATCTTGCATGCAATTACGGTTTGCATGCAAATTCTAGGGTTTGCATGCACTTTGCATGCATCCCAGTCACCAGGTTGATGCCTCCAGCACCTTAGCCACCTTATTCTAGCACTCGGGAGCTTCTTACATTAGTTCATTAGCCCTCCTAGTCAGGAAGGCGCCCACTTCTCACCTACTGCCAGAGAAGGGCGCACTTCTTCACCTACCACTGCAGTTCCACTTCAGTTACACTCAGTTAGCTCCGATTCTCCCTGATTTGAGGCTAGTTTCACTCCCGAATGACTGTTTCACTCCGTTGGACCTCCAGATTGACTAGATGACTTGTTCTGACTTCAGTTAGCCTCCCATGCGCCCTCCACTGAGCCCACTTCCCTATATCAGTGCTACACACTTCAGTTACACATGTTACACTCAGTTAGACTCAGATTGACACCTAGATGACTAGTTCTTGTGCATTGATGACCACCACTGATTGATGATGAGGACTCCTAGTTGGAGTCAAGCTATTCCATTCAGTGATTCGAATGACCTCCTTAGGCAATTCGAATTGCTCAATTATTGTTACTGTATTGTATTGTAATGATTCACCCTCATTGGGATATTGAGCACTGATGCATGTTTTGCATAGTTTTACACCATATTTTCTATGTTCATCTGTTGTGATTGATTTACTTGTTCATTAGATCTGCTATGACTAATTTTACAAT
Source organism: Larix kaempferi (assembly GCA_027924585.1). Lineage (NCBI taxonomy): Eukaryota > Viridiplantae > Streptophyta > Pinopsida > Pinales > Pinaceae > Larix > Larix kaempferi. Next base: position 2,990,388 of record BSBM01000860.1, read on the forward strand.
ATGTTACTCTACACTGTAGAAACATGAGCCAAATTTTAAGTTTAAATACTTGGATTAACTTGAAATCCTAAATATACTTTAGTAGTTTATACATTTCTCAATTTATAAATACATGAAAAATCATACTAATATAGCAATGTTTACTATAATACTACAATTATATTGTGAATTTGCCACACTATAGGATTAGACCTTTCTAATTTAATATTTATACATTGTGATATGTTATGTAACATTGTAAAAGAGATGGCAATGTGAATACATATTACGATGTGCATAATAATGAAATATAAACTATACACTAAGTATCAAAAGCCTTCTATGAAATGCGACCTTTGTCATTTGAGAATTATGCAACATATAATAACCAAGCATTCTATTGACAATACATTGGAAATGAAATGGATTATTTCTTGTAACCCTAAGTCTTTGCATTGACATGTAATATTGACAGGCATTGAATGTAATGGTGTTAATGTGTTGGCAGACTGTCGAAACCGGACGTAGCATTCAATTGACCTGCCTACTGTGTTGAGTGGAATCCTTGTGGGTGCCATTGTGGTTGTGGTTCACGTGATAGTATTTCCAAATACTACCAATACGCAGAGCTGTACTCTGCTTTGTCCCTTAGTCTACTGAGCTGGCATCGTGGTGGATGTGATAATAAATATGGCATTTAAAGTGGTTTTTGCCTGAAATTTGACGATCCTGGTTGGCATCTTCACCATTGTTCATCTCACATATTCTTGGGCTTTGGAATGAAACCCTAGTTTTTCGTTATGAATTGCATCGAGTTGGTTTCTTGGCCTTCATTTCGCACTGGTGGTGGTAAGGTGGAGAGGCTGACCGCCTGCTACAATGTAGGGCTGGTTAGTTGTGGTTTAGAGGACTCGTTCCTTGAGTTCGATCACTGGACTTGTGGGAAAACTTATTAGTTTCAGGTTTTTGTTTTTCTTGTAGAGACGAGCCTCCAAGCAGCCTTGAATGGAGTAGTAAGGAATAGAATCCAGATTTTTCTGTAGTCTTAGAACCTGGGTTCGATTCTCTTGCAAAGATAGGTTGTTGTTCTCAGGAACTGGAACCCTCTTCTTTTTGTTTGATAGATGGCTACGTCGTTCTCGTTTGCCTAAGATGTCTCTTACTTTGAAGCTGCATTGTTAAGGTAATGTTTCAAAAGATGAAATGATAATGTTATTGTGTTATTCTAAGTTGAACTCTACGTTTTTCTTCGTTTAACCTTTCAAGGGTTCTTGTGGCAGGTTTTCACTTCGTCGAAGGGTCACTTGTTTGAAGCTTGGTGGAGGAAATGCTGCTCTACCACCCAGTAAGCCTCAGTGGTTCTTTCCTCGTAGGTTCTCCTGGCCTGGTGTGGCCGATGTATGATGTTTGACGAGAGCCAGATATTTGATTTCCTGGAAAGGTTTTATTTATTTTTTGGCCGGTGTTTGTAATTTTTGAGAGCCAATGACAAGTGTCCAGAGGTTGGAACCCTCGGCTTATCTTGATACTTTGCTCTGCAACGTTTCGCTGTAACTCTTGTTGAAAATGTAAACTGGTCGAAGATGTAAATGTCAAAGGGATGAACCCTCGATCGATTTTAATGGAAATACAGTTTTAAGAAAACTTCATATAGTTTCTGTGCGATATATAAGTTTAACTAAGTCGATGTTTGAGTAATTAATACAGTGTTTTGGTGAAAGTCGAGAGCCATGGGCTAACTCGTTTATGTGAAATAGTATGTTCTATGCTACAATGCTTATACTTTTGTTTGAATGGTAATATGCAACTCAGTTTGCAATTAAACATAACTTAAAATAGTTTTCTGAGCAATTTCTATGTTTATATAGATTGATATTTTGGCTAGAAAATACAGTGTTGAACAAGGCCGAGAGCCGTGGCTAACTTGTTTCATAAAAGTGAAACCCCGTGATCGTGTTGTTTAAGTTAAAGTTTGGAATGGTGTTAAGACTCACTTTTGGTATTGAACCATCAGTGAAATAAATATTACGGTTGATAAAATAATAATACTCTTGTCTAAGTTTGTCTTGCATAGATAGTTATCGTAAATGTGATAGTTGAACAATAGTATGTGTTTCGAAATCTGATGTAAGGATTTGTTGTTTACGTTTTTAAGTGCTTGGCCTTAAACTAGATGTATGATAGTCTTAGTTTTTTTAAATCGAAAACTATAAATGTCTGCAAACTCTGCTATTGTTGAATTTAGTATTATAGATTCTTTTGCAGAACGATGAATGTTATAGAAGGTAATCAGTATCTAGGGTTTCAAAAATATGATAATACATTCTGATACTGAACATGAAAGATATGCTTACTATAAGAATCTGGAATACATGGAAAGTTAAATGTAATAAAATAAAATGCTACGTAAATATATAAAACTATAGCATTGAAATATCATAGAAATTCTAAGTGGATATTACTGCTATTTCTAAAAAATTCTAAGTACCGTAAGGAGAGAAAATAAAAAAATGTTAAGAGACTATACTAAGTGTTTTTACTTATAGTACTTTACAGCTTTTGAATGAAATGATAATAAAAACGCATAGTATGTGTATTTCGAAATGAAGTAGATGTCCTAAAGTATAAACCCTAGATTTTTATACAGAAATGGGATATTTATTTTCTGACAGTAGGTAAAAGAAATATTAAAATACCTGTATTATGAATTTCTATTTCCTATCCTAACTTAACAAAATAAACAATTCATCTAAACATTTTAGTCAATAAGTCTTCATTATTAAACTAGGAAAAAAGGTTAGAGGTTGAATAAAAAACTTCATTCATTCAATTGAAAATAAACAAGAAAGAATAGTAGAACCTGATTAATGTAGGAGAAACAAACAACCCAAGGAGCCTGTTCCACCCAACCTACTCTTGAAGGAAGCCAAATTACTTGCCTTAGGACTCCCGAGCATGTTCACTGAACCACTAGGAAGAAGAATCTGTAGAAGCTTTAGGTCATCAACTTGCAACAACAATGTAGATCATTCAGTCATATGGACTTAGTAGTCAAAGAGACCTGCACCAGCACCTCTGGTTTCCTTTTCAGAATAATTTCAGCAGACTCACAATGCACATTGCACTTAGCCTCCCTATTCGAATCTCTCAGTGATCACCTGATACACTTGAGGAATTATTTCTGTAGAAAATAATATGGAGCTCCCTGCTCAATTCGAATTGCCTTCTCTAGGGTGCCTAGGCCTTTTTAGTGGATAACTTGGTCATTAATGAGCTAACATCTTTGTTCCACCCACCTGGGGGATAATGCCACAATTTTAGGGGTCGTTGTCCCATAACCAACAGCTAGTGGTGGAGTGCAAATGCTGACACTTGTCCCATGCCTCTTAACAACTTCCATTCCTCCTAGTGGGTCAGTGAACAATCATTTAATAGTTCCCTTGGGTGTTTCTCTCCTGTTTTAATTTATTAAATAATAATAATATGGAATTACAATCATCCTTGACCAGATTTGGTCATAATTACAAAACTTTGAAATTATAATTTAACATCATGTTTTTGCAATAAAATAAATAGTCTCAAAATTTGGGTAGGTGACAGCATGTAGATGGTTTTTGAAGGTAGAGTGTAACTGGGAAAAATGGTGTAATAGGTATGTTCAAAAAGGGGCATTTCCAGGGACTAACATCTCCCCCAAACTATCCATTTGCATGTCCTCGTGCAACAGCCGATTAGTTCTATCCTGACTCTGATCCTCGTTCATATTATGCAAGTGAGTTGAAGGAATCAATTTTGACAATCAGCCCTTGGAAATGTTGGTTCTTGTGTAACAACTTCTCCTTCCCCTTAGCAACTTCGTCTTATATTGGAACTCACCAGATTTTCAATTGTGTTGGTCCTTCTGAAACAATATATTTTCCTTATGTCCCCGTTCTCAACATCTTTTCCTGAGTTGTAATTCCAAAAAGAAATTTTGAGGGTGCTGGTTCTTGTGTAACAACATCCTATTTCTTGATTCTTTTGGCCTGCTGAGTCAGTTCAATGTTTCTGAAACAATGAGGCTGTGTCCTGGGATAGTTCCTTTGATTGTCTTGCTCCTAAGGGTTTCTGTAATGCTAGATGCACTACTGTAGCTTTATGTCTTGCCATATAAAAAATATCTCCACATTCCGAGCATATCAGTTCTAGTTTCCCTTCATTCCCCTGAATGGACGATAAATTCCCCAATTGGTCTGTAGCCTCCACCATTGAACTCACATATCTCTTTGCCTGTTCTCGACAGGTCTCCTTCCCTTTTTCTAGTTCTGCATGAAGCACTTGCACCTCACCCTTTAACAGCTCATTTTCAAACAAAAGATTCTCTATTTGAGGATCTTCTACAACACGTTCTTGTGTATCAGCAGGTGGTCGTGGTTTCAAGATGGGAATCCCGATTTCTACCCCAATAAACTGACCTGCTTCTGCTGTAGTAGCCACTTTGATTTTTCTCCTTTTCGTTGGGCTGGATGTCTAGACTTTTCTTATTAGTCCTTCTTTTCTACTTTGAGGCAGAAAAAATCTTATTGCCTTAGAAACAGGGACAAATCCCTCCTTTCGAATAAAAGTTCTTCTTATTTCAGGGGAGGTTTCCACATTCAAGACTTCTAGATTGCTTTCTACCACTGCTTTCACTTGACATTCCTCCTCCGCTATTGCAGTTTTAGCTGCCTCAGTTTCAATTTCCTCTTCATCTATCTCCTCCTCATCCTCCAATCGAACTTCTGGTGTTCCAATCCTCACCCCAACTGAATTTGAGGAACTCCACTCCTCATCCACTAACCTTGCAAAAAATTCACGGGGTGTTCCTGGACAAACCAAAAATTGCCCCCAGGTCAGTTTGTTATGTGTCAGGGCCCGTAAGATTAATAATTTAATTAGCCCATGATTTGAGAGGGATGATAAGGAGTGTTGAGCTCTTTTAGCGTAATAAGCCATGCGTTGCAAGGATCTAAGAAGATAGTATGGCATGTTTAGCAGCTTTCGATAATGCAAATGTGATAAAAGGACAAATTCATAAATGTAAAAAACATTCTACCTCCCTTCACATGTAATATATTTCTTTAAGAAGAGGGAAACTTGATCCTAAGGACTCGGAAGAGTCTCTAGCACTATTCCTCTTCCCTGTGGTCGAACACTCTCCCCTACCGCCAGGAAATCCTCAGTTACAGTCGGGTGACAGCGTTTCCTACTAAACCAATGCTGCTCGATTCTGGGAAGTCCCGTTACCTCTGCCAAGATTACCTCTGAAACATCTACCCTTATGCCTCGAACCTTTGAATGAGTGCTCGTCAAATTTCGAGTGAATTCAACGGTTGTTTCCTCATGAAAACCATTCAAGCGTTGAAAATAATCTGTCCACCCTACTTCTTGAAACATAGAAAAGACATCTATGTTCTTATATAGAGATTCTATTGTTAAAGGCTCATACCTCATAGGGATACCCATACCACTGAGCTTTTTGCAAAATGTTGTAACGAATACACCAGTTATAGTTTCGAACATCGAACGGACTGCATGCAGACATGGTTGATGGATAGTCGAAGTTTGGATTAAGCTTTGTTGGAAAGGTGGCATAGTTAGTTTTGAGGTAAAACCCGTGGCAAGATTATCGCACAAGTTAGGTAGAACGACGGTCAAATCATAAGTACGGGTAACAACTTTATCATGATTTTGGTTGAGTTGTTTTGCTGTGGATCATTGACAGGGATAAATAACAAGTATAACCATTATTTCTTGCAATATCAATAGATTCCTAATCATGATTATAGTTAGAACACATACCTTCAAAATTAATGCTCAAGTCGCCATTATGTCGAGGCATGATGTTTCACAGACGCATCTCTGGTAGAATACGCGTGTGCCAAGATGAATTGGACACCACCAACCAAGATGATAAGTACACTCACGTTGATGAGAAAAAAAGATGGCCCAATAATTTCCTTCATTCTTGGAAGACTGTGATTGAAACTATGGAGTCATCATTTAAATTCCAGCCAGGTCAGGTCATTGACAGCGAGACCGTTCCAAAAGGTAGACAATCTAGCAGAGTTACAGACAATGAATAAAATTATGAGTGAAGTTTAGTGAAACATGGCAGAGTTCCAGTTGCAAAAATTTGGAGAAAAGGCAAAGATAGCGGAATAGCAGCTGCTAGACTTGGCGGAATAGGAAAAAATGGCGGAGATGTAGCTGCTGGCAAAAAGCGAAAATGAAATGGGAATAGCGGCATCGGAGTTGCTAGACTTAGCGTAATAGGCAAGAATAACGGAGTCACAGCTGCTAGACTTAGCGGAATAAGCAAAAATAGAGGAGTCGCAGCTGGTGGCAAAAGGTGAAAATGAAATGGGAAAATGGCGGAGTTACAACTGCGAAATAGGAAGAATGAGCAAGGTAGGGAGTCGCAGCTTTGCAAAATGAGTAACAGGTGGATTTCAGCAGGCTGTTGAAAAACTAATGAATCATCCATCTTCTTCAAAGGGCTTTATTAAATCAGGAAACAATGTAAGGTGCCTACAATCGTCTGGCCCAGTCATGACTGTTGTTCCTCCAATTAATTCATGCACACAAATCTTCAAAACAAACCCAATCAAGTGCAAAATGAAAAATAGATAAAATACAGAATGAAAAATAAATTATTTATGTACAAATTATGTGGATATTGAAGTTCTTAAAAATTCACGGGGGTTGAGAAAACTCCCTGCCTTGGCTTTGATTGATAATCTGGATTTGCTACAACCTATGAAACAAAAGCATCCCTTGAGATCGGTTTGTGATACAGTCGCAGCCGATGACCATTTGTGAATAATGGTGTCTTGTTTTCATCAATGGTGATCAACCGAATTGTTCCATTGTCAAATACACAATCTATTTGATAAGGTCCCAACCAACGAGTGCGTAGCTTGCCTTTGAAATCCCTCTTAAACCATGAATCATATAATAGAGCCTAGTCTCCTTCCTGGAAGACTTTATTCTTTATGAATTTGTCATGCCACTTAGAGCGCTGCTGTTGGATTAAAGTTGTATGATTTACTGTTGTTGTGCATTTTTCATCCAATTCATTAAGCTAATTTAGTCGGCTCTGTGCTCCTGATAAATCCAGATTCGCTTCTACAGCTATTTTCAAAGTCCTGATTTCAAATTCAATTGGGAAAACAACATTCTTACCATACACTAACTCACATGGGGAAAAACCAGTGGCGTTACGCCATGTAGTGTGATAGGCCCATAGTGCCTCTGGAAGTCTCTCAGCCCAATATTTACGATGTATTTTCACTGTCTTTGTCAAAATAGCCTCAATGACCTTGTTTGAACTCTCGACTTGGCCATTGGCCTGTGGATGATACGGCGAGGTTATTTTGTGCCGAATATGAAATTTATGTAACAGTGCTTCCATTTTGTGAGACACAAACTGCGGTCCACCATCCGTGATGATTTCCTTGGGTACTCCAAATCGAGTAAAAATTTCTTCATATAGGAAATCAATCACAGCCTAATCATTAGCCTTAACCAAGGCTACAGCTTCCACCCATTTGGTCATGTAATCTGTGCAAACCAAGATGTGAACTTTTTTTTTTGAGGGAGGGTTGATAGGCCCTACAAAGTCTAGAGCCCATCTGTCAAATGGTTCAACCACGAGCTGTGGCTTCAAAGGAATTTCATATAATTTGTTGGGTTGGCCCATCCTTTGGCAGTTATCACATTCCTGAACATACTTCTTTGCATCCCTGAACAATGTGGGCCAGAAATAACCCATCCTCAAAACCTTATGAACTGTCCTTTTGTCAGCAAAATGTCCCTCACAAAGCTCATCATGAAAAGCTTTAAGAATACTAAAGACCTCATCTTCTCTAATACATCTTCTGATTTCTAAATCAAGCCCTGTGTAGAAAGATGGCCATCAATCCAGCAATACCTAGCACTCTATTGTATTATGTTTCTTTTTTCTCTCTTCGACAGATGTGCTGGAAGCTTACCTGCAGCCAAAAAGTTAGCAATATCTGCATACCATGGGGAATGAGCTAATACTGCAAACAAATGTTCATCAGGGAAGGAATCTTCAACTGGTAAATTGTCATCACTTTTAGTAAGTCGAGATAAAAAATCTGCAACAACATTTTCCTTCCCTGGTCTATCAATAATTGTGATATCAAATTCCTGTAACAGTAACACCATCTAGTAACTCTAGCATTCGTGATTGGTTTATTCATTAAATATTTGATAGCAAAATGATCAGTGTGCATAAAAGTGGAATATTGTTGATGTATTTGTAACTTCGGAATGTATTTCTTATATCTATATTGTATTCCTATAGAGATGTTATTATTCCTCTATACAGAAGTGTCGTCATTTATATTGTAAGTGTCGTAACTTATACTTGATGGGTTATTAGACCACCTTGATGGGGTCAACCGTGTATAAGTCATGTGGGTTAAAGGGTTATTAGACCACCCTATTGGGGGTCGGCCTTGTTAGCATTATGTTATGTGGTTAAGTCAAGGCCGACCTAGTAAAGGTTATTAGGAAAGTAAAGTCAAGTATAAATAGAGTGCGAGAGGCACTCTATTTGATCATTCACTTCTCACTCACACACTCATTGGAGAGTGGTGCACTAGTGGAGGAGGAGAATCTGCTGCTAGGAGTATATCTCTTATGCTTGGGTTTTGTATCATGGCTCTATCTATCTCTGAGGAAGTTGCGTGGTTTTTCACCTTCTTGGTTTTCCCCGATGAAACTCTGTGTCTCTTGTGTGCTTGCATTATTGTGTCCATGATTGATATGTTGTACATGTTGTTCTTTCAGTTAAGATCCTAGATCAGAATGTATTAAATTTTGAAAAACTAACATGGTATCAGAGCTAGCCTGTAAGAAGGCAGGGTATGGCATTTATGACACTTGTTGCACTTGCGAAGCTAGGGCTTGATATAGACAAAACCAATCATCGTAGAACTTTCGCTATAAATTCATTTTGGAAAGGTTTCAGGATCTGAAAATCTTATAGGTCGAAGATAAGATCCCCATGTACCTTGTGTCCAAAGCACAGCATCTAATTCGCTGTACTTTTTTTTATGGTCCGTACAATATAGGGTTTCTGCCTCTTTTAGATCTCAGTCATAAACAGGTGACCTAGGAAAAAAGGTCACAACTTGGGCTAGGAAGCTCCAAATGAAATTTTGTAAAAGGTAGCAGGTAGGGCATGGATTTTAATTTCACAGGTACGTTTTTCAGAGGCCTAAATTGAACCAATGACACGTGACACTCCATACAAGTTCGCTCTCCTGTTTTATCCCATAAACAGGTCACGTTGCGACACTTGGAATAACTCTCTTTTCGAGAATCCATTTGAGGTCAAACCTATGGTGTTGTAAAGATAACAGGTCAGGCTACCACAGGAAGAATTTTCAGACCTTGTAGATCTGAAATTTTGGAGTTACACCAGAAATAATCAGGTGCATATTTCTGTCAAAACAGAATTGGATTTTGAGCACCTTCATTCATGGCTCCGGGAATTTAGGGTTTCGGAGAAAGTTGGAATTTTTGTAATCGGAGACCATGGCTGGATGCTCCTCATCAAAATCAAAATTTAGAGACCAACATCGAATTTTTTGGTTGGGCAGAAGGCCGGGCTTGATCAAACCCTAGTTTGGGACTTTGATCGGAAAGGTGAAAAATTAGGGCTTCTGCAAAAATGGGAATTTTTGAAATCTGTGAGCATAGCTGGAAGCACCTTGGAAAAATCAAAGTTTAGAGCTTTGGATCAAACTATCTGGTTGGGTGAAGCTCCAGGAAACTCAAACCCTAATTCAGGGTCCTCCCTAGTGAATCCAGAAGATTGAAAAACAAATTTGAGGGGTGAAACTTTGCAGTTTTCAAATTCTAAGTATACCAGGTTGATCATCTCATCAAGGCGCATCTTTCTATCCTTTCAGAAGTTTGAAATTCAAAGTTTGAATTTTAGGGTTTCCTTGACAAACCCTAATCTAGCTCCAGATCTAATTTATCCAAATCAAGTGGATTGGGTTAATCCTAGAAGAGAATGGATTGGTCACCTGCATAAGTGAAAAAGTTCTTGTTTCAGAGGGAGATGAGGCTAAGGCCTTATATAAGAAGATTACAAGAAATCTCGACAGGTATGACTTAGAGGCATGCTTCTAAATCTATTCATGATTAAGTTTATGATATGTTTGTCTTCATTAAGATTAGTACAATCTTGATTAATTTTAGATTTGTCGTATCACCTTAATAAAAATATGAATGCATGATAGAAGATATTCATTGATTAGGGTTTTGACACTCATGATTGTACTAATGCATTGTGGTGTTGTATGAGGTTGATGTTGTCCGCTAACATGAAAGGTACATCAAGAAAGACAAATCATGTTCTAGTTCAAGAACATATGACCATGGTGACATGAAGACAAAGATTCATCCATTGTCATGGATCACATAGAAGATCTATTTACGAGGTATGTATAACTTGGTTCTATAATGATTAACCTATGAGATATGCAGGTTACTAGCACAATTCATTTAAGAGAACAAGAAGACATCATGTGGGTATGTTAGACATAACCAACTAACATATTAATCCAGGTATGTTTTTCCTATATCAAGTTAGAATCCTACCTTGTGATAGGATCTCTTATATAAGTATACTTGGTATGATTGATAATGATTATTCATGAAGTTATAGGTTTGAGTAATCATGGGTTTAGGCATATTATGCTTCTTACTTTGATTGATGATATGACTAACCAAAAAAGTCCTATGGTCAAATAGGAATATGCATGAGTAAAAGAATTGTGATAAATTATCTGTGTATGAAATGATCTTGACCATACATGTTTAAGATTACTTAGAATCATAATGGTTTTGATAGTATTAATATTATACTAATGAATGTATGTATGAGACCTCGAGGATAACACAATGATGATACTAGTAAGGATGCATAATAATCGAGGATGGATATAAGTTCAAAGACAGGTAATCCAGGAAGCAAAGATCAAGAGGGAGCACACTCCAGTAGTTCCTGCAAGGAAGCAAATATTGAGAGGGAGTCCACCCAACAAACAAACAAAGATAAGTATTTGAATTGTCATTTCTTGTATATTGGATTGTTTAAATAATACTGTTCAATAATGTATATACTTATGTTCCTAGACATAGGTTGTGTATTATGCATATTAGAATAATTGCATTAATGAAAAGTATACTACTAATACGAATGTAATGGGTAAGTGGCCTATGGCACTATACAACATTCCATTGTTACTTATCTAGAATAAAAGCTCTTTGCTGACATGCTGGGAGTTGTGCACACTCTTAACAATGTTCTGGTAGAGATTGGAAGGCATCTAGAAAGTTACGGGATATGGATAAATGTTGTATTGAAGCATTGGCTAAAATAGTTGCATGACTGTATGACATATTTCTTTATGTGTAAGAAATTGTGCTGAAAACTATGAGATGTTTCTAATCATGCAATTTAAAATGTCTTGTAGGAAAGATCATATACCATCAACTAAAAAAGAAGGACTACAAGATTTGTTCCAGTAACAAAGCTATCTATTGAAGATATTGAACTTCACAGGATCCGGGATGAAGTAATGGAAGAATGCCTTGATCCGTCGATCATAAAGAATGATGGTTGGGATGTGGTCACAGACCAGAAGGGAAGTCTGTCGTGACTTCCAAGCGGATCTATAAGATTAAGCATGCTACAGATGGTAGCATAGAGAAATTTAAAAGCAAGGTTTGTAACTTGTGGATTCTCCCAAAAAGAAGAGATTGATTATGAAGAGACTTTTGCTCCTGTAGCCAGATACACTTCCATTAGATTAGTACTTGCTTTGGCTGTAGTGATGAAATGGAAGATACACAGATGGATGTCAAGACAACTTTCTTGAATGGTGTAGTCGAGGAGGAAGTGTATGTGGAGTAGCCACTTGCTTTTGAGACACATGACAGAGATTCATATGTGTGCAGGTTGAAGAAAGCCTTGTATGGCTTAAAGAAAGCTCCGAGAACTTGGTATGGTAGGATAGACAACTTTCTATCCAATTTGGGCTTTACCAAGAGTAAAGAGGATTCCAACCTTTACTACAAGGTTGAGGAAGGAAATCCAGTGATACTACTTTTATGTGGATGACCTGTTTGTTACAGGTGAGGATATATTGATTGCTGACACGAAGAGGAAGCTTGCTGCCAAGTTCGAGATGAAGAACTTGGGGATGATGCACTATTTCCTAGGCATGGAGGTGTGGCAGAGTGCAGATGAAATCTTCCTTGGACAAGGGAAGTATCCAATAGAGATCCTGAAGAGGTTCGGGATGATGGACTACAAGGCCATGGCCACACCTATGGCATTGAACCTGAAGCTTCTGTGTGATGCTTCATCTGAGCCGATTGATGTTACTATGTATGACAGATGATTGGGTCCTTGATGTACATCACGAACACGAGACCAGTTATTTCCTTTGCAGTGAACATTGAGCCAATTCCTGATAGATACGAGAGGTGTTCACCTGGTTGCTGTACAACATATTCTGAGGTACCTGAAGGGTACGGTTGACTATGGGCTCAAGACTGATGCGAATCAAAAGTTTAACCTACAGGGTTATGTTGATTCAGATTGGGAAGGCAGTGCTGTAGATAGGAAGAGCACTTCTGGGTGTTGCTTGAGTATGGGATCAGGTGTGATCTCTTGGTTTAGCAGGTAGCAGTCCTGCGTAGCACTGAGTATAGCCGAAGCAGAGTATGTTGTAGCTTGTTCGGCTAGTTTTGAGGTAGTATGGCATAGAAATCTACTGTCTGAGTTACTTGATCTCCCGTTGGATGTTACTGGTATCTTTTGTGACAACCAGAGTTGTGTGAAGCTGTCTGAGAAATTGGTGTTCCACGACAGGTCGAAGCACATTGAGATCAAATATCACTATATCAGGGATATGACGCAGAGAGGAGGAGTGAAGCTCCTATATGTTGCGACAGATGAGCAAGTTGCATATGTGTTGACGAAACCACTAGCCAGAGTGAAGTTTGAGTACTTCAGAGAGAGGCTTGGTGTTCTTCAGATTGACGACACTTTGAGGAAAAAGTGATGGACACATTTGCAGGATCCATTCCAAGCATGGTGAAAGGAGGATCCTTCCCATGGTTGTGGATGAAAGCGCTGGATGATGAGCATCAGGATGATGCTCCAGTTACTACTTGTTATATACATCATGTTGGATGCTTGTTATGATCAGTTGGATCATGTATATGTATATGCATCATGTTGGATGCTTGATATGATCAGTTGGATCATGTATTTATGTATGCATCATATTGGATGCTTGATATGATCAGTTGGATCACAGATTTGTATATGTATCAGGTGGATACATTGTATGATCAGTTATATCATCTATGATGATATGTATCAGGTGGATACATTGTATGATTAGGTAGATTATGTATGATGATATGTATTAAGTGGATACATTGTATGATTAGGTAGATGATGTATGATGATATGTATCAGGTAGATACTTGGTATGCACCAGGTGGATGCATTGTATGATCAGGATGATCATGGATGACGAGATTCAGGATGTTGCTCCAGATGATATGGATCTGGATGATGCTATGATGATGATCAGGATGATGAGATTTAGGATGTTTCTCTAGATGATATGCATCAGGATGATGCTATGATGATGATCGGCTTGATCATGTGATGATGTACATCAGGATGATGTATGGTGAGTATCATGTTGATGCTTCGTGGCGATGGATAGGTTGTGAAAGGGTAGCATGTAATACGTCCTGGAGATCTTGAAAGGTTGTGCTAGTCACATAAAAGGCCTCAGATGCTCTTTAGAGATCTTGCTTGGCAAGACACTCTTTTAAGGTTTTGCTAGACCACATGTAATAAATCCTGGAGATCTGGACAGGTTGTGCTAGTCACGTAAAAGGCCTCAAATGATCTTTAGAGATCTTTCTTGGCAAGACACTCTTTTAAGGTTTTGTGGGCACCACATGTAATAAGTCCTAGAGATCTGGACAGGTTGTGCTAGTCAAGTAAAAGGCCTCATATGCTCTTTAGAGATCTTGCTTGGCAAGACACTCTTTTAAGGTTTTGTGGTAGGGGTCACATGTAATAAGTCCTAGAGATCCGGACAGGTTGTGCTAGACACGTAAAAGGCCTCGGAGGCTCTTTAGAGATCTTGCTGGGCAAGACACTCTTTTAAGGTTTTGTGACAGTCACATGTAAAATATCCTCGAAGATCCGATAGGTTGAGCTGTGTTCTCGTAAAATGCCTGGGATGCTCTTTCAAGGTTTTGTTGACGCACGTAATCAGTCCTGAGGATTCCACAGTATGGCTAGTGACGATGAAGACCTACAGGTGGTGGGCCTACATCTAGTATGAAAAATGATTGGCTCTCTAGAACTTCCATTAGAGAGATTTTGAGGTCAAAAAATGGCCTCCTAAGAGATGTACTACAAAAATATGAGATATATTAAAATATTATGAGTTGGGGGTTTTATGGGGTAGGTATATATGACAAGTCACCTCCCACACTATTTTCTATGCACAATATAAATAACTATGGTTGAGTTACTTTTCAAAATTCACTAGAAATAACATTAATAAAATAAGTCTACATTGATGTGACTAAGATTCATTGTAAATTCCCAAAAATTTATTGTCCTTTAGCATTTATTTGTCTTGAACTTGCAAATGAAATTAAATAATAAAAAACATTTTTAAAAGCTATTTTTTTAATTTTATGTTGACTTTTTATATTTAGTACTTTTCTCATGAATTTAATATAATGTAATTTAATTTAGAATTTATTTACATGTAAAATGTTAATAATATTATTATAATCCACATTGCATTATTATTATTATTATTATTATTTATTAAATCTATTATTATTCTTTATTCATTAAATCTATATTGGTAAATTAATATCAAAATCATAAAAAAATTGGGGATATTTATTTTATTGTAAATTAATGTTATAGTTAAGTTTCTCATAGAAAATAATATAAAACTTAATTTATTCTTTGAAAACTTAATTGATTTCCACACTTTGAATATGGATTTGGAAAATATATACCCAATTCAAAACCCTCTTAAAGACAATCTCTTAAAAAAATATGATTAAGATAATATCCCATATAACTTCCAAGTTTAAAAATAAAGTATGGAAAGATTTGAACAATAATATAAATATTAATATTCCCAAATGTTTGATTTTTAACCATATGAACATTATAAGTAAACTAACAAAGACTATTATAAAATATGACTTCATCTTAAATTGCTCTTACCTTTATTAATTTCATCATATGAATGATGAGGAAAAGATAGACTCATTTAATTGAAAAAAAAACTTTCAGATTAACGAGATTTTACCGTAGCCAATTTAGCATATGAATGATGAGGAGAGGATAATATATTGATTTATATATGACTTGCACCTTAACAATCCATAAGCCAAAGTTTAGGATGGGAGGTTTATCAAGAGCTTAAAGAATACTTGCATAATCAAGAGGATGTTAAAAAGGTTATCTTGTTATTTTAAGGACCGAGGATAAGTTTAAAAAAGAATAATCTTTATGATAAAGAAGATAATGGAAAATTGTTCAAGTTACATATTAAGCCTCCAAAATAAATAGAATATGGTTAAGTTATGTATTAAGCTTTATAATATATATTATATATTATAAAAGACATTATATATTATAATATGGTTAATTATCAATAAAATAAAATAAAATTCATAATAGAATGTATGATGAGTTCAAGATTAACATAATTTTCCCACCCACTTATGCCTCCCATAACAACCTGTTCTTTATGCATTAATGATTTGTGAGTGTGATGAGTACCACAAGCAAGTGCTACAATCATTCTACCTAGAAGGAAGCAATCTCGTAAATCATGTTAGTTATACATATGGTCATCCAACTAACTAATGCATTTATTCATGTTTTAGTGTTATAATTTGTATTGTAAGTTGTCCAAGAGATCACAAGACTCACAAGTGTGCTAAGTTAAAATAAAGATATGCAAAGAATTGCAACATAATTATAGTGAAGTTTCTATCAATAATGATAAAGGATGCATTGATAATTATGAGGGGTTATCATGCATTTGGCTAGTTTCTAGCCCAAAGGTGCTTAGCTCAAATCCATGCGGGTGAGGCACACTAATTTACATGGATGGGTTTAATAGAGGAGATCCATTCATAAATGACGGGAAGCATCCATTGGGTTTCCTCACATGTTTCCTTGAGAATAATAATAATAATAAGCAACAAACAAACAAATGTTCAAGGTTCATCCTAAATGATTTGACCAATAAAACCACAATCATAGAAGATCCCATTAGAAAATATATTGCTAGCTAAATGAATATTAACTATAAAATGCAAAAAGAAAGTTGAATATGCACTACAAGACACAAATGATAATAATATCAAAAGGAAAAACTATAATGAAAACTCTAATAAAATCAAAATGAAAAACTATAATGAAAACTCTTCTAATTTGTGATTATTAGGAGCTAATTCTAAGAGAAATTACAAAGAAAATCAAGGGACAAGCTCAAATTCTAATATGTGTTTGAGAATAAAAGATGGCCTAGGTTACCTAACATAAGTTAAAATATCAAAGAGAAGCACTAGAAACAATACAAGTCCACAAAATTGTTATTATTGTGGAAAAATATTTTACATTCCCAATTGAATTTGGATTCAACATAGTTAAGGATACACCTATTAACCCAAATGCTCAAGTTAGCATCATCATTCTAAGATATGGGAAAACCTCCATATAGGACATATACACATGTATTATAGGGGTGAACTAGTTTACAATTAAACTTGAAGGGAATATATCTATTGTTCATATCACATTTTCTAGTATACAAACTATATACCATTATATATTTTGACCCAAAGGGAAGATATATATTTTTCCTATCACATTATGTGGAATACAAACTCTTTACACATATGATATCCTCAATTCTTTTAAAGTGGACATCATTTTTATTATTAAAACTATAATATATATTTTTAATTATTCCAAACTATATTATATATTTTTAATTATTTTAAAACTTGTTGCTTTAGATTTCTCCCAAGTTTTTATCCACGTGTCTACCACCTCGACGATCTTTGTCAATTCCATGCCATTGTCCATCTCAGCTACACATCTTCCAACTCAACATTCACCTCAACGCCACGTCTGCAACATCCTCGTCATCATCCACGCAGAAGTAGCCATGTGTAGCAAAAGGATAGGGGGCCTGACAGGTCGTCCCGGGCGCCGAGCTGGTGAGCTTCTCGTGGAGTCCAATCACCCAGCGCCCCCGCCTATCCTTTGCACTATGCGTCGATTAAGTTGGTGTTAACTGGCGTATATAAACACAAACACATTCGTTTCCACAATCAGTGTGGGACTAAATTCCAAACAATAACAAATCACAACCGTTGATTTAATAATCCAACGGCTGCTGAGTCTCCTCTTCAAAGACTCTTATGTTGGTGGATTTCAGCAGCTTGAATTGTCTCTGCCTCTGCCTGTGAGCGATCCAAAGATTTCAACCCCAAGCACGCTTCACCATACTTTTCGAAATCAATTCTGAAGTTCAAAGCACAACAAAATCCATGCGGCAACAGTCTTCAATTCTGGTTCATCCACAAGCAGTCACCCTTCAGGAAGAGGAGAGGTCATTCTTTGAAGTCGCAAGCATACTAGGGTTTCCACCATGTCACAGTTTCACACACTTCTGAATGTGGCAAATTATGGAGCCATACACGAACTCAGACACCATGTACAGCCGCTTCAGTATTAATTGTTACACATAGCTCTTTTAGAGGAATGAAACACGCAGCTCTTCACAATAAATAAGAAACGCATCATTACACACACTGTTTAATGCACCAGTCGCAATGATCTCCAAGAAATCTTCACACGAGTCGAGGCCTCAAGTTGCACAGTCTTCAAATCGTATTGTCAAGGCAGTCTTCATATCCTTTTGAAATCGGTGAACCTTTATCCATGCATTCCGAAAACTAGGCACCTGCCACAAGTACTCTAGCAGTTGTGCAATATAATGGCATATGTTTGAACTTATCATAGATCTGAGTATGTGACCCAGTAAATTCGATGTCCTCATAAATCTTCATCAAGTTGAATACAAGATGCCTTTGGGAAAAGCGATGTCCCTAAAAAAGAGAAGCCATTGCTGGTAATTGCATCCAGGCATTCGAAACCTCCACCATCTTGGCCCTTAAATAAGAGTTCTTGACATAGACTCGACTTGCCATAAACATGATGATAAGATTCATGAAATCATCCAACACAACACCATCTAAATCTCTTAGAACCCGAGAGGTAAAAAATCTCCATTGCATCATCCACAAAGTGTTTTGGCATGGAGGCAAATTCCACTTGACATTTCAGCAGGCAGAGGCATTCTAAATCCACCAACAATGTTTAATTAGCAATGCCAACAATAGCCTGTAGAAACTCAAAGCTTCTTGAAGAAGTGGCATGTCTTGAGCCTCAAAGCAAAGTCTTTGAGAAAACCTATCAATTTTTGTCTTTGCATTATTATTGCAAGCACCCCTCTTTTAGACAGTGTCTCCTAGTTTCACCACTTGCTCTGACAGAGCTTTCAGCCTCATCCATGGTTCTATCAACAAGGACATGCATCTCATCTTATTTTTCCATCAATGAACATCACTAGGATGTGTCTGTCCACAATCATTAGTTTATCATCTCATATATTGACATCAATGCCAACAAACCCATCTGCCATATTGCC
This sequence comes from Larix kaempferi, assembly GCA_027924585.1. NCBI lineage: Eukaryota > Viridiplantae > Streptophyta > Pinopsida > Pinales > Pinaceae > Larix > Larix kaempferi. The sequence goes on from BSBM01000860.1 coordinate 3,009,233, forward strand.
AACATGACCCAGTAAAAAATTTACCACGTATTTGTTATAGGTCAAATTTGCACCTCTCCGTCCGTGATCACCCTGACCTGTTGATCACACAAAAGGACAACTTGGATGGAGGAGCATGTTGACCTTGGATAAGATGACAACTCATTCCATTTCCTGAAAATACTGGAAAACCACAAAAAAATATCATCTTGAGATATGAGCGCTACTATACTCAAAGATACTAGCGCCCATACGCTACTCCACTGTATAATAGTAGCGCCCATATCCAAGTATACGCGACTCCAGTGCAGCAAAGTAGCGCCCGACATTTAAAATCAATTGAGCGCTAGTTGTTAAATACTAGGGTAGCGCTCTATACGCTACTCCACTGAAGAAGAGTCGCGTACATCTTAAAAGATGATTAAAAAATATATTAATTCATCGAGGAGGATTAGTTGATGGCAGTTTCTTAACTCCCCCAACTTCCTCCATAACTACATCTCGACCGGAATTGCTTCTTTGAACTTATAAATACCAAGAAGATTAAAGGAGCAAGGTTACAAATGATTGCTAGAAAAGCTGGAGGATGAGTTAATGGAGAAATTTTAGGACATTGGAGAAGTTGTTACAGAAGACATTCAAACTAGAGCAGAGCCAGAGCCCAGAATCTAGTTGCAACAGCCTGCTTCATTATCAGGTATATTTGTACTGCATTCTAATTTTGACAAATAAAGGTTGAAGTGTTTCCTTGTTCCAATCTGAATGTGTTATGAAATGGCATTTTAAGTTGGATTTATTTTGGTCAATGCTGAATATTAAACATAGTTTTTGTTTATTTCATGCTTTATATGTTGCCCAAAATGTTTGAGGAAGGTATTGTTGTTGCAGGTTTGCTGAAGGAAAAGTAGATTTGGAAACTGGACACGGGACCGAGTCAAGGCTAGGATCAGACTCCGGTAAAAAGGTGTGTTCTCTAAATCTACAATCTATTTCTTTTGTAAATGCCTCTGTAATAACATTAATGCACTTACCTGTCACCCCAACCAAGTTGATAGTTTAGTTTCCTGACTATAGGGTAGAAATATCCGCCAACAGACTGGCGACTCTACTGGGGATATAGAGTTTTTGGCTTTAGGAAACCTTGTTTTTGGGTGTCTTCTCAGTTTATTTTGATTTCTTCGATGTGTTAAGAACCTTTTTAGGTATCCCTTGTCTTTGTCTTGCCTGCTTTCATCAGTTTTTATACCTTCCAAAGTCAGTTTCCAAGCCTTTGAAATATGAGCACTACTCTGATATATGTACAGTAGCGCCCATACGCTACTGTTCTGTATATACAGTAGCGCCCGTTTTGGCATGGGCGCGAGTTGCTCTACTACACAGTAGAGTACATTTCCTGAAGCAGTCATTTTTTTTTTTTTTTTTTTTGCTTGTTTTTCTTTAGCCCTGTGGTGATTTGCTGACTATGCTGTAGGATCCCTTTGATGATTGCATAAGGTTTTTAATTGTTGTTCAAGTCATAGAACCTCTCCTTAAAGTTTTTTCATCTTTTAAACCATTTGTCGACCTTTGGAATTTTTTGAGACCTTTTATTGACTTTTTGGAAGACTTGGTGGTGTTTGGTGACGAACACTTTCACTTTTTCAGACCCTGACTGCTTTTTGCCCGTTTACAAACCTATACACTCCTGTGTCTATTGTTTGTGGTGAAGTTGTCTGCTCTCTACTACCCCCGTCCTTTGTTTAGGGTTTGGTCTTTGGTAGAGCTTGTAGGGTGTCTTCTTTTTGGTCAAGTTTCATTTCTTCCAGGACTTCTTGTCTTCTGCTGGTCACAAGTGCTTTTTAAATAGCTGTAGGCTAGTTTCACCTCTCAGTTTCTTCGTGTTAGTAGGGCATCCTGCTTGTCTACTTGTACTTGGCTTTGTGGTCTTGCTAGGGTTAAACACTTTAGGTCAGTCCTTGGGTGTTCTCTCCTTTGTTTTCTCCCACTTGGTGTCCAAGGTTATAGGCTTTTTCTTAGTAAAAAACCTGTAGATCGAGTCTTTCTCGAGCTAGGGTTTCGACAGCTGTAGGCCTAAGAACGTTTAGCCATACTTACACACTCCGCATTTAAATTTTTATTTGGCTTTCCATCTTTGCATAGTTCTTTTTCGGTTTTTGAAAAAGCAAAAAAAAAAAATTGGTACTTTAAGTTAAATTAGAACTTGTCTTTGTCATTACAAAATAGCTTAGTATATTTTGTATAATTTAAAAAGAAAACAAAAAATCTTTAAGAAAGTTTGCTTAGATTTTCAGTTTCAAAAAAAAAAGTAGATGAAAAAATGAAAAAAATTTGTTGTAGGAAAGATTGAATTATATTTGCATTTTTGTTTTCTTGTTATAACCACGCTCACACACTCACTATCCTTTTTGCGTAATAAAAGCCCCTAAAATTTGTTAATAAAATGAACTAGAAATCTTTTCTTTTTAGGGTACACTACACCAACTAGTTTTGGTTAGGGTCTTGGGTTTAAATCACCTTAAACCACCCAAGATCACACATTGCGCAACAATCGTAGTGAGACTATCATAGGCAAACCCACCTCACTCAAAATTTTCCTGGGAGCATATGCAGTAGGTCATTGCGAGATCAGTTTGTGGGAATACTCCTCCTACTTGCTGTTCGAGCATACGCCAGGATCGGATTGCGTATTGGGGACTCTTTCAAGTTTCGGGCTTAGCTACCCTGCCCACGCTTTCTGATTCGACCGGTGACTGTTCCCCCAGGAATTTTCGGTGTTGTGGTATCCATAGTATCAGACTTCTAGGTTCTTACACAGGTGACAGCAGAGGGTATATCTGCTGTACCTGAGACAGACGTGGGAGGAAACCCCGTCCAGGTCTTTGGGAGGGCGGTTGGGTGATTCCAGCGCTTGCACCCTTAGTCATTATATTGTGGACCCCGGGTAACTGTCTTTCTTCCTTCGTTGATCTGTTCTGGGCCCTAATCATCCCAGAATCTTCTCTGGAAGGCACCTTTGTTTGACTGGTTTGTATACTTAGGAATTTTTTTAGTTGGTGTGCTGTTTGCCCCCTAGTCATAGTGGCCACTAGGTTCTAGGCTGTTATTTTATATTTATAATCACGGAGAATCAACAACTCCGTAGATCGAGAAGGATTCAGAACCTTCCACCTGTTAGAGCAGAACCTATACAACCAGCTAGAAGACAGCGGGTAAACCCCGGTATTTCTTCAGAAATTACCTCTGAAATAGAATTGCTTGAAGAAATACTTATAACAGAAAACCTTGAAATTGAGGTTCCTGAGGAACCACCACCAGGTACCACAGATCAACAACATTTTAGTACTGTTGAGGTGGAAGATCTTACTTCCGCGGAGTATAGCACTCCTTTCAATCCTCCCTTAACTAATACTAGAATTCCGCTTCTGTCACCTATTGGTTTCCAGCAGCCCCTTTTCAGTGCAGATCTTTTGTTTCCCGATCATCTGATGTCTAACACAGGAGGTGAACCAGGGGGTCCCCAAACTCCCACTTTAGGTATGAATACTAGCACAGTTAACCCTTCTTTTACTGCTACATCTAGTCAGGCACAAACCACATCTGTGCCTACTCCATCTTTCAGTTTCAACACTAGTACATTAGGAATGCCTAGTTTTACAACAATGGCATCTATTCCTACGTCTACTGTTGGACCTAGCAGTATGGCCAACTGTGCAACACCTTCTACTTCGCAACCGTTATATCATATCCCTAGTACTTGGGTTTCCACACCTGTGGTAGGACCAAGTGTTTCTGCAAACATGCCAGTCATGGGTACCATGACTGCACCGTCCACATCAGCTTCTACTGGTTTCAACACCTTTGCAGGACCTAACTTGAATCAAGGTAACATACCTGCAAGTAACATCCCTTTTTCCTTATTTTCAGGGGGAGGGGGGTAATATCTTTAACCAGCAATATGGCGGGGCTAACACCCAGCCACAGTGGACGAACCCGCAAAGCACTAATCCACTCTCGTATAAGTGGGGAAATTTTAATAATTCTTTCTCACAACAACAACAACTGCCAGGGGGCAACCCCTACCAACAAATACCTGGGGGTAACCCCTACCAACAATTAACTGGGGGTAACCCCTATCAACAGTTGGTAGGTGGAAACTCCTATCAACACATGGCCGGGGGCAACCCTTATCACCAAATGGCTGGGGGCAACCCCTACCAACAATTCATGGGACAAACGATGGGTGCTTTCTCTTATCAAGCTTCATCTTACCGGCCTCGTCTACCTTTTCTGACAACTTTGAATTTTCCAGACCTTTCGAAACTGACAAATGATCCTGTGTGTCATAACGCCACATGGCCATCAGTTCCCACCAAATTACCTTCGGATATTCCCAAATTCGAAGGCAAAGCTGGTGAAGATCCTGGTGACCATGTCACTACCTTTCACTTGTGGTGTTCTTCAAATTCGTTGAACGAGGATTCCATCAGATTGAGATTGTTTCAAAGGACCTTAACTGGTCCCGCGGCCAAATGGTACATCGAGTTACCTGTGGCTACTTTCTCTAGTTTTGGGGATCTAGCAACCGTCTTTTTGAACCATTTCCAGCTTCCTGTTCGGTATGATGCCGGAACAGAACTTTTGTCTACTTTTAGACAAAACAAAGCCACTCACCTATCTGACCACATTCAGGAGTGGCGAAGATGGAAGAGGCTCATAAAGGCGAATATCCCTCCAGAGTTCCTGCTTGAGTGGTACTTGAAATCACTCCTTCCTTATATTTCTAAGGAAGTAGCGACATCTGGAGTTTCCAATGAAGAAGAATCCATCTTAAGAACTCAACAGTTAGACCTTGTATACGCACAATCTGGTTTACTGTACGAGATTATACCGGACGCACCGAGATCAAACACTGATCTAAGTAGACCCAAACCTGGACCACATGCTGACGGCATAGTGGGTTCAGTTAACTCTGCAGCCTTCGAAGCACTGACCAAACAGGTCCAAGCCTTAACTGTCAAACATTCGACTGCAGACATTGCTTCCGTCACAACCTCTCCTTCTACTTCTGAATCTGTTAATCAGGTTCAGAACAATCAAAAGGGCCCTCGGCAGCCCAACAACAAAAAGAAGGGCAAGAAAGGAGAGGGGAACCAACAAAAGCTCAAAAAAGATAATGCCGAAGAGGGAAACAAAGAAGAGAAGAAGGTTAGGTTCCCTTGTAAACTTTGCAAACAAAACCACCTTACTCATCAATGCCCTCTACTAGAAGAAGCCCAGAAGCTCTTAAGAGAGAAGAAGCCTGCCATCTTGAAAGATCCATTTCCTAAAGGGCAAGGCTCAACTTCTGGCACCTCCAAAACTGGGGGCACTTCGCACGCTTCGGTTGATCAAACATTCATAAATATGGTCAACTCAGATGCACTTTTGCAAACCATAGCTAAGAACTATACCCCGGAAACGCAGAGAAAGGATAAGGAGATTGCTGAATCCTCCACTCCACTCCACATACCTGTGGACCCAATGCCCAAGATTCTGAAAGGTGTCTTGAAGAGGGCATCGCACAATCCCAACACACAGGCTGCTTCCAACTACAATGTGGTTGAAGATCTAGCCCAAACCCCTTGTGCCATGTCTACTCTAGAAGTCTTGCAGAGTTGTCCATTGCAACGAAATGCACTTCTGGCAGCTATTGGGAGTATGGAGTCCTCCAACATGTCTGCGCGATTTGACATGACTGATGTCAAATACCGGTTTCCATATCACGTTGCCCTCCAGATTGAGGTCGTTCATGGTCCAATGACCATCAGACGAGCTGTGGTAGATGAGGGAGCGTCGACTTGCGTAATGTCGATTTCCTGTTGGAAAGCTCTAGGTTCTCCTGAGTTAGTCCCTTCCAACACAATGCTTACTGCATTTGATGGCAGAACTTTCCATCCACATGGAGTTTTGCCATCATTTAATGTCACTTTGGTCGGTAAGACAGTTGCTGTTGAGATTGAAGTTCTGCACGCTCCGCTCGATTACAACATGTTATTGGCAAGGAGTTGGACTTATGCCATGCAAGCTATAGCATCGGCAATTTTTCGAGTGGTCATGTTCCCATTTGAAGGTAAGATCGTTACAGTCGATCAAATTTCTTTCACTCAAGGAAAACACCAGACTTCTTCGGAAACTACGGTTCCTATGATTGATCAAACCACTCCAGTTAGTGAGATTTTAGGAGCAGGACTTTTTGGATCACTAATTGGCACTTTTGACCTACCCACTCCTACTTTATTTGTTGGTATTGAGGGATGCTCATCGTCTGAAACTCCTATGGTTAGTTCAACAATCGACTCCGAGTTTCTCCCAACTAATACAAACCCCTCAGTACCCACCCCTGTTGTAGAAGTTACTCACTTAGAATCTTATCAAACTACAACAGAAGATATATTGACTCTGCCCGTGTCTGTCGACTCAAACATGGATTGTGCCACTACTCAGACACCTAACCCGATTCATTCTCTCAACAGTGCAGGAATTACTTTACCTTCTGATGAAGAAATGTTAGAAGCCCTGAATGACCCGGATCATCCTCATGAACATATAAATCGCGTGTCTTTCCTGTTTCCTTTTCTTCACTTATTAGAGAGAGGTGAATTTTGTTCACCACCCGATGAGAATACTGGTCTCACTCCTTCACAAGTTGCCATTGTTGAAGCAAATAGAGTACATACTTCGTTGGTGAACATTTTTACTGGGGTCAACGGAAATTTTTTCTTTGAAATGGGATGTTATCTCGATGAAATAATCCCGTATACCAACCTTTTCTGTGAGTTCCATAACACCTTTGCCCGGCCTCCTGAGGAAGATCCAGGAATTGACCCTACCTGAAGAAGTACTACGCCTAGGTTGAAGTACTTTTTCTTGTAACATAACTGTATATTTTTGTATAGTTAGTTTTGTTATGCTCGTTAGGTGATCTTATGTGTGTTTCTCGTTTCGTGTACCAGATGTCAACCGCACATTTCCTAGGATTTGCTGATGGCGCTAGTCGCCACACCTGTCAGTTGGCTGCAGCAGCTTGGGTCATTTATTCACCCGCTGACCAACTTGTCTCTTCGGGGGGGGTTTGTTTGGGACCTACCACGAACAATGTGGCTGAATACAGTGCAGTTATAGAACTTCTCCGAGATGCCCTCAGTCATGGCATTTCATACCTGGAGGTAATGCTTGACTGACAACTAATTGTATTTCAGTTAACAGGTGTCTATCGGATCAGAGATCCAGGATTGCTACGTCAGTTTCTACGAGTTAGATTATTGGAAAGACAATTTCATTCTATCAGATATGAACACATTCCAAGAAGTTTAAACACTTTAGTTGATTCATTAGCAAATTATGTGTTAGATTGGCATTTGCATCATACATTGTAAACAACATTCCACACATAAAATTTAAACGCATACACATGTAAATAACCGATACTGTATATATAACTGGTACCGTATCAAAAAATATGAGTTTTGAGTCACGAGTCTCAAAAACCCTAATTAATCAATTGAAACACAAAATAAGGTATAACACTGATCCAAGTTCAATTTTCACTCAATTATTGTCGGATTCGTCTCCTAAGCTCAAATTTCTTAATGATAAACCTTGTCAGTTAGCTAAACATTCCAAATTCATATATCATTTAAGATTTTTGCGACATCGACTAATATTTTGTGAAAACCTAGTTTGTGGCAGGACATGAAGCTACGATCCCAGAAGCTGACCCTTAAGTCATTTTAAGCTCTTGCTTGGACTATTTAAACCTAAACAAGATTGCCGAGCAGACTTGTCCTCTTCAATCTCGTTAAAGTATCCGAAGGCTCATCCACTCAGGTATAGAATTACCCCTTTTTCGGGCCTCAGTGGATTAAATACGGAAAATGTATACTCTAGGTATACTCCTGTATGCGCTAGAAGAGTTCTCCTTTCATTGTTTTATACTTTTTCGGGGGAGGAGACTAACTATACGAAAAAGGACCTTCTGGAGTCTCTCTTTAGGGTTTTCAGACTCTCTAAATATGAAAATACCAAGCGAGCATTCACCTACTCGGGCTCGATGTGAAATCCACGAGAGGGTAAGTAGAGGACTGTTTAAGTTTTTCAACTCTATAAACAAGAAAACACCGCCGAGCACAGACCAATCCGGGCTCGATATAAAATCCACGGATAGGTGAAAAGAGGATTGTTTAAGTTTTTCAGACTCTATAAACAGGAAAACCCCGACAAGCATTAATCTGCTTGGGCTCGATACTAAAATCCACGAGCAGATATATGGAGTTATTGTTTAAGTTTTTCAGACTCCTTAAAATTGAAAACACCGGCGAGCAAGAACAGATCTCGGCTCGATACTAAAATCCAGAGATCAGTACATATAGAGTAATCTTCTATCTCTTCTTCGAACTCTTTAAATTATGAAGAAGGTACTGAGTCTTCTTCTCATGGGCTCGTTAAACTATTTACATGGTTGGACCTATTGAGTTTTCATTCTTTCTTGGACTCATTAAATCCACAAGAAGGGTATTCTTTTATCTAAAAAGAATAAGGAATGGGAAAACATATCATATCTTCATTGTCAAAGGCAGTTTCAGTCAAGTCCTATCCTTGAACACAGCACCGACTTGAGTCTATCTTGTCGGTTGGGTTTAGTTTTTGGCCTCAGGGTGAACCTTTCCTCCGAGTTATTTACTCCCCCGGTTGGTTATTCTTCCAACCATATGGAGGGTCTGTTAATGTCTCTTACATTTCAGACTTATTTACCCCATTATGTCAGACACTGCCTAAGTCACTTTGTGTCGTGCTCACTGTTCAAGGATATACCCTGTGTCGGCCATTCTGTAGTTTACCTTGACCTCATGTGTCGGCCTTCCTAGTGTCAGTATTGTCGCATATTGATCCATATCAGCTCTTACCAGTTGAGTGTTCCTCGAGTTGGATGATGGAGGATGCCTTAAGGCCTCCCTTCCAACGGACTTCTTCCCATCGACATCAAATCATTATTCTGGGATTGAAGTTTAGAGTTTCGGTTAGTACCTTGGAGATTGCAGTCACCAGTGGCAATTTTCCTCGCTGTTGAATGATGAGAATACATCAATGTCTCTTCTTCGACAAGATTCCCAAGTGTTCGACTCCAAGTCCATCTATTCACATTTGGTGAATCGTACTTGGTACCTTGGACCCCATCATCATTATCGGTGGAAGTCCTCGCGTTTGTTAACGGTATACATCAATGACCGGTAATCAGACGATGCCCTCCATGTTCGACTGTCAGCTCATCTATTCACATGGTTCGGGTTTGTACCTAGGGTTGTTGTGGGATGAAGACCTTGGGATTTTGATGACATAACCTAATTTTGTTATCACCCAAGTTGCGCAAGACTGAGCCTCACTTATATACGGCTCTCCATGAGACATAGATCCAGTGTGTTGTTATGGCTATCATCTCTCAGTTTGACATGGATCCACGCTTGTATTTCAAGTGGCCATGCTTTTATATACATCTCCTTGTTATGTATCGGAGATCATGTTGTATCACACTACACATCTATAAGATGTCAACAATGTAATTGCTCGCTGACCTTGATCTTTGTTGCAGGTTTCTTGCGACTTGTTCTGCGGTTCTGTGCTCCTCCTCTGGTTTTGGATTATAATGTATTTCGGCCATCATTTCTCTCTGACCTCACACATTAGGGGGCATCTGTTATAGGTCAAATTTGCACCTCTCCGTCCGTGATCACCCTGACCTGTTGATCACACAAAAGGACAACTTGGATGGAGGAGCATGTTGACCTTGGATAAGATGACAACTCATTCCATTTCCTGAAAATACTGGAAAACCACAAAAAAATATCATCTTGAGATATGAGCGCTACTATACTCAAAGATACTAGCGCCCATACGCTACTCCACTGTATAATAGTAGCGCCCATATCCAAGTATACGCGACTCCAGTGCAGCAAAGTAGCGCCCGACATTTAAAATCAATTGAGCGCTAGTTGTTAAATACTAGGGTAGCGCTCTATACGCTACTCCACTGAAGAAGAGTCGCATACATCTTAAAAGATGATTAAAAAATATATTAATTCATCGAGGAGGATTAGTTGATGGCAGTTTCTTAACTCCCCCAACTTCCTCCATAACTACATCTCGACCGGAATTGCTTCTTTGAACTTATAAATACCAAGAATATTAAAGGAGCAAGGTTACAAATGATTGCTAGAAAAGCTGGAGGATGAGTTAATGGAGAAATTTTAGGACATTGGAGAAGTTGTTATAGAAGACATTCAAACCAGAGCAGAGCCAGAGCCCAGAATCTAGTTGCAGGAGCCTGCTTCATTATCAGGTATATTTGTACTGCATTCTAATTTTGACAAATAAAGGTTGAAGTGTTTCCTTGTTCCAATCTGAATGTGTTATGAAGTGGCATTTTAAGTTGGATTTATTTTGGTCAATGCTGAATATTAAACATAGTTTTTGTTTATTTCATGCTTTATATGTTGCCCAAAATGTTTGAGGAAGGTATTGTTGTTGCAGGTTTGTTGAAGGAAAAGTAGATTTGGAAACTGGACACGGGACCGAGTCAAGGCTAGGATCAAACTCCGGTAAAAAGGTCTGCTCTCTAAATCTACAATCTATTTCTTTTGTAAATGCCTCTGTAATAACATTAATGCACTTACCTGTCACCCCAACCAAGTTGATAGTTTAGTTTCCTGACTATAGGGTAGAAATATCCGCCAACAGTATTGCAGGGATGTTAAAACCAGAGCTAAAAAACAAAACTTGGGATAGACCAAATAACCCTTACCCAGTAACAAACCATATTGGACTAAAGCCTGATCACCATTCCGTCAAAGCCATTAAATAACAATGTGTGCAGAAATTTTGACTTGATACAAACTAGGCATCAAGATGAATGAGGTGTAATATTTTAGGTTTTTAAACCTCAAAGAGGTCACTAGGTTTAGTCCCGCCATCCATTAGCGCCCAGGAAATGAGGACTCTAAAAGATATACAAGACCGAAACAATCATTCCTTGTTATACACATTTACATACAAGAAAGTGATTACTTTCACAAGGGGAGAGATATGGCATAAGACAATGACCTCAATGTAAAGGAGGATCTGGGACACTTATGAGATATGTTTACAGTAAAAAAACAAGTATGAGAATCGCTCACCCCTTGGTCACCTTGACTACCTACAACCTTTGTTTCCCCCCATGTGTTCATCACCTATAGATCCCATTCTTCAACAACTCTAGTCACATTAGCAACCATTCAATGCAAAACTTGAAACCCTTGAACTTGGATTATGTTGATGCCCTTTGCTCTTGGATTGCCTCCACCTTTATATCTACCGAACTCTTATAATCAAATCCACCAAGTGGATATGCCCATAACTTCACAACATCCTTGAAAAAAAAATTTTGCAAGGAACCTTTGTGGGCACAAAGGTCACATACTTGGAAAATCTATCTACTATAACAAATATTCCATTGTATCTTTGTGTCATTGGAAACTGAGTTATGAATTCCATTGGAAAACTTTCCCACAATCTCTCTGGCATGTACAAGGGCTCAATTGGACTTGCTAGCAACTTGGTGTCAATCTTGTCACATTGGAAAACTATTAAATTCTACACAAACTCTTAGGCATCCTTCTTCATGCACTATTAGAAGGAATCTCATTCTAGTAGGGTAAAAGGTTCCTTTCTATACCTAGGTTCTCAGCACAAAGAGAGTCATGGCACTAATTAAACAACTCCCTTCATAGGTTAGTACACTTAGGCATATAAATTTGACCACCAAAGTAAAGCAATCAGTCCTTCACCTAGAACTTCCTAGTCTTAGGCACTAATTAAACAACTCCCACCTAGAGAGTCATGGCACTAATTAAACAACTCCCTTCATAGGTTAGTACACTTAGGGATATAAATTCGACCACCAAAGTAAAGCAATCAGTCCTTCACCTAGAACTTCCTAGTCTTCTCTCCCTTTCGTGTTTCGTGATGTTCAAGGCAGTGAGGTCAAACTCCAACCCTGCCTTGATCCTCTCTTGCAAATATACCAAGACTTTCACTAGGATATCTTATTCTTGATTTTTTTTCTTGCTCAACACCTTGTATTCCAAACACAATTTGAGTTATCAAGTATCCTTCCTTGTTTAAAAGAGGATTGATGCATAGTGAATATTTATTTATTTTATAATCAATTTATATATATATATATATGAATATTTATTTATTTTATTTAATTCATTGTCAAAATAAATTTAACTTAAATTAATCTTTATTAAATTGATTAAATATCATAAATTGATCTTTATTAAATTAAAATTATTTGTAAAAAACATTGATCCAAACTATACTAATTCTAATCAATAATAACGTTAATGTGATCTTTCTTTCTTTTTTTTTCAGTGGAAAAAAGTCATTCTATTTCTATTCATCAAGTTCAAATACAGTGCGAAAATACAACACAACTGCTAACAGCCTCAAAACCATAATAAAAATCCACCTACATCCACAGTGTGGTCCATAACAGAAAAAGTCAAAAAACTAATTCCCAGTGTGGTCCATAACGTTTAATGGGGTCCAGGGAGTCGGTTCATTCGAAATCCCCCCACTCGAATCTGCAATACCAAGAGAAGGGATGGACTCACCATCCATATAAGGGATCCCAGAGTTACTAGACAATTGTGCAAGGGAAGGCATAAAGGAAACCCTCTCACAAACGGCCTTTTCCGGCACCAGATATGGGATGGGTACACACACATCCCCAACCAGGGAAGTAGGTCCAGTAGAAGAAGCAGGGTCCGAAACAGAGACAGAACTGGAGAGAGAGTCCATAGTAGCCCCACCCAGTCCCGACACCGTGGAATCAGGATGGGGAACGGGTCTGCAAAGTTCACAAGCCTCCCTCTCAACCCGGTGTACACAACCGTTCACACAAGGAGTCACTACATAATCAGTCCCATAATCCAGTCTAAGCTTGACCCTACCCTCAGAAATACGACAGTCAATAGACTGTTATTAATAATAAAATCTAATTCCGCCACATTCAAATCTTTATATGGTGTGAGGGAGGACTTCAACTTACCCAGGGAAATAGTAGGCTTAACAGTGCCAGCGGCCCGAGTCTGAACGTCCTTCAATAGTCTATCCCCGTTCACAGATGACCAAACCGGAGACCTCGAGCCCGGATCTCCAGTTGATTTCCCAGGACATCTCGCCGAAACATGCCCCGTCTTCCTGCAATGAAAAAATCTAAAAGGAAAACGGTGATAGTCCAACTTCTGCATGAATTTGATGTTTCCCTAGCATATCTCGACTTCCCTCGGGAGGCCCCTACCCAGATCCATTTCCACCATGACCCAAGCCACCAATCTATCGACCCCATGAAGGGACTGCTTATCCGAGCGAACAAAGGAACCAAAATGGTTTTCCAACCCCATGAGTACATTCTTCGTCCATAGAGAAATCGGGAGCCCCGGGAGCATCATCCAAAGATGCCGAATAGTCTGTCACTCCCTGAGTGGATCAAAGGAAAGATGCCAGAGCTTAAGAAATATAGACCCATATTTGAAGGCCCACTTTCGGTCCAATATAATGCCCGTTTGTCGATTCTCTGGTAGAATGAACAAAATCCAACGATTAGGTAGAATATTTACCCGAGGCGTAAGACCTAAAAGGGGCATCCATTGTTTTTGCACCCATTCCAGTATCTCTTCCTTTGAGCCGGACGTAAACTCCAACCTTCCCACAATAGCCCTCGCATAGAGCATTTCCACATGCTCCAAGTTTGTGTTCTCAGGAATGAAAAATTGGTGTTGTCCCTCCCATTCCTTTATGGTATTAAATCTCCCTCGTCTTCGAGCCCATCTACCACCTATCGATGCATGTCTGGGATAAAAACCTACTCCTCCATCCCTTGGAGCGTCACTAAAAGAATAACCCTAAGGGTGCTCTACCTCCAAAACTGCCGATAAAACCTCTACCACCTTTTCAACCCTCGACTCCAATCGATCACCCGGTATAAGTGAAGGTGGTTAAAGATCCATAAGTGCGCCTTACACCAGACCATAAAAACCTAGGAATCCTGTCACAACCGCAGTACAGTAGCCAACCAGGTGTAGGCACCAAAGTCCTAGACACGACCGATAAGAAGGGCAGGTGTATAGTCACAAACCTGGCTCAATAGCCCCGAACAATTCCAAACATCAACCAGTACAAAAAAGAAGGGGATCGGATGATCGACAGCCCAAAACCCCATCAACCAGAAAACAAACCCCAACATACAATAACGGACCCGTGAACATTGCCATCCAGATTAGCCAAATACATACCTTTTTTTACTCCGCCACCGTCCCCCAAAAAAACACTGCAGGAGAAAATCCACTTCCCACTTTTTGTATTAACACTTGGTTGATACTAGAGTCAGTCCGAAGAACTGATTGGACTCCAAGCCCCACAGTGTTTTCATGCTACAGGGAGCAGGTGCTGCAACAAACTGTAAAAAATCCATCCAACTCGATTTCATAGCACATATGAAATTTATATTCAATACTCATTAACTTAAAATTTGTTTTTAAAAACTTTTGTATACATGAACATATAAGTGTTGAAATTAAAGCTGAACCTCAAAACCTTTGAAAATTCACGTATTGCTTGCAACCTCAAACAAACAGCAGTTACCACACCTTAGCCTAGCCACTCCCAGCTTACCTCTCCAGTGGAATTGGATTAAAAATTATCTCAAACCCTAACGACCTTTACGTGGCGGTTTTTGGTGGCTAAATTGAATATTCCTCTCCGTCAAATAATAGTCAAATATCCTTGCAGAGCTTGGCTGGTGAATCCTTTCCGTCTCAGTCAAATATCCTTGCCAGAGAATTTTCCTGGGCTGGTGAACCCTTACTGTCAGATAACAGTTAAAAATCTTTGACGGAGAAGCAATAGCCAAGGGGAAAGCTGGACGGGGACGAATTCGTTGCTCATGGCAGGGTTTGGCCGAATTTGGCGCTCACGGGCGAGTTAATTGCATACTGGATCTCCTGTCCATGAATTTAATGCTGTAGCTAGTATTTCTGATTACGAATTTAATGTTGGTCGCTTCCATATGGTCGAGTATCTGAATCCTCCATTTTGTAGTTCACTTCTCATCACACCGCCTCCAAAAATAGCCCCTTTTCCAAACCTTCTCATGTCCTTTTTCTGGCAATATCTTATGAAGCTAACTAGATCGAGTGACCATTTGATCTTCTTGTTAAAGCGATGGGCGGGAAGGGAAATCATTTTTATGGTAGTGTCTTATGAAGCTAACTGGATCGAAGTGACCATTTGATCTTCTTGTTAAAGCGACGGGCGGGAAGGGAAATCCAGAGTAGGCGAGAAGTGAAATGAAGATGGGTTCGTTTATGTCAAAAATGGGTTGCATTGGTAGGATGTGCTTACTCTCAATACAATTATTACGAAGCCTAAAACTCTCAAAAAATTGCATAGAGAGAGCATGTTGTATGAGCAACAGAGAAGGGGGAAGATAATTTTCAAGCAGGAGCTCAAGAAAGTGTAAAAGTCTTTGCTATCCGTGGCTGAGGTACATTTCTCTCAAAACTGACATATTGAGTTCAGAGTTAGAATTTTCTCTCAAAACTACAAACTATTTGAGTTAAACTTGGAACCCTATCTCACAACTATCACCTAAAAAAAGTCGAGTGAGATCATTTTCTCAATATCTGGGGCAGAGTAGTACTTACCAAATTCATTTAAGTAATCGAGCAATAACTTTGTAAAAATATGAGTTAGAACTTCTGCTTCTGGTGAACAATTTGATTCAGGACAGTTGAAATCCAGCTTGATGTAAGCCTTTGGAGTAAAGAACATTGTGTATGCCTTATACCATAACCTTGAAAATTCAGATTTGCGTAGCAACACAGGATGTTTGACCTGCTTGTCATTGTCAAAGAATCTATCAGGTATTTGTAGTCAAAGCAGTCAACTTTATAAAAACCTTCCTGAACACTACCAGAACAAACTTACAAAGAGAAACACTGTAAAACATAAATTTGTCATGAAGGGACATTTTCATAACCTTTTCCTCCACTTGTTCCCTTAACTATTGTTTCCTTAAGGGAGATATGCTTCCTTTAACTGTTGTTCCCTTGTTTTCGGCATTGTATTCCTAAAGTTAGCCTTGAGTTAGCCCTATTTAGTTTTTTTCTTCTTCTACGTAGGTACTTATTTAGTGTAGTTAGGAACTTTGCAGCATAGATAGGTAGGTGCAAAATAGTTTTTGAAAAAGAAATTAAGTCTTGTACTAGAAGTGTGGTGTTTGGAAAAGTCAAACTCATTTACCATGATTTTTAACATCTAGTAAGCTAAGGAAAAAAAAAAGTTTTCCAAACTAGCAAAATGCTCTAATTTGTAAATGTATCTCAACATAAGTAACCAGAACCTGTTAATGAAGTAAAAACAAGAAATACACTTTTTCTTAGTAAAAGAAAACACATAAAACAAATTTGAATCTGTGGACCAACTAGAGGCAATTTAAATGTTGTTGTGCTCAAGCTGAAGTCCACTCACTTTCCAAGTGATGGCATGGTCTTATTCATTTATTTAATTTAGACTATGTGCTCATAAAGTTGTATACTTTCCATATAGCCATACTAATTCTGGCTATTCTTCCAAATATGTGCTATGGGGAACAAAACAATTAAAAGATGTTGCAGTGTTACCTCATTAAGAGGAAACAAAATGGGAGTTTCATTTTTGGCCTTATAGGTTTGGAATGGTGGTTGTGAATGTGTTGTGTCCATGATGTAATTATATAGAGAGAGATAGGATGATGAAATAGTTTGATTGTTGTGTGGAAAAAAATTGTGTTTAAATTGAATGTTTATGTGTCTAATTTGATATCTGAGATGTTCTAAATTTGGATATGTATTTCAATTTGGCCATGATTAAACAATGGCTTAATCCTGAATGATTGTTTCTCTCTGAAGATAATATAAAGTTGTCTTCAAACCTTCCCTGAACATCATTGCACTGTAATTTTGTTCATCCATCTTGGCTACAACGTTTCATTAGCAAATACCCAATCTACAAAAGTTGAAGAAGAGCCTTTCCCTAAATATTATTTTGTAGCCAAAACCTTCTCCATCCATGCAATATATTTCGTCAATTGGAGAATTGTAGCACTAGCAATGCCATAAACAAAATTGGCATCTTCTGTATCATCACCTACATTGGCCAAAGAAGGTTGCGTTGCATTTGAAGGGGGGTCTTTTATTGCTTGATATGATGTTTAGAAATTTTCTGTAGACTTTGACATTTCTTCCAAATTAAGCATAGGATTTCCATTGCATCTAAATGAACATGGCCATTTTCCTTGGGGAATATGGCTATGTGGTTGTAAATGCAAAACGTGAGACGGCTCTGCATTAAATTTTTGCCAGACACTCACAAATAAAAAAGATACCAGTATTCAAATTCTTTCTTTATATGTTTTAGGAGGTCTGGGGGAATTTCTGATTGTGGAAAAGGTCCCCCAAAGAATGTATAATTCCAAATCTTGGCTACCATTTGTTGTAGCTTGATTAGAGTAGCATGTCTGCCATACATGTCCCAATCTTGCAAAAGGTAAGCAATAGTGTAATAGGTCATCTATAATGTGGAGTTTGACAATGACTCAATAAGAAATTGTTCATCCTAGGGTCCATTAATTAAAGTAACTTAATGTATGTTCAGATCCATGCATAGTCTCATCATAGTAAAGCGACATCTTGGTTAAACACTCCTATGTTTTTTCTTTCCACTCAGATTCACCATACATTATATACCATTGATTAGTAAGGGCCACAATGCATTCATCACTTGAACTAGAGATTATCTTTTTCTCGAGCTCACTATCTATGATTGCCTGGCCTATTTGCAAAAGATTTTTCCTTATTAGAGGTTTTGCTTCTTGAAATTTTGTGCCCTTGAAATTTCCCACTATCATTGTTCCATCTGTGAAACCTTTCAAATAAGTTAATATCTTTGCTTCAGCAAGCTTGTGTTTTTAATTTTGGCTGTTGATCTTCAAATCCACACATTTTTTTCGACTGACTTATGCTTGAATTCTGGAATGTTGATTATCATTTTGATATTTCATATTTGTTGTTTTCAAATGGCCTTGGAATTTGCATGTTTGATCTCTATGTTTGATGTCATAGGCATTTTCTTTTTCAGTTCAGGTTCAGTGGCATGATATTTGTTGTGAGTGGGTGGTCTTGAGGTTTATTTATTGAGAACATATGTTTGTCTTGACCCCACAGTGCTGTGGATTTAGTTGTGTAGTATATACACTATGTCTTGTGAGCTCATTATGAGTTGGCTGGAGGTGCCAATCTGATATGCACTCCAATTGGGTGGAACACAAGTCTTCACAAGCAGATTATTACTCTTCTTGAGGAATTAAGACCTAGATATTGATACTCAATTTTCTTAACCTTCCAACCGTGCCCATGCATGAGATAGTGGTCTCTTCCAAGCACTGTACGCTAGATGCCTTGTTAACTGTCCTGTAGCTGCCCAAAAAGGTACCACGATTCCCACAGAGATTC
Source organism: Larix kaempferi (assembly GCA_027924585.1). Lineage (NCBI taxonomy): Eukaryota > Viridiplantae > Streptophyta > Pinopsida > Pinales > Pinaceae > Larix > Larix kaempferi. The sequence goes on from BSBM01000860.1 coordinate 3,027,841, forward strand.
ACGTCTTCTCTAGAGTGCACACCCCCTTCCAATGGTTAACTTGATTAAGTATTTGTTGCTGCCCATAATAGAGGAGCACTTTCACGTGAGTTAATGGAATGTCTTCAGCAATGACAATGGCTTGCAATATTTCACATATCAGCCAATAATACACAGCAGTGAAGAAGCTAGGAGTTTCCCTCATAAGAGTGGAGAAAGGCTACCTTGAGCCAGTAGTGAAACGCCCTTGTACAACCTCTCTTCCTTTAATACGCAGCTGCCATGATATTTGAGGAATATTCCCTTGTTTGATGGGCTAAATCACTGCCCACAAATAAGGAAGGAATGCACCCTCAATGATTGGAGCAATAGAAGACGTTAGATCCTTGCAACTAATAATAGTTAGGATGTAATCTTGAATTGCTATGATAGATCTAGGTAATCTATCCATTAAAATTGGTTAGGATGTATAGATTCATCTCGAAGCTTTTTCATACATATGGATAAGGCATTTCCTTCAAACTCTATTGTCTCAATTTCCTATTTGTTCACATCATCACTTGGCTGCGATGAACATGTGGTAGGAGTCATTAAATCATCTTCTTTGTATGACCCACAAATGTGACTAGGTGTCCAAGTATAATGGCACGTGAAACAACACTGCTCTCTTCTCATTTTAGGAGGTCCTGTAACTTGTAAACCCAAAGAAATCAATTCCACTTCAGTCAACTGGTATTTGATCTTTTCAATTTTCTGCTCAACCAACCCTTTTGATAACTCATGAGCTATGGGAGAAAAAAACTACTCCTTCCTCCAAATGGTCAACAAGTTAGATAGCAACTGCTGGGATATATCATTCTCCTCATCTAAAATTAGAGACAAAACAGTTTGCATTGCTATTGTAACATTCCCTGCATGATAAGTTGGACTCAAGTAGGAAACTGATAAGTAGCAACTTTGACATCTGATTTGAGGTCTAATCAATCACTGTAGCACTGGATCTCTGCCAAATTCCCGTCTAGTCCTGTGCTCTATCTGGAGCCTGAAGTAAAAAATGGCCCCAAGTTTAATATTCTGTTAGTTTCTTCAAATTTTTTTTTTCATATATTTATCCTATGATAAGTTTAATTTTTTACTATGTTTTTAATTGCAGGTCCAGTTTTGGGGCAAATGGACAATTTAAAAGTGACTTTAGATAAAAGAGAGAAATACACTATTTACGTTGAGGTGGATCAAAATATGGCACCATTACACAAGAGAAATAGCCATAAAATAAGGGGTGTGGATGAGAACCAAAAAATAATAGAGGGAGCAAAAAATGTTGACCTATGGGCAAAGGGAGAGTTATTCCCAATAGATCCTACCACAAATTCTTGCCCAGACTTTAAAAGTGTAACAGGACTAGTGAAGTTCTTGTGCAATGGAAAGAAAGGATTGCTAGGATATTGTGAAAATTTAAGGGGAACTTATAAATATCTTGAGGAGAAAGTGGACAGTCTAATCAAAACAATCTATGATTTGGAGTACAGAAACTACAAGTTGGTTGAAAGAATTAATTAAATTCAAAACATTAATTTGGTTGCAAAGGATGAGATTACAAGTTTACAACAAACCATCTTCCTGCAAAATCAAAATATTATGAGCATCCTTGAAGAAAATAAAACTCTGGGCAAAAATGTTAATAGTTTAAAACTTGAGGCTGTTGCTTTAACAAGGAGTTTGAAAGCAATCAAGAAAACACCACTTGGAGGAAGAAATAGAATTAAGAAAATTACTAGCATTTCTTCCTTGGTATCCACTGGGGGTACAATGAGAAGGAGAGTATATGCTATAAAGTCGCTCATGAGGACAAACAAGACAAAAGAAATCGAAGAGGGGGCAAACTTGTCTTGTATATTGAAGTCCATGTTCAAGAAAGATGAGATAATATCTATGATTGGACAACCTCGTTTTAGTTCCCTTAGAAAAACTCTTATTGATCAAGTGATAAATCAAATAGCGGAGTCCATGAATGTAGAGAAAGTTCAAAGTGTTTGCGATGATACTGGGATTAGTAGACGAGGTTATCAAACACTCGTTAAATGCTTACAAGAAGGAATGGTGCAGGTAGGAATTACTAAAGTTGTCATTCGTCGTCCTTTTCATATAGAAAATGCTCGTGCAAGAAGCAACAAGAATATTGTTGACCTAGTGGGTGACATGTATCATATAGAAGCAAATAAGGAGATAAAAAAAAGGGTGCGAAGAAAAATACTCAAACTGAAATTCTTATATTAAATTCAAAAAACAACATATGGTTAGATCTAGAGAAGATGTTGCAAGCTATGGTAAAATTTTATGATATTTCCATAGAGGAAGCACATGGAAAATTGGTTTTTGTCATCAAATTGGATGAGATGGAACTCATTAATAGTGAAAAATATGAAAGAGTTTTCGTTACATTAATGAATAGGGCCATGGATCGTAATATTGAAGTAACTGATAAAAAATATTTCTCTGTCCAATCTGAGAATCACATATGGTGGTTGGGATTGTTTCGCATTTCTAAGGAATCTCATGAAACATTAAAATGGGTTTTTTTATCAAACTTCAATACCCACAATAATTTCCTCACATAGAATGGGAGAAAAACTAGATGTTGACGGTTATGGATCATATGAAGTTGAATGGCATATAGCAGCTAATTTAAAAACTCTAAAATGCATGTACAATGTTGGCCATGGTGCTAATTGAAAACATAGTTGCATTTATTGTATGCACACAAGGAAGAAATAAAAATTGCCAAGTGGTGGGTGGTCAAATGGGATTACGAGTTGTAGACAAGACCTCCCTCCAAATAGAGATGAGATGGATAAAAATATGGATCCCATATTGCCTATACCACTTACAAGAGTACATATATGTACGCTGGATGCATTTGTAAGAATTGTTGATAAACTAGTGTACCTTTCTATTCTATTTGTTTGGAATAAGCTGCCACATGAAACTGCTCAAAATTCAATTGAAGCAATTGAGAAGGTTCTTTCTAATGCGGGTTTGCATGGAGGTAATGTGAAAATTTGCAAAGATACAAAATTGTCAGGGGCTCGAGGTAATGTTCCTTCTAAACCATCCATGGGTGGGGTTAAAGCACGCCACTTTATTGCAGATGTCATACCATCAGAAAAAGGTCAGTGGGAAATTTATAAGGACCTTATTGATGCAGAGGATGATCGAACTGATAATGGTAGATCTGATTTAAGAAAAAGAAAAGTTTGGATGGCTCTTTCTACTTTGTTCTCACTAATGGACAAGGATAAATTTGAGAAAGGGGATGTTATGGCTTTCACTACAGCAGTTACACATTTTACAAATGAAATGATTGGGGCATGGGGAGAAAATGAGATCACACATTACATGGTAGGCATCATTTCTTCCTTCCCCATGCATCATATTCAAAACTTTTTATTATGTCATTCTTAATTAAAAAATTTAATTTATCATTTTTATTCTTGCAGCACATACTCTATGCTCATGCACCATGATTTGCCAACGAGTATGGTAGCTTAGGAATTTGGAATACCCAAGGAATGGAAAAATCTCATAAGCAAGCACAAGTAGCATATCATAAAAATACTCAACATGGAGGTGGATCCAAACCTTCAAATCCACTTGTTCAAATGTTTGAGTGGTTCTATAGACGGATAGTATCAAAGTTTACTCAAAAAGTAGATAGTTCTAGTGAAGACTCTGTTGAAGAATGGGTAAGGGATACGCATATAAGACAAAAGTGTGAAACATGGGAACAATCTAAAGGTAGAGATGCTTGTACAGAATGGCGTTAAAAAAGAATAAGGAAGGGTAAAAAATGGGTTTTGGAAGAAGATACAGGCCAAGAATTACTTTAAATTATATATGGCAAGTACATATTCCACTGTGCTATGTTTGATATGCATTGCGTTGTTTTAAGTGTTGGAGTTGCATCTAAATATTGTTGTTTTGTAAATGAATTATCAATTACATGGTGTTTATAATATCATGAAAATTGGAGTTTAACATATCACTATCTCTTGCAGGATATTTCATTGGCTGTGGCTATGGGTTTTGCCATGCAGATTGCCATGTTTGTGGTTGTTTGATTTTGTGCAACTTCAGAAGATGTCATTTATTGTATTTTTATTGTACTTGATTGTACAAGCTATTGATTCCTAACAGTTGTTGTGCAAGACAATCAAATTGTTGCTTTTTGTCTAGTCTTCAATCTATTTGTGACATAGGTGTTAAAGGTATTTTAGGCTGTTCAGCATACTGAGTGCTTACATAGTTTACATTGCACATGATTTTGTCTCTTTGCACTTGGAACTTTATCTTCTGGTGCTATAATGTTGCATGAGTCATGGTTATGGTTCCACATAAATATCATGATTTGTGTATGGGTACTTATGAGAGTTCAACTTCATGTTCATTGATGTATGTATGTGCCTGAGTTATTGTAATTTTGTAAGTTGATTATCTGAGTTATTGTAATTTTGTAAATTGATATCAATAAGTTATGCAATGAAATCAATTATTTTTCTTATGTTCAGAGTTCTGGATTTGGTTGTTCCATTCTATCTAATTTGAATGCAAATAGACATCAAGGTGCTTAAATTGGATCTCAGACCCAGAAAGTAACATAATGAATGATTTGAGGCTACTTATCGAACACCTTGGGTGATTCCCAATCTATGTTATATGATGATGCTAATAAATAATGCGAGCATGTTTTTCGCAACTTGGGTGATTCCCAATCTATTTTATATGATTATGCTAATGAATAATGTGAGCATCTTTTTCATGAACCCTATAAAGTATATAATTCATTCAAGGGTAGGCTATCCTCGACTGTGGCTGCCACTAACATTTTACTTCATATATGTTTTTTGGGTCATTTCCCTTCATAGATGTTCTGCGGGTCTTCATATTAGAGGCCTGTAATCACTCATGTTGAGGTTGTAAAAAACTCTTCTTAAGCATATAACCATTTCAAATCAATCTGCCTTGATTTCTTTTTAGAAGTGCTAGTTGTGAACTGGCAAAATTAATGTCGTTTTCTCCTGGTTTTCACATAGTTTCTCTCATGCCAGACTTGTGTTCAGTTATGTGATCTTGTTACTTATGGGATTCATTAATAGTCAGTGAATAGGTTTTAATATAAGTATTGCAAATTTGTGTACAAGATGCTAGTGTGATTATTATGAAGATAAACCAGTGAACTGTTACCATCTAGTCTTTTTCACTTTTGTTTTAAGCTTGTAAAGATAAACCAGTGAACTGTTATTGCAAATTTGTGTACAATCTAGTCTTTTTCACTTGAAACCAAGATCAAAAAGCAACAACAACAATGGAAGAAGGAGAGCATGCAATATGGGGCAAAACTCAAATGGAAAGAACATATGTGTTGAAATCTTCAAGAGAAGGTAATGCTTATTTTCATTTTTTATTTAACTATCCCTGTAAGTGCTATGGCTTGATAATTGTTTAGTTCAGTGCACTAAAGTAAAGACTTTGATTATTCTTACTGGTCATGCAAGTAAAGGATCTTGAAGCATAGCTAGAACATCATGCAAGTAAAGGATCAAATGCACCCAATGTTATCTGGCACTCTGTTTTAGTCACTTATTTCAAACACCATTTCCGAACATTTGGAGAGGAATTTTGAAAAACTGGAAGAGGATTTTGTCAATAACGAGACCAGAAACAAAAACCTCCCTCAGTTTTGCAACAGGTCTGATGGTTTAGCAGATTCAAATGAATCTTTACAGATCATTTTTTCAGATTTAAACAGTAAATGATTTCCTGTTTTAGTCACAAAATTTGGGCGCAGTTTTCGAAGCGATGGAAAGGTATTTTTGAAAACCATAGGAGGTTTTTGTCAAGAACGGACTTGTATAAAAAAACCTCTCTCCGTTTTTTGACAGCTATCATATTTTAGGAGATACAGTTGGTTCTTTGAGGTCTTTTTTTTTCAGAAATTCGCCAAATTCGCCTCCTTCAAAAAAACATTTAGTCAAAAATCAGTTCTAGATTTTAAAGCAGTGACCAAATGAGAAGTTGCATGCCCATATAATCTAAGTGGTTGTAGGAAAGTGCCACATCAGCCTCCAAAGATAGCGTACACACCAAGCACTTCAAAGGAGACATAAATGGTCTAACTCTTGTTGATGTTATAATACATGTTAAAAAATTACTCCAGAAATCAGTGACACAACACTCAATGGAACCACCAAAGGAAAGATGTGGGTGGTGCGCTTCATGCAAATCAATTGCAAGTTGCAGTAGAGACCGCTTGTTGAATTTGGATGCTTGTAACATTGTGGTTAGCTTGTTTCATGTTGATGATTATGCTCAAAGTTCCCAGTTAGATCAATGTAAAAGGGGTTTAACCATTTAAACTTTATACAACATACTTTTATCTTTATTATATATTGGTAACACATTTGAAATTTCATACTGTTGTACTTTAATTTTTTGGGGTTGTAATTGTTTATTTGGCTTCTCTCCTTGAAAAATCTAATGTTTAATCTTATTTTTTCCTTCCAGGGAGTTATGATGACACATGGGAATGTTGTAGCTACAGTTGCTGTTGTGATGAAAATTGTTCCAGGCCTTAGTAACAATGACACTTATCTAGCTTACTTGCCATCAGCTCATATTCTTGAACTGGAAGCTGAGGTGCAATAACCTGACTGTTCTCCCGATTGAATAAATAAGATGCATGTAGATTTGCAGACTTCAGTTGTTTAGCTAAAATATGAAGTCATGTTAAGCTGAGTAAGTAACCAAGTTCATTGGTGTGTTGCAGGCTGTAATGGTTGCTGCAGGAAGTGCTATTGGTTATGGTTCAACTTTGAAACTAATTGATACATCAAGCAAGGTTCAAAAAAGGAACCAAAGGTGATGATTCTATGTTGGGTCCTACATTGATGACTGTTGTATCAGCTATTTTAGACCGTGTCCGGGATGGTGTGAGGAATAAGGTATATGATCCATATATTAGATGCAATATTTATAATTTTGCTTGTCACTATCATTTGTGTAGTACAAGAACTAACATTTTTATAATTTTACTTGTCACTATGATTTGTGGAGTATATAAAATTTTAAATACCCACTTTGACCTGGCTGTGTCTAATTTGTATTCTGAAGTTTTGCCATGGATTCTGCCTCTGATAGAGAGAATGTTGGATCATATAAGCGATTGTTGTGACATAAACTTATTAGAAGGTCTTGGGGTAGTGCTCCACGCCAGTTAGAACGGGTTGTGAAAGTAATTGGCAACTTTGCTGCTAAAATAACATCTCTAGAGATCATTGCACACAATCTTTAGAAGTGAAACTCAACCAAAACCTTATGTTATCCAGTAATCTAGAACAAGATCCTAAACTTTTAATAAACGCAAGAAAGAGATTGATGCTTCTTTAAACTTGCAGGTTTTCTCATCCATACTGGGTTAGGGTGACAAGGTTGGAAACAGTGCAAGATATGCCAGACAGTCAAGGGCTTCCATTGACTCGGAAATTAGGATCACAACTTCAATTCCAGCAAGTGCTGGCCATGATAAAAAGGTGGGCAGTCATTGAGTTTCTAGTCATTATGGGTTCTGATAAAACTTGAGTCGTATTGAGAAAAATGTTTCTTGCATAGCTTGTAGTATGTTTGCAATGTGAACGGATATAAACGGTGTCATTTTACTCTACAGGCTCTTTTTTAGAATATGGACACTTTAAAATTGAAAAGCACTCTCGATGAGCATTCTCGTTTAATTACACATATGTCAGGTTTTGGTGCCAATGCTTGTCCTTTTAATACAACTTCCATTTCCCGCATTTGAAAATTTTACTTTAGTTCTCATCAACATGCTAATTAGGTAACCATATTTTCTAGGTTGAATCAAAGAGTGCACACCATCGAAGAATTGCACAAATCTTTGACGAGGTTCAAGCAGAGATGTTATCCCATACTGGTAGGCAACTGGCAGGCCTAAAGAAATGCATTCAACAAATTCCATGCTATTTATCATTGCATATTATTAGATTTTGTTCAAGGTTTGGAGTTATGACTGGTTCAGTACAATAGAAGCCCTTGACTATCTAGCAAGATATGCCAGACAGTCAAGGGCTTCTATTGACTCGGAAATCGGGATCACAACTTCAATTCCAGCAAGTGCTGGCCATGATAAAAAGGTGGGCAGTCATTGAGTTTCTAGTCATTATGGGTTCTAATAAAACTTGAGTCATATTGAGAAAAATGTTTCTTCCATAGCTTGTAGTATGTTTGCAATGTGAACGGATATAAACGGTGTCATTTTACTTTACAGGCTCTTTTTTAGAATATGGACACTTTAAAATTGAAAAGCACTCTCCATGAGCATTCTCGTTTAATTACACATATGTCAGGTTTTGGTGCCAATGCTTGTCCTTTTAATACAACTTCCATTTCCCGCATTTGAAAATTTTACTTTAGTTCTCATCAACATGCTAATTAGGTAACCATATTTTCTAGGTTGAATCAAAGAGTGCACACTATCGAAGAATTGCACAAATCTTTGACGAGGTTCAAGCAGAGATGTTATCCCATACTGGTAGGCAACTGGCATGCCTAAAGAAATGCATTCAACAAATTCCATGCTATTATTCATTGCATATTATTAGATTTTGTTCAAGTTTTGGAGTTATGACTGGTTCAGTACAACATTGTGATCCACGGTTGTCTTCATAGATGGTTTCAGAAAGACAACAAATTGAATCTGCACCTCATACACCACAGCTAATAATCACATAGCTCCAACTTATGAGTTCAATATGAATGGGAGTCGTACAGTACATGATCCATCTTTAGATAGATCTGTTGAGAAAGCTATGTATTTATTAGCAGAGGTGAGCTGCAAATTGTTTTTAGTCCTAAATATGCAGAAAAACAAAATGCCTCATTGCCCAGACATTTGGCATTTTGAGAGTTTAAATCCACCTTTTATTTACTTACAGGCAATGCATGCATTGGAAGCTGAGTCAGAGGGTGAGCTAAGTTTGGAAGTTGGTGATTATGTTGTTGTTCGACAGGTTTGGTCTCATGCCCATGTTACAGGTTACATAGTCTTAAATTTTGAACATTTTGTGCAAAGATCATTAAATCATTTTTATGAGACTGTCTGTGCCGTGCATTTGATGAGCAAAAAACATTTTGTGATGAACTTGTTGTAGAGTAGTACTTTTATGTACTGATTTTGGAAAAGACTTGTAATGTGCATAGGCATATATAAATCCTATGCTAATAATTAGTTTGCTCCCAAGAGACTTCAGGTGTTATTCTTTAATTCAGAAGTCTAAAGCTAGCAAGCTGATCTGAATAAATGTTAACTAGCCAGAACATGGGAAAAAACTGTAGAATGATAAATCTAGGATAACCTATAGTTGGTATTAGAGGTCTTTTGATTTCTCTTGGTAATTTGTTGGGATTGAACCTTAGTTATACATTGGAATTCGAGCTGGATTATTTCTTTTCTTATACCTAAATTAGTATATTCAACAATTCTCTATTAATTCAGCTATAATTTTTTTCTTGTGCCTATATTTATTTGATAGTTATAATATGCTTCTTTTGGTCCTGTTTGTAGATGACCTAATCTAAGCATCTCATAGTAGGGCGTGAGCTAGAATTGGCATAAGAGTTTGAGGTGGAGGACATTGGATTGATGCACTATTTATTGAGTTTAGACTCTGGAGGTGTGGAAGAGTCCAAGTGAGGTGTTCCTCTGAGACATATTGAGATTGGATGATGTGTGCAGGTTGTGGTCACTCCAAACTACATGTGTCCAGAACTTCTAGCAGATATCCCTTGTGGTTTCAAATCAGATATCTGGTCCTTAGGCGATAAATTTTAACTTTTCATTCCTGCACTTTATGTTTGCTTTTTATCTATATTTTCTAGCAAATATTGGACAGTTTTGTTAACTATAACTTTGCCATGTATGAACAAGATGTTCAATGTATGAGATGGATGCTCATCAATCTGCATTCAAAGCATTTATAAGCACGGAAACTGAAGAATCCATATCTAGATATATATTTTCCCGTGGCATGGAAACTTAAGACTGTTGGAATGCAATAATTGTCAATATTGGCATTTTATTGGTAATTGGAACTTTTTCTTCAATGTTTTATTTGTCTTATTTAGTTAAATCTAGTATTCTTACCTTCTAACCTTTCTATTTGTTCTTTTGCAGATTGGCAGTGTCGCAAGTTTATGGTTCATTTGAAATTGCTATCCTTTTGTATACTAGGATACTAGAAATGAGATCAAAGAAACAACATTGCAGTGGTGTGGCATTGGTTACCAACTGGATCAGAAACATTCATTTATTGTACAAGGACATCCATGTTGGTGGATTTTAGCAGCAGGAAGTATTCTTGCATTACAACCTTTTTGGAAGATTGAAGATGTTCTAGAAGCCAGTACATGACCATTGAACATGGAAGAAAACCCTTAAGAAATGTACCAAGTGGTCCTATTGCTCATTTTTGTATTATCTTATCTCAATCATCACATGAGATATCTCATCTTTGGTGCACGAAAGAGAAAGAAGACATGTGCTATGGTTTATGCTCTTATTTTGGTGCTAGCTCATGGATATGTCATGAGATCAATACTTGTTATCATACATATGTATTAGGGTTTCTTCATACATATGTATTAGGGTTTGTTCATGGTCTGATTGTACTTGGTTTTCTGAACATAATTCTTTTAATAAAAGTTGGCTGGGTTTTTGCCGAGTTTGGGTTTCCCCGGGATAAATCTCTTGTGTCTATTGTGTATGGCTATCTTTATATGATTTCTTTATTCCAATGCAATTATGGTTGAGTTTTCGTTGTGTAAAATTATTCAATGATAAACTGTGATTAATATATCATAGCTAATACCTATCAAGTCTGAACTTATAGCTAAATAATCATTGAATATGGCTGATATGTTTTTTTATGTAATTGTAAAAATTTAGTCACAAGAAATGTGGATTGTAATGACACGGTATTTGAATCAATTCCACAAAAGATGAAAGTATTGATAAAAATTGCAATTTTTTATAATATAAGCCTTGAATCAATTACATTTTGATGCAGGAGTTGAGTGGTTGAGTCCAGATGCAACATTTCGGGTCTGGTTCCTCTGTTATTCTTCAGCATGAGTCAGATTATATCTAAAATTTCAGATAATAAGAACATACACACAATCATAGTTATAGATGTTTTGACTAATTTTGAGGTCAGATAAGTCAAGTTTCAAAACATAAGCATCTTATTCACATCCGGAATGACCGATTAAAGCTGTATCTTTATTAGTGAATATTTTTCTGCAACTTTATTCTATTTAATGCATGTCTGCTATAAGGTCAATTGTTTCACCCATCTCTCCTTCGAGGCATAAATACAAAATCATTTATAATGGTAAGATCTACTTTTAGGAGTTGTCACCTATTTATGCATTCCTTAGGGTATGCAAGACTGCGGTAAATATATTGACTACAATACCCAAATGTTTAGTCATTTATGAACTTCTATAAAAGAGGTTTCAGTGTTCACTGTGATATATTGAGTTCTCTTATACTTGTGATTATCACAATAGACCAAGGTAATAAGACATTGGTAGATGCGTGAAAGATTAGAGTGTGGTTGATGACATTAATTATCTCAATCTCAATAGGTTAAGGTGATAAGTGATTGGTAGATGCTTGGAAGATATTTTTGTAAGAGGATTGACATATGATAGTTAGGATCTACCCTCCCCAGTTAATTTTGGTTTGGAGGTGAGGTATAAGCAGTTACCTTTCTATTCTAACTACACCATTTTGGTATAATCCTGTGCAGATACCATTATTATGATACTTAATGTTTAAGATATTAGAGACCTTATCAGCTTTACTGGAAACATCTTAAACTCTTATGAGTTCTTTATTTGTAGCTTTATTTGCATTGGGTAATGGCAAGATAGATTATGGAATCTATAGCTTGGAAGCTAGCATTGAAAAATAAGAAAATCACAGTTGGTTGCTTCGTATCAAAATTGACATGTTATGACGTAATTTTTTTATCTTTATGGGGGAGTAGCATGCATATTGTTTTGGGGAGGTAATAATTGTGATTTTTCTTTATTTATTTATTAGATGTTTTGGGGTTTATTTACACAAATATGTCATACCTGGAAATTATTTTCGAAAAGTCAGGATCCAGATACAACGAGGAAATGATTAGTACAAATAAATATAGAAATAGAGTTAAGAATCAAAACCATTCAGAAACCACAAGATTAAAACTGTAAGTTATAAGTTATAACCAAAAAAGAGAGTTCTTGTGCATATTACTGTTAGCCAACCATCTACCATAACTTATAAAGTTATAATTCGATAAGTTGACACCACCATTGATAATTGGTAATTTTGAAGACCATTTCAGCATGAGAATGAAGCAGGGTTTTTCTGAGCCACATCCAAATGTGCATATCAACAATGAAAAAGGTGGTTTTCTTGAAGCCTATGGTAGGACTAAATAATAGTGTGGGACTTGGGTGAAGTGAGAAACAGCACAACACATAAGGATAGATCAGACCTTGACATCAGACATTGACCCTAATGATAGATCAAAAATTGAGAGAACACCTCGAGAGCAGATATTGACAGAAGGATAAGTCAGACCTTGACAAGGAATGGGGTTTAGGGTTTTAGCCTTTAGGATTTTCGGGTCTTGGAAGTTTTTCAATTAAACAATTGATTTTTTGGGAGATCGGTGGGTCAAAAAACACTGGAAAATTTAGGATCTGTTTCTTATTGAACCAATGCATTGTTCATTTAACTATTTATTTGAATGGAGGTGCCTTTGTCATTTGTAATATGTATCACTTTCTTGGAGGAGAGAAGCACATTCAGCATGAAGATTATATTTGTAAAAAGTGGAATAGATTGTTTTTAACCGAAACAACATATGCTATGATGATAAGTAGAGGTTCTGATAGTGGTCATAATGTCATATCATTTCTTTTATTCTTTTTCAAGTTTACATTTACAAACTTCTCACTACCTTGGACAGATTTGGTTTTTATTTGGTGCCCAGATTTAGAGATGAGACTGATTTTTACCACTGTTAGGCACAGGAACAGGCCTGAATTTAAGCTAGCATGCCCAGGGTGAAAGTGATGTGGGTTTATTGCTGCTTTCTCACCCACAGGACTACCCAGAATTGGTCTAATGTGGCTATTTACTGCTGCAACTATGCCCAGACTTTCCCATATCTGAGATTCATTATTGTTGGGAGGATGAAACATCCACAGAAATGCCCAAATTATGCCTAGATTGAAGGATTAGATTGTTAGAAGACCTTAACATGCATAGGATACCTAGAAACTGTGCCCATGACTGATATTTATAGTTGTAAGTGACCTTTTACCTAATGCTGTTTGATGTAGAACACAATCCCAGGGATGCTTTGTGGCTATACGTGACTGTAGTACTGTTGCAAAGTGCCCAGACAGGCATAGCAATTCCCAGAACCTGATGTTGTCTACCCAAGTCTGTTTATGATGCTAAGGCTTCTCCATTATAGTGCCCAGAACAACCCTAAAGTGCCCAGAATTGGTTCATCATACTTCACTTGGCTGTTAAATAATCATTTTCAAAACTTAATCAAAGGGTGTTTACTGCTGGATGCATGTTACAGGATTGACCTATTGCATTTTGTCACCCATGCCAAATGAGGATAACAGGATCTATGCTAAGTAAATATTTCTTTGACAGTGTAGGAAATATTCCTAGCTTTGCAACAATGTAATGCCACAAATAGAAAACATTTTCTAGATCATTTTTCTTATACAGGAGACTCCACACAACACATTTGAAGCATTTAATTGAACAAAATTACACAAATTTTGTGACATATACATATTAGAAACATGTGCATAATCTATAGGAACATTTCCATAGAACTCATCTGCTACTTCTTCCATTAAAATATCTATGGGCTTATTTGTGTTAATAATATCTAGTCTATCCTTCTCAGGTATATGTTTCCACCAAAGTACAAAAACACTTGTGAATACCCATGTCAATCGTAAATCAATGCAAGACATTTAGATTATATTAGAGATGTAAAATTCTCTATAAAATTTCACTTCATGTAAAATTCTCTATAAAATTTCTTGAAAATTTCTTGGTGTTGGATTTCTTGGTGTCAGACACTTCGCATGCAACCTCCAAACACAGCTGAAAATAGAATGCTTGGATATTTCAATTATGGCTCCCCTTAGTTTTTTATTATTATGATCTCAGTTTAGAATGTTTAATTGCCAATTGATGATATATATGAAAAACCCAGAAAATAACCAGAGCTGGAAATGCAATTTTATACATTCATATAAACACAAACTACAACTGATAATGAAGGAACAACAAGGTATAATGAAAGCCCTTTTTTGGCCTGTTATCCAGCTTATGAATGAAAGCCATTTCTCTCGTTTGAATGGAAGCCATTGCTGCCTCTTGGTACAGTCATTCCAGCCCTAAAATTGTCATATATTGCTGGTGTAATCCCAAAAATTTACACAAATCACTGCCTAAAACCCTTCACTAGCTGAGACAAAAGCCATCTATGGTACCTGATAATTTTGTATACCTCCAAAAAGCACCAAGACTATTTAAGTTCAAATAATGTTAAGGATGGATGGACACAAGTCCGTATATTGGTCAAAATAAAATGATACTACACCACATTATTTTCATCTATTTCATTGCAATATTTAAATTTTAATCATGTATTAAACCAAACTGAATAGAAAACTAAGAACACACGCATACATAGGAAATTGAAAAAAACATATACTAAAAGTGTATAAGCACTTCATCTTTTTGGAAGAAAGTATAGGTACAATATAGTCATAAATGTACTACTATAGTTTCTTGAATAGTAACACCGAAAGAAATAATGGAGATTGCAAATAAAAAATCCCATTACATTCGGGGAATGCTCTTATAATGTGGATTAGTTATCCATTTTATATTTTCACATCACAAATATCTAGCATTCCCTAATTTCAATGGTAGAAGGTCTGACATAGTCTTTGCAACGCACAGTATGTTCTCGTCTTTTCCCCACCTACAAAATACAATAAAAGAAATTATAATTAATCTCTATAAATAAGGTTTCACATTCCAATGATTTGGTAAACTTGGATCTTCATATTAAAATCATGATATTCATCTTTACATTCTCACCATTTTACCATTCTGTACAAATACAAAATGGTCAAAATATTCTTGCAGCTCCAAGTGTTCTCTGACTTCAAATAGTGTCCAATCCTCCTCCATTGATAATGTTCTAAATAATTCACCATTTTTCAGAACATCAAGAGAAACTATTGGAGAATGTGTTCCATCACTGTCATCCTGTTCCTTTGGAACCCAAATCCATTTTCCCATTTGTTGAACTAGTCTCCACCTATGGAATTTAAATGAGAGATATAATATCTGTCTTGAAATCCAATACCTGAAAGAACCAAATGAAAATGTTGTATCATTTGTTACATTCATAAGTAACTCCCTCTTTTCCTTGACTAACCCTAAAAATTAAGAAGCATAATACAATTTAAAATAATGTATATTGAAATGACTTACTTGAAAGACAAGGTGTCATGACTCAATCTGCACTGTATTTCTTCTCCACTTTGGTCATGTACTCTTGTATCCCACCCAGTGGAAAACAAATTTGTAAGTAGCTCATTGGAAGGTTTTGAAGTAGCATACATTTTACCAGTTTGCCTTACCGACTCCTCCTTATGAAATATATGAAAAAACATAGAGAACGGCATGAAAATGCCACTACGTACAAGGATGTCGCCTTTTTCTTTCATTCCAATTTGCATTTCTAAAAATAACTTGTAACGAAAAGAACTTACTGAAGAATCATCTACACTTGGCCCTTCCAATAAGCTGAGTGAAGGTAAAGGGATCTCTTTGAGATATCCACACGATCCAATTGTTTTCATAAGAATGTATTCATATTTGTAAAAGAAAATACCTTCTTTCTTTAACCATGCAGGATCCTTACCAGCATAGAGTAGTTCTCCAATTTTTGAATGAACAGCTTGGAAAACACTCGTTATGCATTCAGCTAGCTCCCATTCCTTCCAATTTGATATGCATAAATCTGAGATAAATGTAATATATTCATGTTGCTATAAAAGAAAAATAAGGAGATTTGGAAATCCTAGAAGCTTTCAATCAAAATTGACCATCAAAAACTATGATATCCAAATTGGTCATCCATACTCACAGTTACAATCAATTTTGGGAAAATCTGGTTGAATAAAAACTTTCTCTTTTGACATCTCCCTATAGTCATAGACATGTGCCACTTAAATCTCTGCCACTTTTTTTCCTCCATTACTCATCTTAAATCCTTTTACCAAGCCTTTCCAATGGATATTAATGTCATGCAAATGCCTTTTTTTTATTCCATGGCTTCCAATTGTTCCTGGTTTCATTGTTACCCATGACCCAACAGATATTGGCATCGAAACCCATTTTCCTTCATCATCAATTTTGTTGTATAACACAACTGATTTCAACTCACTCCTGGGACGCCGTTGAGCCATTGATTTCTGCAACATAAAAATGAAATAAAAAATGTTTAGTATGCTATTTCTATTAAAAAAACCTCAAAATAAGGATTTTGTAAAGGTAACAACTTTCAAAGTGTTTAGAAATACTCCTTTCTACTATGGCAGGGTCCATAGAAGTTAACAAATGTGATCTATTTATCCAAATTACTTACATATAATGAGCAAATTATGGTAGACTCCATGAAAATGTGAGAACTGAAATTTCAAGATTACTTCTGGCAAGTCACTAAACCACACTTGACCTACCTCTAACACTATGAGAAACAAAATTCTATTGTCTTAGCACCCTTGGGAGAAAAGTTAGAGTTAGAGTTAAAGTTACAACACCCTTGGGAGAAGAGTTGAGCCTAACTTTAAATGCTAAGCCTAACTTCAAATGCTGATCTAATCTGCTACCAGTGAACCTCTAAGCCTCAGGGAATCTTAGATCTGCTAGTGGCATGCAACCTGTTGATAATTCCATGAAATGCTACTCAGGAATGCTGAATATGACTGCGGAAGATACTGGCATAGGACTGCCTCAAGAATGCTGGTGTATAAGCTGTTGCAATCTACCAAGTTTCTACAAAGATCAATCCCATTATATGCCTATATCTAAAATGGGTTGGAGATATAATAGTGTCTTAGGTCATCCTTCTAGCAGACCGCAACTTTAGAACTATCACCTCAACTTCCTCCTAGTTGCATTGTATTTGTTTATTAATATTAATATTGTTTTGGGACTGAAATAAGGAGATTTTCTCATGGGAAAAGTGGCGAGATGCCCTTCAACTAGTATGTTGTTATAAACTGTCCTCACAACCCTTAATTTGTAGCAAAATCTGAAGTAATATGACCTTAACAAGGTCCATACACAGGATGATCTTCACAAATCATGAACATGAAGTCTTACTACTGGCACAAAAACTTGTTTAAGACCCCCATATCAATGTTTAAGATTATTGGAGCCTAGGATAATCTTAAGGAGGGTTTTCATTGTAGAAGAAAAATTAAATTTGGTGGGGGGGGGATAATTTGTTGCTTTAATTGGCCCACACACTTGTCCTAAATATCACTAGAATTTAATGCCTCCCTAGTTAAGTGCTTGACCTAAAGGTTTCTCTATGTAGTGACTATCATGCTACATAAATATGAGTAGGTGAATCTATGCGATTTTCACATAGGCAGTCGTGTATTTTCATGTAGCTACAACAGATCCATGACCCAATATGAATTTCCAACTACAACAGATTTGTAGCCAAGAGTCTCACAACTTGAATGTGATGGTGAGTTTGCATGCATGAATTTCACCAATAGATTCACAACTTGAAAGCACCCTCAATTTAGCTCCAGATTGCTCTACTTAGCAGCATTTTTTTGTGATGTTTAAACTTTAAAGTAGCATGAATTCTATGATTTTTGCAATTTTTTAATGCTAAAGCTACCCTTTCCATTACTATAGGAGAAGCACTAATTCATAGTCCAAATTGCCTATATGTCCAGTCATTTGTGGTTCAATTTACTCATGAGAATCTCATCACGATCTTTAAAAATCTTCATGCCTAAGTTGTGGATGAATCAAATTAATTCCTCTCTATGCTGGCCAATTTTGCCTAAGTTTCAGGTTCAATTCTAAGAAATGAACATTCACATATGCAACAAATTTTTCATGGCCTTAAGATTGTCTAATTTCTACTATAGAAATATCAGATCTACAACATCTTCATGGCTTTGAAGCCACCCCTCTTTTGATCTACACAAATATTAGTCCTATAGCAGCTGCTTGGTCTTACTTCAATGCTCCTTCTATTGTTGTAGAAATTTATGTAATGGAAGATAAATATATGATTATCTCCACTCTTTGAAGTCTAAATCTTACCCTTATCAAAAAACTCAAAATATTGAGATGAATTCTATGTTAGAGACGGATATCAAACTCAAGTGGGGAATTGGATCACCCATTTTGCTGAGATGGAGGAAAAATTAACTCTTCACATTGAGTAGATTTTGGCTAATTTAAGAGAGAAGGAAGATATAATCATTGGTTGTTTGTAAAATATTTGCAATGGTCTCTTGATATTGAGTAATGCAAGTTATCATTTAGATTTTTATTTTATGTACAAAGAGTATACTATCATTCAATTGGAATAGCTTGTAAAGATGTTTGGTGAAATATATCTTCCTCGAATATCAACTATTATGATGTAATTTGACAATAAAAGGGACAGCCATAGGTAAACAATCCGAGCTAATTACCAGCACTTCTGGGCTACCTAAACATGAAGAAGACATTAGTCAGCAATTCTGGGCAGTTTTGAGGTGGTTCTAGGAATGCATTTGGCTGAAAATAGTAGCAAATGACCTCAGTAGAAACCCATAGAAGTGCTTTTGATCAAATTGTTAAGAATCAAGAGAAAACTAAGCAAATTACAAGTAAAATCCAATTCAAGTTGGTATACAGGGTGGAAGTGAAGTTTCCTATTCATCTAAAACTCCTTGTGTTACTGCAACAATTCTCCAGTGATCAAGATGCATTTCAAACAAGGATAAATCAATTAGTACAACTGGAAGAAACCTGTAGAAGTGCTTTTGATCAAATTGTTAAGAATCAAGAAAACCTAAGCAAATTACAAGTAAAATCCAATTCAAGTTGGTATACAAAGTGGAAGTGAAGTTGCCTAATCATCTAAAAATTCTTCAGTTACTGCAACAATTCTCCAGTGATCAAGATGCATTTCAAACAAGGATAAATCAACTAGAACAACTGGAAGAAACCCGTAGAAGTGCTTTTGATAAAATTGTTAAGAATCAAGAGAAAACTAAGGGTACATTTGATAGACAAGCCAGGTCCGGGATGCTAGGAAAGGGTGACTTGGTATTTATGTGGGATAAGAAAAGGGTGAAACCAGGAAAGCACAAGAAGTTCAATGCACTGTGGCTCGATCCTTTCAAGATTGAAGAATAAGCGAAAATGAACTCTTTCTATATCATCCACTTGAATGGAGAAAGGTCGCCACTGCTTGTCAATGGGAAGATTCTAAAATTTTATTTCTCAAATGGCATTTAATTCCATGCAATTAGATAATAATAAAATGAATAAGCTTGCAGCATACAATCGCTATGCGTTTGAGGAAGTATTTGACCTAGACCAAAGCCTTTGGATCGGAGCCCTCGTTGTGCGTTGTCTGAACTGTGGCTGCGAGCTCCATTCGTGATGGATTGCGTATAGAGTAGGGGAATACCTGGTCGTAGGTTGCAGGATCACTTCTTGTGCACAAGAGCCTGTAGGGAGCTCACCAGGTTGATCTCTCTTCCAGGGAAGGTCCCCAGCCTCCTATGGCTTTAGGAGCGGTCTGTCCCCCTTCAGAACTGACCGATTTTTTGAACTTGTTAGCTTCTCAGGGCAAGAAGCCCCTTTCTTCCTCCCAGTAGAAGTTAATATTTGCAGCAATTTCATATAGTGATTTAAGACAAGGGAGCCACAAACAAAGTGGTTGGTTTTCTTCGATGTCCTCCAGTGCCAAATACTCAGGGCCCACAACGTATTAGGATTGGAAGGATCTGTACCCTTTTAAGCTCGCACTTGGTTCTAGTATTGCAGTAGTGCAACAACCTACAGTCACTAATTAGATTATATTTTGGATTACATGCTCCAGGACGATTTGCAATATAGCCTTTGCATTCTTAATGGAAGCCTTCAAGAGATTCTTCCAAAAGAGGCTTGCTTTTCTTCATGTAGGGCACATTTTGGAATCAATAGAACATTTGAGCATCTGCAACATTATTTCTACCAGTCTAATTGCCACCAATGAGAGAGAGCATATTCAAAATGATCTTCACAGATGCTTACATTGAAGTAGATTGAAGCCTTCTAATTAGCTTGTGTTTCCATGACTGAAGCCTTCTAATTAGTGGGCATGTAGGTATAGGAGAAATAGTTTTTTCGCAAATGAATTGAAAAAAAAATAATGGCCGCTAAGGTAACTATTCAGCAAGAGTTGGGAAACGTATTAGGACTCACCAATCAGAAAGAGAGTTCGATGCTGGAGAGTTGTGCAGCTGAGACGAGATCGGCAAAGTGCAGCTAAGACGAGATCTGCTGCGTCCTAGGGATATAGGTGAAGGAAAGCTGCAGCTGCTACTGGTTTCGACTGCCCAAATTATGCCCTTTGAACCATCCAAACTGGTTTCACCTGCCCAAAACATGCCCCTGCAAATCTCAGATGATTGTAATCATACCCCACCGGCCAATAATCAACTTCCCCAAAAAACCCACTTCGAAATCCCTTGGCGCCATTTACAAACTTTCACCTAAAATTTACAAACTTTCAATAATATGGAAAGCATTAAATTTCTCCTTTCCAACATGGGGATCTTGGTTGGCTTAGAAAATTAATGATGGAAGGTAATATTACGGTCTAACCAATGGAGTTGAACTGCAAGTTATTTGTGCACTTGGTGTACTCATTATATAATCAAAACCTTAATTTCACGTGTGATGCTTTTCTATAATTCAAAGGCATTCATGGAGGGAGACTTAGATGACTACAAAAGGTTTGGGACTTGTAGGAAGGCTGGAAAATAAATGGGAGACCCATACCTCTTTGTTTCGTATAGAAATCTAAAGAATAGATCTTACATTACAAAAAATAGTTACTCTTCTTTATTTGTGGCAATTACTCAAGTAATATCAAAATTGTAGTGGACTAAACATTGGAAATTCAAGTTATCAATAAAGACCAAGTTTATATTTTTGCAAGACGTATTTAACAAAATAATGCACTGGGATAAACAACACATAAGGGTGTGGCATGGACCAGGTATATGATTTCTATGCAAGGAGCATGAATAATACATACATAATTTGTTAGTGGATGTGATTTTACTCATGGGGGGTTCACTTAGTGAACTTGTTACATAGCACGACTGTTCGCAGGATATTAAAGAATATCCCTAATTTCACTAAATATTAGAAAATGCCTCCTAAAATGGTATTGTTGGGGCCCCCTCCCACTATACCTTTCCAATTAAGAAAACCCCTATTTTCACCAGATATTGCAGGTATCCATTTTTATCAACACATTTGTAATACCCCCTTTATATCATATTACCAAGGTGTAACAAACAGGAGCCCTAATGCATCTTAGTATAAGCAAATAGGATGCTAAAGAAAATTGAAGTATAATGCTAATAATGATCCCACTGGTATTTCAAGGGTGACTGATCAATTTGTAGCATTGGATGGTGAAAGACCCAATGATATAGTGATTGTGAAGGAAAAATGAGTAAAAGGAAACCCAATCAAGAGATTAATGCAACAAAAAATGTAAAAGACTGATAGTCCAATAGTAAGTGCAATGCTCAGAAAAGATGAGAATTGCATATGTTTCAAACCACAACCTATCAATCTACCAATTTTATATCACGTAAATACAAATATATCCATAGAGAGCTCATGTTTTCTATAAGATTAATAGATTAAGCTCCATAAAAATGAAAAAATGAAACCCTTTCATGGATGGAATTCCCTACCTTCCTATCAAAACAAACATAATTGATGTTTGAACCCAAATGACAATAGAAAAGTACTTCCTCTTACTTTCCAATAACACCATGTGATTATGTGCATAGCTTGGATTTTGGTCATTCACAAGATTCAATGAATTGCCTCTACCTCCTCTATAATTATTCTTGCAATCAAGGGAATACAAATATATCCATAGAGATCTCATGTTTTCTATAAGATTAATCGATTAAGCTCCATAAAAATGAAAAAATGAAACCCTTTCATGGATGGACTTCCCTACCTTCCTATCAAAACAAACATAATTGATGTTTGAACCCAAATGACAATAGAAAAGTACTTCCTCTTACTTTCCAATAACACCATATGATTATGTGCATAGCTTGGATTTTGGTCATTCACAAGATTCAATGAATTGCCTCTACCTCCTCTACAATTATTCTTGCAATCAAGGGAATCAACAACATTTAGTTACCTTTTATTGGGTCATATCTGGTTCTTTTTATCTTTACGGGAGAGGAAAAAATATTCTTTGTTAAGTTTCAAGCATGCAATAGATATAAAGATACATAGATGGTGAAACTTATATGATACCATTTCATGGTAATGATAACACATAGGGTAGGTATGTAAACAAGGATCTAGACATAGGATAAGTTTTATTATAATGTTTAATTACTTTCCTAGGTCATAGACTAGGTAGTTGACCACATAGTGACTAGTTGGCCCACTTCATGTCATCCTTATCCACTTAAGTGCCCTAATTTTCTTTCTGGCTACTTTTATGACTATTTTGGTTAGAAAGAGCTCCCTTCATGCTTTTATATGCTTTGTTCTGCTTTTACTACTCATCAAGCAATTTTCCTTGGTTTTGAGTTGGATAAAGACAAAGCTATGGCACCTTCTTGGACTTAGAATGTTGACATGTTTTTGGCCAACACATCCACCCTGTTTTTCTCATCTAAAGCCAACATATTTCTTCTTTTTGATCATACATAGGATTCCATAATTTCTTTTCACAATTCGTGATCCTCTTGACTAGTTTGGAAAGTGATGTTGCCACTGATGCGGTTTTTTGCAATTTAGTAAGCTTGCCTTTTTAGAGCTTTTAGAATGCCTCCAAGGCAATTCGAATTTCTGATGTAATTATATATTTTGACATCCATCTCAGTGCCCAAGTTTGTTTGATGTAATTTTATGCAATAGACTTTCATTCCATGCATCAATTCGGGCTCATTTTTCACTGTATTGTGTAATCTTTGCTTGGCAATTTTGTGTGGAACTTCTTCAGTGCTTAGATCTGATTTGCATATAATATTCTCACACTCACTTTCTATAGGAAGAATCGTTATCCCCCCTGTCCCTCTTGAAAATAATTCAACTAGGGCAAAGGAAAGTGAACCTCCTCAAGCTGTATCGAACCCGTCAAGTTCCTCAAGTTGTATTGGGTCCCTTAACTACTCCTTCCCATGCTTTGTGGGTACACCATCACCTAATTTGCTCATGATCAAGTTACAACCTAAGGTTTTTTACCATATTATGTTAACAATTCATATTTCTCATTCATTTCATCAATATGCTCCCAAGTACCTATAATTGTGATCTGTTTTCTAGAGAAGGGTATTTCTGTGAAAACTTCCACAAAGAATCGTATTTTTTTTCATGGTGTCCCCACTTCCCACAACATTTTTTTTTGCACCTCCAGATATCTGGTGTCAAATCATTGCTCATTTACCTATTTGTCCGATGATGGAACTTAGAAGAGGATTTCGACCTCACCCACCTAATCCTATAAGTAAGTTAGTTCCCTAATGAAATCCCTCGTAGCTATCACCCGCCTAAGCCTCTTATGCTGCACCCTCCTTATTAGATGGAAGGAAGGAAGGAAATTAAATGTATGAAATTAAACGAGCGAGTTTACTATTGACAAATTCGAGTTCGAGAACCTAGATGGATACACACAGGGTTGGAATTTGTATTCATCTTTGCCCATCATATAAATTTTTTTTTGACGTTTTTGGTTCTTATACTCCCCATCGAAAAACATTTTGCCTAAAATTTTGGCCTTCAACAATGAAGTTTTCATAAGAAATTAACCCTTTGATACTGAAGTTTTAATTAAAAATTTACCCTTCCATAATGAAATTTAAGTTAAAAACTACTCATTAAGTGTTGTTTGCAACTACAATAAATGTTGAATAATAAGCAACCACTTTTCAAAATATCAACAAAGTAGGAGTGCAATATTTGCAACCTGTAAGCTAACAAAATACATAAAAAAAAATCAATTTTCAAGTACCTAAAAACTCATTTTTCAAGTTTTGAACTTGTGACCTTCCCATTTACAACTTCTCATCTCAATTACTCATTTCCAATTACTCTATGTGGGATTTAACTTTTGTGATTGTTACATTAGTAGTCAGTCAATCAATTATTGAAATTTGCAAACCATTTTATTGTTAAAGTAGAAATTTGGAATTGCAATTTATAATTCATAAATGATGGTTTCAATCATTTTTTTGTTTAGAGTAGTAATCTGAAATTGCAATTTCTAATTCCTTACATTGCAATATGCAAGTGTCAAGTTGAAATTGCATCACCAATGATTGAAATTCCAGAGTTTGTAATTTTTTAAATATCCATATGATGAGACTTTAATCTACATTAATATTTTAATTTTCAATAAGCAATTAAAGTCATTACCAAAAAGTGTGTGATGTGTATAAAAAATCTAAGATATATTTTTCTAATATAATAAAGAATTCAAATTCAATTTTGAGCAATACATCTTTATGAGATCAATTTAAAATGTGTACATATTTTATACAAATTATAATCACATTATAAATAGTATCAACAATTTCAAGATTATAACTTGTTTAAATTCACTATTACCGTGTTTATATCCACCATAAACCTTTATAACAATCATGTTTCATAATGCACATACATTTTGACTATTAAGAAAAACATGTTTTTCATAATGCACAAAACTTAATCAATGTTAAGGGTTATTGGTTATATTTAAATCTTTATAACAAATGATTAATTTTAATTTCAAAGTATGGAGTATTAATCACTTGTTAAATAATTTTATCAAGAGCTCAATAATCAATTGTTGAAATTGATGGCATCATAGGTGAACAACCAAGTGGCAAAGGCAACTAGGTAGTTAGATATCGCGTCGGGAATCTCTGGAAAACAACATTAATGCAAACTACAAGGATAAATTGATGAAGTTTCCAAGGTTGATTAGCATAGGCTAAGTGGTAATGGTATCCTCTGAAAATAAATAACCTTCATTTGAGTGCCTATTCTACTCAGCTTTTTTAAATTCATGGCCATCACTACATGATGTGATGCGCACCTTCCCCCTCAACCACAAGGGAGAAGAGGAGTTCTATTGGGCCTGGAGGGACTCTTAACGACTTGTGAAGACGGTGGAGGTGGAAGAATACTCATCCTCGACATGGTGGTATGAAACTATGAATTGCCTAAGGATACCGACGAAGAGATATTGGTGTTACTGCAACTTGAATGCCTTTGCAAGGAGTGGAATGCTCTCTTCACATCGTCTAAACTCATAAATAATAGATGGGATGAGGCGCCTCCAAATAAAAATCCATGGTTGTTTCTTTGCAAAGTCAATTCCCAAATGGGTGATTCCTCGACGAATTCTTCCACATATTGTTTCTTCACATGGACCTATAAG
Organism: Larix kaempferi; assembly: GCA_027924585.1. NCBI lineage: Eukaryota > Viridiplantae > Streptophyta > Pinopsida > Pinales > Pinaceae > Larix > Larix kaempferi. Next base: position 3,053,712 of record BSBM01000860.1, read on the forward strand.
AACTGCATCTCCGTCTCCTTCATTTCAAAGAGAAATGAAAAGGTGAACTATAGTGCATATTACTCTGGATCGGCCCAAGGCTTGTTCTTGGTGGATATTTATGATGGTAGATATGTTGTCAGCAATCCTCTCACCCAAGCATTCTTGAAACTCCCCCCATGCCATCCATAAAGATATTTTTGACCAAAGGCATCGTGTCCTGGAATGTGGGTAATCAAGAGAGTTGTGAGCAATAGGGTAGATCTAACCATTATTACACTTGCATTGTAAAAAGCAAAGAACAACCACCAGATTTCAAGTGAACCCTAACCCCGAGGTGGCAAAGCACGAACATGCAACACCAGGAATTGAGAGGGAAATAAACATAACATCCAATTAATACACCAAATAGGAAGCATCATCCAGAGAGTAAAGAAGCACAAGCAAAGGTTGCAAGAGAAGCCTTGACATTAATTAAGTTTTAAAAAATTTATTAATGGTCAAAAAAAACATTTTTATTAATTACTTACCCATTTAGATAGACGGCTCCATAAAAAATTTGGTCTTATTTGACGGAAAAAATTCCTTGTGACGGAAAAATGTCCATCAAATTTCAACCCTGGTTTCCGGTAATGGAATCTCTACTGCACCTATCAATAAATAATTGACTTTTGAAAGTGAATGTACCTGCCTTTGATACGGGACTAGGTTCCTTTGACTTGCACAGATTCCTCATTATCTTAAAAAATGTTTTCCAAGGAGAACAAGTAGAGAGTGAAAGCAACTAACTGTTTTCATTGGAATTTTTGCAATGACAACACACTTCCTACAATCTAAAAGTATTTATCCAACCTCACCACACTCAACGTTTGAAAAGAATCCTTCCATTGCAATTGCTTCAGCTATTTCCATTACATGAAATGATGAAAAATCTTCTTCAACTAATTTCATGACTATTAGTTTTCTCAATCATGGCATGTGGGATTTCTACTGTTGAAGCTTCAGATCTCCCTGAAATTTAATTACAAACGCCGAGTCATCAAGTCTTTTATTTGTTTTTGGATTAGTAGGCCGTGTCATCTAAGTCATAGCTCAGTATTGGAATTAGCAGTAATCATAACTTATGGCATTGGAAAAATCTTTTCCTCATCGCACAGAGGAGCCTTGTTGTCGTAATCATGGTGTAGTGGTATCGGTAGAGGCTTTACATGATGAGCTTCAACCAGATTCTTGTATTAGTCATGGGAAAGATGGAAGCTATTGATCATCCACAATATCATCAAGTTTTTGTGCTGCCTCTGAAGGAGAATGACTCAGAGGACATGATACTCTTCCAACTTCTCAACAATGCCACCAAGCAATGCTGCCAAGCTTCGATACTCTGCATCCCATGAACAATAGAAGATGGTGACCCCTGGAGCGATCACTGGATCCACGGCCTGCACGCCTATGATTTGCAAGGCTGAAACGACCCGGGCACAAGGTGAAGCTGTAGAGGAGTTGAGCACAAAGAGGTATAGAGGGGTCTGCAGTGTGGAGCTCCGACCTCGTTGAATTTTCCCAATGATGTCGTAATGAAGGATTTGGCAGATAGTAATTGATGTCGTAACGAAGGATTTGGCATATAGTAATTACAGATCGTCGTCTAAACTTATATACTCTCAGCAAAAAGCGCATCAAAGTATCTGACAATTAGATCGAATTAAGAAAGAAAATGGAGGTGTTAGATGTACATTCTCTTGTAGTGGATTTTAACAAATATAGTGTACAAGGGGATGATGGAATGACCACCATGTGGCAGAAAAGAAGTAGTGATCACATACAAGAGGAGTACTCTGGATTGGAAATCCCTCCATGGGATAATCATTTACAAACTGCTGCCTTCTGATTGATTAATGATGTGCCAATGAGTATTAATAATAATAATGTTATATGCTTGGCCTTGGACTCAAATCTTGTAGAGTTGAAGGACCTTGGGAGTGATTACTTGGAAGAGTTGCTTCTTTCCATAGAGGACTCTAATTATTTCCTTCAATTTTCTATGCCTCCATTGTTGGATATGGTGCAAACATAAATAAATAAACAAAACATTCGATCTTCACTTGCTTCTGATTTGTATTTGTGTCTCATATATATCGTGTATAGTGTACACTCTCTCATAGAAAAATTTTCCGAGGTTTTGGATTAGTTCGTACGGCCAGTTAATTTGCTCGACTAAATTTGTTATTGGTCATAATAATTTTTTTTCATTTTGATTGCATTCATTTCATTAATTTAGCTTTAAGAAGCTAACATCCTACTTGACTGGGTCAATACATGCCACAATTCCAGGGCCCTTGGCCTCCCATACTCCGTCATCTACCCTTGGCATATGGATTAATGCATCACTGGGTAGTGCGGTCATTTTGCCTCTACATCATTTGACAAAACCCCAAACTCATACATATATGTTTTTTGCAGGTCGAAGTAAGCTTCCAGGCATAAACCTTTAATAATGTGAAAACCATTTTTATACTATTCACTAGTGGTTTCCTTACCTTGGTGGGTTGATTCAATTTGGTTTAACATTGGTTGGTCGAGTGATTTAAAGGATGCGCTTATTTGACAAGCACTAACCTTCTTTTTGAACTAAATATCCCGCGAAATTAAAAATTTGCACATAATTTTAACAGGTGTATACAAAAAACTTGCTTATGGAGAGCATCTACAACACGTATACCATATGTGCCAGTTATTTTTGTGGAATTGTGAAAAGAGTTTCCTACAGTGTTTCATGACATACCCTTTAATTGAGGCTTGCAACAGTAAAATGGTCGAGCCTGAACGAGAAAAATTGGATGGGTTACTTGAGTGTAGATAGGCTAACCTTTGCAAATCCTATGCATCAAAACATTAGAGCAATGAATTAGTTGATGGTATATTATATGTAATATATAAACAAGAGTAAATGAAAAACACCAAACGCAGGAATCATCCAAACCATACATGTGACAATATATTCATCCAATTGGAAAAACAAATGCAACGGTTAACCATTAACCCTGTGGAAGTCGAATATACAATGATTCAATATAGGTGAGAACAACAAAGAATTAAATGAAAATTTTGTTAAAGTATTCATTTCAGGTCGCTATTCAAGTCAACCCTTAACCCGACTTGCGTAACAGAAGATTGAAGATATAATCGATATAAGAAGCATACCTGAAGGAGAATTCTCAAATTGGTTCACATCGAGTCAACCCAGGAGATGAGTAACCATTTGCATGCAACAGAGCCTGGCAGAGAAAGAACACTCCAAGCTCATTGAACAAATGCTAAAAGTTCGGAGGAGTGGGTTGCATTGCAAGCTTCCATGAGAGCCGAGATTAAATTAAAAGAATCCTCCAGGCTCATTGAAGAGATGCTAAAAAGTTCAGAGGAGTGGGTTGCATTGCAAGCTTTCACGAGGGCCAAGATTAAATTAATGTGGAGTACGAATTCTCATAGCTAGATATCTACCATGCCACGCGTTGGCTAGTAGGTCAAGGTTTCCATCAATTCTACCATCTGTTTACAAGAGTAGTGTACCAGATATTAAAAGCACAAATCCTCGAAGAAATCCAATGAGAGCCAAAATTAATTTCATACCTAACCAAACTTTATGAGCACTTTTTTGCTATTAAGAATTAGTTTAATTAGAGTTGGAATTAGTGTAATTAGGGAGAAGTCTCCTATTAAGAAATAGTGTAATTAATCTTAATGAGAGTTGAATTCTTCCGAATGCAAAAATCCATTTTCATTATATAATTCATACTTGGAGCACCTGGTGTAAATATTGTTATACTTGTGATCTAAAAACTTATAGAAGTGTATCTTAGTTGTAGTTTTTCTATGGGTTCAAGATTTGGATGTCCTACCCATACAAGCTACTGAGTGGTGTCTTAAAATAATAGAAACCATAGTGAGGGTTGTATATACTTGAGTGGATATCGACATTGCTTGGTTCAAGGTATTTTAAAAAATTGAGAATGTTTTCTACCATTTCACATTCATTTCGTGAGCATTGATAAAAAAACAAGATGCGAAATTAAACCACCTACCACTCAACAAGTTTCTTTGATAATGGGTTGGGTCGATGTTGACTTGTCTTTTTTCCCCTTTGATTCTATGTTGGTGGTGACTAACCTCTTAATGACTAGGGTTATTGGTGTTTCTCTTAGCAATATCCAAAATGTTTACTTTGTGAATGATATTGCGAACCCATGGATTTTCACATATATACTTTTATTTCTATGTGAAATGTTGGCACACAACACTAAAACATCATTGCTTGAACTTTTGGTAACAAAACTCCCATGTGACTACAGGTGAACTATGTAGATGCATGAAACCAAATATACAAAGAAAGTGATATTTCATCCATTTAATACAACTTTTAGGAGAGCACGGTATTGTCTCTCTTCGTGACTAAAATTTTGAGTGACTACGAAGTTATCATGTCAAACCAAACCTCAATGGAGTGTGATATAACATATGGTCACACACATATATCTTTTGGAATAGTGAAATGACACTATTGGTTATCAACATTTTGTAAAGGGAAATATTGTCAAGGTAAATGAGACTTGTGAGAGGATGCACTATTATTATTGTGTTGTTCCATAACTTGTGGAAGAGTGTGACACATCACATGTATCTCAAGGTTTAGGATAGTGTGATATTTCACTGTGACTTGTTGTGTAACCTCAAGTTTCTAGAAATGAAATGAGATCATCGCTCATGTGATGTATTCATTTGAAAATCCTTTCCCCTTTCTTTGAAAGATATCTAATGACATATGAACTTTTCATTGTTTTAAAATTTGTCACAAGTGTGATGTTAGTTTGAATTACATTAAATGGAGATATTACATTAAAAATATCTTTCGGTGGATGATTTTGGTCCATTGCATCTCACTCATCCCACCCAATTGACTTCATCATTGTGGTTCCTTATATTTGTGTCATTGGTCATTGATCATTACCTCAATTCCATTAACAATTTGAAGATACATTAATCAACCAAGCACATGAGAAACATGAAAACCATTCAATATAGCACTGTCATCAACCATCCTACATCCCGATTGAGTATCTCTTGTCCATCAAACTCAATACCTTGTTCCCTTGTCCCCTGATTTTCCTTCTGCCTTCCCTCCATTACTTCTGCATGAAATGTAATAAAATATACCCTCAATATTTGTATTTCCATATAACATAATTAAGCCCCCCTGGCCCCTTAATACAAGGCAATATATTTTCTCATTTTTGTATCATATTTTATTCCCCAATATGAATGGACGTGATAGGATATTGCCTACCAACTGACCCCCCCGTGATTTTACTCTAGATGTGTGTTCGACAACAAAAACACTTTTGGATGGATTGGGCCATTAGGTTGGTGATATTCTCTCCCAATATTTCAAAGAATGTTATGAAGAACCCTTGGTAAAAAAATTAGAGCATTCCCATTAGTAGTGAATTGCTCAATTCGGAGGACTAGAAATGGGATCCTTTTTCAAGGTGTCATGATCACTCCTCTTCAAGTATTCTACAAATTACAATATTGTTATGAGGATTTTATACTATTTCAAAGCCAAAGGCTCCTAAACAAGTTCAACCATTAGATATTTATGAGTCCCGATCTTGGAGTTTTTTTTATGGTGCCTCATAGGGTAATCCAAGGAGATGGGCATAGTGCTTATTGTTTGAAGGAGAAAGAGGGGATTGGGAAATGATATTAAGTGATTTCTTAGTTATTCAAAGTGTGATCTTACTCATCATATCAATTTCATCCCCATGTTTCGGGATGATCAGGGTGAGAGTTGAGATTGATTTTAATAAGAATCACATAGCAACATCGAGATTGAGACCACTTTCAATGATGTGTCAATGTTCTCTTGAAAGAGGAATATTGGAGAATAAAGGATAGTAGTGGTAACCTTTAGATCACCCTTCAAAATATGGCATTGTTTCTTGTGAAACATGCACTAATTTTTTGTTATAACTTGTGTTCTTTTGTTTCTTAATATAATTTATGTATTTTTATGGTATAATTAATTTAGTGTTTGAAAATTAAAATTTAAGATACATGTCTCTTTTTAATTTTTTATTATAACTTATCTTTTTTAGTTTCTTAACAAAATTTACATATGTTAATGATATGATTAACTTATTATTCAAAAATTATAAATTAAAATAATAAATATATATGTATTTTTTAAATTTAAATTACTTATTTTCTTATTAAACCAATTTATGTGTTTTTATAATAGAATTAATTTAGTTAAATTCTCATAAAATAGGATGTTTATGATTTGTATAAAAAAATATTCTAAAATCAATTTTACTAATTCAATTGTTTTTAATTTTAGTGCAATCTGTCATGTGCATTTTAGGAGTCCCTCTTTGTTGGATTTTGGGATATTACTGAACTGCAATTGCCGGCAATGTAACTGGTACTTTTTTATAAATTTCCCCAACAACTTAAAATAAAAAAATCCCCCCTTCATCTTTAAATTAAAAATTTTCCCCTCGTCTTTAAATGAAATGTAATTTTAAATTTTACCTTTCAAATTTAAATGAATTTGTGTTAATTTGAATGAAATGAGTTAAGTTTTATTTTCTGTTCACTAAAAAGATTAATTTTTAATTTTATATCCTAATTTGTCTTTAATTTGGATGACATTTGAACTAATTACTTTTTATAGATTAAAAATATAATTGTATTATATAGTATTTATATTTATAGTATTACTTTTAGATTTGAATGACATTTTATAGTATTATATTCAATATAATATTTATAATAAATAATTATATTAATTTATCTTATAAATACAAAATTATCTTTATCAATCTTTTTTCCCTTTTTGAATTGGAATGCATAATATATATAAATTTATAATTAATTTGACATTGAGATATTAATTAAAGTGAAATTAATATATAATTTGAAATTAAAAATATGAAATACACATTTTGAAAAAAAAGACATCAAATGCACAAATATAATAAAAATAATATTTATTTGTATTATTATTTTGAAAAAATATGAAAATGGAAATAATAATATTTTTATGAGTACTTTACTTGATAATGACAATAATAGTATTTTATTATGAGTACTTTACTTGAAATTGACAATAATATTATTTTATTATGAGTACTTTACTTGAAATTGACAATAATATTATTTTATGGAAAGTGTGAAAGGACCTTCATCATGAGTATTTGACTTTATGGCTTCAAAGCACTACCATGGTTAACCATGGGTTTTCATCCACCATTGAAAATGTGACAAATAAGCAAGCATTGCCACCTCAACCAAGGGGGATGATGTCATCCTTTCAAATGTGATTGGTTGAAGTTTTAAGTACATTTTCTTTGCTTGGAGGCCCATTTTTGACCTCAAAATTTCTATAATGGGACTCAGGAATTTGTTTTCTGTGTTGGGAAGCTGGGAAAAACATATATTATTTACTGGTCAAGTGTCACTTCACTAGGGAAGTATGAAATGAATTAAAGACTTTACTTAGGGGAAGGGACCGTGGGATAGAAACACATTGGATTTAGCATTTAAAGACTGGCTGGATGATGCATCAATCAAGGTAAATAGAAGTCTTCCCATCCTAGTAAGTTTGATGAGCTTGGAATCTCAGAATGAAATGATATTTGAAGAGGCAACTATTTCTCCTTTTCAGGTTTTCTTCAGGATCAGATAGTTTGTTGTAAGTATTATGGAACCAATACAAACCAAACCAGCAACACAGATTGGTATGTTAGAAGTTATTGAGATGAGTGCATGGAGTTTTTTGATAGGGCCTCTCAAGATAATCCAGGTCCATGTGGTGCTGGAGGTGCTCTATATTTTTCCACCACTAATGCTTTCCTCTTCTCACATGATTTGGGTGCTGGAACAAACAAATCAACAGAGATGTATTCCCTGGACACTCTTCTCATACTAGCATCATAAAAAGGTTTTGAAATTCTATAGGTTATGGGGGACTCAAAGATAATCATTGATTGGATGTTAGGTAATGTTCCTTTTATTATTTATAAAATGAAAACCTTACCTTTAGCATATTCTTTCTAACAACATTCAAAACTTGTCAAAGCAATTACCAACCACGGGGCCAACATTCTAATTGACAGGTCAGATGAATGCATGCACTCTAATTTTCCCTACATGGATATAAATTAACATTTCCATTCTTTTTATAAAGAATGGAGATAAAGTTACATTTATGTTCTTTTAAGAACATATCAATAATGTACCAAAAGAAACAACAACTATGATACATGAAAATATAGGAAATTATTTTAGTTTTACCTTTGTGTGTGTTTACCAAAGAATTGTCAGCATCCCGAGAAATAAGGCTTTCAAAATAATTTTCTGCAACATTCAAGTGTTGTAAATTCACCAGTTTCTTAAATATGATTATATGAACAACAAATCCTGAAGAATACTAAGATCTTCAAATAACTTTAAGCAAAAATATACCTTGATTAGCTCCATTATAAGGTGTTGGCCCACTTGTTATCCTTGATAGATGACTATTTGCATCCCTGACATCTTTAGTTACATCAAGATTGCCACCTTGATATTCAGGAATCCTGCTCTCTACTTCTCTTGAATGGTCTGCATCTTCATAATTATCAGCTATTGTTGAACTATTATGACTTTTCCTACCAAAGTTCATAAGTCTTTTAAATCCTTTAACACTCTCCTTAGTCTTTTCTGCACTTCTCCCCTTTTGATGAGAATAAAAGGTATCTAACCTTCCACTTTCAGCTGTTGGCAAGATTGATTATGGAAGTTCTGGCATATTCTATAATAGTGGACTTATGTTTGGAAAATAGTAAATACGTAGTGCCTGTATTTGGATGACCATTCTCAGAAATTGGTGCTCTTAGGTTGAAGACCCCTTGAAGCCCATAACTTATTTCGGGGGCTAAAGGAGCAACGTACATACTAGACTTATTGTAAGATCACTAGTCATCAAAAGAAGTTAAGCAGTCCAATGGTGCATTATATGGTTCATCACTCTCATTGATTTGAAGCATGGATGACGAAGGTTGTAAGGCATTTCCTTCATATTCTAGTGCGTTAGATTTTGCAAATTAGAAGAGCCATGCATAGCTAAAGGAACAAATGCACTTTCAGATACCTTGTTAATTTCATACTCCTCAGCTAATTTAACAAAGGCTCAAATGGGCATTGCTTCATACTCATTGATATGGAAAGAGTCTGACATTGGATCAGATGGATTTTGGGCAGGTACATCCTGAGCATCCATTGAATCTAGAGAATGGATAGGAATGGACCCAGAACCAACCCCCAATTTCTTTCCCGATTCATTATCTGAAATGATAGCATTTGCTGGCTCCCTTTTTCCAACTGAAGCTTCTGGTCTAAAGGATTTAAGACTATTTGGTTCACCATATTCTTTTAATACAATTTATTCATTATGTTTCTTTGAAGCATCAACTAATGTATTTCCCTTTGACTTGACATTTCCAAAACCAGTAGATAGGTTAGTTTCTTTCCCTCTCTGAACAACATGAACACCAATATTCTTTGCTACCTTTTGAAAGCTAGTAGCTGCTACACCAAGGTTAGACTCTTCCATATATCGTTGGAAGAAGTTTCCTCCTGCTCTCTTGATGGGAGATCAGAATCAATCTTCATAATTTCCCTCCACTCATTACTTGCTCAATCTTGTAACATGGATGTTGTAGAAACAATGAAATAATCATCTTCTAAACTTCTCCCATTACTGTTCTCTAAGTGGAGATAAAATCCCCTTCAAGACTACGTTTCGGAAACATGTAAAACTTAGTAGGTTCATATCTATATGTAACCTCCAATTGACTCTTCTGTATGCCATTGGAAGAAGTTTCTACCTGCTATGTTGATGGGAGCTCAGAATCAATGTTCATAACTGTCCTCCACTCATTACTTGCATGATATTTTAACCTGGATTTTGTAGAAACCATGAAAGAATCGTTTCCTAAAATTCTTCCATTACTCTTCTCCATCTCCATGTGCAGATAACCACTAATTTTCCAGTTGATCATATGCTGAACCTTATGTCCAGCAAAAGGGTCTAAATCTGCACTATGTATAGTCATATGCCCTGCTTCACCTGAAATAATGAAATCATCATATGTTGTTGACATTTTTTGAACAACGGTTTCCTCACTCTCAGCTAATGGCAGACTATCCAATAAAACATCTCATATGTTCCATCCAGGTAAAACTAATAAATCTTTTTCCATCCAACGTTCTTTTTTTCTGAGAGGCCAACTCTTAATCAAGAGAGACTGTTGTGTTTGTCCAATATTTCAAACCTAGATCATCTCTTTAACAATCATGTCTTCTTCCATTGTATCCTTTTGGTGGCCAACCTGTTCTACTGTATGTGCCTCTCCATTATGGTCATTCTCAATATTATTTCAAGAGGATTCGTTGTCTCTTAACAAAAATTTCTAGAAAATGCTCCAATTTTCACTATCAACATCTCTTCCACCAGCATCTATGCTTGGATCATTTCCTGCACTCTTCCCTTCATTATCCCCCACATTCCAACTATCAACGAAATGCCTACAGCGTTCCTTTTTTCTTTGAATATTCCTCAGTTTCTTTGTTCTTCTTCTCAAAAAGACCAATCACTTCTTGAACATGTAAGTGCACATGTTTATCTTTCTTCTTCAAGTCATATTCAGCATTACTATCTGCCTCTGAGTTGGACTCTTCTGAAATGTCCTCTTTACTTGTTCGATCATGCCTTTTTGATGTGATGTAGTTTATATTACAAATAACCACCATGCTAGAGTGCTTGTTTCCTGACTTCCCATTCTGAACCTTTATCCATGGAGAATGGGATCTTCTACGGGGTGATGTGTGTTAAACACAGTGCTCACTGAGAGGGGGGGGGTGAATCAGTGAGCATATACTTAACCCAAAATTCAACTTCAATCACAATATTATATTATCATTCACACATTTAATTCTATAACATATTTATCAATGTGTTGTATCATTAGTCATTCACTATGTAAAACACATAATCACCAACACATTGAACAAGAGACACAAGACATATTTTGTAATATTTTTGTATTTGTTTTTGAACCGGTTACAACCGTGAGGTGAATCAGCACCAACTGAATCAAGAGCACCAACTCTTATTCTAGGACCCTGCCTAGTTCTTCTTAGATCCTACTAAGAAACTGATTACAAGTCCCTGCTTGTAACATATAAGTATATTTCATCACAAGACCCTACTTGTAAGTAAACATACATTTATCGAATTATACTTCACATTACATCATTGCAACTCTGTCCAACAACTCAGCATACATCCTGTGATTTGTCATATCTTATTTTTATCCCTAACTCATCAAACTATTCAGCATCTTCAGCATGCTCACAATAATCAAATCTTTGTCCACATCATCCTGATAATCATTGACTGTCATACCCCAGGAAGGCTTACTGTTCATATATCATTATCTGTCAATCATCTAGAATCTTCTACTCATGTCTTCAAAAGCGAGTTATCCATTAACTATCTGTTGTGTTAGTCTTCACATTATATCTTGGTCAAGTAAGATCTATGTCACTATTGCTCAAGTCATTCCATATATTTGCATAGGTTATTGTATCCTTTCATCTTTGTTGTTCACTGTATCATGTCCTCATGTAAACCCTCGATCATGTCAATATGACCTTCAATGTTTTAATGTAGCTTTCTTAATATATAATCCTTTTGATCTGCCCACACTCTCTCAATGTCAGTTCTCAATTCTGTCAGAAATCATGTCTTCATTAAGCCATCGTTGCTATAGTAAAGAGCAATCTGCCTCTAACCCATCATATGCTCGAAAATCAGAAATAAAAGAAATAAAAAAGATATAGCACTAGAGGCTCCTGCTGCTGCTTCAGTCACCCACGAACTTTGCATCTTCCACACATTTTTCATACAAAATCAGAGTCAGAAGTCACTCAACTGTTTTACTCCATTACTGCGGCTGCCTCATACAGTTACATCCCGAAAATCTCAGAGCTTTTTCTTCCCATCCACGAAATCCACACTAAAAAATGAATGAGGCGATTTGCCTATTTATACTAATTTTCCACAATAATTTTTGGGGCCGACCTGACAAAGAATTATTATTTTTATGGAGCCGACTTGTTATAATTTTATTTTTAATTCTTAAAAGGAACTTTTGAGCCGACTTCACCATATTTATTTCACTTTTAATTTTATTTCTTTTGGGCTGGGCCGACCTGGAATATTTTCTTCAAATATAAATTTGTATATATATTTTTGACCTTCTTGACTACATCCTCACCGTGGGCTTATTACAAGGTAATCATATAATATTCAATCAAGATACTTTCAAGCCCATCACAAATACTTCTAGTCTCAACCACAAAAATATATTTAGGCTTTAACATGATCATATAATGTCCACGAGCCAGCATACCACAATGTATGTGGGTATCGAAACTTTGCATGCATTAGGAGACCATCTCCAATGGTTTCATGACCCCAACAACCCACAAATGACCACAGAATGGGTCATTTGGTCCATTTGGTGTTCCAATTCCCATCTAGGCTTCAATGCCCAAACTACCATGCCTTCCTTGCCACCAACATTTGTCACTCCTTGCCATGTCATCAACCTTTGTCACTTCTTCATACCATTTCATCAACTCTAATTATTCCTTTGTCATTAATGGTTTGTCATCAATGACAAATTTTCTCATCAATCTCCCCCTTTGTCATTGATGGAAACCTTTTCAAGCACTCTCCCCCTTTGACATTAATGAAAAAGGTCTGAGTAGCCATTGAAGGCTTCACAATGCCCAGAAATTGAACCTTGACATCATGCTGATTCTGATTGCTCTTGACTGATTTTGATATTGTGTTTTGTAGATCATGCTTGTACCTTGATGTCTTCAAGTTTTTCATAAAAGAATAAACTCCCCCTTTCATGTAGACTGCTTGACATGCTGATATTGATACCAAGATTGATCTTGCAGGGTTTGCCTGCTCCCCCTACTTTGCTGAGTTTTTGCCATCTTCAGGTTTTGCATAAATTCTCCCCCTTTCAAATAGGCTGCTGAGTTTTTTGCTTCCATTATTTGTCATATTTTCATAAGTATAGAAATCCCCCCTATCTGATATACTGCTTCAAATTGTACCTTCAATTTTCCGAATATGACAAAGGCCTACGATCAGGTCTGCTGCTATTCATTCAACAACTTTGTGCTACCAAACTATCTTTGTATTTCCAAACTTTCACTTGCATCTTTGTTTGTTGATTATATTTATATTTATCAAAGACATGTTATTAATTTGTCCATAGTCATGTCAATACCATGTCCACAAACATATCACCAACCTCACATCCATTATTAAGGATGTCAGCTCAGAAATTTAAGCCATCATCAAAGATTCATATAAAGATTCTGCTCATCAGCTTCTCATCTTGTTCAAAAACTTGTCACGGTTTGTCAATCCTGTAGCTCTCATCAGACTCCATAAAAGTTTATGTAAATTCATAAAAGGTAAGCATGCATGAATTCTTCAAGACATCATCATCCCATGTTATATGATGAGTTTACCAATGTTGACAGTGTTCAAACTTCGGATGACTGCCCTCCATTTTGATACTTCTGGAAGAGTCCCAAAACAAGGTTAAGAATCTTCATTTAGCCGCAAGGTCTTCTCCCACACTTATGTTAGTGTCCTCAAAATTCATTGTACGTTCCCTGTAGATCTGCTTTTATGTCTTCTTGTCCTTACTTTTGATTGTGACTTCAAGATGATAAGCATTGAGACTTTGACTCAAATTTTTATCACTTTCAAATACTGCTGCAAACACATTCAGATGCCTTTCTTCATCACTGCAGTAGCCTTCTTGAAGCTGCCTTGGCTGGGATGACATTCTAGGATTCCTGGGAGATATGCTTTTGAAGAATATTCAGCCATCAACTAGACTTGAAATAAGCTTTTGATGATGTTGATAGAGATCAAGTTATCCATCAATAGACTGTGGTTGTATGTATTCTCTTGATCGTCCAAATTTCAGGGCTTGAAATGCTTTGACATAATTTTTTGAGTGCTTAATCAAATGATGCTGTTGTAACTATTGCTTCCTCAATATGCTCGAGTTCGGGGCTTAGTGCAAGGTAGTACTGCACCTTCATTTGTGTAAGGTAGATGTATTTATAGAGGTAGTAGCTGAACAATCCTCTGCTTAATTCAAAAATCTAAGCTTGATTATTTTACATTTTATATGGCTCAACTTGTCTGAGATAGATCATAGAACTCTTAATTCTACCCTGACCTTTTTCTTCAAACAGTTTTCTTGACATATTTATCTTCAAGTTCAAAACTATTTTCTTCAAGTTTCTTATGAGATCAATGCAAGCTACTCCTGCTCCCCCTATCAACATGCATTTTCCCCGAGCCAATTATTTCAGACTTCATCCTTACATTAGGTTTCCTTCTATTAAGGTTTGGAATTTGATCCTAGGACCTGATTTGTTGCTTGGAGTGACCTTGATTTGCTCTTGAGTCCATCCTCCAAACTTCATGGACTCAAGAAGTGCTTAAGGTTTTCAAAATAACTCAAGCATGGCTTGTCATATGGCAGCCATTTTCTCCTTTTGTGCATTGATACTCAACCTTATTTAGATCCAATAAAAGATTTTTCTTCACCCATATCTTAGAGCTTACTTGGCTGAGATTGTTTATCTTTTTTTCTTCAATTCTGCTAGTGTCATCCTTCTTCCAAGTTCCATTGGATCCCCTTGTTGATGTGTATGAGAAGCTCCTCATATACTGTCTTCTTGGGCTTGCACACACATTGGATTTATGGCCAACACCTCCACAAGTGTAACATCTCATGGTATGACAGTTGGAAGCTATATGTCCTCTTTGATTGCATGTCCAACATCTCATTATGTCATGTGGACTTCCAACACTTTTTCTACAATAAACAACTTTATGACCAAAATTAGAACAAGCAAAACAATAACCATTAAATTTATTTTCATACCTGGGACTTTGGTTCCATTTTGATGTTGTTTCTTCTCTAATTTTGTTTTGAGGTGGAGAACTAACTTCTTGATGCACACTTGAGCTTCCAAGATTTTCGTCATTATGTGCAGGTGTATGGAGAGTAGCTTGATTTTCAATTTTGAAGGAGGATGAGCTTGCTTCTGATTTCTTGGAAATCTCAATGACATCTTCATGATCCTCTGCTTCCTTGTTGAAGCTGTCACATCCCCATTTTGACCCCCTTTTGCATTAAATCGTAAATGATGTAAATATTGTTATTTAATCATGGTGAGGAGCTCAAGGACAAGGCCCCACCATTGATTTAGCGTTTTATGTATCGGCAATTAAAAAAAAGATGCCTATGGTTCGTGTGCTAGATAGGCACAATGTAAATTAAGACATCATGTAAATACAAATTTTAATGAAAAACCCACAACTAGCTATGCAATGCAACAAAGAGATGGGGGCATGGATTCTATAAGGAATTGGGAGGGAAATTATTCAAACCCTTGAGCCAATGGTGTTAATCCATGTGTCAATGAGAAAACCCATAAACCACCAACTACCCATTTTGGGTTATGCACCCAATCATTTAATTCTTCCAGAAATTGGTTGAGGCAGTTGATGCCTTGGGAATGAAGAGGTATGGCAGCCAATTTCGTGCATGGGCAAGCCATCAACCTGGAAAAACGCACTTTTGCTTCTGGGGCAAGAAAACACCCACGAAATGGTGCCCAAAGCCATTCTGAACCCATAGTCTTTCTTCTCTCACGTAGTCTGAGTTAGCTGGTCTTTCCCCATCACGTTTTTTACCAATTTCCTGCATTTTTCCATAGCTGGGAGCTCATTTTTGTGTTGCACAGTGGCTGGGCGAAAGGGAGTCACGTTTTGGGGGTTTATAGAGGTCGTTTTTGCCCCTAAAATGCAGAAAAACGTTTTCTGAAAACGAATTTGCTCTCCCAGGGTTTATTCCCCATCTACCAGTTCGTTTTGGTTGCCCACGTTTTTCAGCACTTGTGTTTGGTTGTAGGGTGCATCCCTGTGTTGGTTGGAAATTATGGGCAAGAATTAGGAGTGGAAGTGGACCAGAATTGGCTTGATAAACCTAGTGAGGAGGTAACCTCTCAAGAGTATCAAAAGGGCTGGTTTCTCTTCTATGCACACCTTGATGAACACTAGAATGGGAGGTATGGCCTGAGGGATTGTGTATTAGTGAAGGGAATACTTCCTTGTGCCAGGTGTGTAGGTATTGTGGAGACCAAGCTAGATAGATCTTGTAGAGGGTGCCCATATCTCTATGGATGATCCCACTAGCTTAGCAATTCTTCCTTCCATTGCCTAATAGCCTGATAAACCCAACTGTAGCTTGGCTTGGCTGATTTGGTGTATCTTTGAGCTATGTGTGAGTCTGTTGTTCATTGATTCCTTGTAGAGATCATGCCCAGATCGGGGGTGGCAGTGTGTTGAGATATTGATGATCACAACTGGCCTATGGTTGGGTGGAACGTTGCAGTTGCATAGCCAGTTGCTTGGGACGACTTTGTTATAAGATAAGTATTCTCTTGTGTTAACTTTGCAATTATTTATTTGATGAATATCTTGAATGTATGATGGATGTGTAATTGAAATTACTTCCATTGTGTTTTCTTATAATTATACATTTCCATATGTCTTTTTATATTATGTGAATGCTTATTTAATAAGTTCATGGGGCTAGATGCCCGGTTTTAGCATCACGATCCTCTCCATCGCACTGGTATGATGGAAGGGGACGTGACAAAATCCCAACCCAGTCTTGTACCGTAGGCCCGATTTGTCAAATGGGGACCTTTGGCAATCTAAAATTTCATCTAGGATAGCTGAGCTGTGTTGGAACTTGCCATATGCATCAAACTTCTTATTTTTTCTTCTCAATTCAACTACCTCCATTTCAAGATTCTGAATTTCCTTCTCCTTTTAATCCAAGTGATTTTTCAATACTTCTTCTATCTTCTTGGCTTCTTCTGGTTGAGTCTTTAAGCCAACATTATTTCTTCTTGTCTCTTCAAACTCGTTAGGATCTTCACAACTCTCCTTAATATTTCCATCATTTGGCTCACCTTGTAAGCTTGTCTTGAGTAGATCCACAATCTTCTCTTTTTCTTCTAGTTGGGTCTTCATAGCATCAGCTGAGTCTTGGATTCTTATCATCTCATAAATGAGTTTACAAGACAGCTCCATTGACTTCTCATGATACTCTTCAATGAACTTCTCAATTTTTCTTTTACGTGTTCGATCATGCTTGACATCTTGCATCTTAAAAAGATTTGCTAGAAGGTTATTCTTAGCATCTTCAAGAACGTTTTCAAAGTTATCACAACCTAGATTACTGAGATTAGTAAGATTGTTACCTTCATTTGCATTCACACTTTGAGCCACCTTCTCTTCTTGCTTGTCATATTCAGAGATATTGACTTATGTTTCTTGATTTTCTTTTTCAGTGTCCTGTATTTTCTTTTGGTATTTACTCTCCAATTTGAGCCATAGATCCTTTGCTGAAGTACATTCCCCAATACCTTCTTTGACTGATCTTGGAATTCCATCCAAGATAAATTTCATGGCTGTGATATTATCCTTCTCTGTCTCTTTCTGTGCTGCGGATTTGCCCTTCTTGGTTGATGGATTGGGTGGATTGATCACAATTTCCCAAACTCCAAAATTCTTTAGGTAGGCTTTGATTTTGCTCCTCCAACCAAAATAATCCTTCCCATCAAACATAGGTACATCATTGATGAATTCTTCCTTTGGATCCATAATGGTGTCCGTAGATCTCCTTCAAGCTTGTTGGGCTAGTAGTGAAGGCCCGCTCTGACACCAATTGTTAAACACAGTGCTCACTGAGAGGGGGGGGGTTGAATCAGTGAGCATATACTTAACCTAAAATTCAACTTCAATCACAATCTTATATTATCATTCACACATTTACTTCTATAACATATTTATCAATGTGCTGTATCATTAGTCATTCACCATGTAAAACACATAATCACCAACACATTGAACAAGAGACACAAGACATATTTTGTAATCTTTTTTATTTGTTTTTGAACCGTCTACAACCGTGAGGTGAATCAGCACCAACTGAATCAAGAGCACCAACTCTTATTCTAGGACCCTACCTAGTTCTTCTTAGATCCTACTAAGAAAATGATTACAAGTCCCTGCTTGTAACATATAAGTATATTTCATCACAAGACCCTGCTTGTAAGTAAACAAACATTTATTGAATTATACTTCACATTACATCATTACAACTATGTCCAACAACTCAGCATACAACGTGTGATTTGTCATATCTTATTTTTAGCCCTAACTCATCAAACTGTTCAACATCTTCAGCATGTTCACAATAATCAAATCTTTGTCCACATCATTCTGATAATCATTGAATTTCATACCCCAGGCAGGATTACTATTCATATATCATTATCTGTCAATCATCTAGAATCTTCTACTCATGTCTTCAAAAGCGAGTTATCCATTAACTATCTGTTGTGTTAGTCTTCACATTATATCTTGGTCAAGTAAGATCTCTGTCACTATTGCTCAAGTCATTCCAGATCTCTGCATAGGTTACTGTATCATGTCATCTTTGTTGTTCACTGTATCATGTCCTCATGTAAATCCTCGATCATGTCAATATGACCTTCAATGTTTTAATGTAGCTTTCTTAATATATAATCCTTTGATTTGCCCACACTCTCTCACTGTCAGTTCTCAATTTTTTCATAAATCATGTCTTCATTAAGCCATCGCTGCTATAGTAAAGAGCAATCTGCCTCTAACCCATCATATGCCCGAAAATCATAAATAAAAGAAATAAAAAAGATATAGCACTAGAGGCTCCTGCTGTTACTTTAGTCACCCACGAACTTTGCATCTTCCACACATTTTTCATACAAAATTAGAGTCAGAAGTCACTCAACTATTTTACTCCATTACTGTGGCTGCCTCATACAGTTACATCTCGAAATCTCAGAGCTTTTTCTTCCCATCCACGAAATCCACACTCAAAAATGAATGAGGCGAGCTGCCTATTTATACTAATTTTCCACCATAATTTTTGGGGCCGACCTGACAAAGAATTATTATTTTTATGGAGCCGACTTGTTATAATTTTATTTTTAATTATTAAAAGGAACTTCTGAGCCGACTTCGCCATATTTATTTCACTTTTAATTTTATTTGTTTTGGGCTGGGATGACCTGGAATATTTTCTTCAAATATAAATTTGTATATATATTTTTGAACTTCTTAACTACATCCTCACCGTGGGCTTATTAGAAGGTAATCGTATAATATTCAATCAAGATACTTTCAAGCCCATCACAAATACTTCCAGTCTCAACCACAAAAATATATTTAGGCTTTAGCATGATCGTATAATGCCCACGAGCCAGCATACCACAATGTATGTGGGTATCGAACCTTTGCATGCATTAGGAGATCATCTCCAATGGTTTCATGACCCCAACAACCCACAGATGACCACATAATGGGTCATTTGGTCCATTTGGTGTTCCAATGCCCATATAGGCTTCAATGCCCAAACTTCCATGCCTTCCTTTCCACCAACATTTGTCACTCCTTGCCATGTCATCAACCTTTGTCACTTCTTCATACCATTTCATCAACTCTAATTATTCCTTTGTCATTAATGGTTTGTCATCAATGACAACTTTGCTCATCAATGTGTACCTTCTTTGCAGATGTTTGTGTGATTCTCGCTCTGATATATCTTCTTTCTCTAGCTCAGACTAAATGTCTGGCTCTGCAAGGTCCAGTGATCTCGAGACAGATTTCAAACTTCATGTTTTCTGAATTTTTTGGTTTTACATTGTCGTCCCTCTCATAGATGGCACTACATTTGATGTTTGCATATATATTAGAATGCGATTCTACCAAATCTAGCATCTTCTGCATATCGTGGCCAGTGTGATGATAAATGGGGTGAAGGCACAACTAAACCTAGATGCTCTTCTCCTTAAGGATATATCCCCTGGTAAAAAGGAGGATTTGGAGGATAACTCTGATAATATGGGACACCTTGCATTGGAAACCCATGAAGCCCTTGCATTGTGTGTCCTTGACCAACACCATGAGATTGAAAACCCTGCATGTGCTATGGATCCTGGCCTTACCAAAAAGGAATCATGGGTTGTTGGAAATGGCCTTGGGGGTAATCATTACTTCCAGCCATAACTGGGGATACTAGGACATCCACCGAATATCAAACCAACATTGCAATTTGACATTAGTAACCATTCTGGGAGTCTATCACAATGCAATATATTAATTGCACATAATCTTAGCATGTATCTTTCAATTTAAAAAAAAAATACGATAGCCCAACCTCCATTTTGACTTGCACATGAATTCTCCCCATTGGCATCTATTATGGCTTCATCCCCA
This sequence comes from Larix kaempferi, assembly GCA_027924585.1. NCBI lineage: Eukaryota > Viridiplantae > Streptophyta > Pinopsida > Pinales > Pinaceae > Larix > Larix kaempferi. Next base: position 3,074,239 of record BSBM01000860.1, read on the forward strand.
TTAGATTTTCCAAGGTTGCTAATATGATAGGAATAATCTATTTATATATTAAGCCACCTGAAGGAGTTATCATAATATGTACAAAAAGGTGGAATAATTCCTTTGCCACTTCTGATTACTGGCTGTAAGTACTTGTCCAGAACACTTCCAGAGAAAATAAAATTGTATGATAGATGCCATTATTGCACTGAGAGAAGCGAGGTGCTCTTAGCCCAGAATGGGGGAGATGTCACATTTGTCACGTAACATAATGTTCCCAAAACTAAAAAGTAATTAATTTTTTTTTATGTCAGCTCATAACTTATCAAAATTAAAAAGTAATAAAAAAAATTCATATCGGCTCATAAAATAAAAAAATTAAAACCAGCATAGATCTAGCTTAAACAGGATCTATTCAGGGCTGAGAAGGATCCAATTTCTTGAGGTGTAACATTTTTATTAAAAAAATTACACCTCAAGAAATTGGATCCCTCTCGGTGCTTAATAGATCTGGGTTTAAGATGGATCTATGCTGGTCTTATAACATAGCATCTAAATTACACTAAGCTTTCATCGCATTTAAGCTTCAGAGATATACAAAACTATGACATAATTAATAAAACAGACTCTACTTGTTTGCAGGAGATGAATGGTCATTTGTCTGCTGATTTGCTGCCTTTTGCTCATTTACGTCCCGGGCCGCCTCTGCTTCAATGTAGACCAAAGGTTTTTCTTTGATCATGTCCTTTACCAGCATGTCCAGGTTTTGTAGTATTTTCCTCTTGAACTCCAAATCCATATCATCCTGGCCACAATATAATCCAGAGTCTCCAGCACCATACCATTGAATCTGCTTTGTTGTTGTTGTGTGCGTTCCTCTCTTTTCAAATTCATTTTCTCCTCAACAATCAGTAGCTGTGCATTTTTAACTCAGTGTCTGCTTTCACAGTTTGTGAAAGCTTGGTCATCCCCATTTTTCATTGATAGCAGTTCCTTGTGTTGAAAGGGTTGACGATTGGAGGCTGTCATCCCCTTGATCCTAAAGGTTCATTATTGGTTTGGCTTTCCACCCTTCTCCATGGTCAACCTATTCATTGTTCTGAGGGTTCTGTCATCTTGCTCCACTCTCTGTCTTGACAGTTTTCTCTGTGATTTCCAGGTGGAAGGTGGATTATAAGCAAATCATCCTCCCTTCCTGAATTAAGGCAGATTTCTGGATATATAGAATTGGTTAGTAATGTACTAAATTAGTGTTGGGACGGTAATGGGAATGGGAGTGGAACAAGAAGCAAGTATCCCGGTTATATTTTTAATCCAACCGTCCACTTCAAGGTAAGAGCATGAGCCTTAGGTAAATGATTTTATATCCTTGGGTGATTTCAAATCTTTTGCACAAAGACATTCTGATAGCTAGGACCAGGAAACTACGAAGGGTCTTACCACTTAGTTATCATTGACCTACAACCATTACCACTGTATTGGATTCAAAGATTGATTACTAGCTTCCACGATCATGTTCTTGTAGAAAGATAAAAGCTATCCAGTCCTCAGGTTCTCTAATAGATTTCAAACTTCTTTTACTACGTATTATGGTCAATAACCCAGGAATTAACATAGTTTGGGTTACTTTTGTCTCATATGATACATAACAAATATGAACCATTTTTTCTATGATATGCATAATCATTCTTCTCAGTCTATGATATGCATAATTGACTATAATGGATACCTTGGTATTTCCTTCAGTCTGGAAACCTGACACCTGCATTCCCTTGCTCCTAAAGATTCATTCTTGGCTTGGCTTTCCACTCTTTTCTAGTGTCGACCATGTCTTCATTGTTCAGAGGGTTCTCTGAACAATTTTCTCTGTGATTTCCAGGTGGAAGTGGATTATAAACAAATCATCCTCCCTTCCTAAATTAAGGTAGACTTCTGCATATATAGAATTGGTTAGTGATGTACTAAAGTATTGTTGGGATGGGGATGGGAATGGGAATGGAACAAGAAGTAGGTCTCCTGGTTATCTTTTTAATCCAACCGTCCACTTCAAGGGAAGTCCAAGCTAAATCCCTACAAATGTTATTGCCAATAGTCCCATGTAGGTTCAATACTATTTTGTACAAACAAATGATTCAACTTAAATATCAAGTTGCTAGGCTTTGCACTAATATCTCATAATGGAAGAAATCAAAGCATGTCCTACATTTGTAAGTATTTTATTCGGATTTCATTCTGTATATAGATAAATGTACTGTCCCCACCATTTGAATTGATAAGGAAAGGTATCAGGAAAAGAAATCTGAAATAAAACAGACTAGATCTCTTCACGAATGTGTCTAAATTTCTTGGGTGACTGATTTCTAGATTGGAAGTGTGAATTTTCTCATGAAGCTCCATATTACTTTTCATCATTGTGCACATGGATTCTTTCTTGGTTTCATGTTATTCTTTTGATATAGTTCTTTAGTAATATGCAGATATTGTTGGCATAGTTGTTTGTTTTGCAATTTTGATTATGTACATGATGTTTCAGTTTTCATTAGCCATTTACATTCTTGTAGAATTTAAGTGATTATTTAATGGGGATACTGTTCAGTATTCAAGTACATAAGATCTGCATTCTTGTAGAATTTAAGTGATTATTTAATGGGGATACTGTTCGTTCAGTATTCAAGTACGTAAGATATTTTATGATGTCCCTTTTAACAGTTAGCCTGGTTCTTAATTATTATTTTTCGGTTTTATACTATTAGTGAAATTTAAATGAATCATGTTCTTCAAGTCCAGAGGGTTGACAACTTCATAAGATTGACTGCTCTCAATGTCTATAATTTGTTACAAGAATTGCTTTTCTTAGGATTTCACTTTCTGCTAGTCAAGCTGTTTATAGGTTGCATTGGATGTTATTTTTTTTGTCTACCAGAGTGGTACTATCTATATTTACATGATTCCTCAAGAGAGCTGATGAAAATTAATGTGCTTGGTTAGGTTTATTAGGAACGGTTGCTCCATGCTTGCTGTATGGTAGCAATGTAGAAAGGCTAAGCTCAACTCCAGGGACCTTTGCCAATCATTGCTTGCCATATAGTAGTCTTTATCTCCTTGGCAATTTTCTCTTTGGATGGAACTGTTTGGCACCTTGGTTTTCATATCCTAGCCATACAGCTATTCGCAGGAATTTTAATTTGGAGGTAATCTCTCTCATTATCATCTTTTGCCTCGTATGCTTGTCTGGTGAAATATTAAGGATTTCAATAGTTGAATAGCAAGCAAGAATTTGAATTGTTTCATATGCAAGTCACTTTGTGGGCTTTGGTGTGGAAAGTATATTTTTGAATATTTCAAGCAACATTCTTTTTCTATTATTATGCCTTCTTTGAGAATATGCAGTTTTGATGGTGCTTTGCTAAAATAAAGGATGGAACCAGGAAAGCAATTGTGTTTGTACTTTATTATTGTATAAATTACAGAAAGCACCCTTGCTCAAGAGAGTTACGGTCTTTTCTAAACACATGGTTTCCTACAGAAATAGAATAAAGGATGATCGATGGAATATAATAAAGAGTCGGGCATTTTGCGTATGTCCTGTCCTGAACAATTTGTGGGCTTGTTATCATGCAAATCTGCACAGGCAAATTCACCAAATAACCATACGCAAACAAACTATAGTCACGATTGGATGCTTCTTTCTCCATTTGGACTGGTGCTTTTCTAGTCTCAGGGTGATGTCCCTAAAAGGTGTATGCTACCATCTCATTAATAAATCTATGTGAAGTCCAAAAGATGATCAGTACACTAAAGACCCACTCTTGAGCTGTCTGTAAAAAATCAAGAGCAAGGATGAATTTAATAAAATTTAAATTTGTTGAGAGATCAGATCCTAAAGATGGTTGTTACAACAAATTAATGGAAAAAGGTGAAGTGGATGTTTTCCTTAGTTGAATATAAATCAAAATAAGTGCACTCTAACCATAACACTGCAATACAATTTGACCAATGACAACCAATAGATTTAAGGAGCTATAGCAAAGCATAATTGGACTTAATCACATGTTACCCAAGAGATGGAATTGCATCATACTGAGTCACAAGTGACAGGCTGTCATAGATCTCTTTGCTTGCAATGGTGGTAGTCGTGTGAGGTTTGGAGGATGAGAGAGTGATGAGTGGTCTTCTGCTACAAAGTTCCAAGAGAGGAATACTCCTCTTCAATCTGCATATATAGAAGCTTATACCTGCAAGGCCAACTCACCATGGCTGCATTTTTTTGGAGGAGGGAAAGAAAGCATAATAAGGCCAAAGTCCTTGCATGCATAGAAAGTGCATCATCTTCTATTTAGGAAAGCCTTTCTTGCATTTTTTTAACCTTTTGTGCTGTTTTCCAAATTCAAAAAGAGTTGTAATCTTATCCTCACTCCTTAACCAATACTTGCCAAGAATTCCCCTAAAAGTCACTGCCATTTTCATTGTCTTAACTGTTATAAATTCTCTTAACTTTGCTATAACTGTTGCTTACTTCCACAAAGATGGGTCACCTATATCATTAATACAACAATCTAATCTTCATTCTTTGCATATCCATCATTTACTGCACATGGAATCCTACAGGCTCATTCCTGTTGGCATCGCCAGGCTATCCTTCTCCTTCAACACAACATAGGAACTGCTTGAACCACCTCTTTTCAGCGTAGGGTAGGTTAGTCAATTCATCGTTGAATTCCATCATCAATATGGTGCTGACAATTGTCTTAGCATACCGTGTTGGTGATGAGCTTCAACCCATCCTTGTTGTTGATAAATTGTTTTGTGATCTCTCTCGAAGCACATGGGAACCTTTCCAAGCAAAACATCCCTCGATTCCCTACTGCTCGCTAATATCTGTGGGATGAAACAACCCCACTTTTCTTCATGGATAGCGAACTCTGTGACTTAAGACAATAGCTGAAGAAACCATGCCAATAATATTTCAGCTTTGACTCTGTGAGATAACTATCTCCAATTCTGTTAATGTAAAACACATCCACCAAACTGTTGTGTGTTTGATTCAAGCCTCTTGATCACCTGTTGTAAAGGCTGTAGTAAATGTGCTGACAGACAGCCCAGCAATCAATATTTTTCTCCTTGGAGGTTGTATCCTCATTTGGAATGGACAAGTTGCATCACATACAACTACAAAATAACCGCAAAACCTATACCTCTTGCCTTTCTTTTCATGCATGGATGGGTAAGAAAAGTTCAAAACAAGCCTTGATTTCTTTATCAAACTATAGAAAATTGCCAATTACATCTACAAAATTAAATCATTTTTTCTGCTAGGTATCTTCAGCATAAATTCACTTTAGGAGATTTTTGCTTGTTGAGAGTAGCAAGGCACTAAGTGTGGATATTCATGCAAGTTATGGCTTTAGGCTTGATTAAGATGATGAGGTGATTTAGGCTCTTAAAGACTAACACCAAGGTGAATTAGTGTTTTGGACTTCCACACAAGCTAACCAAGCAACAACAACACAACTTAGGACTCAAAGGAAAGTGATTGAGTTTTTGGCTTGACCAAGATGATAAAGTGATTTAGGCTCTTAAAAAGTAACACCTAGGTGAATGAGTGTTTTGGACTTCCACACAAGCTAACTAAGCAACAACAACACAACTTAGGACTCAAAGGAAAGTGATTAAGTTTTTGGCTTGACCAAGATGATAAAGTGATTTAGGCTCTTAAAAAGTAACACCTAGGTGAATGAGTGTTTTGGACTTCCACAAAAGCTAACCAAGAACCAACAACACAACTTAGGACTCAAAGGAAAGTGATTAAGTTTTTGGCATATGTCAAACTCAATACCTCATTCAGTGGAGATCCACCCCCTTTTTGCCATGTGTCACATTGGGAGGACCATTTATTTGCTCAATATTGTTCTTGACCCATCACACTTTCACCCACCAAGACCTTGAACCACACCATCACTGCATTCTTGACATCCAAGTTGTATGCGCCATATATAGGAACTGCTAATTATAGAAAAAAATGTTACTCCAAAAAAGCAAAAAGCAAAAATTAGGAAAGAGTAATTACCCTTTCCCTTCACTTTTCAAAACATTGGCAATGGCGAATTAGTTCACCGGGGAGGCCAAAGGAGTATGATCTCTCCATTGGGATGGAACGCAATCCATTTTCAAGTATTTCAAAGCATGCAATGGGGCATTAGTTCACTGGTGGGTCAAAAGGAATATGATCTGTCCACCAAGGTTACATTCTCGATGGGTTCTTCCTCAGAGATTGGATAAAAATTATCCAAAACCGCATCTTTCCTGGCAAACGATTCTGGAAGAAGTCTTGCTGACTGTCATAGTTCTACAAGGTCATACTTTTAGATTCCATGGACAGGTTTTAAGGGTCTCTCAAATGACCCAGGCACTCGAAAACATCTAAAATGCATTGAATCAAGCAGAATTTAAATTTCTGATTCGCCATAATTTGGCAAGAAGAGCAATTTCAGGTAACTTTTGGATATAAGCTTTATGATGCTCCGTCTGGCTCACCCTTATGGCATGAGTTTCGATGGAGAGAATGTTATGCCTTCCACAAGGGTTCTATTGCACTGTGGTCAGCCCTACCATTACAAAACGAGTTTCAAATAACACAGTGTTAAGCTATCTACCCTGATTCCACTCTAGTTGTGGTTTGTCATGTTCCAAACCCTTGTAGCATGGGTTTCAAAGGCCCGGGTTTGAGACTCAGTGAAAAATCCCAGGAAGAGATACGTGTCAGAGCTGGTAACTAAGACAAATACTTGAAGGCAAAAAATAATTGAAAACAATGAGCCCTTACCTGGTAATTTCACTTGAGGAGAAACCACTGGATTCGGCCCTGCCAGATTCCCCGAGCTATAGTTGATTTTGAATAGTTCCGGGCATTATAATATTGGGCACAAGTGCTGGTATCAAGGTGTAAAGCTACCCGGAAATTACTGTCCCCGGACTGCGGCAGAAGAGTAGAAACATAATCCCTGTAAGTAAGTGCCGACCAGGGATGGAATTTGGTTTTAGTTTTAACCGTCGAACAAACATTTTTTGACGTTTTGAATAATATATTCCCCGTCTAAAAACTTTTTGTGCTGAATTTTGCCCTTCATCAAATAAGATATTTACTTCCCTATAATAAATTTTTAATCATAATTATATTTTGAATAATGAAATTGTTAAAAAAGGTGAACGCCATTCATTCAGAAAGGTGAGTTGCCCCACTAGAAAATGGGGTCTCATAGACGGAACCACAATCAACAAACAGTCCAATCGATGCAACAGATCTCTGATACGAACAAAATTAGAATACGAATCAAATGGAGATTAAATATGGATTTCAATACATAATATTTAAAGGTCCATTTCCAGAAGAAGAAACATAAATATGTAGTTACAACCCCTTACTCGGGGCATTTTTCTCATACCGACTTCAAAATAAATAAATTATGGAAAAGAACATACCGAAGAGCCTTCAGATGCAAATTTGATACAATTCGTCTGAGAGCACTACCGAAATGGGCATCCATCTGGATCCCACATTTAACAATATGTTCATGAATATCCTTCCCCCGTGGTCAATCTGTGCAAATGCCAAGAATGCAGACAAATGTAAACTTATGGAGTTGAACATGAGTCTGAACGCGAGTCTACTGAATTTCATCATATAGAGAAAATGTTTTATTGCAGAGCCATTTTCTGGAGTATCCTCTAATCATAACATTCTAAATGAACACTTTTCACTCTAAAATTATGTAAAATTATGTCAAAGATGAGGCGGGAGTCGCAATGTTGTTTTTTGGTAATGTTTATTTTGTTTTGTGTTTTATGTATTTTTTTTAATATTATATAGAGTAAATACATTTATTTTTAATATATATATATATATATATATATATATATATATAAAGTACATAATATTGTTTTTATTTATTTATTTATTTATGAATAGAATATATATTATAATGATTTGTTGTTTATTTATATAATATAAAATTAAAAATTTAGTAATAAAAATAAAAATAAAATTATAAAAATTATAAAAATTATAAAAATAACATTGACATTGCATAAATTAAGACCAAACTCAAGATTTACAAGGTTTATATGTCACCATGATCTCTTTAGATCAATTTTTTTTCTAGGAGTAAAAAAATATTAAGCCTAAGCCCAAACTTGATCACTCAATTGAGTAACAAGAAGAGGGGCCTCCACCTCCCAATCCTTCTAAGAAATAAGCACATATTGATCCCTCTTCCAACCATGTTAATGTTGTGGAGAAAGTCCATGTTGTTGAAAATTATTTTACCACTCATTAGGTCATTATTTATGCATAGATAAGCACAAGTATCGTCTTCCATAGAGGGAACCCTATGTTTCAATAAGTTGAGGAATGCATTTATAACCAAATAGAGGTTCTCCAACTATTGAAGGACAACTTGGTGTTAGCACAAAACAAGGTGAAAAAGAAAGCAAATCAACATCGCAATGAAAGGAGCTTTGAAGTTAGGGATTTGGTATTTGAAATGTTGCAACCATGCAAATAGATGTTCTTCAAGCAACAAAAGCTTTCTATGCAAATGTGTGACACCATATTTCTAAACCTGCAACATAGTCAATAGGTGTGGTACAACGTTATGATCCAAGTCTTTTTAAAATATTTTCTCAACCTCTTGAATAGTTTTGATTTTGAAACTCAGAAATTTTTCAAAGGAATATTCATCTTGAATCATATTTCTATAAATCCACGAGTAGGGTGAGTAAAATTTAGGTGGAACAATACACTAAGGTATCTTGTAGTTGATTCTTTGAACATAGAACATTGATTTATGTACTCGTCATGTGGCTTTATCACATTGATTTTGGAGCTTAGAAAAACAAGGAGTTTAACAAACATGTATACATTTGAAATGGCCTAACAATTGAAACTTGGTATCCCTTGATGATCTTATAGATATGAAAAACTATTTTTAAAAGATGTCTTTGAGCATCCTAAACTAGTTTTAGCCTCTAAAACCACTTTTAAGAGCTTGTGATACATCTTTTTAAAACCTTTTCTCAACCTCCTGTATAGTTTAGATTTTGGCACTTGGCAATTCTTCAAAGGATTCAAAGCTTGAATCATATTTCTATAAATCCACAAGTAAGGTGAGGAAACATTAGGATGAACAATACACTAAGGTCTGTTGTAGTTGATTCTTTGAACATAGAGCATTTTCAATAATATCTATGCTCAAAAGTATCCACCTCATACTTCAAAATATGTAGGTACACATTATGAATTAAGAATCTCTTTGCATTTCTTGATGTTCTTGATCAAATGCACACCTACGAATACAAGAATGCAAAACACATAGATCACAAGGTGAGCTCTTAAGTTAATATTTCTTTTAATGTAATAATTTCCTAAGCATACATGTATAAATGTTTCATATATACCATGCAAATAATAACATATTTATCCAATCATAAAAGCACCAACATTTGGAGATTGAGGCCAACTAGAGTCTATAATTTTGAGTGCACGTGATGATGACAATATTGCACTTACAGAAAAGGCTTGAGGCCATAAAACACATCCACCAACATTTGTAGTTGTAGGGACCTCACTTGATGTCTTCAAAGAAGAAAATGTTTCTGAGTGACACAGGGGGTCTCTCATGAATCCATATAAAGTGTTACAATTTACCAAATTTTAACACTGCAAATGGATTCAGAGACCCTCATCCATTTGTAATGATAAAAAATAGTAAATTGTACAAATTCATTGTCAAAATTTGTAATATTCCATTGCTAGGGTGACAACTAAAAATTACAAGCATAAACGACTAGTTCTTAGTCTTAGTCGTTTTTAATTAGTCATATTTGTAATGCTATGACTAATTTATTTGTTTACGTTAGTCATTTTTATTTTAGTCACTTATTATCTAGTCGTATATTTTGTCTCGTGACTAAATTAGTTGTTTTTAGTCCACTCACTTAAAAATTGCTCAATTTTGGTCATTTATCCCTTGAAAAAACTATGGTGACTAACGTTTTTAGTCGCACAGTCACTTATCTCTCATTTTGTACTAGTGTGATGCCCATATCCTAGTGAGGGGCTAATGATATACATCTATGTGGTGGTTTGAGGCCTATTTTAGGAACGAATGTCATAGAAACTCCATTTGGGCCAAAAGACTCAAAGTAATCTCTCGTGTGAAAAAAATTCCAACGGTATCCATATCCTGCTCAAGGAAAAAAGTGCCTTCTAAATGGTTTTGTGGTGGTTTGAGAAATATTTTATGAACATCCATAAGATCTATAAGATTCATTTAGGGATCAACGGATTTATTTTCCTCCCCCAATCATGGTCAAGGCAATGCCAAATCCATCCATACTCCATAAAAATCCTAATGGTTCCCCAATCCTATTCATATGGAAAATCTTATAGGACACATTTCGAATTTGAAGGCCTCAATAATTGTCCACTCGCAAAAGAATATTCATTTAGTGTCTAATTATGAGCATTTCTCCCCCAACCATGGATAAGGCCTTAAGGCCCATCCATGATGCAGAAAACATCTATTGTGACCTAAGGGGGGCATATATGGGGTAATTTTGTTGATAGAAACATTGTAATGGTACTCATATCTCACTTGAAGGACTGTGATCTCCTATGGAGAACATATTATGTGGATTATAACATTATCTATGGTTCTTTATTCTTAAAGGATTCATCTAGGGCCAAAGTGTCATATTTTTCTCCCTTGACTATGGTCAATGCATTAAGACCAATCCCTACTATGAAATACCTCATTATGGTACCCATATTCCACTTGGAGGCTAAATATCACCTCTAAAGATCTCATCTTGTGGTTTGAGTTCATGTCAATGGCCAATGAGCCCTAGACATTGATTTGTGGTGTAAGGCCATTATTTTCCTCCTTTGAATTTGGTCAAGGCCTTGAGACCATCCCTATTGCACAAAAAATCATCCATATCACACTTGTATGCCAAAGATCCACTTTAAATGGTCTTTTTTGTGGTTCAAGGCCTTGAACATGGCTTCTTAGCTCAAAAATATTAATTTATGGCCTAATTCCATCAATTTCTCTTCCAACCATGGCTTAAGCCTCATACATAGTACACAAAACCTCATATTATTATTCATATCACACTCTAAGGACAATTATACCCTATACATGGCATGTTTTATGGTTAGTGGCCTTATTCATGGGCCTTGATCCCCATAAGCTTCATATAGGTCCTATCAGCCTTATTATAAGAGAAACCATATCCTACATGGAGGATGAATAACCACTTTAGAGGGCCCTTGTGGTGAATTAAACCATTAGAAGCTTCATTTAGAGCCTAATTCCCATGTTTTCCTCACTTACAATAGTCAGGTCCTTGAAACCCATATGTCATGTGAAAAAACTCTTAAAAACACCCATATTACCAATTGAGGCGGAATATTGTCATTAAAGAGACTATGTGGTGGTTTGAGGTATTAACCATGCCTAAACATTTATTTTAAATCTTTTTGAAAATAAGAGGTTATATGTGCAAAAACATAAAATGTTCATAATGTAATAATGTAGATTTCTTCATGACCTTTCAAGCAAGCTAAAAGACACTAGAAATTGATGTTTGGGTAGAAAGTTATGGAAAAATTACTTTAAAATACTTTTTTATATTAAAAATACCACACATGCATTTTAGAACGTACGCACATTTTTAAAGTGTGCACATGTTCTATAACATGTACACATTATTTGAATTTCATTTTTTTTGGTGAGAAAGTTTCCACTCATTCGCATATTTGTTGACATAGTTGTTTTGGATTTATCGTTGATGTGACATTCCTCATGGTTTGAACTTTAAAACCAACAAAACCTCCATTTTTGAAAATGTGTCTAAATATCTTCATTTTTCACATTGTTCTTAAATGGGTTCTACACAAATCCACAGTATTGTGTGAATCCATGGAGATGAGTAACAATTCTTAGCAAGGTGGGTGGAGGGAGCATATTTTTCCACACACAAAATTGAGCTATTTTAAGATCTCAAACAATATATTATGTGCTTCAAAGAGAGCTTGTATAAGCACTCAATTGAGTTATTTTGGCAAAAGTTCAAACCCTTAATCGAGGGTTTGGATGGGTTAACCAAATGCTTGATCCAGTAATAGGTCTTGATCAAGAAATAGTGCTCAAATAAGATCGTGTGGTGGATGATGTCGGTATGATTAAATATCTTGATCAAGCTATTCACCAATCAAACATGGTTTGGGCATAAAATAGCTTGATCATGCTATTTCTTATCATAAATACCAACAAAGAAAGAGCTTTTTTCTCTTTTATGTAGGAACCCTTCAATGAGAAGTGGTTCGAATGCAAAATATTGCTCAACTAAGTTGCACGATACAACAACAACCCCCATTCACTTTCATCAATCCCCAATCGACCCAATGGCATCAACCCGAGAGGCTAGTCAACGTTTTTCCATTTTAATATATTAAAAATCAATTTTTAATTTATTTCTTTTAAATTTTGTCCCTTGGTAGCCATATGCTATCAAAATTTACAAGTTTTTCTATGAAATGTAATTACCATTTATTTATACAGTTAAATAAAATATATTCTATATTCTTTTAAATTTCATTAATTAGCAACAATTATGCTAACATAATCTTCATTTTTTAATTTAAATTTAATATTTTTATTTCAATTATATAAGCTAGTAGCATTAATGCTACCTAGTTTTTTTTATAACTGTGTGTTGGCAAGAAGAAATGCTACCAAATTGTTTTCAACACTCTAGTAATGCATGGAGGATGGAAAATAAGAACTTGCTTTAATGAAAACTCAAGCAAACTACATTATTGTTAAAAAATTGAAACAAATACATTTTTTTAGTCATAGCACTTATAAACCTTTATTGTAAACCATATCTTTCCTCACATATATCACCCAACTTGCTAGTTGAGGATGCCAATCCTCTAAGTTGTAAGATGTCATTGAGATGGACCAATGAGTTGTCTTTGAGGTGGTAAACCAAGTCATCTTTTGATTTGTAAATTGGATTAAAATTACCCAATTTAATTTTTAGAAGCTAACAAATATTTTGAGGTTATCCTTTTTCTTATTCAAAATCAATAGAGGTGAAATCTAACGACCTTTTCTATACTGAGGTAGGGAGTACACCACCAATGATTGGTATGTTTTCATCCTTATTGCGAGTAGGAATTCCCTAAACTTTTATTCTTCCATGAGAAATCTTGATCTCTTTTTTTATGCACTAAATGTGCTTCATTGTTTTATATCCCACTTCCAATTATGTCATCAATTTAATTCTTTGGACTTCATTGTGAAAATAATTTTTCCATACCTCTAGTAGTTTTCATGATTCTCATGTGCCTAGGACTACAATACTTAGTTAAAATCTTCAATCCATGACACCTCCATATGTAGTAATCCTTGGTCATCTAAAATTTGGTAAAATTATTGTTATACCATGATGTCCTCCATTGATTATTTTTTTTTTAAAGTACATCCATCTCTATCGATAACATATGTTTGTGTACTACAATCACTCAATTTTAATTTTTTTTATAGAGGAGCTATAATATTCCTCTATAGTGATAACACTCTAACATTGTTGGAATATCATTGTTATGTTTTAGAGTATATTGTTATGTGCACAGAGTGCATCCTTGGTCTTTGAAATATTTTTCCCAATATGCATCTAAAGGAAACTTTAAAACCTTTAATCTGCTATAGGTATTGAAGCCATAGGAGTTTTTCTAGTCTACCACTAATGGAATAATTAATGTAGATGTTCTATGGTTCATTGTTCTATCCATAATTTAACTATTGGATAAGTGATGTTAGTAAAGTACTTCATATGACTAAATGGATGACATGATGTTAATATTTTCACCAAGGTCCACAATTGCATCCTCTATTGATCATGCCATTATTTTGGTAATCATGTAAGTGTGTTTTAAAAGAGTTTCTTACTTAAAGAGTGCCATGTGGATCATGCACTAGAGATATATTAATAGTACATTGAAGATTGGGTAGTGGCATCACATGAAGGGTCAACCATGGTCATTGATAAGCACTGGTAACTGATAACCCTTATACATTATAACCCCTATCATACAGAATCCCTAAACCACCTAACATTAAATAACCTCTAATGTATCCGAAATGATAACTACCAATCCCTTGTCCATATAACCACTATAACACATAAGCATAATAACATAGATAATTATGATGACTATGTTTTCTAAAATCCTTTAGACTAACTTGATTTGTTGGAGAGAGAGATAGAGAGAGAGAGAGAGAGAGAGAGAGAGAGAACAAAGAAACTAGGAAATTAAAATCTTGAAGTTAATTATTTAGAATTTTGTTTTGATGTGATTTTAAATTTAGAGTAAAGCTTATGTTAGGTTTAGAAAACACATAATAAAAAGCACATACACAATGAAGAATGTTTTACCCTAGAAACAAAAACAAGGAAACACTAGTAGAAAAATGGGTGATAAATGACCAGATGACCAAAAACATTGGTCACCATGTGAAATAAATGACTAAACCACCCACAAATTGGTCACCATGGTGTTTTTAAGTGATTACAACTAAAAATGAATAAAATAAATGACTAATTTAGTTATGGGATAAAAAATATGAATAATTTAGTCATGGGATAAAAAATACGACTAGACGGTCTAAGTTAATAATTATTTAAGATGTCCTAATCATCAAATATTTCCTTCTACATCACACAAAAATTAAGAGTGTCTATAGACAATATAATATAGGATTTTATAATTATATATAACATGTTTCTATACGTCTCTAGATATGTCAATATTGTAATTGACATAATAAACCTAATTAGTTTGCAATGACTAAGGGGGTCCATGAATCCATCTACAACGTTAAAATTTAAGAAATTATAAAAAAAAAACAATTTTGTAAATTTTGATGCTACAAATGGATGCAAAGATCCCTTCTAAGGGGGTCTCTGAATCCATATATAGCGTTAAAATTTACAAATTGTAAAAAAAAATACAATTTTGTAAATTTTAATGGTGCAGATGGATTCATAGACCCTTTCTAATTAGGGCGTCTCTGAATCAATCTTCAACATTAAAATTTATGAATCATGCTCATGAGGATGATTGTGATAAAAATTCGAGTGAAATAATGAGCCTGTGAACTGTTATGATTTGAAATTCGTAAGAAACCAATCTAGACCTCCCAATCATGGGTGCCTAATTAATAAGTATGGATCATTTGGCCATTCCATCTTCATTGTAATATCCAGGGAAATGTGTTTGTCATGTCTATATCTTGTTTCACCATTTTTGCTTCCATATGCCTCCTTCAACACACTTGTCAATTTTCATCTTGTTCGTTGTCATGTCATGGCCAAGTCAAGTTTTCACTTCGTCGTTTATTGTTAGTTGCATTGTCATGCTATGGAATCATTGTCATTGCATTTAGGTCATCATGATAGATATGATCATATATCATTTGGAAAATATCATCGGTGTTTGACTGTCTCGGCACTTGGTTGAAATTTTGACAAGTTAAACTGTTTGTGTCGTGTTAGTTGAAATGCGCCGATTTTGCGTTGTCCATTAATTCGTCGGATGCATCCATTTTTCATTAATGTTCTCCTTGTTCCTAAGCTCAGAGTACCCCACCAGGTGTCTCTTCACTGAAAAACACCAATGTCTTCCAATTTTGAAAAGAAAAGAATACTCGCCCATGCTATTCCTTACTAGAGTTCCCTTTTCCCACATTTTTTCCTTTTATCGACCAATATATCCCACTAATGATATATCCCATTTATCACTCATGATATATTTACCATTCTACCATCCCCATAATCATTTTGTAACCATTTATTAATCATTAAACTATATATTAAAAATATATAATAAACACATAATACTTTTATATAATATAAAATAATTTATAGTATATAATGTTTATATATTATAAGTTACATTTAAAATGGGTGCCATTGACTTCAATTAGATGGGTTCGCATAATATGACAATCAATTAAGCCTCTCGTCACTCTCCATGTAAAAACATTCAATATTGGGTCATTTGAAAAACGATTAACTGAAATATTTTTTAACTACTACATAATTTGCTACATACATTATAAAACAATCAAAAAAATTTATTCTTTCATTTAGAAGACAAGTTCTTACCTACATTCAATTTTAAACTTTAAAAAAATTGTTATTTTTAAATATTAAATTTGTCATAAGTATTTGTAATTTGACAAGTCAATTAGAAATTTCGAATCCCTACAAAATATATATATATATTTTTTCCATCAGAAAAAAAACATACTATTGCTATTCCATTGAATCAAATAGTACAAAGATAGTGTGAGTATCAAAGATACAAGATATCAAGACAAGATCTTGTTCTCAAAAAGTTCGTCAGTTTAGCTGCTATACAAAATTATAATTGCACATCAAAAGGATTTTACAAAAAACTGATCGTCAACCCAAGTGAACAAAATAACCTAAAAGAAAAATAAGTTACCCTTGTCAAGTAGACACGCATCCATCCATTCTTCCCAGAATAATATTCCTTCCGGACCAGCAAAGGCATCTTTTGAAAGTTGATCAGCATGAGAATTGTGTGACTTGAAAATATGCTCGAAAGAAATCTGGTCTTGCTTTGTAATCTCATGACGAGTTCGAACACACCAATTTTTTAGATCAATGACATTGAGATTGTATTCATTTGAGGCCCATTTGATTGTTACTCGGGAGTCCCCAAAGACTTTGAGATTAACTAGACCAAAGGAATTTGCTACCTTAAGAACAGCCCAAAGAGCCAATAACTCTGCTTTCATATTGGTACCTCTACCACCATTAAGACGAAGAGAAAAGTAGTGGTCTTCATTGATATAGATGACACCACCAGTTGCACACATACCATCCTGAGCAACTCCGTCAAAGAATAATATCGGCTGCGATACCACAAAGGAGAAAGAACTTTCACTCACAATTTTCTTACCATGATCCTCCTCAGGATAAGTCTGTAACAAATAACTAACAGACCTCACACACTGCACCGCATCAGGCTTCTTATTCTGAAAAATTACTTCATTCCTTGTAAACCAGATAATCCAAGATATAAAAATAGGAAGGAAGAGTTGTTTTTTGTTATCCCTAACCCAATTGAGCAGACCTGTGCCAAAGTCCAAATATTCCCAAACTAAAAACAAGTTGTGTTCTTTACAACACAAAGACCAAATTTCTTGCATAAAAGAGCACTTCACAAATAGATGACCAGCAGATTCAGAACTTAAATTACATAAACAACACCAACCAGGACCATTCCAGCCACTTTTAAGGAGGTTATCCCATGTCTTAAGACTGCCATTGAGAACATGCCATAGGAAACATTTCACCTTCAAAGGGATAGACCATTTCCAGATTTTCGAATACCACCATTGTCTTGGATAAATACAATGATCCTGAATAATCCTGTCATAAGCAGATTTCGCAGAAACAGAACCTTCTTTTGGATTGCCTGCCCAAATTAACTTATCAGGGATCCCCGAAAGAGCAATACCAGCTGATCTCAGAGCCATAATAAAACGTTCCCATTCTTGCGCGTGATCCGGGATCTCCCACTCTAATGCACTTAACCATCCATTACCAGTTCGATGAAACTGATCGGTATTATGAACACCATTTAAAGTTCTATACCCCATAAAATTTAACCGAGAAATCAAACTATCTGACAGTCTAAAATTTTCCTCCATACCAAGCACAGGATCCACCCCAATTAGAATACTGCATCCATTACCTACCTGTCAGCAAATATCTTTGGCAATCCATTCATAGACTTTAAGAAAACCTCTCCAAACTGGAGACAGCAAACCAAAGACCCTCTTGGGCTTCCTCAAACAGTTAATAAAATCAGATTTAATATATTTGAGATGGAGAACCTTCGACCAAAGAGAGTTACTGAATAAACCACGCCATAAGCTCTTCAATCTAAGAGCTTTGCCACAGAACTTCACCGACAGTGCAAGAACCTTCCATTTAACCATCACCAGTTTAGTGCCATCACTATTACCAGACAAGAGAAATTTGAAAATAAGCATCTTGAGCCTATTAAGAATGTAGACCGGAATCTATGAAAGAGATAACCAAAAAATCGGAATACTAGAAAGCACTGCTTTAACTAAAACAAGTCTGCCACCCGTTGAGAGCAATCGGAAAGTCCAGTGATCAATTCTGTGTTCAAACTTGCTAATAATCCACCGCGAATCATTTGCTTTATAAGAATTAGGTTTTAAAATAAAACCTAAATATTTCAAACCATCAACCAAATCTTGACAATTATATGGTAAGATGGATTCAATTTCACCTCTTCTCCCGGCATCCACATTATGTTGATAAAAACATGACTTAGAAATGCTAACCTTCATCCCAGAAACCTTGCAAAAAAAATTAATGATATTTGAGAAAACCTTCCATTTTGTGATAGAGTCAATGCCAGCAAGAAGAACGTCATCAACAAAAAGGAGATGGGACAGGAAGCATCCATCACCCATCTTGATACCTTTAATCAATCCCATTTCTTTGGCTTGTTGAACGAGCCTACTGAGACCATAAATGATCAGGAGAAATAGAAGAAGTGACAGAGGGAAACCCCCTGTCTGATCCCTCTATAACATTGAAAAAAAGAGGTGGGATTACCATTTACCAAAACAGCAATACATGGCGAAACACAGGCCATTATCCAATATATATCAAGTTTATATGAACATTAATCCATTTCGCTGAAAAAAATAAATGAACATTAATCCATTATAAAATGTTTTAAATACACCATATTAAATTCCATCTCAGGTTCACATTTTAACCAAAGGATAGCACCAATTTGTGGTTAGGGCACATTTAAGCAGAGGATAGCACTAATTTGTGGCTAGGGCACTACAATTTATATCACTGCCAATCATTTCCTCCTACGTTTTGGACGTGCTCTGCTCTGCAACTAGAGAAAGGCTACGACTACTAGTTCAAATACCGCTCTTCCATTTGAGGTTTGTGAAAAGATTGATTTTGTGTTGGTTAGGTTTGTTTTATTAATTTTTTATTATATTTTTTTGTTTTTTTTTTTACAATTTGTTGTTATATGATTTTGTTTAGGGTTTCGTCCGATTTGGGTTCCTCTCAGGCTGCTCCCCCTCCTCCTCTTGTGTATTGCCTCAGACGGTTCCTCCATAAGGTTTCCGGAAGGGCGGTTTTAAGGCCAGCTCCCCCACCCATTTGGAGTGGTGGCCACACTGCCCTCCATTTCCCTTCTCTCTGTGCAGCCATGCTCTCCCAGAAGAGATGTCAAGTATGGAAACATTGGTATCTTTTGAGAAGAAGAATGCGCACTCAGTGGTTCAAGGTTAGGAGAAATGCCATTTCAGAATCGAACCAAAGAAATGGACCCAAGCACTGAATTTTCCTGCACATGGAAACGTTGTGAGGCAGCGTTGAACCAATTCTACTGTTTTTCAAAGACAAATCTCTCTCTCTCGTCCTAGCCTCGATTGTTTTTTTTTAATTGCTTTATTTATTAATTGTTTTATATACACATTTGGTGGGAGCCTGGTCGCAAGCACACCAGTGGTATCCCTTGAGCACAAGCTGTGGCTAAAATGCTAGCTATGGAGACCCTTGTGTAGGGCTCGCTTGGCATTGTGGTACATGGTGCACAATTTTATTTTATATATATTAGAAGTAGATCGATATTGGGCTTGCATTGGCACATATCCTTTGGCAGCTACTACTTTCAATCTCACGTTTCCAACGTAGCTTACCACCGTCACTAGCAGTGCCTGCATAAAAAATTCCCAAAGGTGAAATTCCATGCACAAAATTTTAATAGATTTGAATCAAACTATGATTCCAACAAATAGGCGACCAAATTCAAGAAGAAATTTGAAAAAAAAAAGTTTCTCCATGGATCCAGTTACTCGATATAGGGAGACAGGAAAGATTTTCAATGGAACACATTTGTGTCACACCAGAGCCAGAGAAGTAATAGTTTTTCACAGTAGGTCCGCTGAAGTAATAGTCTTTCTGTCAGATCGATCATATTTGTAACTGTAAGTGTCGTGTGCGAGAGGGTGTTGTTGTAAGTGTCTGTTATTTTATATACCAAAAGATTAGCGGCATGGATTTCTTGATGGCCCTCGGTCTCTATATTACAAAAACAATTAATTGTAATACACCTTTGGTCCTTTAAGCTTCGTTAAATAGCCCAACGCTTTACCAGTTATCAATGCTGCAAATGAAAATTTTTTGGTCGATAATATTTTTTTCCCCTGCAAAGAATGTCCAAAGGATTGTCCAACTTATCCAGGGAATTCTAAGATGTAAAATCCCAGATGGCTTTCCAATCCTGGAGGCTACATGTACTATTAAACTCATTTGTAACTTCAACAAGAAAACATTGTAGGTATTCTAACTATGGCTACACAAATAGATTTATAACACCTTTGAGCCTGACCGAGGTCTGGTTTTTATCAAGGCCAGTGATGTTACTTTTAAATTCTCTACAGTAATTATCTCACCTGCATTAAAACTCTGAATTGTCAGACGTAGTTGATCTTGGAAAATACACAAATTAGAAAGAGCAGAAGTTAAACTACCTAGAGTGAGTTGGCCTTGGAAAATATGCGAAAGGAGAAGTTTAATTTAAACTACCGAGAGTGATCCTTCGGTAGCGTTGAAGGCCATAAAATATTAAGCCCATTATTACATCATTCAAAGTATGCAAACCAAAAGGCCTTGCATTATTTTTTCAGATCGTGTAGAATATAAATGATGAAGAAGCAAAAGACAGATAAATTACCCCGCCACTGGATTTTTTGATGTAATTGAACATCTTCCATTGTGAAGGTTGTAGAAGACATGAATTTAGGCACCTACTCTGCAGTAATACCACAAGCTCGGAGCATAACTTAGAAGACCCAAAAAATTTCATAAAAAAAACACGTTCAGCTATATTGGATGTTTCCAGTCCTACATTGGCTTCTCCATCTTCATTTTCCGAGAAGAAGGGTCCTTCTTTCAACACTATTCTTGAACACTTTTATCAAGGACCAAGTGTGGAACCACTGAAAATGATCATTCAAGGAACTGCCCCAACTGGAAAGTCTTACCTTATACAGTTTGTTTCACAAGAATTTTCAATGCATTCAACAAATATAAAAATCCCTTTGCTATTACTAGCACCAACTGGAGTAGCTTCCTTCAATAAACAAGCTAAAGAAATTCACTCAGCTCTTAGAATTTCTATTAAAGACTTCAAACCTTTGCATGGTCAAGCACTTTCATGCGACGTGTTCAGTACATTTTAATTGATGAAATGAGCTTTATAGGGCCAAGCTTATTCATACAAATTGATACAGGCTTGCACGTGAAGCATTTCTATAAAATAGATCAAATCCATTCGCTGGAAGATCATTGATTTTTGTTGGAGACCTTGGCCAATTTCCTCCTTTTAGAGATAAACCATTGTATGTAGGTAACACAGTTGGAAAGGTTTTGTGGAAATATTTCAAAAAATTTGTTACATTAGACACAATTTTTCGTCAACAAGGGACAGATCCAAAGCAATCCATTTTTAGAAGGTTACTAACAAACATTAGAAATGCAGAACAAAATGTGGATGATTAGAATCCGTTGATGTCAAGAACATGCATGTATGGACAGTATTGAAAGTAACACTTTCAATGCAGAGATACATTTGTTTCCAACAAACACCTGAGTGGATCAACATAATAAATCCATGCTTAAATCACTTAAAATCCGAGTAGCACGATGCATCTATGAACATACAAAGAATACAAATTTCAATGATGAATATGCCATGTTGACATGTAACCTATGGGTGGAAGCAGGGTTAGTAATTAATGGAGCACTTGAAACAGTTCAAAACATCTTTTATGCTGAACGATCTAAACCACCACAACTCCCAATGTACATTACAGTCTCGTTTGATAATTACATTGGTGTTCCATGGGACATGAGATATCCAAAGATTGTACCAATGACACCTATTAGCAGAGGAAATTGCAAGCAAATTCCATTGCGTATGTCTTGGGGCCTCACCATACACAAATCACAAGGTTTGTCTCTAGAAAAGGAAACAATTGATATTGGTAATGCAGAGAGGCAAGGTTTAACATTTACAGCAATTTCAAGAGTCAAATCTATCAACAATTTACGAATATCGCCACCATTTACTGATGAGAGGTACACAAAGATGGCTCAAAGTGCATATGATACCATTAAGAAGGAGGAAGAACAACACCTACAAACCATTTCTATATGACCATCGTAGTTATTATCCAAAGAGGTGAACTGATTATTGTGTATCGAAAAATTCATCTATTTTGATGTTTCTTTACGATTATAATTTCACTTAACTTTGTTGTAGTTTTAGGACACTGCAGTACAAAAATAAATATGAAAAATACCTCATGTCATATGTGTATTCATATAAGGTTCTACTTCATTTAAGTTTCAATAAATATTTTAGTTCTTCTAAACAAAAGTATTTTAAATTTGCTTTATTTTCTTTACTTACAATACTTAAGTACATTCAACGAAAGTCACGTTTTAATCCTCTGTTTTGATTTTTCAGGTTGAATCAATGACGATGTCCTCCATGCATGCCATGAAGTGAGACTACTGAATGCACAATTGTTTAAAATTATTGTTTACTTAATGATGCTTACAAACATTTGCTACATTCAACTCACATTACGAGAAAAAAAAAGATATTTTGAATCCTACTTTATATGTTTCACGAGTTTGATTGAAACATTATTTCCATTTTCACGATGTTGTTGTATAAATCCAAAGATTAAAACTCTCAAACAATGGGCAGTTATTATTTTTTGCAATGTCTTATTGTGCATTCACATTGACAAGCAATAGAATGAATTAACCATTACAACATTGAAATCATATACCAATTGCATTACAATTGGTATCAAATATAACTCGCAATAACTAAAATATCATAGCCACAGTTTTATTTCTATCAATTGAATGTGCATAGAACAAACAAACAACCCTGATACCACAATACCATATTCCATCCTAATCTGTTCCAATTTTTTATGGTTGAAATCGTTTTCAAAATAATAGATTCACAACCAAAATGTGACCTCGAATCAACACCATTCTTAACTAATGACAATATTTAACATCAATACATTTATGGTACATTCCATTTTCAACATAAACATCATAGTACAACATTACCCTTGATGAACGTCACATTGTGACAAACTATTTCATGGATGTGATCTTCACAAAAAAATGTCGCATTGATACACATTACAAAGATTTAACCACTACAACATTGATTCCATGTACCGATTGTATTTCGATTTATGTTGAGTATGACCCATAATAACTAAAATTGTATTACTAAACTTTTATTTCTACCAATAAATATCACAATCCCACAACAATTATTCATGCATGTCACAATAATATTATTACTTTCAATATTATATGTTAATTAAATTTTATATTCTTACACCTTCAATTAATTAAAATATAATATTATTAAAAGTATCATCATTATATTTAAAATATATTATTATTTTATCCATTATTAATTTATAATTAATTAATTAATTGTTATATTTTTTATTATTTTAATGTACCTTGATTGTATTATTTTTAGTTACTAAAGTGCAATAAAATAAAATATTAGAATTAAATAATACTTTTTTAATATAATATTATATTATAAATAATTAAATAAAAGTATTTTATTATTAAAATAATATAGTTAAAAAAATGATTAATATGTAAAATATATAATAATGTAAATCAATATCTAAAAGTACATCATAATAATACACATATCTTTGATATTAACAATGGTAAATATTAATATTGATATAATAAATAATTATTTAAATAAAAAATAATTAATTTTTTAATGTTTTAATGTATCATCATTGTATTAATTGTATTTAGTAAAATATAGTAAATAATTATAATTAAATAAAATTAATTTATTATTAAAATAATATAGTAAAAAACATTATTATGTGTCAAATATATTATAATGTTAGTAAATATATTCTACCTATCTTTAATATTAATTAATTAATAATGTTTTATTAATATAATAGAGTAAATAATTATATAAATAACAAATAATTATATAAATAACAAATAATTATTTTAATATATTATTAATGGTCTCATTAATTAATATTATTATTAACTAAATAACAATATTAATTATTAATAATTAATAAATTAATTCATATTACAAAAATTATTAATTATTTGTTTATTTAATAATTATTAATTAATATTATTATTAAGTAAATAAAATTAATATTATTATTAAGTAAATAACAATAATAAGAATTAAATTATTTAATATTTAATATTTTTAATTAATTATTACAAAATAATAATATTGTTTAATTAAACAATGTTATAAAAAAAACAATTAAAATATATATTCGATTCTAATTATTAAGTAATATTATTTTATTACTATTTTCTGGAGATATGTCTACGCTCCCATTAATATTATTAATGTGGTTACTGTCAGTATATATATTATTCATCTTGGATGAAAAAATTTTATGTAGAAATTAAACACAATTTTTTTTTAATTAAGAATTCTATCAGAAATATCTTTCCCCCACGCAAGACATAGGGTGAAACGAACAGTGTTAAGCCAGCCAATGTTTCAATATCAGCTCATACCTAGGGTTAGGGATTATTTATTCTAGGATTGGAATAATAGTTTCATTGTTGTATAATATGGGGAAAGAAGAATAGCGTAAACCAAAAAAGAGCAAAACCTGAATGCTGCCAACACATTTTGCAGAAACAGAGCAAGTGTAAAACATGATTGCATTTGTATATGATTCTAGCTGTTGCTTCATGTTTGCGTATGCGTTATATTTTCAGCATAATGCCTGTAGTAGGGATTTGAAATGTTTGGAATGAGAAACTATCATGACTAGAAATTCAAGTTTCTATGTCTATTATTCTATGTTCTAAAAGAAGTAAAACAATTATGGTAAAATGTATAAATAGAAGCTACAAGGATATACGTATGTCCAATTTTTTTTACAAGTAACCTCATCTAAACTTATTGAAGTATGTAGGCATTGACTCTTCTATACATCATAGTTTGTTTTCTTAATTTATGACAAGTAGTCTGGAGCAAAAAAACAAATTCATGAAAGGTTAATGCAATTGCCAATTATTTGAACCTTTATAGTATTGAAACAATTTCATTAAAGAATAACAATTTGATTGTTGTGCAATATAGGAAAAGGAAAATATCCAGAATGAGAAAATGTGCAATACCTGTGCAGAGATTGTGTTAGCACATGTTATGCAGACATCAATGAATAATTGCATATAGCGAATAGTTGTTGAATCTGCAACGCAAAGAAACAATAACATATTCATGGCCAAGGAAGGTAAATAAAAAAAATGGCAACAAATGCATATATTTTAGAAACAAATGATACAGTTCTTCAAACAAAAAAACTTGATACCTCTGCAAATGAGGCTATGACAGATGCTTGTTATGCTAGCATTGTTTCAAAGTCAACATATCTTTGATGTAAACTATTGCGAATAGCAATTTTGATCCGAAAGAAAGAAAGTGGATTCTACCTAAAGACAATGTTTGTGTATTGGTCGGACGGAAAGAAAAGAAGCTTAAATTTTGGGGATGCTAAATGTTGCCATAAGTTTCTCTTTCCTGGTTAAAACTTCTGATTTGTGTAGTTTGTGTTAGTTGTAATGTACAATATATTGCCATTCTTGATGGAACCATTGTTTTCTGCAAACAAGCTCTTTCTTTTCAAGACAAATTGCTTTACAAAATCCCTAGACATGTTCAAGTTTCTACACAGTTCCAAGAGTTAAACTATAGGAAACTTTGAACCTTTGTCTATGCTAAGTTTGGAGATTCTAGTTATGCATCATAATAATTGTTCCTTTTTGGCCACATTGATAATACACAGATGCAAAGTTCGTTTTTTTCCCTGTTCTGTTTTTTTTCTTTGAAGAAACAATTCTAGACTAAATGGTGATTCAAATCGCAAAAGTACAATGAACATGGATACAAAGGCTTTATCTTTAACAGAAAATCAAATTATTTTTTTCTCCTATTTATGAAAAGACCATTTTTAGATATTTCACATTGAGCAAAAACTATTCATCTGTGTAGCATATTAAAGCTATGTTTGGATCGACTTCTTTTTTTGTTTTTCCAATAGCAACACCTGGAAAGGAAAATTGAAATGTGAATTTAAAAACCGTAAAAAACCAATACAGATATACATGGAATATTTTCTTTAAACAACACCATTACTTTTTTTTTTCTTTTTTTTCTACAGCGGGAGAAAGTTATTTGCATGCTGAATGAACGCTATCTAGACATTTAGCACTAGTCTATTAGAGAGAGCTATCTTTCCATACCTACTAGGAAATGACACTAGGCATTGACAAACAACAAAAGACATGATAACAATGATGCATGATACAATCATTGTTTCAGTATCAAAGATAGCCAAAAATGATAACATAGTAGTGTATGGGGGAAAATAATTACTAGAAAAATATTATAAGGCATGTTTATTTGTCCTAGGATAAATAAATAATTGTTCAAGGTTTCATACAATTACATTGAATTGCTCAAATCAGATGTAAGATGCAACATAAATGTTTTTTCCCCTCAAACAGCTTTTGACATATGCAGAAAGCACTATAGGCAATAAGCTCTACACATTTAGCATGGAGTTTATTAGAGAGAGCTATCTTTGTATATCTAGTAAGCAGTCACAATAGGAATTGGAAAACAATAAACATACATGATTATGATAATGCATAATACAATAACTGTCCCATTATCAAAGTTAACAAAAAATGATAGCATAACAAGGTACGGGAAAAAAGCATTATTAGAGAAAATATTGGAAGCTATGTTTATTTGTGATAGAATAAAGAAATTATTGTTCAATATTTTGTACAGCTCCGTAGAATTAGTAAAATCAGATGCAATGTGCAACATAAATGTTTTATTCTTCAAACAACTTTTGAAAAATGCAAAAAGAACTATAGGCAGTGAGCATATACACATTTAGCATAGAGTTCATGAGAGAAAGCTATATTTACATAGCTTCTAAGCAGTCACATTAGGCATTGGGAAACAATAAACATGCATGATGATGACAATGCATGATAAATAAGTGTCCCAGTATCAAAGATAGTAAAAAATGATAACATGATTGGGTATGGGAAAAAACATTACTAGAAAAAAATCCTATAAGCTATGTTTATTTGCGTTGGTATAAAGAAATTATTCTTCAATATTCTATACATCTCTATTGACTTAGTCAAATTAGATGCAATGTGCAACGAAAATGTTTTTTTCCCAATCAGTGTTTGAAGGATGCAAAAAAAAGCACTAAAGGTAGTTTTGGAGAGGCCGTTTTTTTTTTACTTTTTATCCCCCAACATAATAACTAAAGAATAGACAAGTCTATTGACATAATTATATATAGAAAGAAAATGTTGACTCAGCTTCTAGAAGAAAACTATTGAAAGATACATTTGTTTTCCCTAGAATTATAAATAAACAACTACTCAATACCCAATATAGCTACATTTAATAAGTCAAATCAGATATAGTGTGCAAAAAAACAATTTTTATTCTAATCAGCAATTGCCACATGTAAGAAGTACTATAGTTAATTATGTAGAGGGCATTTTTTGAAGTCTCAAACAAAGAAACTAAAAAACTAAAGGATAGATAAGGCCATTGACATAATTGTATTTAGCAAAAAAAGTCCACCTAGTCTCTTAATCTTGACAATAGTCTGAAGCTGCACACAGAAATACATTTTTTTTTCGTTCTTTTTAAACACCAAAGAAAGAAACCGAAAGAAAACCATCATTTTCCCTGTAATCTCGGACTTCTAGTCTACTGGAACAAACATCCCAAAAATTCAATGAACCAGTAGCAATTTTCATGATGTCTAGGATACAATACAAGTCCAAAAAAAAAAAAAAGAGATCAGATACTCTATGTATTAAAGTGTGGATCTCTATTCTATATTTTCATCAAACTTTGGTTTATTTCTATGCAAATGCTTTTAAGCGGTGACAAAATAGTAAATTTTATGTATCAGTCCCTAGAAACTACTTTGGATCAATCAGAATTTCCTTATGTCAATGATAATGTTGTCCTTGCTTAATGTGTACAATATTTTTTGGCACCGTCTGCGCAAATGGTGCACTTTTGCAGAAAATATTTTCGAATATGCTTTATAGGAAATTTACACAACCAGAGGACAACATTATTCCAGGTAATTCTAAACTCTCTTCCCTTCATTTTCACGGTTGAAATTTTAGTTTTAATGCATTTTTTAGTGTTTTGGGGGATCATTGCATAGGGGAAGTGCATGCCCTGGGTGACGCACTTCTCCCTTTCAGGAAGTGCGTCACTCAACAATGATGTGCCTTCCTCACAGGCTAAGTGCATCGCTGATGCCCTGTCTGCAAAGATGGGGTGCGTCAGCGTAGATTGGCCCAAGAACTTGGAAATGGGGCCCAAAAGATAATTTATTTTTCCATGAAATGGACCTAATACCCTTCAAATTGATGTTTATACAGGGTTTGACACTCAAAATGGTTCAATGGAAAGAACATGAGCATGAATTGGAGGACGTGCAAGCGAAAAGCGATCCACATTCCATCAATTATTTGAGAAAGTATGGGTTGCTCAAGTGCTTCCATGTACAAGGAATGAGAGCCCAAATCTCACTATTGGAATATTTGATCCGGTTGTGGGATCCAGACCAACAACACTTCAAAGTTGGAGCACACATCCTCACTTTTGAAATTGAGGACATATACTTCCAGATAGGATTATCCGGTCGTGGGGCCCTAGTGTCACTATCCAG
Source organism: Larix kaempferi (assembly GCA_027924585.1). Classification (NCBI taxonomy): domain Eukaryota; kingdom Viridiplantae; phylum Streptophyta; class Pinopsida; order Pinales; family Pinaceae; genus Larix; species Larix kaempferi. The sequence continues at coordinate 3,103,251 of BSBM01000860.1, forward strand.
ACCTAGGGGTAGTGACTGGACCACCGAGGATCTTATTGCACAATTTTGCACTCTAGGTACACAGATGTTAGGTGGGGAAATCCCCATCAAGAACATAATAGACCATCCCTTGAGGATCGTATTGTTTACTATTGAGCGAGTGGTAGGTAGTAGGGCATGGCATCAGGCCACCATGGCTCACATGTTGTATGCCTTCGATTTCATGGCTCCTATGGTGTTTAACTGGTGCGAGGGGCTCCTTGCAAACTTGAAGGAACAATTGACCAAGTGTCTAATAGGGGAGCTTAACCAGTTTGGTTACGACTCCATTGTGGTCTCTTTCTTATTAGAGAGGGTTCCCCTCCTCAATCCTCAGGTAGAGATCAGTGATCTCGATCCATGTGACCCACATATGCAGCGGTGGACTAAGGTGATGGCCCGCCATGGTGGTGTTGGGCCCATGATCACCTGTGGACCTACTTTATTCAAGTGGGTGCGTAGCCAACTCCTCATGGTAGAGGACTATGCATATGTGGGGACAGAATTTTGGGGAGACCCTGACTTAGTTCTTCCTGAGGGAGAGCAGTGGTGAGAGATAGGTAAGAAAAATACACTCTTTTTTTATGTATTTTTTCATTCTTTCATTTTTTTTTGTAGTACTGATATCTTATATCTTTGCTTGCGTAGATATTGGCCTATCAATATCGGCGGTATCCTCACCCATCGAGAGGCGAGGAGTGGTTCGTGAGATGGAAGCGGTTCATCATGAGGCTGTGGAGGAGCTAGATGAGTTGGAGGAGAACCTCCAATGGCTGACCACAGACATTCCAGACATCTCCATAGATGACCTACCCTGAAACTATCACCGTAGGACTGCTGGAGTGTTTGTTTGTTTTGGTTGGTTTCTCCGCCTGGTGGCTAGGGCCATCATATGCTATCATGAGCCCCATCTGTGATAGGTTATATATGCGATTATATACTAAAATCCACGGGCTTCATATTTTTTTAGATGTGACATACTGAAAGCCATGGGCTTCAGAGTTTTTGTATCAGTACCTTTTTATACAACATTTTGCTAGACTTAATATAAAATGCTATCTAGCGGTTTATACAATGTGTTTTCATGATGGATATGGGTCTCATGTGTGTTTTCTTATACATTAATGGATAATTTACATGTCATGTCAATTATGCATCTTTAATAAAAAATGCTTATGAATGTGCAATGTGCCAATTTAATACAAAGTTAGCCAACGAATTAGGTAATCGTGTTTATACATCTTGGGATATGTAGGTATTGAATAGAATCAAAAGACCTTTCCAAGAGATGTACTCTCTGGAACAAGGGGAGTAGCGTAGGGTCATGGATAGTGTAGACTCAGATCAAATGGGAGACCACCAGTTGAGAGTCCAAGTAGATGAAAACATGGTCCACACCGAGAGAAAAAGCATTGGTCAATAACCCAATCACCGTTTGATATTCGACAATGTTATTAGTTGTAGGACCTAGGAAAGTTCCTTCTGAGCTTATCAGTTCACCGAAAGGGGAATAGAATACCCAGGCTACTGAGGCAAGGTTATGGGTGTGTCAGCTAGCACCATCCATGAATCCATAGCAGGTTTCCATCTGCACATCCAGGTAGAACATGGTATAAGCGACAGTCGAGATGAGACCTTAACGCACTAAAATAAAAGTGTCACACCAACACAAACACACATCGTATACAATATATATAAAGTATTGACGCAGTATTACTTAAGCATAGTACCACTTTAGGTAGATCCCATTCTGTGGCTCCCCTAAGGATATTCCGTCATAGTCAACTAACTCATAAGATCCCTTTTCCAAAACACATTTTACGATGTATGGCCCATGGTATCACGTTTACCTGCCCCCAACTTATCATGTTTTTGGTCGTAAGTAAGGACCAAATCACCCTCGTTGAAGATACGGAGCTTTACAAATTTATCATACTAGGCCTTGATGAGTTTCTTATGCGCTTCATTGTCTAGAGTGGCATCACGTCGAGTTTCGTCAAGTCTAGCTAGGTATAAGAATCTCTCTTCCTTAGCTATTGTGTTCAGTAAAAGTTCAATGAATAGTTTCAAAGACGGAATTTCGCACTCACTACGAAATACTGCCTCTAGTCCATACATCAACTAAAAATGTGTGAAACCAGTGGCGGTTTTAACAAAATTCTAGTATGCCCATAGAGATGAAAAAATCATCACATGCCAATTTGACTTGTGCGTGCCTACCATGCGCTAAATCATGGTTTTCAAGACCTTTTTAATTGCCTCTACTTGTCCATTCGATTGAGGATAGTAGTGAGTTGAGTTTTCATGATGAAATCTCAACTTGGCGTTTAGTTCACCTACCACCTTATTTTGGAAATGTGATCCATGGTCTGTGACGATGGCTTGTGGGACTCCAAATCTAGCAATGATATGATTGAACATAAAAGTGCAGTTGTTTCTTCGTCTTCTTTGTATGTAGGTATAGCCTCGACCCATTTGGTAAAGTGGTCTGGAACGACAAATATAACCATGCCTCCCGGCTGAGGTAGGCTCGCAATGCGTGAAGTCAATGTCCCATTTTGCAAAGGGGTTGAAGCCGATAAATGAATGGAGTGGGGCTAGGTGTGTGCAATTTTTATGATGAAAACGCTGGAAAGGAGGACACTTCTTAACCGCTTCCATGCAATATTTAAAGATGGATTTCCAGTAGTATCTAGCGCGTAAAATATTCTAGGTTGTAGCCATCCCAGAGAGATGACCGCCACATGCCCTAGAGTGGAAATAATTTAAGACGTGCTCGACCTTCTCTTGAGTTAAACAACGTCGTAGGATGGAATCAATTCCACAACGATATAGCATATCACCAATGATTAGGTAATATTTCACATGGTGATGGATATGACGACGTTCATCGTGGGAAAATTGAGGGCCAACACATTGTGTTTGGATATACAAGGTGATATATCCATACCAAGGGTCAGAAGTAATGTTAAAAAAAATGAATCGATGGGGAGAGATTCAATGGGATCAGATTCTTGATCAATGCAGGGAAAATCACAATTGAACTCCACGAATACTAATGAATTTTTAGTTTTAGCCTTTTTAAACTAGAGATCGAATCTTGGAGAATCACGATCCAGCCCAAGTATTTCCCCTAGTGCCTGACGTGTGAGGACGTGGTACATAGGGTTAGAATCGACAATGATGGTAGTAGTCCGGAGCAGGATATAATGAAGAAAATTATGGACAATGATGATGGCTTCTAGAGCTAACTTCTCAATATGCTAATAACGAGTTTCAGAGTCTATGAGACCCTTACTAAGGTAGTAAATCACATGTTCCTGCGCGTTGCTATCCTCCTGCACTAAAACCATACGAATGGTTGAGGTAGAGACAGCAAGATAGAGGATGTAATATTTGGTATAATCTGGTGGTTGTAACATTGGCGCATTGGTAATAGCGTGCTTGAGATTGTCAAAGGAACTTTGGGCATATCCATCCCAAATAAACGAGACGTCCTTCTTTAACAATCGCATGTAACCCTATGTTTTTGCCACAAAATTACACATGAAACGATGCAGGTAATTTTCCTTCTCCTGCAAACGTTGAAGTTCTTTAATGTCCATAGGTGGGGGTAGGGCTACAATGGAATTACCTTGAGGGGATCAATGTGGATCCCATCTTTGGAAATGATGAAGCCAAGGAGACGTCCGGACTCCACACAAAATATGCGCTTATGGGGATTTAAACAGATATTGTATCGTCGACATTTGAGGAACACAATCATCAGATGATCAATGTGAAACTCACGGCGATTTGAATGAGCAGGAAAATCATCGAGGTAGGGTTCCACAAAATCCTTGATATCGTGAAAGGCATACAACAGGGCCCGCTAGAATGTCGCACCAGCATTTTTAAGGCCAAAAGGTAATTTACGATATGTAGATATAGCCCATGGGAAGATGAACTCATTTTTATGTTGATCAGCTGGGTGGATCTCAATATGATTATAGCCAAAAAATCCATCCATGAATGAAAAGATGACACTTATGGTGCAGTTGTTAATAACTTGGTCGATAAACAGGGTAGGGTAATTTTCCTTAGGACAAGACTTATTGAGATCCCTGTAATCAATGAAAACTTTGATGGTTCCCTGATTCTTTGTAACCGGGATGACATTATAGACCCAATCTGTCAAGGGTACATGATAAATGAACCCGTCTTTCAACAACTTTTCAATCTCTGCTTTGATGGCCATCGTCTTTATAGGGTGCATTGGAAGTATTTTTTTCGGACAGGTTTTGTGTTGGGATATGTTTTGATTTCATGCACAACAATAGCAGAATCAATCCCAAGCATTTATTCTTAGATCCATGCAAATATGTTGCGGAACTGTTTAAACAAGCTTTTATAAGTCTTGATTTCATCAAGAGAACAAGTTTAGCTAATGTGGATGTGTTCCACGATGCTTGGTTTTACCGAGATGTCTATGGTGGTGGTAGGTGCGATGTTTTCCAAATTCCCCTCGGTTACCATATCCTGGGTAAGATAGGAGATTGAGGGTTAGGAAAGACATCCAGTGAAACAATAGTGTGAATTGCATTCTCTACCGTGTCTAAAGGCGGGAGGAAAGACAATCGATGATGATAATCTTCCCATGGAGGCTCATCCAAGCTCATAATCTCCATGATCGATTCTTCTGAGTAAAAAGTTTGGAGGAGATGATCTGTTGATGGTGAGGATGAGTTTCTTCGAGATGGAAGAGAACCTAATTCAAATGCCACCAAGTGGTGGTCATCGGGTGAATCATATGTCAATTAATGGATGGCCTCATAAGTGACTTCAATGGGGATAAGAGGCATCGCATATCCAATCGAATGGAGGTGATTAAGATCGTGCACAATCCATTGGTTTGTAGAGTTGGAGGAGGATGAGATCATGTTCACTGTGGAAACATGTTATGGGGGATCAGGTGTTGGAAAGACTCCCATCAGTGATGAGTCTTTTAGTAGTCCTACCCCCACACTCTCATAAATTTGCAATGAGTGTCCTAAAAGAGGGATGTTATCAGCAGAATGAGTGGTGGTGTCTGGTGTACAAAAATCTAATTGGTCGATAGTGATGATTTTCCCATGATGGGGAAACTACACAATGCTGAATATGGATGATACGACTACATTCATGGCATAGAACCAATTTGGACCAAGTAACAAGTTATAATCGAATGGGGCGGTGACTACTTCCATGTTAATGGAAACCGTCTTACCTCCTATTGATGTATATGTAACTTTGGAATGTATTTAATATATGTATATTGTATTCCTATAGAGATGTTATTATTCCTCTGTACGGAAGTGTCGTCATTTATATTGTAAGTGTCGTAACTTATACTTGATGGGTTATTAGACCACATTGTTGGGGTCAGCCCTGTATAAGTCATGTGGGTCGAAGGGTTATTAGACCACCCTATTGGGGGTCATCCATGTGGGTCAAAGGGTTATTAGACCACCAAGTGTGGGGTCGGCCTGGATTAAGTTAACCATGGGTTAATCTAGACATGTAGGCCCCATTAGTTTATTGGCCAGGATAGAATAAGTATAAATAGAGATCGGGAGATCTATATTTGATCATTCATTTTACACACTTCTCTCATTCAGAAAGTGGAGCACTTATGAGGAGGAGGCTCTGCTGCTAGGAGAAGACTATCTCTTGTATTCTGGTTGTATCATTGCTCTATCTATCTCTGAGGAAGTTATTGGGGTTTTTCACCTTTATGGTTTTCCCCAAGTAAACTCTGTGTCTCTTGTGTGCTTGCATTATTGTGTCCATGATTGATATGCTGTAGATTTGTTGTACATGTTGTTCTCTTAGTTAAGATCATCGATCATATTGAAGTAAATTATGGAAATTTAACATGGTATCAGAGCTAGCTTGAAAGAAGGCATGATATGGCATGTATGACACTTGTTGTACTTACGATGCTAGGTCTTGATATAGCAAAAACCAATCATTGTAGCAATTTCTCTATAAATACATTTTTGCGAAGTTTTCGGGTCTAAAATGTTTGCATGTCGACGATTAGATCCCCATGTACCTTGTGCCCAAAGGAAAACCTCTAATTCGTTTTAATTTGTGATTTATGATCTGTACAATATAGGGTTTCTGCCTCTTCCAGATTTGAGTCAAAAACAGGTGACCTTGGAAAAAAGGTCATAACTTGGGATAGGAAGCTCCAAATGAAATTTCGTAAAAGGTGACAGGTAGTACACAGACTGTAATATCTCAAGAAATGTTTGCAGAGGCCGAAGTTGAACCAGTCACAAGTGGAATTCCGTACAAGTTTGCTCTCCTGTATTATCCCATAAACACGTCACGTTGCGACACTTGAAATAACTCTCTCTTAGAAAATCCAATTGAGGTCAAACCTATCGGGATGGAAATATGACAGGTTAGGCTACCACAAAAAAAAATTTCAGACCCTTTGGATCGAAAAGTGTGGAGTTACACTAGAAACAATCAGGTACATATTTATGTCAAAATATAATTATTTTTGAGCACCTTCATTCATGGCTTCCGGAATTTAGGGTTTCGGAGAAAGTTGGAATTCTTATAATCAGAGACCATGGCTGAATGCTACTCATAAAAATCTAAATTTAGAGACCAAGATCAGAATTTTTGGTTGGGAAGAAGGCTGGGCTTGATCAAACCCTAGTTCGGGACTTTGATTAGAAAAGTGGAAAATTAGGGCTTCTGTAAAAATGAAAATTTTTGAAATCTGTGACCACGGCTGGAAGCTCCTCAGAAAACTAGAAGCTTAGAGCTTTGGATAAAACCTTTTGATTAAGCAGAAGAGTGGTCTTCATCAAACCCTAGTTCAGGGTCACATCTAGTGAATCCGGAAGTTTCAAAGGAAAAATTGAGGAGTGAAACTTTGCAGTTTTCAAGTTCTGAATATACCAGCTTGATCAGCTCATCAAGGCACATATTTATATCCTTTCGAAAGTTTGGAATTCAAAGTTTGAATTTTTGGGGTTTCTCTGACAAACCCTAATACAGCTCCAGATCTAGTTCCTGCAAATCAAGTGGATTGGTTTAATCCTAGAAGAGGATGGATTGGTCACCTGCATAAGTGAAGAAGTTCCTATTTCAAAGGGAGATGAGGCTAAGGCCTTACATAAGAAGATTACGAGCAATCTCGACAGGTATGACTCATCCAGGTATGTCTTGAGATTTGTTCATGATTAATTTTATGATATGTTTGTCTTCATGTTATTACGGTTAGAACAATCTTGATTTTAGACTTGTCGTATCACCTTAACAAAATTATGAATGCATGCATTAGGATGTTGACACTTATACTAATGCATTATGGTGTTGTATGAGGTTTATGTTGTCCGATAACATGAAATTTACACCAAGAAAGACAAATCATGTTCTAGTTCAAGAACATATGATCATGATGACATGAAGACAAAGATTCATCCATTGTCATGGATCACTTAGAAAATCTACTTATGAGGTATGTATAACTTGGTTCTACAATGGATAACTTATGAGACATGCAGGTTATTAGCACAAGTCATTGAAGAGAACCAGAAGACATTATGCGGGTATGTTAGACATAACTAGCTAGCATGCTAATCCAGGTATGTTTTTCCTATATCAAGCTAGAATCCTACCTTGTGTTAGGATCTTATACTGTTGTGTTGTTGATAATGATTATTCATGAAGTCATAGGTTTGAATAGTCATGGTTGTATGCATATTATGTTTCTTACCATAATTGATGATATGACTAACCAAAAGAATCATGAAGGTATAGGTTTGAGTAATCACGGGTTTTATGCATATTATATCTCTTATCTTGATTGATGATTTAACTAACCAGAAGAGTCCTATGATCAAATAATAATATGCATTAGTAAAACAAGACTTCCCTGAAACCTTGAATACTAATGCTTATTATTTCTGTTTGAAATGATCATGACTATAAATGCTTAAGATTATTGTAATTTGATAGTATTGAGATTACAAGGATAACACAATCATGATACTAATAAGTATGCATAGGGACCTAGGATGAATATAGGTTCAAGGATAGGTAATACAGGAAGCAAAGATCAAGAGGGAGCTAACTCTAGTAGTTTCTGCAAGGATGCAAATATCCAGAGGGAGTTGACCATCCTTCTGCATTCCACAACATAAAGGTGTAGAAGAAGCTACTTCAGTAGCTCCTGCAAGGAAGCAAAAACTCAGAGGGAGTCCACCCAACAAACAAAAAAAGATAAGTATTTTAATTACCATATCTTACATATCTGTTTAAATGAAATTGTTCAATGATGTATAGGCTTATGTTCCTAGACTTAGGATATGTATTGAGCATATTAGAATGATTACATTAATGAACAGTATACTACTAATATGCATTTGATGGGTAAATGGCTTATGGCACTATACAACATTCCATTGCTACTTATCTAGACTGAAACCTCTTTGCTAACATGTTGGGAGTTGTGCACACTCTTAACAATGTTCTGGTAGAGATTGGAAGGCATCTAGAAAGTTACGGAATATGGATAAATGTTGTATTGAAGTATTGGCTAACATAATTGCATGACTGTAGGACATATTTCTTTATGTGTAAGAATTTGTTCTAAAAACTATGAGATGTTTTCTAATCATGCAATTTAACTTGTTGTGTAGGAAAGATCGTATACCATCACCTACAAAAGAAGGACTACAACATTTGTTCAGCAACAAAGTTATCTATTGAAAATATTGAAGATATTGAAGTTCCTAGGATCTGGGAAGAATGCCATGATCGAGGAGTACTAGTCGATCATGAAGATGTTTGGGATGCAGTCCCAAAGGGTAGTCTGTAGTGACTTCCAAGAGGATCTATAAGATCAAGCATGCTGCAGGTGGTAGCATAGAGGCTTTTGCTCCTGTAGCCAAATACACTTCCATTAGATCTGTACTTGCTCTGGCTGTAGTGATGAAGTGGAAGATACACCAGATGGATTTCAAGACAGCCTTCTTGAATGGTGTAGTTGAAGAAGAAGTGTATGTGGAGAAGCCCCTTGGTTCTGAGACACATGACAGGGAGTCATATATGTGCAGAACTTGGTATGGCAGGATAGACAACTTTCTATCCAGTTTGGGCTTTACCAAGAATAAAGCGGATTCCAACCTTTACTACAAGGTTGAGGAAGGAAATCCAGTGATACTACTATGTGGATGACCTGTTTGTAACAGGTGAGGATAGATTGATTTCCGACATGTAGTGGAAGCTTGCTGCCGAGTTCAAGTTGAAGAACTTGGGGATGATGCACTATTTTTTTTTGTCATGGAGGTGTGGCAGAGTGCAGATGGAATATTCCTTGGACAAGGGAAGTATGTAGTAGAGATCCTGAAGAGGTTTGGGATGATGGACTGCAAGGCTATGGCCACACCTAAGGCATCGAACCTGAAGCTTCTGTGTGATGCTTCATCTGAGTCGGTTGATATCACTATGTATCATCAGATGATTGGGTCCTTGATGTACCTGACGAACACGAGACCAGATATTTGCTTTGTGGTGAACACATTGAGCCAGTTCCTAACGGATCCTAGGAGTGTTCACCTGGTTGTTGTAAAGCATATTCTGAGGTACCTAAAGGGTACAGTTGATTATGGGCTCAAGTATGATGTGAATCAACAGTTTAACATGCAGGGTTATGTTGATTCAGATTGGGCAGGTAGTGCTGCAGATAGGGATCAGGTGTGATCTCTTGGTTTAGCAGGAAGTAGTCCTGTGTAGCACTGAGTACAGCTGAAGCAGAGTATGTTGCGACGGATGAGTAGATTGCAGATGTATTGACCAAGCCGTTGGCCAGAGTGCAGTTTGAGTACTTCAGAGAGAGGCTTGGTGCACTTTAGATCGAGGTTCCTTCCAAAGGGAAGTGATGAGTCTAGAAGATACAGATGAACATGAGATTTTTTGACATGGTTGATGTGTTCTCCCTTGGTCGTCATATAATTGCTGATCCATTTTTCACATGGTGGTAGATGTGTTCTCCCATGGTGAAAAAGTAAGGGATGGAGCCTTCCCCAAATGGTGGTAGATGTGTTCTCCCATGTCAGTGGTGTAAGTGCTGGATGATGTGCATCTGGGCCGTGCTTCGTGGACGATGAGATGATCTGAAGAGGACGATGCTATGATGATTAGGAGGATCATGGATGATGAGCATCAGGACGATGCTCCAGTCACTACTCTGTATATGTATATGCATCATGTTGGATGCTTGTTATGATCAGTTGGATCATTTATGTATATATGCATCATGTTGGATGCTTGGACCATGTATCTGTATATGTGTCAGGTGGATACTAAGATCATGTATGTTGATATGTATCAGGTGGATACATTGTGTGGATCATGTATGATGATATGTATCAGGTAGATACTTGCTATGCATTAGGTGGATGCAGTGTATGATCAGGATGATCATAGATGACGAGCTTCAGGATGTTGCTCCAGATGACATGCAGCAGGATGTTGCAGTGATGATGATCATGTGTACATCAGGATGATGTATGATGAGTATTAGGATGATACTTTGTGGCCATGGATCAGGTTGTGCAGATGAGCATGTCTGGGAGATCCTATAGGTCAGAGTTATGTACCCGTAACAGCCTGGGATGCTCTTTCGAGACATTTCTCTAGGAGGACATGTAATTTGTGCCCTAGGAGATTTCAGGTCGGAGTTGTGTACCCGTAACATCCTGAGATGCTCTTGCAACATTTTGTCCTATGGCATGTAATTTGTGCCCTAGGAGATTTCAGGTTGGAGTTGTGTACCCGTAACATCCTGAGACGCTCTTTCGAGGTTTTTCCATGACCACATGTAATTTGTGCCCTGGGGATATTTCAGGTCAGAGTTGTGTACCCGTAACATCCTGAGATGCTCTTGCTAGATTTTGTGGTGACCACATGTAATTTGTGCCCTGGGGAGATTTCAGGTTGGAGTTGTGTACCCGTAACATCCTGAGATTCTCTTGCTAGGTTTTATGGTGGGGTCACATGTAATAAGTCCTGGAGATCTGGACAGAATGAAAAAGGCCTCAGATGCTCTTTAGGGTTCTTGCTAGGCAAGAGACTCTTTAAAGGTTTTGTGAGGCACGTAATAAATCCTGAGGATTCCACAGTATGGCCAGTGATGACGAAGACCTGCAGGTGGTGGGCCTACATCCAGTATGAAAAATGATTGGCTCTGTAGAACTTCCTATGATGAGTAGATTTAGAGATTGGTTGAGATAGCAGTAGTAGTGACGATGACGATGATTCGAGGATGATGATTCGTTGATGATGATCCAGAGAAGAAGACTTGTGCTAGAAGACCTGTGTTGAGAAATACCTTCCTAGTTAATAGGGAGTGTTGATGTATATGTAACTTTGGAATGTATTTCATATATGTATATTGTATTCATATAGAGATGTTATTATTCCTCTATATGGAAGTGTCGTCATTTATATTGTAAGTGTCGTAACTTATACTTGATGGGTTATTAGACCACCTTGTTGGGGTCGGCCCTGTATAAGTCATGTGGGTCGAAGGGTTATTAGACCACCCTATTGGGGGTCGGCCATGTCGGTCAAAGGGTTATTAGACCACCAAGTGTGGGGTCGGCCCGGATTAAGTTAACCATGGGTTAAGCTAGACATGTAGGCCCCATTAGTTTATTGGGAAGGATAGAAAAAGTATAAATAGAGATTGGGAGATCTCTATTTGATCTTTCATTTTACACACTTCTCTCATTCAAAAAGTGGCGCACTTATGAGGAGGAGGCTCTGCTACTAGGAGAAGACTATCTCTTGTATTCTGGTTGTATCATTGCTCTATCTATCTCTGAGGAAGTTATTGGGGTTTTTCACCTTTATGGTTTTCCCCAAGTAAACTCTATGTCTCTTGTGTGCTTGCATTATTGTGTTCATGATTGATATGCTGTAGATTAGCTATACATGTTGTTCTCTCAGTTAAGATCCTAGATCATATTGAAGTAAATTATGGAAATTTAACACCTCCCAACTCAACGACTAAATATTTTAGAATCCTGTGTCATTGAAATCCATGTTCGTCAAAGGCTTTTAGAGTGGTAGGGGAACAATTCAACTTGGGAGAGCCAATGTCTCTCTAGCAAGACATCGACATAATCGAAGTAGAGGATCCTTCGTCTAAAACAATATGATAGATACTTTTTCCCAGTGACATTGGTAATGATCTAAAATGCCAATTGGTGGGAAAGCCCTGGCTTGAAGTATTCCAATCTAAACATGATAGTATTAGAGGAATATGGATCCACTACTCCAATAGTCAATAGCAGAGCCTTACGTTCATTGGGACAGTTTTGTAAGACTTCAAGCGTTGACATAACACAAGGATACTAGTCTAGATCTTCTACAATATTGTAGTTTTGAGTGGCCTGGGCATTAGGGTTGAAAATGGCTTTTCAAATTGTTCTTTTTGGTGGATGCAATACTACATCTAGTATAGGTTTCTCTATGGTCAAAGGACCTTAAGGAAGAGGAATATTGGGTGTAGAAGTGGATAATTTGTCAGTATTACCTCCATTGGATTCCTTGTCGGGAATAGAGTCATATGTACGTGACCGATTAGATAAGTTGACCGTTTCACTGCTCATCATGAGAACATGAGCGGTCGTGGAGGGTTCTCCATGAGGAGTTGATTGTTGTGCAACCATTTTTTGTTGTTGTGTGGGGAAGGGGTCCATTAGAACTACGGGTGGAGGGTTCCCTTTGAGAAACTTTTCTACTTATTCACGATGTGGACATACTTTTGCGAAATGGTTGTCACTGCACAATAAGAAAGGATATTTGGCCTTCTGTCTCGGTTTTGTGTCATTAGGATCATAATTTTTTTTATGTTCCTGTTGGTTAGAAGAATTATTGGATTTGAATTTGTTCTTATTTTTACCACTTTATTTCTGAGATGAAGCATATTGGATTGAATTCACCTCCCTAGTGGAAGTAGGACTGGGTGACTAGTTGATATTGTTGCCAGTATGTGACGAGGTTGGGGTTGTATCCATATGGCTATGTGATCCAACCAATTGGGTAGCGGGTTGGGTCTGAATGAGACCAATAATTCCATCGGCATGTGATCCCGTGGGAGGTTTTGTCAGGTCATGTGTGGGGCGTGGAGAATTAGAATTTATGTCGTATAATGTGCTAGATTGAATGTAGACTAAGTCTAGGTACTGAGCACGCGAGATGGCTTGTTCTTCCATAACGACCCCACCCATAGAAATGTCTTTGGCTATGATAGGTAACAATGACTTATTAAACCAATCGGCTAATAGTTGATCCCGAATGGGGCCTTAATGAGCCGACGTCTTCTTCTCCACTCATGAATATGATTGAAAATGTGAGTGGAGGTTGATTTTCGGAGAGAATTCAAAAGATATGTGCCAGTTTCATAGTGGACCAGTAATTGAAAATGAATCAAAAAATCCATATCTAAAGACCTAAAGTCAGCGAAAGCATGGGGAGGTAACTCGATGTACCACTTTGCGGTGGTACCGATGAGGGTTCGTTGAAAGAGCCTCAAACAGATAGAATCATCCATTAACAAGTTTGAGGACCACCACAAATGATATGTCATCACATGGTTCTTGGGATCATCGTCGGGTTTGCTGTCAAATTTGGGTATGTCCGATGGTAACTGCATAGGAATGGGTGGCCAATTCATGCCATGTTGGATGGGATCGTTGGTCAAACATGACATGTCCGACACATCTAACGTAGCCAGAAATGATAACTGTTGGTTTGGATGTGGATATTGGTAATATTGATAAGGAATTTAGGTACCAGTAGCACCAGAGATCAGTTGATCATAAGGTCCTCTCATAGAGGGTTGGCGATATGGAGGTGGTTCACCCATGTTAGGAGGTGGACCCGATAGGGGTCATCCTCCGAAATGTGGTGGACCTCCTATGGAATGCGGGGGTCCACCAGATGGTGGAGGTGGAGGTGGGACAGGTAGTGGAGGAGTGGGTGGGACAAGTGGTGGGGGTTGTGGGCCACTGGCTAGAGGCCCAACAGGTGGAACATTATGATATCCCCATGTGGCATTCGTGTTTCTGTCTTAAGGTATTCCAGGATAAAGAGTGTTTAGATAATTTTGACCTATCGCTATATTATGATTACCCGGATATATATGTCCCCATAGGGGTTGGGTCCATGTAGATGGTCCCCCCATTTGATGATACCACGTATGTTGTCCCATGGTCGGGAGTTAACTTCAAACCATATTGTAGTTCATGTGGGAAGGGTATCCTCCACTTATACTTTGTCGACTAACTAGAGGTTTCCCGCCAGTTAGATTTTGTCCACTAACTAAGGATTTCCCTCCAGTTGAATGTTGTCCACCAACTGAATTTTTCCTAGTAACTATGTGTTGACCACTAACTATAGGCTGAACTGTGGTCATAAATTGACCACTAAATAGATGGTAGGCTCCGCTTGAACTTCGAGTCAGAGGTGGTGTTCCAGTTATGAAGTTAAGAGTAGTTGAAGGTTTCCCTCAATTCGTTGGGGTCAACTAGGGTGTAGAGCTGATCGAATTGTTTTAATGCTTTCTAGATAGAAAAGAGGGTTGGTCAGGTTCATAGGTGGTCATATTAGGCACAGAGATTCCTAGTGAAGGGAGAGTAAAAGAATGCATAGGGGAATGATGTTCAAGAATGGGTACCTCTGGGGTGGTTCGATAAGGAAAACTTTAGTGCCTTACCCACTCTCCAAGTGTACGTAAACGCTCGATAGTCTAGTGAACTGGTGTGAGAAATTCATCATTTGGAATAAATCGGGTAGGGTGCAGATGTGGTGGAGTCTCCACAATCAGAGGTGAACCAAAATCAGAAATGACATGTCCTAAGGAGGTCCCCAAAAATGATGCAATTGGACCAAAATCAATTGCTATTAGGTCATCTAGGGGTCGAGCATAGATCCAGTCGAAAACTCTAGGGTTACCTTCAAGTGAGTGATGAAAACATGTGTCATGCGAAGGAGGTTGTTCCACCAACAATGTTCCCGTATGATTAGTGATGGGAGGATTTAAAGGAGGAGAAAATTTTCCTCTTGATTCAGGGATAGGAATTCCTTTTTTGCATGATTTAGATGTAGTGGGTTGATCCATGCTTTCTCTTGATTTCTGCTCCTGAGTTCGCCTCCTGGATAAGGGGATATTCAGGTGGAAAATTTAGTATTATGCGGGATCTTCTTAAGGGTTGTTCATCCATCACGACTGGTGAAATACTTCTCCTAAAATTATTCTAAAGAAAAAACACACTTCAAGTCCTACTCAAGCTAAAGTCGCAAGAAAAATTATGTGATAGGTGGGATTAAGGTATGGAACCTCACAGGAGTATCAAGGCATCACAACTCGCGATATACTATAGGTTCTAACATCAATACTTAGCCCAATATTTCAGAGCACTTACCAGGGATGATTAGGACCGCACTCTTGATCGTATTACTCGAATACCTGGAAATACGTGCGTAGCAGCTCCCCGAATGTTGTTCTCGGTGTATTTCCATGCAAAGATGGCCAATGGTTGACTTAGTTGGTTTCAGAAACTTAGTGGGGTATCCCGATATACACAAGGTATGTGGGAGCTCCAATCCATAGTAGTAATGTCTAATGCACAACCGTACGACATGAGCATTCCTATATACTGTCGAGTACGTGAAGTACCTTTCTATATACTCGAAGGTACATGAAAGGCTGTTCTATATACTGACTGGTACATGGAAGAACTACAAGCTCCCAGGATGCGGTGTAGGAAGATAATGACAATTGCTACATTTTAAGACACTAGAACACATCTCTACCCTATCACACGATTTTGTATAAAAAATTAACCTAGGATACCATTTGATTTTATCTTATACGGTTAGGTGAATGCATGAAGTGCAGACTTGTAAACTAAACAAAATGCACAGCTAAGCTAAATGAGGTGCAAGTCATTCATTTTTTTGATGAAAACTAGCTAAAGGAAGGAGTAATCTTTCTTTTCCAAGAGTAAATGAACAAAGTACCATTTTTACTTTATTTTCCAACCAAAACAAAAGACTACAAACACTCTTTCATTTAATCCAACAAAACAAAAATAACATACAAAACCAAAAAAAAAAATTCTTTTTTTTTTCAACTAAGCTAGATCTATGAGCAAAAATGAAAAGATGAACTCCTCTTTTTTATTGCAATAACTCCAATTTGAAATCAAGAAATAAAAGGGGTGAAAGGGAAATAAAAAATATGAGAGCATTCACTAGCTTTTTCAATACTTTGAGAAGGCCTAAACCCACTTAATATTTTCAAGGAGATGAAAATGGACTTTTCAAAACCAAGAGAACATAAGCATTCACAATTTTTGATCTTTTTCAATGTTTCTTAAACAACTATCCAAAGCATAAAACACTCTTCTCAACAGTTTCAAGCAATCCACTCGAAATGAAGAGAGTGAATAATTTTTTAATTTCCAAACTAATGCACTCAACAAATTTGAGAATGATATCACTTCTTTAATATTGATTCAAAATACTAGAGACTATTTACTACTGCAATCTTTAAACAACTAGAAGTTCTCAAGAAGTCAATCACCCAAAAACGTAATACAACACAAAATTTACACCAAATTGAGCAAGACTCACAACAATCTAGTTTTTGGAGGACTTAGAAATCAGAGCAAACAAATTAAAAATACTGAAAGGATTCATAAGACTGGTTGCAATCGCAAGGGATTGAAATTTCCCATGACTGGAGAAACAACTGCTTGACTAACTAGGACTCAAATCAAGCTCCAAATTCCTAAATAAGCCAAGGACAAAGCACACTGAATTTGACGAAGTTTGTGGACCTTTTTTACCCTATGCACTAAGTTTTGCAGGGTGACACACTCTGCAAGTATACACCACAGCATTGGAAGATCAATGGCGCAGGTTGCAGACAAGGAAAGTGTTCCAGTGACGTGGGTTGAGCACAAGAAAAGGGCGTCAACGACGTAGTTTGCCTCAAGGAAAAACACATCAAAATTACAGTGACACAGGCACAGAAATTCCCAAGTGCGTAAGGAGAAATCCAACTTTGAAAAAATAAAAAATCCCAAAGAAAAAAAGTTAAATGGCTAATATAAATATCCCAATAAGAGACTTTGTCACCCAATAAATCTCTGAGGAACAGATCCAAGAGAAGGAGGAAATTTAGAGGTTATTGGAGAAAAACCAAGAAAAATAGAAATCACAATGCAAACAAATCAAAGCATATGGGCTAGCTCCCCAGTATGGTCACCAATTTTGTTTATGGACAATCCGTCAGTGTGAGCACTAACCGATATCCCTAGTATGAATGGTTCGGATCTAGAACAAAAATGGTACATAATACAAAGATCTTTCATAGGTTAACCAAATTGCAAAAGGTATGAAGGAATGGATTACCTTATAATTGTAGTGCTACCTCCTTGCTTGTTGTAGCTTCTGATCTTCAGCTACAAAAAATACACAAACAAGTGGAAACATACAAATACCAATGATATGCAATATATATTAGTCTAAACTAGTATTCAAAGAAACTAATTCTAAAGATCTTAATACAACAAGAATTTGTGGAACGAATCTATATTACTGTAAATGAAAGAAATGCATAGGGAGAGATTACAACCAATATTTTACGTTGCAAATTATTCCAAATGGTCCTAGCCTCAAAGATCCAAGATTTTGACTACTAATGGATGAAAGGGAATAAGCTCCAGCAGAATTTCTCCAGCATTTAGGTACTCTATCTTTCTCCTTTCTAACTATGAAGAGAGGCCTTTTATATATAGGCCTAAAGGGATATAAGAGGTTGAGTATTTGTGGGAGAATCTCAATGGATCATTCCAAAAGGTAAGGGGATCGAGTGCCACATTTCCTAGTTCATAGGGATAAACCTCCACAAAGCCATGGGTTCTAGAAGCCGCTCGAAGCTTCTCTTTTTCCTTTTAAACTAACAGTGTCGCACTTTGTCCATAGGAAAATCACGTCTTTGAAGAGTGACGCACCTTGTCCAAAGGAATAAAGTGTCACCGATGTGCTCTGTCAATGTGTAGAGCGCGTCACCAGGAGTAAAGCACTTTGTCAATGTGCAAGATGAGTCAGGGTGAAAACAAAGGGAAAAGGGAATAATCACAACTTTCCCTTCAATCAATTTGGCTTAAGTGATTTAGGAATCAGGACAAATGAAGGATACACAACTCATAATGACGATGTTTTGGTGTAACACCTAATGTTGTCATTAATTTCATGTAGGTTTGAATGCATGAGAAGCTTGAAGCCAATTTGAAGAAGTATATAAAACAAGATTGTCATCGATGATTAACAACAATGTGACATCAAGAACAATGAGATAATTGTTGAAATGCATAGTTAACAAAATAGGAAAATGAAGTATATGTGTACACAAAGCATGTAAAGCTGAGAAAGCAAGTGAATCTTGTCAAATGTCGAAGTGTGCAGTATGTCAAAGTGTGCAGTTGGTAAAATGTCGAAGTTTGCAGTACATGAAATGACGACGTTTGTAGTGTGTGGATTGTTGAAGGTTTCATTTTGTAAAGTATCGAAACACACATAATGGAATGAAAAAATCATCAAGAAAAGATCTGATCAACTATAAAATCACTTTGAGGAAAAATGGAGAAGACTTCAAAGAGTTATACAAATGACACTAAAGCCAAAAAAAGATCAAGACAACTATGCAATGAAGCATTGGTCAACTCAAATTAGTTATGTGGGAAAACTTAACCATGAAGTATATGGGAAAACTTGACTAGGAAGGAATAAATATAGGGGTGTCACTGACAAAGAGAAGCCCCTAAGATTGATCCACTTAATAAAATTGTGTCAATATAAATAAACAAATATTGAAGCATCTTTTGTGTGCATGTGTGAAGCTAAGATAGTATGTGGAGAAGACTCTACAAATTATGAAGATGAAGTCAGTCAGGAAAGGGTATTATTTTAATGATTCGGGGCATCCTCAATAGTAAAATATGTGGAGAATGAAGTTACAAGGTGACAGACTGATGAGGATTCATCTCGAAAAAAGAATAGTATTCTAGTTTAATAGAAAAAGAAGTAATTGGTTCCAAATCAACAAGAATACAATGCAATAACTATTCAAGTTGAAAAAAAGGATGTCACAGTGATGGAGACTCAAGTTTCAGGAAGATGATAGGTAGAATGGAAAAGAGTAGTTGCTCAGCAATGATGGAATTTGTAGATAAATTTGCAAATTGAATTACACAGTGGATAAAGGATATTTATATTATAGTTTGTGAAATGCAGTAAGAAGGAGCAATTGCAATTGAAGGAATATTGAATATGAAACTTGCATTAGTCTCGACTGGTGCTCTTCATTAGAGATTAGTGTCTGCAAGCTAGGTCTAGCATCGAGGATTGGATTTCTCATCCCTCATTTGGTGTTTATAAACTTGAAGATTGGTATCTTATACAAACTGAAGTACTTGTGAATTATCAAATATTTAAATACATATTTTGTGTATCTCTTGTTTGTGATGCTTATTGTGTGCATATTGACACATTAATCATACATGTTTAATAATAGCGGTTGAATAGAGAAAATTAAATTCAATCAATGTGAGACACCGATTCACCCTCCCTCTCAATGTCTTGGTGTGTTCCAACAATTGGTATCAAATTAGGTTACTTCACAACAACTAACAACTCGAAGGAGATACTTCATCACACAAATGGATGGGAAAATAGTATTGTCTACAAATGAAGCTCCATTTTTTGATGGGACATATTATTATTCCTAGAGGGAAAGAATGAAAGTATATATGAAGTCAAGAGGATATGGTGTTTGGGAAATAATTGCATGCAAATATACCTCTTCAAGATTACAATCAAACCATCTAGCTAAAAGGGAAGCAAGGAAAAATGACTCAATGGCATTGGAGGCTATACTCGACGGTTTATCAGGTCAAATCAAAGAAAAGATGGGACAGTGCACGTCAGCTAAAGAACTATGGCTCATGCTAGAGAATATCTATCAAGTCGAATTAAACAGCATGGAATCCAACCTCAGCAAAGATCAAATGTAATTTTCAGAAATAATAGAAGCAGGATCCAAGGATGAAAACAAAATTGATGAAGGTAAGCAATCTCCTAAACATTCAGGCTATACTGATTCAAAGAGTGAGGTTGACTATTCCATTACAGATGAAGAAAAAGACATGACAAAACTTAAGAATGATGTTTTGCCATGTTAGAAGAAGTTAAAGTATCCAAATATGATGCATATGTCGAAGTCTCAAGGGATGATCTTGACATTATTGAAAGAAAATTTATGTGTGTACTAAAAGAGATGGAGAGATCTCAAAGGAAAAATGTGTTATTACGGAAAAAAATTGAGGAATATAAGAAAATGGAACAAGAAGAGCATGAACAAGTCACCATATCCATGGGTGACTTAAAATTCCAAGGTGAAGAAGCCTTGAAAACCAAAGAATAAGAAATCATGAATACGAAGACAGAAATTGATGATCTAACAAAGGAAGTGGAAATGTAGAAATCAAGTGACAGGTTCAATAAAAACACAGAAATCCTGGAAAGTACACAAGAAGTAGTCATTGGGTAAAAAACACAACTTGAGGAAGCCAAAAGAATAAAGGAAGCTTTAAAAAATTAGTTGTTGGATAAGGAAGACACATGTTGTAATCCAAGAGTGGAAATAGAAGAAGGAAATACTAAGGAAGCATATGTTAATAACATCTCATCAATTTTGGATGAGGTATTAAATAGCCAAAGGTCACCTTTTGACAAATCTGGTTTAGGTTACAACAAAATAGTTGAAAAATTCAAAGATGATAAAAGGACTCAAAGTTGGAGGCAAGATATAGGTCCCCCCTCTTCAAAAGGAAAGGGTAAAGTTGTGGATCGAGAATATGATCTGAAAGTAGCCAACCAACAAATCTATGAAAGAACAAGTCAGAAGAAACATCAAAAGGCAAGCTCTTCATATCAAAACAATTTTGGAAAAAATATGTCACCAGAGTGGGCTCAAAAGACCAGGTATGGGAATTTCTTTAATGGTTATTGTTTTTCATGATATGAGTTCGGCCATAAAGCGTTGGGGTGCGTGAGTGATGGAAAGAAAAAATACAGTAATACAATAGTATGTTCAAGGTGTAATTAATATGGATATATTGCAATGCATTTCATACAATAATATGCTACAATTGTAATGGTTTTGGGAACAAAGATCAGAATTGTCGGAGTCCAAGAAGAAAGTTAGTGAATGCTTCATACAATATAAGGAAGGCGAAGGCGTAAAATAAAATATTGCATTTAGAAAGGCCCGTGCACTCTCAAAAATGGATAAGAAAAACTTCAAAGCCATATGTCGATGAAACTAATAATAGTAGTCTTGAAGTAGCAAAAGATTGATGTGTATTCTGCTAATTTTTCAATATCATGTGAAAATACTTGATTTCAAATGGAACACTATATACAGATCATGAATTCAAGGACACACAAATATATATGCTAAATAATTTTGTTTGACCGGAAATTCAAAGCTAGATAACATTTGAAGACTTCCATACAAGAATGGATTCATTCACATCCTCTGAAATAATCAAAATTTATATTATATAAAGGAGCTACTGTCGCAGAATCCAAAAAGGTACATACATTCAAAATTGGCAATCTCTGGCAAGTATATCAGTGCCATTGGTCTACAAAATTGTTGTTATCTTCTCATGTACAATATTAAGGTTTGAAGAACAAGTCAAAACTACAACAATGTTAGCGAAAAAATTGCCAATAGATGAAGCTCAAGTCAAACACCCAAGAGTTTGCAAAGATAGGCATAATTCAGTATCTAGTGAAGGTCTCTCTTTGAAACCTGCACTATCAGGCATCATCTGAAGTTGTTTCAAAAGGACCAGAATTTTCCCTTGTTGCTCCTCTAACTGTTCAATTCGATTCTTTACAGCAGCAATTTCCTCTATATTTCTCTTATTAATTTGTTCCTAAGCATACCATTCTTTGATGTCGGCTTCTTTCATTTGAGACACCCAATTCTCCAATTTGTTTCCGAGGGTTTGTGAATTATGTTTGCTATGTGTGAAATATCACGGAAAAGTTGGCTATAGAACAATTTAATTGTTGCAGAGGATTAGACATTGTGATAGAAATAAGGGAATATGCTCAAAGGATAATTTAACACTAGCAAAATAGAACTCATAGTGAATGCACCAAAAATATTTGTATGAACTTGAAGGACTTGAAATGCATATGTTAAATATGGTAAATTCATAATTATTCATCGCTCATAAATTAGTTTAAATCATTGCATGCCTCTGGAAAGGTTGAAAACACACAAAAGTAAAATTGCATTCACATTGGCCATGAATAAATTCACAGTTTCTTCTCTATCTACATTAATGTTGAGTTTGCATGCTCACGTGAGACATCTAATGGGTACCAAGGAGATTAAATGATCGAGTCATGCATATGTCACAATATTTGACGAAAAATTTGAATCAAGGGAAGTAGCCTACTGCACAAATTGATCTATCTAGAGCTAAGAAAACAATATGACAGGTTGAAAAAATCAAGATTGTTGTCCATGGGAAAGAAAGTTCAGTGTCAAGGTAGAGTTTTGGAAATTGGATGAGCAAAGAAGAGAATAAAATATATTGAACTAGACATAACCAGAATCTATGGGAATCCCAATATGAGGAACTGTTGTGACCACAATAGATCCCATGCTTCAGCTGAGCATGGGAGCCCCATTTTTCAAATAAATACAAAGGTAGTTAGGTGAGTGCTCTCACCAACATGGGATTTTGGCACTTTGTTTTTTTATGATCCCTCACATGTACTTTTGTTCTGCATGATTGTCATTTTTCTTTGGAGAAACTTCTAAGTGTTTTAAGTCTCAGGAGGCCTCAGGATTTTGATTCATTTGTTATGTCCTCCCGAAACCCGAAAACCCGAAAACCCGCAACCTGAAAGTGCGAGATGCAGGAATTCATTTTTTCTGTCTTTTAATTTTCGTCGACCCGAAACTCGCAACCCAAAATTTTGGATTGCGGGAATCCTTTAATAATTTTGGGAAATCATCATCCTAAAACCCGAAACTCGAAACCCGCAATAGCGGCTTTCGTATTTCAAGAATTTGTTTAGTTTTAAGTTGCGTTTTGTGTACCCGAAACCCACAACCCAAAATTTAGGATTACGGGATGCAGAAATAAGCTTTTTCATTTGTTTGCGCTTGTTTTCTTTCCCGAACCCGCAACCCGAATTTTTCGGGTTGCGGCTCTCAGAAAATTGTTTATGCATTTTTGGCAATTTGTAAGCCCGCAACCCGAAACCCACAATTTTGGATTTCGGATTGCGGGAATCTTGATTAAAGTGTGGATACGAAATCTGAAACCCGATCCCGCACCCCGCAGCGGCTAATCTCGACCGTCCATTTCTTTTAATGACACAGTCAAGAATTAATTTGGAAAATTGATAAATAAGGGTTTTTCTATTTTTTTTTTACCATTTTCCCTGCTCGAAATCACTCTGCTACATAGAGTTTTACTGCGGATTTTTGCTTGGGGTCGTTCTCACAATTTTTCAGTTATTTTAGGTTAGTTTGCTCTCATTTTGGCATTCACTATTAATGGTTTTACTGTTTTGGGTTTGAATTTGATTTTCTTTCCTGTTATTCATCATAATTTATAAGCTTTTCCACCATGTCACGGAATACCCGCTCTAAGACAGCCCTCAGGGATTCATTAACCAAAGAAACCAACTTTGGCATCCTCTCAAATACTAGTGAAAGAGTAACTGAAAATTATTAAATCGATTGGTCCAAGATTTATGCAAATTTTGACAACGATGACCTTTCTGACATAAAAAAGGACCAACCTACGTATGACAAGATTAGGGCTTCTCAATTGCACGCCATTGTTGCTCATCCTGCCATTTTACCTTACACTGATGCAGTCAAATAGATAATTGAAAATGAAAACCCCAAAGACTGGTCGTTTAACGATAGCATGGGGTCACAATTGACACATGTTTCGCCCTGAAGCCTTTATCCGCACTTTCTCTCTCAAACCGCATGCTCAAACCCTTACCCCTGAATTCATATAGTCATCCAAGACTCGGTATAATTTTGACAAGATGATGAAGTCCTGTATGTCAAAACCTAATGCCTTTATACCTAAAGTAGACAATCTTTATCCCATTGCCTGGTTCAGGGAACCCTATTCCTTACTTGTGGCCATGCTCTGCAAGCTCTTTGGCCTTCCTAATTATTATGTTTTCAAAGTTAAATGGGCTCCAATAGACCATCATGTCCTGACCACTGGGGTATCCTTCCCATGGGCTTCCATCCTATCATAAAATCTTAAGAATGCTATCCTAGACTACCAAAAGGCACCTTCCTTGAAAAAGCCACACTTCTACCTTTCAACTTATTTTATTGATGTGTTTTGCTCAGACATCTATCACTCAGCTTTGTGGGAGGGCAATTTTGTCCCTTTACTTTATGATATCTGTGATCACTTCATGGGCACTGTTTACTACAACATTTTTTAGGCAAGAAGCCCCTGCATTCTCAGCTGATGCCAGGGATTTCATCAATACTATTGGTGATTGGTATGTTTGTGAATATTTCTCATACATAAGAGTCTCGAGAAGCAACATTGTTCACCTCTTTCCAAGAATTGTTCCTGACAGGCTGGTTATACAAGAAGTTTCCTTTCAGACAGTCACAGATGGTGTTTACAAGAAGCTTACAGGGCTTAAGAAGAGAGTATGGCCTAAGTTTTCCTTAAACCTTGGGAAACTAGTCATCCCAACATCAAATTAGGCTGCAGTCCTTGGTGATTAGATAGCTACTTTGAAATTGGGTCTTTCTCCCAAAAGGAAATATGATCCCAAGAAATTCCTAGATGCACACTTCAAACAAACTCACATGAAGATGGATTACATCCATGAAGTGACTCCAGATGACTTTATATACCAAGGGGTGAACACCTTCCCTGAGGTCCTGGATAGGACCAAGAGCACAGAGGAGCAGCATCAAATTCTGCTATATCAAAAGGAGCTTAAGGCTACAGTTTTGAGCTATAGAGCTATGCAATTGAATCTAATTGAGTAGGTAAGAAGAGAAAGAGAAGAGAAAGAGGCTCAGAAAGATAAAGATCCTCTATTGCCCACATATCCAAATGGAAATAAAGGCAAGGCTCCCGTGGAACATCCTCCTTAGGTAAAGACAACTAAATAGGTCAAGGTTTGGTTACAGACGTCTCATCAGTTCAAGCAGGGGTTAGCACAAATCAATTCAGTGTTGGATACTCAGGCAGTTGAACCTCCTAAGCTCACTATGGATATCCAAGTATCTACTGCTGTTGTATAGGAAGAAGATGATCTATTAATACTCAAGGCTATCCCAACTAAGAGGCAGAAGACCCTTTCACCTGCAGCACATATTCCCCTAAGGACATTATTTATTGTGACCTTGAGGTGAAACCTCATCCTCCAGTATTAGTAACAGAAGAGGGACTGAAGATTCACAGACAGTTGTTGATTTGCTGAACACCATTGAGATGGACCACTCTTTTCTTGATCAACAAGAGTTGGAGGTTACTACAGCTCTTGATATCACAACCAGAGCACTATTGCTTCCAGCTATTCAAGAACTCTATGCCTTATGTTCAGGAATGACCCCTCCGCTTTCTTTATCACAGCTATTTCATACTCTCACCACTACCACTTTTCCATTTCAAGACTACTCAATCCCTTTTTCCATTCCATCATCTATTGTTGCACAGGTTCAGTCTTCGACTGTCCCTCTACAATCACCCATATCCACTCTATCGACATCCACCACTGGTGAGGCACCCTTTGTTCCTCCTTCATCATTACTTGCCAATATTGATGATCAAGTCTCACTTTCTGAATCATTTGTCTAAGTTCCCTCTCCAACCCAAGTCCTACAAGTTACCCAAGCTACCTCTACTCCTATGACTATCCCTCATATTACTGTGCCTGTCCCTAGTTCCACTGATACTTAAACACCCTTAATAACCTCAATATTAAGTGTCATTTCAACTTCTACCTCTACAGGGCCGATGGTTGAGTACTCAGATGATGATGTAGTCCCTCTTGGGAGCTACTTTTACAGTCAAGAAGATAAGGAAGTAATGAAGAGAAGCAGGAAGAGAAGCAAAGATCAAGATGGATTAGAAGCACCTATTCAAAACCAAGTAATATGGCTCAGTGAACCAATAACCCTCGAATTGAAGCAAAAGAAACAACTACATCTTTAGGGGCTTTTGCAAGCGCAAATTTGGATTCATTCCATATTCTGGATAGGGAAGTCGATATGAAGGAGGAAGAGATTAAAAGGCTTGGGAAGGAACTAGTCTAGATCAAGGAGCAACATGGAGTCTATGTTGCTGACCTCAGGAAGACAGGTTACAGGATTTGGAACAAAATAATGCTACTCTTCAAACTGAACTATGCCTTGCACAAACCCATAACTCTAAAAATGAAGAGAAGATAGTTATTTTGGAAAGACAAGATGAAGCTGCAACTGCAAGTGAAGCCTCCTCCAGTTTCTTTAAGTTTTCATCCTATGAGTTTAAGAATTTGGCTCTCCAGGTTAATCAGGAACATCATAAGTTGCTTGATAAATTGTATATTGCCCTGGATGAGATTAGGGAAAATTTTATCAATTTTTCCAAGATGACTCCTATCCTTGAAGAACAAAAATCTAAAAGACTCCAAGCTTATAAGGCATGGGAGAATATTAGTGAATGGTAGGGATACATCAAGAATATACCATACGATATCCCAATTCTCAGCAGTTTCTAGATTAAGAAGATCAAAGCCTCATTGAATACTTTGCTGGATTTCAGTGGGACAACTGAGGAGATCATTAAGAAATCAAAGGATATCTGCACTAGGCGTTGGTATGCAGTAGACAACATCATGGAGGTTCTATAGCTCCCTATTATGGACCCCATTATGGAGGCTTTCCCACCTAAATGCCGACTTGAGGAAATTGAACGTAGATGTGAAGAAGCAGCACAGAAAATCCGAGCCCTTGATGAAGTCAGCATTGATGATGTGGATGAACTGATTATAAAACTGGTGTGACTATGGAAGGAAAAATACATATCTATATTCGTACTTGGCATAAGTTATCCAAGCATGAAATGGAGAAAAACACATGTAATGCCCAGCTAGGCCTAGAATCTATCAACTATCCAAATATAGATGAGTTGCTAGAAATTGGGGATAAGTGGCAATATTTTTTGGATCAGTAGCCTAATTCGAATTTTGTAATCTCTATCTTTTGGGAGTTTCCATTTTTGTACTCTGTTGTAATTCTTATTTCAGGAGGAATGCCTCTCTTTGTAAAGGGTTGATAATTTTTGGGTTAGAAGTCAACAGAAGGCGACTGGAGATACTCTGTCTTAGCAGAGCTTTGTAATGTCTTATAAACTTCAATTCATACAGTAAAGTTTTCCCTCTTGCATCATCTTATGTTAATTCCTCAAGTTTCTTTGGGAGGTACTAATTTCTTTATTTTAATTGTCATCTACAGTGTGTGATACTTTGCAAGTATTAATTTACATATAGATCTGTGATATTGATTTCTCTTTATAGCTGATCTATGTGTGAAAATATTTTATTGAATTTTTGTCAATTGAGATATTTTCTTGATCTATTTTTGCAAATGATCCATATTCGATTTAATCAATGTTAATTTTTCAATTAACAAAGTGATTATAGGTTAATCTTGAATAGATTCAAATACTTAAGTTGTCGTCATTTAATTTTCATGAATTGATTATGATCTAAGTAAATAAGTAAATGGATCTCTTGAAATTTCTGTTGAAGTTGACAAACATACTTATCGTTCTCACATCAAGATTGATATGCACAACAACAAGATTTCCCTTAGAATAGATCTATCCTAGAGTAGATCCTTTTCTTGAATAGGTTAAGTTAGAATAGACTTAGTTTTACATTTTCGTTTTCCTTTAGTGTCGAGAACTGATCTATTGATCAAACCCACCAACTCTTAGAATGCCAGTGGAGGCCGAATATCCGTGGGAGATTACCATACCAAACAAGATGGGGATAGAACTACCCTTGCATAGGGTCTTTCGAATCCTTTCAGTCTGGGTTTTCACCCTCTGTTTGGAGCCTTGGAACCCATTCCAGTACCTTGCACTTACCCTCCACCCCCGAGGCCTCAACAAATGGCGCTAGAAGGAGGTCCAGTAGTATAACATGCCTAAACAGAACACTCAGAAACCTCCTACAGCAAGTACATCGTCGATTTTCACTAGGAGACAATCTAGAGCTTCAACATATGAACAACAAAAAGTGTCACAACCAACTGTCATTCCTACCACACCTGCATCACAACAGGAAGCCAAACGGGAAATCATTATCATATCACCTACAAGAGGACCCGTTACACTTGAGTCGATATTGAAAATATCTAGCGATAGTGTTACTAGATTAGAACAAAGAATCACTGATCAATGAAGTCAAGGTCTAGCAGCTATTCATACAGACAATATTCCACACACCAGTGACCAAGAATCCCAATTGACAGATGATCAAAACCTTCAAAATCAAGAAACAACTAATCAAAACTCTGAGAATCGAGAGACATCTGATCAACCAGGTTCACCTGAGTATAACCTTGATACAATTTTTCAAGGACCTGAACAAGATCAACATAACGTTGGAACTAGTGGACCACAACCATCTCCCCTTTCATCCTCACCGTCATCCTCTGATAGTGAAAATTCCTCTGGTTCTTCATCAAAAGAAGAGGAAGAACCACCTATGGCTGGAGAAGGCTAGAATAGACCTTGGTTGGACCAAGATGCAGTATGGGTTCTTGGGGATCAACATAGACTACCTAACAACCCTGATAAATGGCTCCCTAAGTTCAACCCTGATGACAAGTTGCCTGCACTAGATCACATCAAAACCTTTATGTGGGCTATTATACTTAGGAGTGTAGTCCACGAATATATGGTTTGCAGACTTTTTCCTTACAATTTTGAAGGAAAGGCATCCACATGGTATTTCGCCTTACCATCCCACTCCATAGTCTCCTGGAATGAGTTTGAGAAACTGTTCATCCAAAAGTTTGGGGATGACAAAACACCCCAAGATCTTGTTTTGGAGTTGTCCTCCATGAAGATCAGAGGAAAAGAAAGGGTTAAAGACTTTAACCAGAGGCTTTCCTACTTGAAGAATAGAATTCCCACCAACCTTCTTCCTGCTGAAGAATTATTGGTAGCCTATTATGAAAAAGGTTTTCCTATTCCTATTGCAATGTGGGTGAAAATAGCACACAAAGACACGTTGTTTGAGGCATTCGCTGAAGCAATACAAGTTGAGAAGGACATGTTCTGCTTGAGGGATAGACCTGAAACTTCAGAAGAACAACCTTCCACCTCTAAGAATAAAACTGAGAATGCTCCTAAACCCACTACTTAGAACAAGGACCCTTTTGATATGACAGATGTGAAAAAGTTCCTTCAGAAAACGTCAAATGAGATGGTCGATTTGAAAAAGAGCATCAATGAGAATCAAAACCCAAACAAAGGTTTTGTAAGACCACCTTTCAGGAGGCCTTACCAACCTCCACAGAATCCACCACCTCCGAATCCTAATGAAGGGCTCACAAATGAGGAAATTTATTCTATCTTTAAAGCTCTGGAAACAGAAGCACAAAATGCCCCTATACCCTCCAATGATCAGACCAATCAAGATTCGCAGTTACCTGAAGAGGAAGAAGAAGAAGAGGATCCACAAGTTAATACTGTAAGTTATTTTTCTGAACTCCCTATGAATGAAGAAGAAGAAGAACCTAAGACGATGTTTAATGTCCAGCACCCTTATAACACCCGATTAAGAGCACAACCCCCTAAGGAACCTTCCTCTTCAACATCTATTCCCAACAAAGGCAAGACTGTTCCCCAAAAGGTCACAGTCATCCCTGAAATGGAGTACAATTTAGCTGAAGATCTAAAAAGAGTTAAAGAAAATATCTCTTTGTTTGAACTATTGAAAATCCCTTCCATGAGGGATACTTTACCTAAAATCATGATAATCAAACAACCCAGAGAATCACAGAATAATAACTTGGACTCTTTTATTAAACCAGATGATCAAAAACCTGGAAGCAAAAGGACACCCCCTTTTCTGCTTACTTTCGAGATTTTCAACAGGAACGTACATAACTGCATGATAGATTCAGGTGCTTCATCAAACATGATGCCCTTATCTATCTGTAGGAAATTGAATGCAACTTGGGAACCCTGCCCTACTCAAATTGTACAACTTGACAGATCCAAAGTCAGAGTAGTAGGGAGATTAAGAAATGTGCTACTTACATTATCTGTTGATCCTCGGATCCACCAAAAAATTGATATAGTCATAGCTGACATCCCTGAAGCGTATGGTATGTGGCTAAGTAGATACTGGTCAGAGAAATTGAAAGGCTATTTTACCACTGACTGGTCTCACTTGTGGTTACCCTACAATGGACAACCAAACAAGATCAAAATTAGTAGGGAACCGTTCATGAAACAAACAGTCACAGATCTGAATGACTCAAGTGAGCCTTCTTGTTATTTTAACTCACACATTGAGCATTTGACGTTTGACACTTTCTTTGGAGATTTGCTAGATGACTATTCACGAGATGAAAAATTAAAGAAAGAATCATAGATCACTCAGGTTACCTCTATACCTTTCTCTGGAGATGTTGTACATAATGTTTTTAATGTAAATACAAATTTTGGGATAGATCCGATCACTTGGAATTTATTTTTTGATGGCTCCAGGTCAAAAGATGGAGTTGGTGCAGGTTGTGTCCTCATTAACCCAAAAGGGATTAAAACTATGATAGCATGCAGACTGGAAATTGAATGTACCAACAACGTAGCTGAATATGAGGCCCTTATTCAAGGGCTTAAAAATCTATTGATATGGGTGAATAGGTGATTCATTGCTTTGGTGATTATGATATCATTGTAAAAAATGTAAGGAATAAGATACACTCCTTGTCTCCACGCCTGATGAATTATCAGAAGTTGGTAAGGGACCTTACCAACTCCTTTTCTGCATTTAACATTAGCTTAGTCCCCAGGTCATAGAACTTCAATGTTGACCTCTTAGCAAACACAACATCTAGACTAATCCCACCAGAAGGCTTGTCACCTCAAACCTTTTCAATAGAACTCATGTATAGGCCTTCCATACCTGACAATGTAACAAACTGGAAAGTGTTTGACGACGACTAGTAGATACTTGATTTCCTCAGAACCCAGGATACGTTTCAAAACATGGATATAGACGAGGATGAACATGAAAAATCACTCTCTGATCCTTCAAATGTTATCCTAAAATCTATTACTAGTCTAGAGAAGTTCTACGATTTACAGGATAAGTTCAGACACAAAACCAATTGCAAAACCCAGAGCTCTTCACTTAACTACGAGTCAGTCAACTTAGGTACTAAGCAAGAACCCCGTTTTATTAATATAGGAGTTGATTGTTCTCCCGAGGAAAGAATAGCTATCATCAGATTATGTAAAGAATACAAGGACGTTTTTGCATGGACCTATGATGAACTGAAAACCTTTGATACGAGCATCATGCATCACAGCATACCTATGAAGCTGTAGGTGAAACCTTACCAACAGAAACTGCAGAAAATGCACCCCAGGTTAGAACCTTCTGTGAAAAAATAACTAGAAAAACTACTGATAGCCCGAATCATTTTTCCTGTCAGACACACCCAATGGATCGCCAATTTGGTGCCTGTGCGTAGGAAGAGTGGCGAAATCAAACTGTGTGTTGATTTCTGAAATTTGAATCGGGCTTCCGAAAAAGATAATTATCTTGTTCCACCCATGGAACAAATTTTGCAAAAAGTAGCAGGTTCATAGATGTTCTCACTCCTGGATGGTTTTTCAGGATACAACCAAGTCATGGTTTCCCCCGATGGCTAGCTGAAAACAACTTTCAGAACCCCTTGGGGAATTTTCTCTTACAGGCGAATTCCTTTCGGGTTGATAAATGCCAGGGCCACATTTCAGAGAGATATGGATATAGATTTCAGAGGTTTGATGCATAATTATGTCGTTGTTTATTTAGATGATATCACTATATATTCAAAGAAACAACATGAACATCTTTTTTCCCTGAAACAGGTTTTCGAATGTTGCAGGAAGTACGAGATTTCCTTGAACCCTAAGAAGTCCATATTTGCAGTAACAGAAGGAAAGCTCCTGGGTTTCATAGTTTCCAAGGAAGTTATGATTATTGACCCTGAACGCACTGATGCTATTTCAAAGATCGACTTGCCCGGTTCGCGCAAAGCCATGCAGTCTTTCCTTGGTAAGATCAATTTTGTACATAGGTTTGAACCTAATTTTGCACAGATTGTTAATCCTTTACAACAATTAGTCAAGAAAGATGTATAGTTCACTTGGTCGCAAGAACAGAAAGATGCATTTGTCGAAATTAGAAGGGCTATTGTTGAGGCTCCTGCTCTTATGTCCCCTGACTTTGATAAGGATTTTATTCTCTATACCTTTGTCATTGATTTCTCTTATATAGCTGTTTTGACACAGAAGCATGACAGTGATACTGAGATTCCGATATCCTTTATGAGCTCAACATTCAAAGGAGTAGAGCTTAACTATTCCCAAGATGACAAGCATGCCTATGCAGTTTACAAATCTGTTAAGCATTACAGGCTATATTTGTTAAAATATCGAAAAAGGTTATTGTGTCATATTCTGCCATTAGAAATGTGCTAATACAGAAGGAATTGGGTGAGAAAAGGGCCCATTAGATGAAATCCCTACAAGAGTATGATTTGTAAATCAGACTGGCCAAAATTGTGAAAGGACGAGGTCTCTGTCTTCTTATTTCTCAGCCAAACAATCCTGCGCAATAGCAGACTGAATGGGAGCAGGTGGAAGATGTTCCTACAGGTTCTGTCAATAGTATTGATACTTCTACATCTGAATGGTATGACCATATCAAGTTTTTTCTAAACCATGGGTTTGCTCCTAAAACCCTTGACTTTAAGAAACGCAGAGCTTTAAGATTAAAAGCTGCTCCTTACCAATTCATTAATGAATATTTGTTTAGAAACAATTATGATGGGGCTTTCCTTAGGTGTCTGAAAAAGGATGAGACTAATGACATTCTCTTTCAATTTCATACAGGCCCAGCTAGAGGCCATTTCTCAGGGGAAACTACAACTCATAAAATTCTCAGAGCAGGGTATTACTGGCCCATTTTGTTTGAAGATGCATATGGCTATGTAAGAAGGTGTGAACCATGTCACAAATGTATAGGGAAGTTCAAGAAACCTGCTTTTCCTTTGCATCCAGTGACAATTCAATTCCCATTTCAGCAATGGGGACTAGATTTTATTGGACCAATAAACCCTACCTCATCCCTCCAACATAGGTACATCCTTACAACCACTTACTTCACTAGATGGATAGAAGAAATCCCACTTAGGCAATGTAATGCAAACCAAGTAATTTCCTTCCTCGACAGCCAGATAATTACAAGGTTTGGTGCCTTAGAGTATCTTATCTTTGATAATGCATCCTACTTTTCCTCAATTGATTTGAGTCAATATGCCCTTGAAAAAGGGATCAAGTTAAATTTTTCCGCCAATTATTACCCACGGGGAAATGGGTTGGTTGAGTCTTTAAACAAAAATCTGATAAATATTCTCAAAAAGACTATAGCCTCTCATCATAAAGATTGGCACACACAGCTCTATAATTCTCTTTGGTCAAATCGAATTACCCCAAAGGCAGCAATTGGAAATTCTCCCTACTATCTGGTGTATGGTAAAGAAGCCATTCTTCCTTCTAATCTCACCATCCGTTCACTGCAATTAGCCTAGTCTATCCAAGAATATGAATCCTCTCCTCTTCAGCACAGAATTGAAACATTGCTCAAGCTGGAAGAGGACAGGGAAAAGGCTAAAAATAAACTGTATCAACATCAGCAGATGGTGAAAAGATGGTTTGATGAGAAATCTTCATCTGACAAATAATTTTCAGTTGGAGATTTGGTATTAAGATGGGACAAACAACATAAAGATAAAAACTAGTATACCAAATTTCGGTGCCTTTGGCTGGGACCTTTCATTATTATAGAAAAGATGGGTCCCAGTACTGTTCGATTACAAACACTGGAGGGAGTCGTGGACACCTACCCAGTGAATGTTTCACTGCTCAAAAAGTACTTCGTCTGAACAATTTGCTACAGTTGTACATAAGTTTGGTGTGTGTTTTCTACTTTTTTTGTTTTGATTGGTTTTCTTTCATTTGTTTTCCTTAATAATAAACTCCACACATTTGGTAATGGTTTAAAACCAGTTTTACTCAGAGATGATTTTAACTAAAGTTGCAGAATAATATGTTAGTCTCAGTTTTTTTTACTGATATCAGAATTTGTTTTGCAATGAACGCACATCCAATAAATGAAGGACCTTGATTGATACATTTCCACCTTGGTCATTATCTTTTACATGTTTTATCTATTTAATTGAGATATGGGGAACGGTTGAAGTATGCTTATCTTATGTCTCATTGTCACAGCATATCATATTAACCTGATCAGTTTTATCTACTCTGGATCCTTTTTACAATCACTTTGATAATAATTTTCTTAAATAATTGTAGATTACAAGGAGGGGGGTCTTTTTTTAAGCCATCCCTTTAGGTTCATAGGTGTTTAATGGAATGACATCTTCACATCAAGCCACCACACTTGGAAGATGACTTTCAGTTTTTGTTGAGAGGTGGAAGATCCTATCACAGGTCGGTCCATTCATGATTTGCAAAACACTGGTGAGTAATGCTGCTATCATGAGGTTACCAAGCCTTGGCATTTCCTTATAGTCTATTCTTAAAAAAAAAAAATCTGTATTTTTCTTTTATAAGACACTTGTTGTGTATAAGGATAGGAGGGTCTTATTACAAGCCATCCCTACCATGATCATGGGCTTAATTTGGAATGAAGTTATAATCATGCGGTCACCAAGCCATGATAGTTGCTTTCGGTGTCATAACCGGAGGACAAGGGGTCTCCTTATCGAGCTGACTTGATCAGTTTCTGGATCAGACCTGTGAATGGAACTTCTGATATCTGATTACCAAGTTAGGGTACTGGTCTTATATCAACAAGGTATTATGTTCATCTGTTCATTTTTTATAAGTTATAAAAAAAAGAGAAAAAAATGTGTATATAGCCAAAAGAACTGTTGTATATAAAAGAAATTAATAAACCAAGGTGATATGTAATTTGGATATCCATGAGCAGTTTTAAGTTTGTCCCAGGTTCAACACAAGATGGCATTCAATGATTACATAATGGTAAAGGATCCCTGATGTTTCTTAACTCTCCTTACCATATTTGCATTATCTTTAATATGATCATGGATGGGAATATATCAATCTTATGTTTTCTGCTTATTGGTTGTCCTCTTTATAAATATTTTCTA
This sequence comes from Larix kaempferi, assembly GCA_027924585.1. Taxonomy (NCBI): domain Eukaryota; kingdom Viridiplantae; phylum Streptophyta; class Pinopsida; order Pinales; family Pinaceae; genus Larix; species Larix kaempferi. The sequence goes on from BSBM01000860.1 coordinate 3,138,895, forward strand.
AAAATTTCAAGTTGGAAAAGCAGCTGACTAACATATTTTCTCTAGCTGAAGTTTTGTTTACAGAGATAACTGGTTCTTCCCAGCCAGTCACCATTTGTTGTGACCACAATAGATCCCATGCTTCAGCTGAGCATGGGAGCCCCATTTTTAAATTAAATACGAAGGTAGTTAGGTGAGTGCTCTCACCAACATGATATTTTGGCACTTTGTTTTTTTATGATCCCTCACCTGTACTTTTGTTCTGCGTGATTGTCATTTTTCTTTGGAGAAATTTCTAAGTGTTTTAAGTCTCGGGAGGCCTAAGGATTTTGAGTCATTCGTTATGTCCTTCTGAAACCCAAAAACCCGACAAACCGAAAGTGCGGGATGTGGGAATTCATTTTTTCTGTCTTTTGATTTTCGTTGACCCGAAACCCGCAACCCGAAATTTCGGATTGTGAGAATCCTTTAATAATTTTGGGAAATCATCATCCTGAAACCTGAAACACGCAATAGTGGCTTTGGGATTTTGGGAATTAGTTTAGTTTTAAGTTGCATTGTGTGTACCCAAAACCCGCAACCTAAAATTTCGGATTGCGGGATGCAGAAATATGCTTTTTCATTTGTTTGCGCTTGTTTTCTTTCCCGAAGCCACAATTCAAATTTTTCGGGTTGTAGCTCTCGGAAACTCATTTGTGCGTTTTTGGAAATTTTCAAACCCGCAACCCGAAACCTGCAATTTCAGATTTTCGATTGCAGGGATCTTGATTAAAGTGTGTATATGAAATTTGAAACCCAATCCCGCACCCTGTAGCGGCTGATCTTGGCCATCCATTTCTTTTAATCGCATGGTCAAGACTTAATCTGGAAAATTGATAAATAAGGGTTTTTCTATTTTCTTTTTACCATTTTCACTGCTGGAAATTACTCTGCTACGTAGATTTTTACTGTGGATTTCTTGCTTGGGGTCATTCTCACGATTTTTCAGTTATTTTAGGTTATTTTGTTGTCATTTTAGCATTCGCTGTTAATGGTTTTACTGTTTTGGGTTTCATTTTGATTTTATTTCCTGTTATTCATCAGAATTTACAAGCTTTGCCACCATGTCATGGAATACTTGCTCTAAGACAGCCCTCAGGGATTCACTGACCAAATACCCCAACTTTGGTATCCTCTGAGATACGAGTGAAAGAGTAACTGAAAATTATCAAATCGATTGGTCCAATATTTATGCAATTTTTGACAACGATGACCTTTCTCACATAGAAAAGGACCAACCTGCATATGAGAAGATTAGGGCTTCTCAATTGCACGCCATTGCTGCTCATCCTGCCATTTTACATTACACTGATGAAGTCAAATGGATAATTGAAAACGCAAACCCCAAATGTCGGTGGTTTAACGATAGCACGAGGGCACAATTGACACATTTTTTCCCTGAATCCTTTATCCGCGCTTTCACTCTCAAACCGCATGCGGAAACCCTTACCCCTGAATTCATACAGTCATCCAAGACCCGGTATAATTTCGACGAGAAGATGAAGTTTTGGATGGCCAAACCTAATGCATATGTACCTAAAGCGAACAATCTTTATCCTGTTGCTTGGTTTAGGGAACCTTAAACCTTGTTCCTTACTTGCGGCCATGCTCTGCAAGCTCTTTGGCCTTCCTAATTGTTTTGTTTTCAAAGCTGAATGGGCTCCAATAGCCCATCATGTCCTGACAACTGAGGAATCCTTCCCATGGGCTTCCATCCTATCATCAGAGCTTAAGAACGCTATCCTAGACTACTAAAAGGCACCTGCCTTGAAAAATCCACACTCCTACCTTTCGGCTTATGTTATTGATGTGTTTTGCTCAGAGTTCCATTACCCAAACTTAGGTTGGTATTGGACCCCCTCAAATTCGCCAGTCCATATCTATCACTCATATTTGTGGGAGGGGAATTTTGTCCCTTTACTTTATGATATCTGTGATCACTTCATGGACACTGTTTACTTCAAAATTTTCAGGCAAGAAGCCCCTGCCTTTTCAGCTGATGCCATGGCTTTCATCAATACTATTGGTGATTGGTATGTTTGTGAATATTTTTCATACATCAGAGTCTGGGGAAGTGACATTGTTCACCTCTTTCCAAGAATTTTTCCTGTCAGGATGGTTCTACAAGAAGTTTCCTTTCAGACAGTCACAGATGGTGTTTACAAGAAGCTTACAGGGCCTAAAATAGAGGATGGCCTAAGTTTTCCTTAAACCTTGGGAAAATAGTCATCCCAACATCAAATTGGGTTGCAGTCCTTGGTGATCAGATAACTGCTTTGAAATTGGGTCTTGCTCCCAAAAGAAAACATGATCCCGAGAAATTCCTGGATGCACACTTCAAACAAATTCACATGAAGATGGATTACATCCATGAAGTGATTCGAGATAAATTTATCTACCAAGGGGTGAACACCTTCCCTGAGGTTCTGGCTAGGACCAAGAGCACAGAGGAGAAGCATCAAATTATGCTATATCAAAAGGAGCTTAAGGCTACATTTTTGAGCTACAGAGCTATGCAATTGAATCTAATTGAGCAAGTAAGAAGAGAAAGAGAAGAGAAAGAGGCTCAGAAATCTAAAGATCCTCTATTGCCCACATATCCAAATGGAGATAAAGGAAAGGCTCATGTGGAACATCCTCCTCAGGTAAAGAAAACTGAACAGGTCAAGGTTTGGTTGCAGACAGCTCATTAGTTCAAGCAGGGGTTAGCACGAATCAACTCAGTGTTGGATACTCAGGCAGTTGAACCTCCTAAGCTCACTATGGATATCCAAGTGTCTAATGATGATGTATAGGAATAAGATGGTCTAATAATACTCAAGGCTATCCTAGCTAAGAGATAGAAGACCCTTTCACTTGCAACACATATTCCCCCTGAGGACATTATTGATTGTGACCTTGAGGTGAAACCTCATCCTCCAATATCAGTAACAAAAGAGGTGACTGAAGATTCACAGACAGTTGTTGATTTGTTGAACACCATTGAGATGGACCACTCTTTTCCTGATCAACAATAGTTAGAGGTTACTACAGCTCTTTATATCACAACCAGAGCACTATTGCTACCAGCTATTCAAGAACTCTCTTCCTTGTGTTCATGAATGACCCCTCCGCTTTCTTTATCACAACTATTTCATACTCTCGCCACTACACCTTTTCCATTCCATCATCTATTGTTGCAGAGGTTCAGTCTTCGACTGTCCCTCTACAATCACCTGTATCTACTCTATCGACATCCACCACTGGTGAGGCACCCTTAGTTCCCCCTTCATCATTACTTGTTAATATTGATGATCAAGTCTCACTTTCTGAAGAATTTGTCTCAGTTCCCTCTCCAACCCAGGTCCTACCAGTTGCCCAAGCTACCTCTACTCCTATGAATGTCCCTCAGATTACAGTGCCCATCCCTAGTTCCACTGATACTCAAACACCCTCAATAACCTCAACAGTAAGTGTCATTTCAACTTCGACCTCTACAATGCCGATGGTTGAGTACTCAGATGATGATGTAGTCCCTCTTGGGAGCTACTTTTACAGTCAAGAAGATAAGGAAGTAATGAACAGAAGCAGGAAGAGAAGCAAAGATCAACATGGATTAGAAGCACCTATTCCAAACCAAGTCATATGGGCTCATCGAACCAATAACCCTCAAATTGAAGTAAAAGAAACAGCTGCAGCTTTAGGGGCATTTTCAAGCGCAAATTTGGATTCAGTCCATATTCTGGATAGGGAATTTGATCTGAAGGAGGAAGAGATTAAAAGGATTGGAAAGGAACTAGTACAGATCAAGGAGCAACATGGTGTCTATGTTGCTGACCTCAGGAAGACATGGGAAGACAGGTTACAGGATTTGGAACAAAATAATGCTACTCTTCAAACCTAACTATGCCTTGCACAAACTCAGAACACTACAAATGTAGAGAAGATAACTGTTTTGGAAAGGCAAGTTGAAGCTTGTTAGTGTTTTAGAATTTACTTCAATCTGATCTAGGATCTTAATTGAGAGAACAACATGTACAACATATCTATAGCATATCAATCATGAACACAATAATGTAAGCACACAAGAGACACAGAGTTTACTTGGGGAAAACCATAAAGGTGAAAAACCCCAATAACTTCCTCAGAGATAGATAGAGCAATGATACAACCCAATCATAAGAGATAGACATCTCCTAGCAGCAGCTTATCCTCCTCCACGAGTGCGCCACTCTCCCGAGAGTGTGAGAGAGAATATAATGATGAAATAGAGTGCCTCCCGCACTCTATTTATACTTGACTTGACTTGCCTAATAACCATTACTAGGTCGGCCTTAACTTGACCACATAACATAATGATGACTGGGCCGACACCTAATAGGGTGGTCTAATAACCCTTTGAACCACATGGCTGACCCCCAATAGGGTGGTCTAATAACCCTTCAACCCACATGACTTATACAGGGCCGACCCCAACAAGGTGGTCTAATAACCCATCAAGTATAAGTTACGACACTTACAATATAAATGACGACACTTCCGTATAGAGGAATAATAACATCTCTATAGGAATAAAAACACTTCCGTATAGAGGAATAATACCATCTCTATAGGAGTACAATATACATATATGAAATACATTCCGAAGTTACATATACATCAACACTCCCTCTTAATTAGGAAGGTATTTCTCGACACAGGTCTTCTAGCACAAGTCATCTTCTCTGGATCATCGTCATTGGATAATCATCATCGAGTCATCGTCGTCGTCACTACTACTGCTATCTCAATGAATCTCTGAATCTACTCGTCATAGGAATTTCTACAGAGCCAGTCCTTTTTCATACTGGATGTAGGCCCACCACCTGCAGGTCTTCATCATCAATGGCCATACTGTGGATCCCAAGACTGATTATGTGCGTCAACAAAACCTAGCGCAGACTATAGGTTCTTTTATATGTTGACCTTCACAAAACCTACTCAGAGCATCCCAGGATGTTACAAGCACACAACTCTACCTGTCTGGATCTCGATAGAGCATCCCAGGATGTTACGAGCACACCGCTCTACTTGTCTGTATTTTAAAGGATCTTTTGTTTGTGAACTTTCGCAAAACCTACTCAGAGCATCCTAGTGCAGACTATAGGATCTCAATAGAGCAACCCAGGATGTTACGAGCACACTGCTCTACCCGTTCAGTTTTTAAAGGATCTTTTCTATGCGAAACTGTATCAAAACCTACTCAGAGCATCCTAGCACAGACTATAGGATCTCGATAGAGCAACCCAGGATGTTATGAGCACATTGCTCTACTTGTATGGTTTTTAAAGGATCTTTTCTATGCTACCTGTAGCAAAACCTCGAAAGAGCATCCTAGCGCAGACTATAGGATCTCCTAGGATCTTTTCTATGCTACCTACACAACCTATCCATGGCCACAAAGTATCAAACCGATACTCACCATACATCGTCCTGATGTACATCATCACATGATCAACATCATCATCATTATAACCAACCTGATGCATATCATCTGGAGCGACATCCTGAAGCTCGTCATCTGTGATCATCCTGATCATCATAGCATCAAACTGATGCATATCATCTTGAGTAACATCTTGAAGGTTGTCATCTGTGATCACCCTGATCAAACAATATATCCATCTGATGCATCCACAGTATCTACCTGATACATATCATACATGATCCACCTGATCATACAATGCATCCATCTGATATACATAAGTACATGATCATACTGATCATACAAGTATGCACCTGATACATACATAAGTACATGATCACACTGATTATACAAGTATCCACCTGATACATATACAAATACATGATCTACCTGATCATATCTAGCATCAACATGATGTGTACATACATACATATAAATGATCCAACTGATCATATAGAGTAGAAACTAGAACATCATCCTAATGCTCATCATCCAGCACTTACATCCATATCCATGTGAAGGGTCCTCCTTCCACCATGTTGGAATGGCTTCATCAAATGTGTCCATCACTTCTTCCTCAAAGTGTCGTCGATCTGAAGAACGCCAAGCCTCTCTCTGAAGTACTCAAACTTCACTCTGGCTAGTGGCTTCGTCAGCTCATTTGCAATCTTCTCATCCGTCGCAACGTACAGGAGCTTCACTGCTCCTCTCTGCACCATATCCCTGATATAGTGATATTTGATCTCAATGTGTTTCGACCTATCATGGAACACCGGGTTCTCAGACAGCTTCACACAACTCTGGTTATCACAAAAGATACCAGTAGCCTCCAACGGGAGATCAAATAACTCAGACAGTAGCTTCTGAAGCCATACTGCCTCACAACTAGCTGAATGTGCTGCAACATACTCAGCCTCGGCTGTACTTTGTGCTACGCAAGACTGCTTCCTAGTAAACCAAGAGATCACACCTGATCCCATACTGAAACAACACCCAGATGTGCTCTTCCTATCTGCAGCACTGCCTGCCCAATCTGAATCAACATAACCCTACAGGTTAAACTTGTGATTCACATCATACTTGAGCCCATAGTCAACTATAGCCTTTAGGTACCTCAGAATATTCTTTATAGCAACTAGGTGAACACCTCTGAGATCTGTCAAGAACTGGCTCAATGTGTTCACCACAAAGCAAATATCTGGTCTCGTATACGTTAGGTACATCAAGGACCCAATCATCTGACGATACACAGTGACATTAACCAGATCAGATGAAGCATCACACAGAAGCTTCAGGTTCGATGCCATAGGTGTGGCCATGGCCTTACAGTCCATCATCCTGAACCTCTTCAGGATCTCTACTGCATACTTCCCTTGTCCAAGGAAGATTCCATCTGCACTCTGCCACACCTCCATACCTAGAAAATAGTGCATCATCCACAAGTTCTTCATCTCGAACTTAGCAGCAAGCTTCCGCTGTGTGTCGACAATCAATCTATCTTCACCTGTAATAAACAGGTCATCCATATACAAAAGTAGTATCACTGGATTGCCTTCCTCAACCTTGTAGTAAAGGCTGGAATCCTCTTTACTCTTGGTAAATCCCAAACTATATAGAAAGCTGTCTATCCTACCATACCAAGTTCTGCACGTATATGACTCCTTGTATTGTGTCTCAGAACCAAGTGGCTGCTCCACATACACTTCTTGTTCAACTACACCATTCAAGAAAGCTGTCTTGAAATCCATCTGGTGTATCTTCCATTTCATCACTGCAGCCAGAGCAAGTACGGATCTAATGGAAGTGTATCTGGCTACAGGAGCAAAAGTCTCTAGGAACTGGATCTTGATGTATATGTAACTTCTGACAAACCCTAATACAGCTCCAGATCCAGTTCCTGCAAATGGAGTAGAAGAAGATACACTTCCATATACATCAACAAAGATGCAACTGCAAGTGCAACCTCCTCCAATTTCTTTAAGTTTTCATCCTATGAGTTTAAGAATTTGGCTCTCCAGGATAATCAGGAACATCATAAGTTGCTTGATAAATTGTATATTTCCCTAGATGAGATTAGGAAAAATTTTATCAGTTTTTCCAAGATGACTTTTGTCCTTGAAGAACAAAAAGCTAAAAGACTCCAAGCTTCTAAGGCAGAGGAGAATATTAGTGAATGGCAGGGATACATCAATAATATACCAGACGATATCCCAATTCTGAGCATTTTTCATATTAAGAAGATCAAAGCCTCATTGAATACTTGGTTGGATTTCAATGAGACAACTGAGGAGATCATTAAGAAATCAAAGGATATATGCACTAGGAGTTGGTATGTAGTAGACAACATCATGGAGGTTCTGCAGCTCCTGCTTATGGACCCCATTCTGGAGGCTTTCCCACCTAAATTCCGACTTGAGGAAATTGAACGCAGATGTGAATAAGCAGCACAGAAAATATGAGCCCTTGATGAAGTCAGCATTGATGATGTGGATGAACTGATTAGAAAACCGGTCACTATGGAAGGAAAAATACATATCTATCTTCGTACTTGGCATAAGTTATCCAAGCATGAAATGGAGAACAACACATGTAATGCCCAGCTGGGCCTAGAATCTGTCAACTATCCAAATATAGATGAGTTGCTAGAAATATGGGATAAGTGGCAATATTTTCTAGATCAATAGCCTAATTCGAATTTTGTAATCTCTAGCTTTTGGGAGTTTCCATTTTTGTACTATGTTGTAATTCTTATTTAAGGAGGAATGCCTCTCTTTTTAAAGGGTTGATATTTTTTGGGTTAGAAGTCAGCAGAAGGCGACTGGAGATACTCCGTCTTAGCAGAGCTTTGTAATTTCTTACAAACTTCAATTAATACAATAAAGTTTTCCCTCTTGCATCATCTTTTGTTAATTCCTCAAGTTTCTTTGGGAGATACCGATTTCTTTCTTTTAATTGTCATCTACAGTGTGTGATCCTTTGCAAGTATTAATTTACATACATATCTGTGATATGGATTTCTCTTTATATCTGATCTATGTGTGAAAATATTTTATTGAATTTTTGTCAATTGAGATATTTTCTTGATCTATTTTTGCAAATGATCCATATTCGATTTAATCAATCTCAATTTTTCAATTAACAAAGTGATTACAGGTAAATCTTGAACAGATTCAAATACTTAAATTGTTGTCATTTATTTTTCATTAATCGATTATGATCTAAGTGAATAAGTAAATGCATCTTTTGACATTTCTGTTGAAGTTGACAAACATACTTATCCTTCTCACATCAAGATTGATCTGCACAACAACAAGATTTCCCTTAGAATAGATCTAACCTAGAATAGATCCTTTTCTTGAATAGGTTAAGTTAGAACAGACTTAGTTTTACATTTTCGTTTTCCTTTCGTGGAAAACTGATCTATGGATCAAACCCACCAACTCTTAGAGTGCCAGCGAAGGTCGAATATCCGTGGGAGATTACCATACCAAACAGGCTGGGGATAGAACTGCTTTTGTGTAGGATCTTTCGAAGCCTTTCAGTATGGGTTTTCACCCTCTATTGGGAGCCTTGGAACCCATTCCAGCACCTTGCACTTAACCTGCATCCCCGAGGCCTCAACAGGAACATGATAAAGGACGCAGCCAAAATTGTTTGGACTCCTCTTAGGTAGCAGCATGAAGGCCTATGATGGTTATATGTAGTGAAGTCTCAGGAGTAGAATGCAGAAAGACCAATGAAATAGAAGAAATCCAGGCATAGTCCAAGGGGGAGTAAAATCAAAACAAGTGTATTATTAGGGATAAGGTGCAAGCTTAGGGGGAGTAATATAACCATACTGAGAACCCTTTGTGATTGATGTCAAATGGGGAGAAATTAAAAATGGGATGATTGACAGTAAAACGAGGAACTATGAATATTAACGCGGGATAGAAGTTAGGAAATAGAGAATGAGTATTCAAATTCAAATCTGATTAGCATCAAAAGAAGAGCTCACTCTCAGGGGGAGCTTGTTTTACTTGGTTTTGACATCAATGTCAAAGGGGGATATTGTTAGAAATAAGGGTTATCATTGATGTCGAATGGGGTGCAGTGTAAGCTAGCATACCATATCAAATTTGAAGGACTATTCCTTGAATCCAGTTTGAAGAAGTATATATAATAAGATTGTTGGACGTAATGTTGTCAATAATGTCAAGTAGTGTTAAAACGTAATTTTCCACCTTGTGAGTACATGCATTCTTTGGCCTGTAGAATCCATTTCACTGACTCGGATCCACTTTATATCCTTCAGACACTATTTTTCCCTATTTTTTCCCATGTAAGCTAGCTGCATCATTACAGTGCGCGTACCCGCAAGTTGCATCACTATAGCCCACGATTAGTATGTAAAATGGTAAAAATCACTAGTTTATTACTTTTTACTCCCAAAAAGCGGTTATTGGGTGACCTTTGACCCTCCATCTGCCCAAGAAACGCCTCGATGTGTCCTTTTACTTGCCTTTGAGAGGACTATATATTGAGCACATATTTCTTATGGATGGGAGGAGAAAGAAGAGCAAGAAAACTCTAGTGGATTTTTTCCCTATCTTGAGTCTACACTCATTGATCCTTGTAGTTGTGAACCCCTTATGTTCACCTTCCAAACTCCTATCATAGTTTTCATTTTCCATTCATGGAGGATTGAAGTGGTGGAGGCACAAATGGATTGATCTGGATCTTGGTTCAGATTGGTTGTCGGCAAGAGGTCGTATCACATTGTACTTCTTCTTGTTTATTAATAGAAATACTTATATTCTCGTCCATTAATGTTGTGAATGTTGTTTATTCTACATTGGGTTGCATTTACTTATAATATCTTGGACCGTTGCTATTGATGATGTTAATGTCATTTATATATTATATGTACTTGTTGTGTATTGGCTGTCAAGACTAATTTGCAGATTCAAGTGCATAGATTGAAAGCTCCAATGGGGATCTACATCAAACTTTTGGATCGAGGTTGGTTATATTCTTCGTTATCTTAGCATTGTCATTTATATAGCATAGCATTGAGAATTGAGTTAATTTCTGGTAGTCAGCTATCTGTTGTGGTCTACCCCAAGCCACAGTGATTTTTTGCCAATACAAAAATGGCGACTCCGTTAGGGAAAACATCCATGTTTGGGTATTTTTTAGCATTAGTCCTTAATTAGAGCTGTTGTTTGTCGAATCTCTATGTCACTAATTGGTCGTTGAGATACACTATAGAAAACTTGTTTCTTTCGAGCCATTGGACTCTTTATTTTCCCATTTTCCTTTCCTTACCCATGGGCTAGCTTTGCTCTGCCCGCGTACACCCGCCTCTGTTTACTCTACTGCTTGCGGGTACTCGCAGGTTTTCCTTCGACAATAGCATACAACTCTGGCTTTGGTTGATTTATGACTTTTGGTTGTTGCTGGGTTGGATTTGGATGATACTGAGTCTTTCTTGGCCTGTTTCTTGACTGTTCCATGCCTTGGTTGTGACCAGAACTCTTCTTTTCTTTTGGTTGAGCCTTATTGGTTTTTTACCCATCTTTGGATTTAGCCTTGTTAGTTTTTTCCTTTTGAGCTCATTCCTTTGGCCGAGTCTTACTGTTTGGTATCTACTGGGTTGTCTTAGTGATCTCCTTGGCATATGAGTGACTAGATAGTAGGATTTTGCTTGCATTTTTCATTTCCTTATATTGAAAAATACAAAAAAAATACATATAGTTTTGCATTTTCCTTTTGCTTATAATATAAAATACAAAAAAAATTTACTTTCATGTACTGCATCTTGCATTGAGTGCTCGTTGCCTTCATTTAGGTTCTGCTTGTCCATTGAAAATATAAAAGGATTACATTTTTATTTTGAAACCATTGGGTTGATTTTGCATGTTAGTGACATTGTTTTATTGGATAGATGAGTCTAGGATTTGACGATTTTGCATACTATTGAGTCATACACATCACTAGTTTCAAGACCATATCCCTTGAGTAACCACAACCATTAAAATTAACGCTTAATCTTAAAATTGATTAGACCAATTTTATTTATATGGTACACCAACTAGCATAGGTTTAGAGTCTTGGAATAGATCATTGTGAGTTAACAATCCAAGACTACTAGACGAAACATTAGGTGTCTGACCAAGGAGTGGAGGAATCCATGGTATACATCGGTGTTCTCAGGAAGCTCCACTCAAACCAGAGTTAAGCACGAGGTCACGGGAGGTTGGTTGAGGAGATATCCCTCTGATACCGGCTGAACATGGGATATATTTCAAGGATTTGTTTGTATTTGGGGACTCTTGGGGGATTTGATCCTCATTGAGTTTCGGGCTCAGCTACCCTGCCCATACGATGGATCCCACCTGCGACTGTCCCCCTGAGCATTGGTTATATTGCGGTAACCATAGTTTCCTTACCTAGGTATCGCATAGGGTACTTGCAGTGGTTACGGTCCTTTGCACGCAGTGAAGCCTGGGTGTCTCTATAACTGATTCTGTTACCTCCGGCTATAGTTTGGGATTCTCAAGCCTCTCCTAGGCGAGACATACTGGCTCTAGCATCGGGATCTCAATTAGCCACTCTGTTTTTCTACTCTTGGATGTAGTTTCTCTAGGTGTGTGATTTTGATTTACTATTTTTTATCGATAGTCAACCTTTAGGAGACGTTTTGATTTTATATTCTCTCCGGAGATATCATGGCGCGGAGTCCTACTCTCCACCGATCCCATCGGTTGGTTGGTTTGCAACCCGCAAAACTTTCACGTCACGTTGCTAGAGGATTCCGGTGGGCTCTTTCCGAGTCTTCAGATTCTTACGAGACTTACATCCTAGACGTCATGACCGTTGCACACTCTGACACGAGAGAAATCCCTACGAGTCCATCGGGTAGAGTTGAGCACACTTTAGACACCCCTACTCCTCGTGAGGCATGGGGGGGTGATTCACCTGAGACCCAACCTAGTTTGTTCAGTCCAGATCCACCCGAGGACGACCCGTTCGATCCTTTGTTGCCACATAATTATTTATACGGGATTCCAGAGGACCATGATGATTCAGGCCCTACGGTCAACCCTATTGCATTCTCATATGGTATGCCGGATTACACCACAATTGATCCTTCCACTACTTTTGGTAGCCATGTTGGTGTCGTTCATGGTGTTAGCAACACTACACCCACTAGGGGTAATACCCTCATCGGGGGCACCACGTTGTCCACTCACACACATAGTATGGGGACTGGTCACATTCCTCCTAACAATGCTAATGTTGGACGACGACCGCCTCCTAGGGTTATCCAACCTAATAGGAACATTGTTTGAAACACAACTCTCCATCCACCACCTAACATACATATCGCTACCCGTCAACCCATGACGACTTTCATGAATGTTAATGCTCTTGCTAACCACGGGGGTAGACATATACCGCACACTTTTGCGTCCACCGCCTCTACTAGTAATACTAATGTAGGAGGTGGGAATATATCTTATCCTCATGGTCATAACGCCACCATTGCTGCTACTAGTAACACCAACATTGGGTTCGAGAATACTTCTCATGCTTTGGGTCACCACACGACTACTCATGCTAATCCTAATGCTAGGCGTGGGAACATACCTCACCATTATGGTCATTACAAATCAATTCCCGCCACGAATAGTATGTATATGCCCCATACTTATGTGGCAACCCTTACTACCACATGGTCGGTGCTAGCCACCAGTTCAACCCACCTCAATACAGTGCCCAAAATACTTATATACCTGCTTACTCTCATATGGGTCAGGTCAAAGGAGGTTATCAACCTTATGGCCATGGTCAAGCTTATGGTCCGCCAGGTCCTCATTATCAGCAGTTTAATGCTCATGGTCAAGCTTTTGGTCCACCTTATAATTCAGTTCCATTCAACCAACCTTTTATGGGAGCTTATAATCAAGCTTTCCAGCCGGAGCTCCCATTCCTTGCATGCTTGAATCTTCTGGATCTTTCAAAGCTCACGAACGATCCGGTGTGTCACGACCCTAATTGACCTCTGGTCCCTACCATGATCACTTCGGGCATTCCTGAGTTTGAGGGGAAATGTGGTGAGGACCCAGGTGATCATGTCACAACGTTTCACCTTTGGTGCTCCTCCAACTCGTTGAATCATGATTCTGTTAGATTACGACTATTTCAACGCACCCTCACAGGGGCAACTGCGAAGTGGTATGTTGAGTTTACTGGGAACACTTATAGGGGATTCAATGCGATTGCTTTGGTTTTCTTGGACCATTTCCACTTGCCGGTTCGCTATGATACCGGTACTAAACTTTTGTCTACCTTCCGTCAGAGTAAGGCCACACATATTTCTGACCACTTTCAAGAGTGGCGTCGACAGAAGAGATTAGTGAAATCCAACATTCCTCCAGAGTTTCTGTTGGAATGGTTCCTCAAGTCTCTACTCCCATACATTGCTAAGGATGTTTCGATGTCCGGCATTGTGACTGAGGAACAAGCCATCTTGAAAGTCCAGCAATTAGACCTACTATACTCTCAATCTGTCATTTTGTATGACATTATTCCTGACGCACCGCGAACACGCCATGAGCCCAAGTCAGTTCCTGGACCACATGCCGATGGAATCATAGGATCCGCAAGTACTCACCCTGTATATTTGGTGGCCAATCAAATGCAAAATTTGTCGCTAAACCAATCTACTCCCGAACAGGTTCACACCTTGTCCGCTTCCACCCCGTCATCTGATGTACACAATGTGCAATCAACGAAACCGTCAGGTAACCAGCAACCTGATGGTAAGAAAAAGGGGAGAAAAAACCATAGGGGTGGAAACAATGGGAATAACAATAATATCAATCGCAATAACCCTCGTAAAGAGAATGTCAACCCTCCTCGGGAAGGCAGAAATGCTGGTTAGGACCGTAAACCTAGGCGTAGGTGAAGTTTCCTTGCAAGCTCTGTGGGGAAGACCATCTTACTCACTTATGTCCTCGAATCGAAGAAGCATCGAAGAATTTGGCACAGAGCCCAGCTGTGTTAAGGGATCCCATTCCTCATCATCAAAACATGGCTTCGCATGCTCCCACCACTAGTTATGGACCTATTAAGATGGTAACGTCTTATTCTAATACTAGTGGTTATGGATGTGTGAATATGGTTCAATCGGAGGTTAGTGTTGCCACTCCTCAACACAATTATGGTGCAACACAACCTAATATGGGGAGTGAGCCTCCCCCTCCTCCTCACAATTCCTTGCATATCGCGAAGCCCTCTAATATGCCGCAGATACCGAAAGGTGTTCTTAAGCGCTCTACACATAATCCTAATTCTCAAGCTGCCCATAACTACTCAATTTTGGAAGATTTGGGCCAAACTCCATGTGCCATGTCGGCTCTTGAAGTCTTGCAGGCCTACCCTTCTCAAAAGCATGCCCTTTTGAGTTCGTTTGGAGTTCATGATGGGGGAAGTCCCAGTGTTATCAAGTTCAACACTACTGATGTTCAACCTCGCTTACCTTAACACATGGCTTTTCAAATCCAAGTGGCGTGCCTTCATAATTTTGTCAAACGTACTATGGTTGACGAAGGTGCTTCCGCGTCGGTAATGTCATTAACTTGTTGGAAAGCTCTTGGCTCTCCTCCTCTACTCGCGTCTAGAACCATGCTCACTACATTCGACGGTCGGTCATTTAAGTTGCATAGAATTATCCCTTCCCTTGTTGTCTGCTTGGGAGGTAAATCTGTGCCTATTGAAGTCAAGGTGGTTGATGCGCCCGTCGACTACAACCTTTTACTAGGTTGGAATTGGATGTACGCTATGAAGGTTGTCGCATCCACTATATTCAGAGTTATCTGATTTCCTCATGAAGGCAAGATTGTGAGCATCAATCAGCTGGATTTCGTTAACACTCCTTCCACAGCATCCACAGGATCCATAGTACCGCAAGTTACTGATTCTCAGCCGGCAAATGGGAACATAGGTGTTGGTATGTACCCTTCATTGATGGGAACTTATAGTTGTCCTACACCTATGAACTTCATCGGAACCATTTTCGACGATATGTCTCCTCCTTTGCATAGTATGCCATTCCGGACTTCCTATTGTAATGATCCATGGACTTTACCGTCCATGAGTTCTACGTCTGGAGATATTATGCACATCGGGATGTCTATGCCACTGTCTGCTGCTAAGCTTGCTTACCAACATATTCAACAAGCCACTGCAGAACCGGATCTCTCTTCTTCTCAGACAGTCAAAGAAGATCCCATTACACTGCCAGTTTGGGCAGCCAACTCATCTTGTTCACACAACTGCCTTGATGACACTTTGCCTTCTGATGAAGCTATTATGGAGGCCATGTGTGGTAGTGAGAGGCCTTGGGAGGATATGCACCATCGCTCTTATTTCCTTCCCAACCTCGAGCTCTCCGAATAGGAAGAGTTTAGGATGACTCTAGCAGAGATGGTTGCTCACCCTGTGACTCTTTTAGGGTCACATGATATTTTTGCGGAGGGGAATATGGCTAATATTTCCCTGACTATGTCGATCAACATCTCTCGTACTCCCAGAAAGGTTGAGAATATCTACATTGGTGACGATTACACTCCTGAGGAAATTTCTATTTACACTGATTTGTTTACAGAACTCCGGGAAGCTTTCGCCTGGTCATATGAGAAGATGCCAGGAATAGCCCCCGCATTGTTGAACATGATATTAGAACGTATCCCAACTCTAAACCGGTTCGACAACACCTACATGCTGTGAACCCTAAGAAGGCAGCCGCTATCAAGGAAGAGGTGGAGAAACTGCTCAAAGATGGTTTCATCTACCCCGTTCGCCTTACCAAATGGGTGTCAAATTTCATTCATGTGGATAAGAAGCAGGGAACGATTTGCGTATGCACTGATTTTAGAGATTTGAACCGTGCATGTTCGAAAGACAACTTCCGCACGCCATTCATCGATCAGATCTTGGATGCTTGTGCAGGAAGTGATATTTTTTCGTTTATGGATGACTTTTCAGGCTATAATCAGATTCAAATCAAACCCGAGGACCAACATAAGACAGCTTTCATTTGTCCTTGGGGAACGTTTGCATATTGGAAGATGCCCTTCGGCCTTAAAAATGACGGAGCTACGTTTCAGCGTGCCATGACCTACGCCTTTCAGGATCTTAAAAAGATTATGGAGGTTTGCTTGGATGATCTTGCCGACCATTCTCGCAAGAGAGTGGACCACCCCAAGCACCTTCGTTTGATTCTCAAACGATGTATATGCTACAAGATTTGATTGAATCCTAATAAATGCATCTTTGCTGTAAGGATTGGCCGCCTTCTAGGATTCATAGTTTCGAAAGAGGGTATTACAGTCGATCTTCTTAAATTTGAGGCAATACTTGAGTTGCCTCCTCCGTGCAACTTGTTACAACTTCAAAAACTCCAAGGGAAAGCTACTTTTCTGCGTCGATTTGTAGTCAATTATGCTAATCTTACCAAAGGTTTCATGTGCTTATTGAAGAAAGACACACCTTTTATCTGGGATGAGAGAGCCCAGCAGTCTTTCGATTCCCTTAAGAAAGCTTTGGTTTCGGCCCCTATGCTTAGTCCACCATACTTCGCACAAGATTTCATCCTTTATGTGGCCACGTCTCAAGAGACAATTGGCATGGTCTTGGTTCAGGTTGATGATGCACTCATCGAGCATGTTATCTATTACCTCAGTCGAAATCTAGTAGACACTGAGCTAAGATATACTCACGTGGAAAAGCTGGCGCTTGCGACTATCCATGAAGTCCAGCAGTTACGACATTACATTTTGCTTAGAACAACCACAGTTGTAGAGCATATCAATCCATTTCAGTTCATGCTATCACGATGCCTTATAGGGGGGAAGTACAATAAATGGATTGTGATCCTTCAGGAGTTCGATCTCGATTTTGCTTCGGAGAAATCGGTGAAATCATTGGTGTTTGGTGAGCTTATGTCGGACCTCCCAAGACTTGATGAGGATGTCATTCATGAAGATTCCTTTATGGATGAGCACTTATTTCTTATCTCGTCCGAGGACCCTCGGTATGGGTATGTCATTGTATATCTCCAAACTTTGAAGTTTCCTCCGCATTATTCAGAGATGAGCGACGGCGTGTGAAACATCACACTAAATATTATACTATCATCGGTGAAACTTTCTATCGCCAAGGAAAGGATTCTATCCTCTGTCATTGCTTAACTCACGAAGAAGCGGAGCGAGTGCTTAATGATTTCTATGCAGGGGCGTGTGGCAGTCACTTATCCAGGCTTGCTACAGCACAATGTAGTATGCGAGCTGGTTACTTTTGGCCTTCAATATTTAAAGATTGTATTAACGCTATGAAGAGATGCCACCCTGGCAAGGTGTTCTCTTGGAATATACACTCGCATCCAGTGCCCCTACATCCAGTCGTCACTATCGGTCCCTTCACCAAGTGGGGGGTGGATTTCATGGATTGCAAACTAGCTTCGGCTGGGGGGCATCACCATATTACAATGTCCGTGGACTAATTTTCCAAATGGGCTGAGGCCATGCCTACCATAAAAGCCGATGGTGCTACAACATCCCATTTCCTGTTCAATCAAATTATCACTCAGTTCGGTATTCCGAAAGTGATTGTCACTGACCATGGCAGTCACTTTCAGAACAAGATGATGGAGGATTTGTGTCTCAAGCTTGGGTTTCGTCAAGAACACTCATCTTCTTATTATCCCCAAGCGAATGGTCAAGTTGAAGCAGTTAATAAGTCTTTGAAGACCATTCTCCAATGTACCATCCAACAAAGCAAGAACAACTGACACATCATGTTATATCCTGCTTTGTGGGTGTATCGAACCACAGTCAAGATTGCCACCGAGTTCTCACCATTTCAGTTAGTACACGATGTGGATTCAATTTTACCGATTGAATGTGAAATCCCTTCGCTCAAATTGGCCATAGAGCTCCTATCTGATACGACAGGTATTGAGCAATGTTTAATCCACCTTGAGAAACTTGATGAGCAACGTCGAGATGCCGCTGTGGCTATAGATGCCAACAAAGATTGTGTCAAGGTTCAGTATGATAGGTCTATCTGTCCCCGACAGTATGTTGAAGGTGACTTGGTCCTCTTATATGACCAAGCTAAAGAACCCCTGGGGGTAGGCAAGTTCAATACCATGTGGCATGGTCCTTACATTGTGAGGCGTGTCCTGGAAAAAGGAGCCTATGAGTTGGAAGACTATGAGGGGACTATCTTGAAGGAGCCTAGAAATGGGCTCTACCTCAAGTGGTATTACGCTTGAACCTATGGTTCAGGCTAATACTTTTGTATACTACTGTATAGTTACTTCTGTACATAGTTTAGCTTTCTTTTGGTTTTCGAGTCTGCTGATTCGCTTATGTTTGATTGCCAGATGTCAGTGAAATCTCCTACGTTCTTAGGGTTCGCGGATGGTGCTAGCCGTCATACACAGTAGCTTGCTTCTGCTTCCTCGGTTATTTTCTCACCTGACCACCTAGTTGTGTCTTCAAGAGGTGCTTGTCTCGGTCTTACATCTAACAATGTGGCCAAATATAGTGTCATGATCGAGTTACTTCGAGATGCTATTTCACATGGAATCTAGTCTTTAGAAGTCATCCTGGATTCACAACGGGTTGTGTCTCAGTTGAATGGGCAGTATCGCGTGCGAGATCCTACGTTACTACGGAAATTCCTAAGGGTAAGACTCTTGGAAAGACATTTTGTTTCAATTACATACATACATGTTCTGAGAAGTGTTAATCATATATCTGATGCATACGCTAACTATGTATTAGATTGGCATTTGTCACATTCACCATAAAGCCCACAAATAAAAGAAGACATTCACACATTTGTACATACACACATGTAGTAGAATCGAAGAACCAAAGTTTTTTATAAATAATATGTCCAAAATGGTAGTATCATGATACGAAACTGGAGCCCGTAGCCCTCAAAAATATACATATCGACACAAAAATGAGATCCTGAGATATCAAATCCCTATGAGGAGGCCTAGCTACCGCCTCGATAGGATGTGTCTCATAGAACTACTGTAGTGCATTTGTTATCCATTGCAGTAGTCATACCCAGTTACCTGGCACCCCCACTACCTGACGCTGCATAGCCTCTCGCAGCTGCACCACCTCTGCCTGTGGTACCCTCGCAGTCATCAACGATATTTTTTATTGCAGAGTCTGTAGTGTTCTCTCTGCTGCAGCACCTACCATCTCATCACCGCTGCCCTGGCAACGATGTCTTGGGAAGCCATCGGGTCTCACTGGGCCCTTATCTGCGAGCAAACAGTCAAACATTAATACATGATGCTACCCCCAAAAATATTTTTGCATTTACATCTATAATAAAAAATCCATAAAAATTTAATACACAAAAAACCTAAAAAGAGTACTCACCAATGTCTCCGAACGCTGCATCTAGTGGGAGTGGCATCTCTCGGTCCTGTCGGAAGTCTATCCCTACATAGGGGTAGTCATGTATCGCTATGACCTGTCGATCCCACCAGTGAAAGAAATCCTCTGTAGAGGGTGATTCCTGATGGCCACCACCCTATCGCATCAAGACCTCAGCCCACCGGGTCATGGTTGGGTCATGGAGACTATGAGGAGGGACCTCAATGCTCGGACTAAGCCCCGGAACCCGCTCGAAGAAGAAGCTGCACAAAATATTGCCATACCCGAAGTTTTTCGCATCCCCCTGCTTGCACTCTGTAAGCTGGGTCTTCATGGACCCCAGTAGCATAGTACACCAGTCAAATATCATAGGCTGCATGCACTGTGATGCATAGAACATAACTGGCCTCAATGCCTAGTGAAGAGCCTTGGATCCAGTGATCCGCACTAAAGTTGCCACGACAACCTTCATACTCAGGTTGACTATGGCTCAAATAGGCACCTGACTTCCCACTTCCCGAGTATTTGGAACACAATATCTCTCTATGTAGTCGGGGATGGTGATCCCACCACCCACAGTCCGAGATCGAAGGCTGGCCACCTCACCTCAGCGGGACAAACCTGCGATGAAATAGATATCTTCCACCTCCAGTGAAAGTATTTTCCCATCTAGGTTGAAGTTTTGTGCATCAGCATCCCAATAGTCTATCAAACGGAGGAGCAATAGGTTTTGGTCCCTTAAACCCCCTATGCTCCAAAATTTGTATAAACTGCATGCTTGTAACGCTTGCTCTGCATGCACATCGTTTCGAACAACCTCATCCACTAGGTCATGTTCTCTCTCTCTCCACTCTAGAACCATCCTGGAAAGAGAAAAACCCAAAGATTTGGTCAGTTTTGCTTAAAAAACTCACTTCACGACCGTACCCGTGGGCAGTTATGTTCATAGAGGTGGGTACCCAAGGTCAACGTGTGCATTGACTGCGTGTACCCATCCCTACCCGTGACCCGCATAGTTATATTCCTCGGTTAGTGCAATGACCATGTAGGGCATGGCCAAACAAAAATTTTAACCACTAAAATTTGAAATAAAAACATTGAAATGGAAGGTGGGGATGACATTACCAACTTGCTCCTGACGATTCGATGATTAGACGCCTGTAGCTCCTGGAATCAGCAACTGAACTTTGAGGTGAAAACTAACCACAAAAATCCAAATGGGTAAATAGTAAAAATGAATTGTAAATTGTAAATTTTTGTTACTATTTATAATTTTCAAGACCCACTTGTCTATAGTTTTTTCCATTTAATGTTGTTATGGACTAATATAACATCTTGGAGTAGCATTTTTTTACCAGATCTCTTCGGCAGAAGTTGTTTCTGAGCATTTCACACCTACGGCAGGTACGTTTCACACTTGGCATATATGTTAGATGTCATTTTGAGATGCATTATGCATTTGACCTTTTGACCAACTTTCACAAACCCTAGGTGCGACCCCACTTCTTAACTGACATAGAACCTTCATACTACTATAGAAGTGTCGTTATGTGGCGGTAGGGATTTTTCGAACATGGGTTCCCTAGTTAGAACCCCTTTGTGCATTCTAGTGCCCATGTCGTTGTGTGTCCTTAGGATTGGGAGTCCTTTGTAGTTACGCCATGATGTTGCGATAAAGACTCATACTCTACTTTGTCCTATGCTAGCCATCTCCCTTAAGGACTCCCCTCAGTTATATCATGTTGTGATTGCATTTCATCATCCTGCTTGCTGCTTGAGCCTTGTGCCAGCTCCCGCTTACTCAGTTGTTAGCTTGGTGCCTGAGCACTTTTCCCTGTCAAGCCTTGCAGAGCCTCCATTTGTCCTTCACAATTTGATGACCTTTTGGCCCTGAGGGAAAACACCCCCCGAGTGTCCACATCCTGCATACGCTTCCTTGCATTGATTATAGGTATGTTCCACTGCTTGGGACTAGTTTGTTCGCTATTTGACACTCGTTCCCTCTCTTGTTGTGCTATAAGCAATTTTATTCTTTTTCAAGCTTTTCCCAAATATGAAAAAGACAAAAAAAATCAAATATTCCAAAAATCCGAACGATATTATGGTTACTACTTCTAGTTGGTAGTTTTTGTGTCGCCTTTGAACAAAGCATTCATTCCACTCCATACATTATGAGTCAGGACTATAGTTCGACCTTAGGAGCTGTTCTTATTGCTCAGTTTACTCCACCGATTGGTTAATCTTCCAGTCATTATGGATCCCTTTGTGGTGCCTCCTACATCACATAGTCTATCTCGAGTCTATGCTGCCTAAGTCTATCCATCTGCTCATGCTCTTGTTCAAAGGAAGTCCTGAAACTAGAGTCGGCCACTCCTTAGATCTCTTGACTATTGCATGTCAGCCATCCCTATTGAGTCAGTCCATTTCACCTAAGAGCTTCCAAATCTTTCAGCATAGCTAGTACCTCGTGCTGGTTGATGGGGGATGCCTTAATGCCCTCCTTCAAGCGAGTCTCGTTCCTTCGACTTCAACCCATTTATTCCGTGACTTGAGGCTTGCAGTCATTAGTGGCAGGTTCTCTTACCATCGACAGTTTTGGGAATACATCAATGTCCCCTGATCGATGGATTCATCCTAGTGTTCAACTTCAACACATCTATTCACACTCCGATGATTGTGCTCTGTGCCTTGATGCCCATTTTCATTATTGGTGGGTTATCTCGCGTCTGTTAATGGTATACATCATTGACCGGTAATAAGATGATGTCACATCAGGTTTGACCCCAACTCCTTTATTCACTTGATGGGACTTGCACCATCGAAGACTTGTGTAGAAGAACCCAGGCGATAGTGGCATTTAGTATGCTACTTATGATTATGACTTTACATCTGAGATATCACCTCTTAGATATCAATAGTTTGTACCTCCAGTTTGCACCAGTTGTTTCCTTTTCAGCAGGAGACCATATCTTACTGTAGAGGGATCATGGCTACGATCACTTATGACATGTATTCATTATGTATTTCCTATTCATAGCCATTGTATTAGATTGTTGTACTATACCGACATGTATTCAGGGATACTATTGTATTACGCCGAGTGAGCTGCTCCTTCCACTTGTGTCTCCATCACTCCACTTCTGAGATTTATAGTGTATTTCAGCCATCGTAGCATTAGTCTCTAACCTCACACATTAGGGGGCATCTGTTACAACGTAATTTTCTACCTTGTGAGTATCAGCATTCTTTGGCCTACAGGATCCATTTCACTGACTCAAATCCACTTTATATCCTTCAGACACTATTTTTCCCTATTTTTTCCCCTGTACACTAGCTGCATCATTATAGTGGGCGTACCCCGAGTTGCATCACTATAGCCCGTGGGTAGCATGTAAAATGGTAAAAACCAATATTTTATTACTTTTTACTCCCAAAAAGCGGTTATTGGGTGACCTTTGACCCTCCATCTTCCCAAGAAATGCCTCGATGTGTCCTTTCACTTACCTTTGAGAGGAATATATATTGAGCACATATGGCTTATGGATGGGAGGAGAAAGAAGAGCAAGAGAACTCTAGTGGATTTTTGCCCTATCTTGAGTCTACACTCATTGATCCTTGTAGTTGTGAACCCCTTATGTTCACCTTCCAAACTCCTATCATAGTTTGAGTTTGCCATTCATGGAGAATTGAAGTGGTGGAGGCACAAGTGGATTGATCGAGATCTTGGTTCATATTGGTTGCTGGCAAGAGGTCGTATCACATTGTACTTCTTCTTGTTTATTAATAGAAATACTCATATTCGCATCCATTAATGTTGTGAATGTTGTTTATTCTACATTGGGTTGCATTTACTTATAATATCATGGACCGCTGTTATTGATGATGTTAATGTCGTTTATATATTATATGTACTTGTTGTATATTGACTGTCAAGACTAATTTGCAGATTCAAGTGCACGGATTGAAAGCTCCAACGGGGATCTACATCAAACGTTTGGATCAAGCTTGGTTATATTCTTCGTTATCTTAGCATTTACATTTATATAGCATAGCATTGAGAATTGAGTTAATTTATGGTAGTCAGCTATCTGTTGTGGTCTACCCCAAGCCATAGTGAGTTTTCTCCAATACAAGTAGGTTCAAATGCATGAGAAGCTTGAATCCAGTTGAAGAAGTGTATAAAACAAGATTGTCAGAAAGGACCGGAATGCATGAGAAGCTTGAATGCAGTTTGAAAAAGTATATAGAACAAGATTGTTGTACCTAATGTTGTCATTAATGTCAAGTAGGTTTGAATGCATCAGAAGCTTGAAGCCAATTTGAAGAAGTTTATAAAACAAGATTGTCATTGATGATTAACAACAATGTGACGTCAAGAACAATTAGATACTTTTTGAAATGCATAGTTATCAAAATAGGAAAAGGATGCAGATGTGTACACAATCATGTAAAGATGAAAAAGAAAGAGAATCCTATGAAATATTGAAGTTTGTAGTAATGTCACATTGCACAGTATGTCAAAGTTTGTAGTTGGTAACATGTCGAATTTTGTAGTACATGAAATGACAAAGTTCATAGTGTGTGGATTGTTGAAGGTTGTAGTTTGTAAATTATTGAAATGCACAGAATTGAATGACGAAGTCATCAACAAGAAGATATCTTATTGGATAGAAAATCACTTCGTGTAAAAATGTAGAAGACTTAAATAGTTATATAAATGGCACTAAAGCCGACAAAAGATCAAGACAACTGCCCAATGAATCCTTGGCCGGATCAAATTAGTTATGCGGGAAAACTTAACCATGAAGTAAGTAAATGGGAAAAATTGATTATGAAGGAATAAAATATGGGTTTGTCGCTGACAAAGAGAATCCCCTAAGAGTGGTCAACTTAAGAAAATCATGTCGATATAAATAAACAAATATTGAAGCATCTTTTGTGTGGAGGTGTGAAGCTGATATAGTGTGTGGAGAAGATTCTAAAGTTTGCGAAGATGAAGTTAGTTGAGGATGGGTATTATTTTATTGATCTGGGGTATACTAGTTAGTCAAATATGTGGAGAATGAAGTGACAAGGTGACATATTGATGAGGATTTAGCTCGACAAAATAATAATTTTTCGGGTTAACAAAAAACGAAGTAATTGGTGCCAATTTGACAACAATACAATACAATAACATTTTCAGGTTGAACAAAAGGATGTCACAGTGATGGACACTCAATATTCAAGAAGATGATAGGTAGAATGGAATAGAGAACCTACTCAGAAATGATGGAATTTGGAGATAAATTCATAGATTGAATTGCAAAGTGGATGAAGGATATTCAGATTATAGTTTGTGAAATGCAGTAAGAAGGAGCAATTGCAGTTGAAGGAATTTTCAAGATGAAATTTGCACCAGTCGTGACTAGTGTTCTTCATTAGATATTAGTGTCTCCAATTGGTAAGATGGGTCTTGTCTTCAAGTTGGGTTTTGCATTGAGGATTGGATTCCTCACGATAGGTTGGATTGTGTCTGAAATCTAGGTATTGCATTGGGGATTGGATTCCTCATCCCTTAGTTGGTGCTGAGAACCTCTAAGATTGGTGTCTTCTACAAACTAATGTACTTGTGAATTATCAAATATTTAAATACATATTTTGTGGATCTCTTGTTTGTGATGCTTATTGTGTACATATTGAAACATTATTAATACATGCTTACTAGTAGCGCTTAAATAGAGAAAATTAAATTCAGTTAATATGAGACATTGATTCACCCCCTATATCAATGTCTTAGTGTGTTGCAATAGAGGTATTGGTGGGTCCACCGCAGAGGTTTATTCGTGTGTCGACATTGCTAGTGGACCATTGTCAGCATCTGTAGATTGTGATGATGTGTTGTCATTGGTGGATATAGATGACAATGATGATATATAAATGATATCAACAAGACTAGTGGTATCTTGTAGTGGGGAGATAACTTCCTCTTTGGGAAACGTTGGTAACTGAGCACTTAGAGGGGAGGGGTTGTCCATTATCTGCATCTTCTCTAAGCCGAATGGTTCGTTGGGCGTGCAATATGGAGCATTGAAATGAGCAGTGGGTCAAAAATCCACATGATTTGCATGGGAAAGTGGCATATGCACAGTTACGTACATGAGTCGAGCTTAGTGGTCTAGTGGCTAGGTGACGTATGACCATGCCCAACATACTTGGGATTAAGTGGGGTTATATTCCATATGATGTGCACTCATGGGGTTACATTGATGCCATCAGAAATTTAGGTTTTGTTACTTTGGTTATTAGTACCTATGATTTGGGTACCACCAGTGTTGAAATTGATGTAGTGACAATGTTTATAGAATCTGTATATTGGTGACTAGAGGGGGGTATTTTGACTACGGGGTGAGTGAGGTGAATGGTCACCAATACATATCGAAATCGAGGGAGTTAAAGGTAGTGATATGTGTAATTCCCAAACTGAGAAAATATCATGCATGCATAGTTGGTGTGCAATGACTTGGTATTTGTCTTAGTGTTGGGAGAAACTAAGGTAGTTGGCATACTCCATGCTGAAGTGTTTGTAGTGTGTGTTACACTAATAAGGGTGTTGAGCAAATTATTGAGCTTCAATAAGGTGGGGCATATGTTCATAACATGTCCTTGTTTCCTACATAGAGCACATACTAGGTTGAATCTAGGTGCGGGAGTAGTACTTGGTACTACTGGGGATTTCAACTTCGTTTGTTTGATGTTGTTGACATTAATTTTTCTTACTACCAATGGTGGTTGAGTCATGAGTGGTATCATTTCAGTAGGCGGTCCTGATGGTATATATGCGGCTGTGACCGATATGAAATCATAGTGAGATAGCATATTTGAAGCCATCTCTGGGTAAGTTAGTGTTAAATACCACACAGGAATTCCGAAAGCAATCCAAGGTAATGTGAGTTGGGACATTACTAGATTTCCTTGTACTCATGTTAGGGGATACAAGAAAGGGATTTGAAATATAGGTGGCACTAATGGGTTTAAGGTCTAATAGATGTCATGACTAGTAGAAGGTATTGATGTTGACGAGGATGGGGCATGCAAATTATCCTTGGAGATGAAGATAGTACACATGAGGTCGTCTATAGATGTGGGGAATTTAATGGAGGAACCAAGGATTTTATACACCCCCTCTCTATGGATCCTTAGGAACCTATGTCAACCTCATATTGGACACCTAGTCCTTATGGATCCATGCCTTCACAAAACCCATACTTTCCATTCCCCAAACCCCCCTGGTTCTCACCCTGCAACCCATGCTAGGATAAATTTGGTTCAACCTTCCCTCATTAAACAAGTTCATTAGTTTGAACAATTGATTGTGGAAAACCCCCCTAATCCACTAAATCCATGGAAGAAGAAAGGAAAAAAAAACAATAGAACCAAACTCTAGGGTAAGGGGAAATCCATTTTACCAACATAATTGTAATGTTTAAAACCAAAACCAAAACACTGGTACTAACAACCCACCAACACAAGGAAAAAAATATACTTATTAACTTTACTTGCACTATGTGTGGTGAGTACGACCATTACACCCATGATTCCCCATTGATCACATAATGTCAATAGATGTTGGAGGCTCAAAATCAAACCAAGACAAAAAATCCCCAAGGTAACACTCCCCCTCAATGAGTTGTGTTACAAAACCCCTTAATTAATTGTTTCTCATTAGAAAGAGGATCTAACACCAACTAACACCCCCATCAAGAGATGGTCCTATAAAAATATCTACATGAATTCTGAAGAAATTCATCTTCATGCCCGCAATTGAACCTACAACGTCCTAAAGAACTCACCCACTCACCAGGAGGATGCTCGATCTTCCACCAACATATCTTTGAAAATTCCATGCCCTAGTAGTGTCCCTATCCCCAAGATACCAAAGCCATCTCTATCACATACTGCTCTCAATCTTCATATGAGAGAAGTACATAATTATAGCATAGTTGACAATTTGGCCTAATCCTCCATTTTTATGTTCACACTCAAGGTTACCCAATCCCTCCCTTCTCAAAAGAAGGCTTTACTAACAACTTTAGGTGCCATCTATCCTTCAAATTCACGTCTTATGACCTTCGACCTTGAAAGTGGAGAACCTCAAGCGTTGTAATCAGTCTCCTTCCAAATACCTATCACAATAAAAAACAAAACAACATTCATCAATGCAACATTGATGAAGGTGCATCCACTTGTTTAATCTCCACAAACATCTAGAAATGGTTGGGATTCTTAGATCACGTCCATTCTTCTATCACCCTTTGGGCCTATAATGGTCATCCTTCACAACCACAAGGACTCTATTAGAACATACTTATTGAACTAGGGGGAAATATGGTCATGCTTGATATTGGAGTTATTGACACACAATTAGACTACAACATCCTCCTGAGATTTCATTATATGTATGCTATGAAGGCAGTGGCCTCATCCGTTTTCTACATCATGACATTCCCCTATAATTGGAAAGTAGTCACCCTTGACCAACTTACATACTATGAGAAGCACCCCATTACCAATCCATACAACATTTTTCCTACTATTGGCACTAACTATCCCCCATGTCCCAGTGAGATAGTACTAGGTGTATACAAATTCTCCTCTCTACTAGGGCATATGCTAGATATCCACCAGTTATACCTTTAACCACAGACAACCTCATGTGCACCATCTTATCCTCCATAGGTCAATTACCATTATTTGTTACCACTTTCACATCCTCTCCAACTATTGTGAGCCACAATGAAGAGAGTGCTAGTTTTCCCCCACTTTCGATGGTGTCATTCATTGAAGAAGGCACCATTCCCTTTCCCCCATCGATGGCACTAATCATCGAAGTACCATTCCTTTTCCCTCCCCTAGACATATAGGGAATGCCTATCATGACCACCCTCACTTTACCTAGATTCACCCTTGAGATACCCATTTGGTATTTAAAATACACATTCTTGGAGGTGACCCCAAAAATATATGTGCATATCAATTTTATGTCAATAACTCCGATCAATTCCTCATGATTTGAGATTCCATGTCTAGTAGTGCTAACCATGGCACAACCAATGGTTCCCCCCAAGTCCAAAACTAAGTGAATCAACCCCCATGTGAAGAAAGTGATGAAAGTCATAGACTCGGGCCAATAATATACCTACATGGGTCCCCCCACCACATGGCTTGTGCAACACAACAAGCCATCCGACAAATATATTCCTAGCATTTCCTAACCTTAAAGACATGCTATCCACACTTACAACCACACCCTTGAACTCATCTATAATGGGTATACTCTCTGCTCAAAAAGAATATCTTCTCAAACCGAAGAGAAAAACACTATGCATGAATCATCCATGCACTATGTATTCTTAGTTTGGTTGTTATACACATCATTAACTAGATCTCCCTATATTATGAACTACACTTGCTACTACTCATCACACACATATAGTTCCCATCAAATATGTCACCATCAAATTTGTATCAACGTCGGAGGAATTACCTCCTCCTAACAATGTTTGGTATCTCCACATATTGCTCATTTTCTACCTCTAGACATGATCACAATCCAACCTACCAAAACCACTCAATATCCCACTCATATGTTGATTACTAGACAAACCATTTTCCCATGTTGATAATGTTGGTTGTTGACACATTACTTGTTTTGATGTCCCATATTGTGTGAAGAATGAGTGGTACATAATGAGAAAATAAGGAAACAACACCACATATGTTCTCCCCTGGAATCCCTATATGTCATGCCTCAAGAGGATATTTTTCCTCTCTCGCATGATATAATTATACATGCCACATGTTTTATGTGTTATCATCCAACACTTATGTGACTGATGACTAGTTTTCATCATCAACAATAATCATCACTACTAGAGTTGTAGTAAATACCTCGGTGTCAACCCATCAACCTCATTATATGTAATCAAACATGATCATCAAGCCCATGAGCTCATACAATGTGACAATCACGACACCTTTTATCCATGTCGTTGTTTCAAATGATCACACTTCAAACCCTATCACATTTTGACCCAGTGTTCCAATAAACTTCCTCTATCTCTTTTTTCACTCAGATGAATACATCATACGAACTATGACTACTCCTAAGACACCATGGGATGATCTACATCACCATTCCTACTTCTTTCCATGAGACACATTCACTACTAAGAAAGTTGATCAATACATTATCGAAACCAATTATTTTACCCCCCCAACCATGTCGATTGGTTCAAAATCCTATCCCTTCCCCCAATGCTTTCAAAGAATGAAATATAGCCAACATATCACCCACTATTCAAGTGGAAATTTTCATGCCTCCTAAATTATAGAAAACATCTCACTTGGTGCCTCTCATTCCCAAAAAAAGGTTGGTTCTTATAAAGTATTATTCGAAAATTTTAGGGATATTGTTTCTTGGTCATATGCAAAAATTCCACAGGTTAACCCTGCCATTATTGAACATCATATTGACACATGGCTTGATGCTTCCCTAGTACAACAAGAACAATAGCCAATTCGCCCCTCCAAATAATCCACTATCAAAGTAAAAATAGAGAAACTACATCAAGCATGATTCATTTACCTTGTTTCTTACATGTATTGGGTATCCAACATATTCCCATTAACAATAAATACATCCCAGCGATCCCCTATCACAACAAGTTTCAACTCTTCTTTGCTCCCAATATCAAACCTAGGTAACGATTCATGTATGTACTAATTTTAGAGATTTGATTTAGGCATGTACGAAAGATAAATTTACAACTCTCTTCATCAACCAAGTTGTCTATGCTTGTGTCCGACATGAATTCCTATCTTTTATGGATGGATTTTATGGATACAACCAGATACATACCCACCAACATGATCAATGTAAAATT
The DNA here is from genome assembly GCA_027924585.1 of Larix kaempferi. Lineage (NCBI taxonomy): Eukaryota > Viridiplantae > Streptophyta > Pinopsida > Pinales > Pinaceae > Larix > Larix kaempferi. The sequence continues at coordinate 3,169,734 of BSBM01000860.1, forward strand.
AATTTTACTATGCTACGGGTTACTCTTTCCTATCATCTAATTCCATTCAAACTCAAGCATTCAAAATCCCATTCCAATGTGCTATGTCCTACGTGCTTAATGACCTAGCATGAATCATCATGTATCACCTTGATGAACTTACAACCAAGTCCAAAACACACATCATTTTTTGACCATTTCCTCAAATACAATTTTCCATTTTTAACATCAGTTGCACCATTGAAATTTTTATCATGAACACTATTACACTGTGGTGTTGGTTTCACATCTGTAGGATTTTGATCAGATAAATTCAATTTACTACTCATCATCTCACCATATCCTTATCAGGTATATCTCCTTAAAAACTACATATAGGTACCGCATCACCTCCATATACATTGCATATATCTAGTTAATTTTCCAAGATCCTTAAGGTTCTCTTTCTATAGTAATTCACATCACACCATATGTTATATGATGCCTTTGTCGAGCCTTATAATTCTACCATCATGGGTGTGCACGCCATTGAAACCCCTTGTACCAAGGAACCCATGCCACTTCACCTTAACGACCATGGAATTCATTCACCATCTCACCAAGGAATCTCCATATCTCATCCTTGATGCATTTTTTCTAACCACCCCTCTTGATTCCCTAGCACATCATTGTTATGATTTAGAAATGGCCTCTCATCCCCACCACAATTAGTAGACCATTTGCATTTATTTACATTTCGTAAACCCCCAACGAGACCCACAATGGGGCCATATCCGTTGACTATAACGCCATTGACTTGACGACCATCTCCGTAGGAACTCTCTACATGATATGTAGTCATTGGGAACTCATTTTTTTTTTTTTTTGTAAGCTGCAGAGATAATTTATATTATAATACAAAAAAAGTTACATGCACATGATATTATCAGGTTCTGAGAGCGAACAGTTTCCTCTCATAGAGTAGAAAAACATAAATAAATTCTTTGAAACCTGCCCACAGAGGGGTTGAAATATGTAGACATAGATACAACCGACCATAAAAACAAACTACTAAATCTGCTCAGTAAAATGAGCACTGCTAGACAATAAAATGAAAGACCAAAACAGGGAGACCTGATACTTTAACCACCTCAAAAAAGAGCTTGGGTCTACCAAATAAACCTTAGATGTCCGCGTCTGCATTCGGGGGGCTAGGCTTGTCTTCTATGATGGGGCATCGTCCAAATAAGTTTTCATCCCATTTTTGCACCGAAAGAGGTTCCGTTTTGTGAGGAGTAACAACTTCTCCCATGTCTTTTCGGACCCTTTTGCAGTGCAGCGCTTCAATGGTTGAAGGATTCAGGAAGGAGGCTCCAAGGGAGGAACCCCCTAAAGCACGATAACCGCAGGAGAGACTAATCCTAAGGTGGAGCCCAAAACAGGGGTTGGGACTGCCGTGACGACTGCACCAAAAGTATCATGGAGAGTTGATCATGGAGCGTGGACTTCAAAGGCCATTGCGATGCTGGAAGGAAAAGTGCCACCTTTACCTTTTGAGACTTTTGTTTTGTTACTAGGCGCGTTGAGACCGGGGTCACCTTGGGGAGTGGCTTTGCCGAAGACGGAGAACTTGCCTCCAGTCACACTGGATTCCAGTGTGGTAAGCATATCATTTAAGAGGACCATGTGCATCCTGGTTACCATGATGGATATCCTGGAGATGGTCCAATTCTCGAGCAGTTCTTTGACCATGATTCCCAACATATTCTTCATAATCCAGCAATAGTTGATTTGGCTACCTTGGCTACTGGAGGAAAGAATTTCAAAAACACGATTTGAACTCCAGTCGTCCACCAGCCTTCGAACAGGAGCAGTAATCCTATCGCTATAGCCACTGATGGTTTTCTTCTCCTTCTCCAGGGAGGTGGAAATTCGACCAACACCATGACAGGATCCACGCTTGGAGGTGTCGCGCGGACGAGCCATGGCGAAGTTAGCATGCACGTTGGAGGGGAAAGACAGAGAAGTATTAATAGTCGCGAGAGCATGTAGGGGATAATTAGGAATGCTAACACAGATGAAGATGATGGAATGAGAAGGCATCATGTTTAAGACTTTGTGGATGGATGACCTGGGCGCCGCATGAGAGAATTGAACGTGTAGACCGTTGCAATTAAGAAGCAAGGACGCAGACATCCGAACAGTATAAATGAAAACCTCCATCGCGTCAGCCTAGGTGATGGGATCACATGCAAAAGGGACAAATGGGAAGTGGAAGGACGGGATATTAAATGCAGTGCTTGGGGGAGGGAGCCCACTGAGGCCCTCTGCCAAATGGTTGAGACAGCATGCCATATGGGGGAAGCATGCCGGAGCCTTCCTCGATCATCATGTGATGATCACCCGCAGCCAGGGATTAGGAACTCGTTTACTTGTTTGTAGCAATCTTCTTCATTCTTTTATTCATTTGTAAAAAGAGGTTCCCCAACACACTCAAAACAAGAGAACAATTCGAATTAACATTTATTACTCTTTGAACAATAAAATCCCTAGTCACCCTTGATCAACGTAATCATCTTATGTCAATTATTGTCCACCAATTAAAACATTCATTATTACCATTTATACCTTGTTACATGAGCAATTTTACTCATTCCAATTTTACATTACGAATTGATTTCCAATTTATAGTGTATTTAGTCCATAAACCCTTTCTGACCCTGATTCACCCTACACAACTAGTTAAAGATTGCTACCTAGAATAAATTACCCATTTGTACTCTAGTCAATGGAATTCATAAGCCTCATTCTTACAACCTTGTCTCGTCTTGAGTTTGTCATTATACTAGTAAGTTACAATATGTTTTTGGTCCTCATCAATAAGATATACCTTACCATTTTCCTGATCTCTCATTGACTTGAGAAACACCCACTCTTACTGTTACAGAAACAATAATTGTACATTGGTCACCCCTCCATAAAAAAGGGTTGAATTTAGACTAAGCAAAGAGAGTCATAATTTCTCTTTGCCTCAGTTTTCTCCCCTATGCTAAACATCAAAATATTTATTACATCAGGGGGGTTCATATGTTCTAGAGGCTTTAGCGTTCCTAGCTTTGAATGAATACTTTCAAATATGATATTATAATTTTTCCACCCGACACATTCATCATTGTTTAGGCCCCCAACCCTAGTGTGTTATTCACCATCTCTAGCAATTCAAACCCCATGGGTTACTTCATAGATATTTCTCGACACATTCAGGACTCATTGCCACATCACCAGTACACCAATGTCATCTACTTAGACAATGACCAATTCAAACCTCATCCCTACAATAGTAGTTCAAATATCAGACCCCTTAGTCTCCTCTTATTGTAATTTACTTCGACAAAGTTATCACGAGAATGGGAATGCCTACCTCATTTGTATAAAAAAATTTCTTTTATGTGTCATCTATTGATTTATTGCTTCATTGATTATTACCAGCACTTCCCCAAGGGATACCTTTGTACTCTAATCAGTTGTTTGCTTACTTTCAAGGTAATGGAATATCAACATGATATAAAGAAACAGTGTTGTATTTCAACTATACAGGTCCCTCCTAATCTCACACATTTGGGTGCATCTATTATGACCTAAAATTCACACATGCAACATTTCAGTGATTATTACAAGAATACATCACCAACATATAACATGTAACTCATAAGACTTCAAAATCAACATGTGAAACAAATCAATGAATAAAGAATTTACACTTTTGGATAACCACATGGGTTTATCAAGAGAAACCCATGCATCATGTGGGTTTTTCAAAGGAAACCCACACAATATCATGTGGAAAATCCCTTGAATGCCACACGGATGTAATGATTCATGGAGCATTAACTTCCATGGTGCATTCAAAGTCTTGGTACATTCTCCTAGGTTAATTCAAAGTATTGGTAATTTCCATGGTGCATTAACTTACATGGTACATTCTCCTAGGTGACACCATTGTATTCAAGCTTTTCCATTGGACATAAACATTTGGTTGAAGCTCATCTTATTGTTGTGTTTTATGTCATTTATGCAAGTTTTATCTTCCAAGTAGTCATTATATATGTTTTTATTTATTGAATAGCTTCAACATTTTTTATTGGACTTAGTAACTACTCACTTAACCTAGTGCCTTCCATACAACCTACAAGGGAAGGGAGGTGTGATCACACATGGGCCATTTTTCTCACAACAACAAATTCATGCCATGAAATGATAAAATTTCCCCAAACAATGATCAAACCTCCAACCAACTAGGAAAATTACCAGCTAGAACATAATACACCTTAGATGATAAAAACACCTCTCCTTACCTTTGATTCACTGATCTAGGAGAGGTATGACCATTCAATTGCTGAGAAAATCACTCCTAAATCAACCTACAGTCATTGGGAGAGCTAAGGAGAGAGAAAATTGCTTCAATGATAAAATTTCCATATAGAAACTACTATGCAAGTGCAACAACTCTCAAATTCAATCCATTGATCTCTAAGATCAATTGTGCATCCAATGGTGAATATTATCTAGCTATTGGAGCTTCCATATCTAAAAAAACAAAGTAATTGCAATCATAACACCATTGAAGAAACATGCAATCTAACTGTAGTTTTCATATATCACTGGCAACCATTAAGAGGAGATCCCCTATCACATCTTAAGAAAATACAAATAAAGATTACGCATGCATACCATCTATGGGGTTTCACTCTATGAACCTATGACATAGAACATGCATTCATAGGTATTAAAGAATACCCATAATTTTAGTAGATATTAAGGAATGCCTCCAAAAATCTTTGTGTTGAAACCCCCTCCCAATACACCCTTACACTTTTAAAAACCCCTTATTTTCATTAGATATCTTAGTTATACATTTTTTGCATGAAATTTTTAATACACTTTTTTTACATTGACCCTCGGGATAGTTTTAATGTACCAACTTATGTCAGTGATACAAAAACTCCTTTCTTCTCAAATTTAATTAAAAGAATGGCTAGAGAAGCTAGAATTACTGGGGATGGGAAAGATCAGAGGCTGTGGAAGGGTGGAAGGCTCTCATGTGGTTTTATACCTCTTCACAAATTACTGAGTACATTGATGTTTCAAGAGAAACAAGCTGCAATTTACTCCAACGCTCCTGGGCCACTCAGCATATGCATACTAGTATGCGAGAGATATTTAACTGAAAGCTGGGGATGGGTGTTTCTGAAATTACAGAGGTTAAATATAAATTAATAAAATACATTTAATAGTAAAACATCATTCCATAAATTTTCAAATAGATCCGATCAAGTCTCACATAAACATACATAAAATTTCCTTCTAGGATAGCTCAGCTAGTGCGAATTCAGGATTCCCAAAAAGGATTTAGAGGCTCATGAATTTCTGATATGAATCATGGGATGTGATTTTTGCAATATTATTGATCTCCAGGAACAATAATTACTTCATTGGGATACGTTCTGATGCATTTAATACTTGTAAACTGGAAACTAGTCAAATTCTAGCTAAATTTAGGAAGGGTGGAGAAATATGAGAAGAAATCTGAGTTCTGCAATTTTATTCAAGCTCAATGATATCAGAGGACTAAATTCATTGTTAATACATCATATGTGGGCCAAGAGGCTCCTAATATCATTACAAAACATTCTCTTCATTCCTACTTAACATTACAATGCTAGAAATCAATGAATGGCTCCGAGAATCGAACCATAGACTTGAAGAAGCTTTTTGAAATTCGACTTGAAATTAGTTCAGCTACAAGAACTGCAAATAATATTAGTGATCATGGGTGAATGCAATCATCCTCTCACATGAATCTGGGGAACATATCCCAACCTTGACCAGAGGCACACCTCCCAAGTCTTTGAGGAAAAAATCGCTCTCATTCAATTCTTCAAATTGACAAAAGATTTGAATGTGGTGAGCAGTGGTTTATTTATGGAGAGAGTGTGTGTTAGCACCTAATTATTTGCAACGTAAATGCTAAATATGAAGGGTGGAGAGTTATAAAGTCACCTGGTGGGAGCTTGAAATCCCGTTCATTCTCCATGGCTATGTGCTAGGGTATAAGAGAATTGGTGTAGAAGTGTTGAATATAGTGCATTTGAAGAAATTGCAAAGGGAAGTATCAAAAGAAAATTAAAAATGACCAAAATAACCCTAAAAGCTATAGTCCGACAACTAAATATGACAAGGGTTAACTATTGTATAGGTTCCACTAGTGATTGGGCGCGAGGGGATGATCAATGGCCTTCGTTAATTGTTGCGTGTTCAAGATGCGCGGAACAGATGGGATAAGAGTGGTCGCAATGGGGAATACCACCGGACAGGTGGCGGCTAGAGAGTGCGTCTCATGGAGGAAAGGCGATGAGTAAAACCACCGCGGGTGCATGCGACACCACTAAGGTGGGAGGTGGTGTGCTTGGATCAACAGCTGAGATTCATGGTTAGGGATCTGACAGTTCGGGTCCAATGTTGTTATTCACCAGGTAAGTTTTGTGGGATCGGTGCTTCGGGCTATAGATGAATTGAATCAACGACGATGGGGGTTGGAACCACGCGAGAGATAAGTAGTGTAGCCCTGCTAGTGGGAAGGTTTGGAGAGTTAAGCGTGTCGCTAATCTCCACTGTGGATGCAGATCCGAGGAAGATCAACGATCCTAGAGGATTGACACATTGGGAAAATGCATGGTGGATAGGAGATATGGTGGTTACGATGAACAAAACCACCTGACATGTGTCAAAGCTAGGCTTCGTCGATAGGAGGTTGTGCAGTAATGAAAACCAGTTTAGAGGAACATGACACTGCCTTCGTGGACACGTGGTGTCGAGTGAACGGTGTAGATTGGAACATAAAGGGATGATCTGATGGCAGAAAAGGAGGGGTGGTCCAATCAATGATTATATGGTGAGTATATCTAACGGAGAAGATCAACATGCGAGAGGTCAACGGATGGAAAAGGTATACAGTTGGTAGATAAGGCTAAAGTTTAAAGAAAAAAGGTTTATATATATATAAGAGTCACATGTGAAGTTGACATTTGCTCCTGAGACCTGTCGAAATCATAAGCTTCTCGATGTGTGGGAGACGACAAAGGTGACAGGGCTTTCGACAGGGTATTTTTAGAACTTGTGAGTGACAGGTAGGTCCTTCCAACTAAATTCATCAGTAATATAAGTGTGTTCACCATAGGAAAATGGAAGAAGATACGAATGTTAACACAGTTAGGGTGAGGAGTCTTCTGGAAGATAGAGAATTCAATATATTTGACACAGAGATTCAGTTTCCTGTCGTTGAAATTAAGAGAAGACTGAAGCTTTTGCGTGCTGAAGGCATAGATATGCATAGGGTGTTTTAGTCGTCGTTAATTTTGTTCTTCCCTGACCAAATTATGCATTTTCCCGAATTTATATTCTGGTTTGCGTCAAATTATGAGGGAACCCAGAAGGTTATCATGAATGTTCGAAAGAGTAAAATTGTTTGTTCTATAGATCCGTCCATTGTAAATAGTTCTTTTGAAATCCCTGAGTCACAAACCCCTAAGTCCGAGGGCTTTTCTGAGGAGTCAATGGTAGCCCTGTATCGTCAAATTTCTCCTGAAAGTCGGCAAGCCTTTTTTACCACTTTCCTTAAACCTGGCCTAGAGATTGAAGACACTCCATACCCTTTATATGTCGGTCTTTTCAATGATAACACCCAGTTAGTTCTTTCGTTAGTTGCCCAATTTTCAGGTCTAGATACTGATACATTGGTAATAGAGTTACATTTAAGTTTGTTGTTTAGAATAAGTGTCGATGTGCCCAGAGTTGAATATGAGTTACTATTGAGCCTTAGGTTTGAAGAATTTGTGGCAGAAGCTATTCATTCTCAGTTAGCCATTTTTCCCAATAAAAGATGTTTCAGGTTTCAAGCGCATCTGATGAAAATGGTCATGGTTAGTAGTCAAGAAGAATTACATTTTGCACTAGAGGTTTATGCAGGCACTTTGGATGATAACATGTTTAATTACATGAATTCTATTCTATCTGAGTTGTACAAATTGTTTTTTGGAGAAGAGTTGCCGAGGGTCTTACTTGAAATGAAGACCTTGATGCGGTTGAAGAAGGAGGTAGTGGTAGGGGACTGGTTTTTATTAAAGGATTCTACAGTAATTAGGTTGTATGGTTTCATACATGAGCCTTACATAATACCTTCCTTTTTAACTTTGAGAGTTTTTACTTTGGAGTGTGTTAGACAAAAGTTGGTTTTAGAAGATGAACACTTTTTGAAGTTCAGAAAGGGATCTGATTTAAAGTATCCTTGGACAGTAGGTCCATTTATTGCGAAAAGTAAGGAGGCCATTTCAAATGTACATAAATTGTTGGAGGTTATGGAATTCAAGAAGGATATAGCAATGGAATATGATCCTTTTCATATTATTTATGAAAGGAGGAGAATGAATAACATTAAGGGTTTTGAACACATAGAAGTGGAAGGGTCATTAAGGGGAAGAAATTTGTTGCAGTTTGAACCGGAGGTGGAGACAGTGTCAAACTTACAGGGGGGAGATATCAATTTGATAGAGGCAGCAATAGAGGTTGATGTTGTACCAAAAGTTGCAGAAGTTGGGGAAAAGAGGATTCTATAGGAAATAATGGACGAGCATGATGAGGAAAGAGAGGGAGAAAAGAGATCTAAGGTTGAGACTCAAGAATTGGTTGGGACACAGCCAGATTTGGCAGTTTTGATAAACGGTGAAGTTGGTAAGGAGGGAGAAATTTCGATCCCAAATGTACAGATACATGAGTATAATTTTCAGGAAGCTAGAGAAAGTGGAGACACAAGTAGATTCACATCAAGAGTTGAAATGTTTGAACAGTATGGTCAGAATAAAAAAAGTTATGCTCAGTTTGTTTATAGTTTTTTACCCAAAGTTAGGGACTTATCGAAGTCAAATGTCACTTTGGTGACTAGCACGAACATCAAAGAGAACACTTTGAATATGGCGGTAGCTACTCCAAATAAATAGACTGAGATGAAATTCAATTTGAAGAAGATACCAACACCAGATAAGATTCAGTTGCACAAGTAGATCGGAGAAGTTATCTATGAAGATTTTGTACAGGCGATTTTGAGGGTTGAAAAATTGGAAGGAATTGTAAGCAAAATGGATAGTCAGCTAAGACAAGAGAGACTGGAAAATAAATCCTACCAGCAACAATTCAAGAAATTTCAATTTGACTTGGTCTCAAGTGATGGTGGGGGCAAAGCTAGCAATAAATTGTTGATAGAAAAGGACAATTTGATTCAAACATTACAGAAGAAAATGAAAGTCCCAAATACTCAATTAATTCAAGCTCGTAAGGAGTCGAAGTTAGAACATGAGAAAGAGGCTTTAGCCAAAGAAGTCAATGAAACCAAAGCAGATTTGTTGAAGTTGATTGAGAAGAAGGAAGAGTGGGAAAGGGATAAGATGAATTTTGAGAAACAAATTGATGATTTAAAGAGTAACTTGCCCAATTTGGGCATGCGGCAGTCAAATGTGAGTCAGAATGCAGAGGAAAGTGGTGCTGACAGCCTTTCACAGGCTATGTCCTAGGTCATATTAAAGGACGGGGAAATTAAAGAATTGAAAGAAAGGGCTCAGAGATTGGAGGAGCAGAACCAGAAAAAAGATGAAGAAATAAAGGGATTACAGAGCAAAAATAAAGGATTGGTGGATGCAAATCGAAGGTTTATTCACCAGGTGATTGGACAGATCCCAATGCAAGGTTGCAAGCATATAATTTGGGATAATATTTTTGAGACAACCACTAATATCAAACCTTGTTTAATATCCATAAGAGTAAGAGAGAAAACAATAAAGGAATCTTTGAAAAGTTGTACCACAACAAGGGAAAATCTAAGCAGAAGGTCAAAGGAGACAGCTCAGAATGCCATAGATTATTTGAGAGTCTTATCAGAAGATGAGTTAAATACGCTGGATATGAAAAATAGAGTTTCAGTGCTCACTTGGGAAAAAAGGACATTGGGAAAGTACACTCATGTGGAAAATGTCGAGACTCGCTGTGCAGCAATGAAAAAACAAGTTACTAATGTCAAGAGAAAGTTTGAAATTATTTTCCAAAAGGGATTACCTTCCTTTTGGAATGAAGATGATGAACTAATTCTTCACAATGATTACAAAAATTTGTTGTTCGCGATAAGGATGGATCATGAAAAGTTCCAGAAGCTAACTCATGTTCTTATAGGTAAGATATTATTAGAAAAGTTGGCTGGAGATTTCGAGATCATGAATCTGCTGAAGAAACTGAGCAACGAAGTCCCTACTATGTCCAGTGAAGAGAATGTAGAGCTAAACGTATTGGTGAAATAAATGGTATTGCATGAGAACGTCACGGCCGACCAGTGGAATTATGTGGAGTGATATGGGAAGATGAAGTACTCACTTCGTACTTCACAATAGTTGTTGGTTTTTTATTTTCAAATCAAATACTTCTGAAACATTTTCATTTTAAAGAGATTTGTAATATTTTTTTAGGTGACTAAGGGAAATAGCCAGCTGGAACAATTACTTCACTATCTTTTATCTTTTACTTAAAGTAAATTTCGTTAGTAAAAGTACCAGTGGATGTAAAAAAGCAGTTAGGCCGGTTCTACTTGTTTTCTATTTAGTAATGGTAGTGGCAAATGAATCCTGATTAGGTGTCATTTTGTTGTAATCGTTTTTTGTTAGTTTTCAGAATTTACTTCAATCTGATCTAGGATCTTAACTGAGAGTACAACATGTACAACATATCTACAGCATATTATCAATCATGGACACAATAATGAAAGCACACAAGAGACACAGAGTTTACTTGGGGAAAACCATAAAGGTGAAAAACCCTAATAACTTCTTCAGAGATAGATAGAGCAATGATACAACCCCAGCATAAGAGATTGACATCTCCTAGCAGCAGCTTCTCCTCCTCCACAAGTGCGCCACTCTCCAAAGAGTGTGTGAGAGAATAGAATGATCAAATAGAGTGCCTCCCACACTCTATTTATACTTGACTTGACTTACCTAATAACCTTTACTAGTTCAGCCTTAACTTAACCACATAACATAATGCTGACTGGGCCAACCCCCAATAGGGTGGTCTAATAATCCTTTGACCCACATGGATGACCCCCAATAGGGTGGTCTAATAACCCTTTGACCCACATGAATCATATAGGGCCGACCCCAACAAGGTGGTCTAATAACCCATCAAGTATAAGTTACGACACTTACAATATAAATGATGACACTTCCATATAGAGGAATAATAACATCTCTACAGGAATACAATATACATATATGTGAAATACATTCCGAAGTTACATATACATCAACACTCCCTCTTAACTAGGAAGGTATTTCTCGACATAGGTCTTCTAGCACAAGTCTTCTTCTCTAGATCATCGTCATCATCATTGTTGTGGCTATCTCAATCAATCTCCGATCTACTCGTCATAGGAAGTTCTACAAAGTCAGTCCTTTTTCATACTGGATGTAGGCCCACCACCTGCAGGTCTTCATCATCACTGGCCATACTGTGGAATCCTCAAGACTTATTACGTGCGTCACAAAACCTCGAAAGAGCATCCCAGGCTGTTACGGGTACACAACTCCAACCTATAGGATCTCCCAGGATATTTTACATGTGATAGTCACAAAACCTTAAAAGGGTGTCTTGCCAAGCAAGAACCCTAAAGAGCATCTGAGGCCTTTTTCATCTTGTCTAGATCTCCAGGTCTGATTACATGTGACTCCTACCACAAAACCTTAAAAGGGTGTCTTTCCAAGTAAGAACCCTAAAGAGCATCTGATGCCTTTTTCATCCTGTCCAGATCTCCAGGTCTAATTACATGTGGTCATGGAAATGCCTCAAAAGAGCATCTGAGGCATTTTTCATCCTGTCTAGATCTCCCAGGTCTACTTACATGCCATAGGACAATGCCTTGAAAGATCATTTGAGGCCTTTTTCATCCTGTCCAAATCTCCCAGGTCTACTTACATGTCCTCCCAGAGCAATGCCTTGAAAGAGAATCTGAGGCCTTTTTCATCCTGTCCAGATCTCCCAGGTCTACTTACATGCTCATCTGCACAACCTATCCATGGCCACGGAGTATCAACCTGATACTCACCATACATCATCCTGATGTACACATGATCATCTTGATCATCAACACTACATCGTCCTGATGCATGTCATCTGGAGCAACATCTTGAACCTGGTCATCCATGATCATCCTGATCATACAATGCATCCACCTGATGCATACACAGTATCTTCCTGATACATATCATCATACATGATCTACCTGATCATACAATGTATCCACTTGATACATGTATAAATAGATGGTCCACCTGATCATACCTGATACATATCAACATACATGATCTACCTAATCATACAATTATCCATTTTATACATCTACAGATACATACACATGATCCAGCTGATCATATCCAGCATCTAACATGATGCATACATACATATAAATTATCCAACTGATCATATCCGACATCCAACATGATACTTACATACATGTAAATGATCCAACTGATAATATCCAGCATCCAACATGATGCATATACAGAGCAGTAACTGGAGCATCGTCCTGATGCTAATTATCCAATGCTTACATCCATAGCCATGTGAAGGATCCTCCTTCCACCATGCTTGGAATGGCTCCATCAAATGTGTCCATCACTTATTCCTTAAAGTGTCGTCAATCTGAAGAACACCAAGCCTCTCTCTGAAGTATTCAAACTTCACTCTGGCTAGTGGTTTCGTCAGCACATCTGCAATATGCTCGTCCATCGCAACATACAGGAGCTTCATTGCTCCTCTCTCCACCATATCCCTGATATAGTGATATTTGATCACAATGTGCTTCAACCTGTCTTGGAACACTGAGTTCTTAGACATCTTCACATAGCTCTGGTTATCACAAAAGATACTAGTAGCCTCCAGCGGGAGATCAAATAACTCAGACAGTAGCTTCCAGAGCATACTGCCTCACAACTAGCCGAACAAGCTGCAACATACTCTGCTTCGGTTGTACTCAGTGCTACACGGGACTGCTTCCTACTAAACTAAGAGATCACACCTTATCCCATACTGAAGCAACACCCAAATGTGCCCTTCCTATCTGCAGCACTGCCTGCCCAATCTCATAATATGCTTTACAGCAACCAAGTGAACACCTCTGGGATCCGTTAGGAACTGGCTCAATGTGTTGACCGCAAAGCAAATATCTTGTCTCGTGTTAGTCAGGTACATCAAGGACCCAATCATCTGACGATACACAGTGACATCAACCGGATCAGATGAAGCATCACACAGAAGCTTCAGGTTCGATGCCATAAATGTGGCCATGTCCTTGCAGTCCATCATCCCGAACCTCTTCAGGATCTCTACTGCATACTTCCCTTGTCCAAGGAATATTCCATCTGCACTCTGCCACACCTCCATGCCTAGAAAGTAGTGCATCATCTCCAAGTTCTTCATCTCAAACTCAGCAGCAAGCTTGCACTGCGTCTCGGCAATTAATCTATCCTCACCTGTAACAAACAGGTCATCCACATACAAAAGTAGTATCACTGGATTGCCTTCCTCAACCTTGTAGTAAAGGTTGGAATCTGCTTTACTCTTGGTAAATCCCAAACTAAATAGAAAGCTGTCTATCCTACCATACCAAGTTCTGCACATATATGACCTCCCGTGCTGTGTCTCAAAACCAAGTGGCTGCTCCACATACACTTCCTCTTCGACTACACCATTCAAGAAGGCTGTCTTGACATCCATATGGTGTATCTTCCATTTCATCATTACAGCCAGAGCAAGTGCTGATCTGATGGAAGTGGATCTAGCTATAGGAGCAAAAGTCTCTATGCTACCACCTGCAGCATGCTTGATCTTATAGATCCATTTGGAAGTCATAACAGACTTCCCTTCAGGTCTTGGTACTGCATCCCAAACATCATTCTTCATGATCGATTGATCATGGGATTCTTCCATTACTTCATCCCAGATCTTGGGAACTTCAATATCTTCAATATCTTCAATAAATATCTTTGTTGTTGGAACAAATGTTGTAGTCCTTCTTTTGTAGATGAAGGTATACGATCTTTCCTACAAAAAAAGTTAAATTGCATGATTAGAAATATCTCATAGTTTTCAGAACAAATTCTTACACATAAAGAAATATGTCATACAATCATGCAATCATTTTATCCAATGCTTCAATACAACATTCATCCATATCCTGTAACTTTCTAGATGCCTTCCAATCTCTACCAGAACATTGTTAATAGTTTGCACTACTCCCAACATGTCAACAAAGAGGTTTCATTCTAGATAAGTAGCAATGGAATGTTGTACAGTTCCATAGGCCACTTACCCATCACATGCATATTAGTAGTATACTGTTCATAAATGCAATTATTCTAATATGCATAATACACAACCTAAGTCTAAGAACATAAGCATATACATCATTGAACAACATTATTTAAACAAACAAATATGTAAGAAATGACAATTCAAGTACTTATCTTTGTTTGGTTGTTGGGTGGACTCCCTCTGAATATTTGCATCCTTGAAGAAACCACTGGAGTGTGCTCCCTCTTGATCTTTGCTTCCTGGATTACCTGTCCTTGAACTTATATCCATACTCGATCACTATGCATGCTTACAAGTATCATTATTGTGATATCCTCAAGATAATCACAAGATAGACACAGAGTTTAAACCAAATAGACTAGCAAGATCACTGAAAGAAACATAATCACAAGATAGACACAGAATTTACCCTGGGAAACCCTCATGGGGTAGAAAACCCAGGAAAGCTTTCCTCAATAAGATGATCAACCAAAATAAAAGATGTGCTCCCTCCTTCACTATCTCCTTAGTATACCTCCCAGACAAGTGCGCTACTTTTATGTGTTGTACAAGTGTGTCTAATGAGGAGCTCACCTCCTCTATTTATATTAGATCCCGACTGACTAAATACCCTAATGGGGCCGACCTCTCCTTGAGAAGTCTAATAACCCCTAAAATATAAGATCAGGGCTGACCCCCACATGGTGGGTCTAATAACCCTAGTTACCACAACCCCTCGGAAGAATAATAATCTCTGAATACATAATAGGGTTACCTCGGAGGGATGAAACATCTCTGGAATAATAATGTACAAATATAATATTCTTAGAAGTTACAATATTCAACACTCCACCTTAACGAGAAGGATATTATAACAACGTATGCAGGAGCAAGGAGTCATCGACTACATCATACATGATACATCTATAAATCATCGGAAGCTTTCTTCAATTCATCGTCATCAGTAACTTAACCGGTTACTGGAATATCAATGGCATCAGCATCGTCATCACACGATCATCAGCATCGCCATCACACGATCATCAGCATCATCATTGCACGATCATCAACATCGTCATCACACGATCATCAGCATCGTCATCACATGATCATCATCATCGTCATCACATGATAATCAGCATCGTCATCGCACGATCATCAGCATCGTCATCGCACAATCATCAGCATCATCATCGCACGATCATCAGCATCGTCATCGCATGATCATCAGCATCGTCATCGCACGATCATCAGCATCACAACAGCATATCCTATAATACACATGATCCAATTACGGGATGATCACTCCCTCTCACTTTAGGACATAGGTCCAAGGATGATACAATCCTAATCAATTAATAGGATGATTAGTCCTTATCATTTTAAGACACCTCACCATGTCTAGGGACGATGCAATCCCAATCAATTACCAGGATGATTAGTCCTTATCACTTTAAGACACCTCACCATGTCTAGGGACAATGCAATCCCAATCAATTACCAGGATGATTAGTCCTTATCACTTTAAGACACCTCACCATGTTTAGGGACGATGCAATCCCAATCAATTACCAGGATGATTAGTCCTTATCACTTTAATACACCTCACCATGTCTAGGGACGATGCAATCCCAATCAATTACCATGATGATTAGTCCTTATCACTTTAAGACACCTCACCATGTCTAGGGACGATGCAATCCCAATCAATTACCAGGATGATTAGTCCTTATCACTTTAAGACACCTCACCATGTCTAGGGACGATGCAATCCCAATCAATTACCATGATGATTAGTCCTTATCACTTTAAGACATAATTCTAAGGATGATGCAATCCTAATATGTACATTTTGAACCAAACGCTCAGGGACGATGCAGTCCTATATACGTCCATTGAGGACCATATTCTCGAAGACATCTGTCTATGGCTCTCTTTAGGACCAAAGTCCATGGATGATACAATCCTTATCATTCGCTGGAACCATATTCTCGAAGACATCTGTCTACGGATCACTTCAGGACTGAAGTCTAAGGATGATACAATCCTCATCGTTCACTAGGAACCACATTCTTGAAGACATCTATCTACGGATCGCTTTAGGACTGAATTCCAAGGATGATACAATCCTCATCGTTCGCTAGGAAACACATTCTCGAAGACATCTGTCTACGGATCGCTTTAGGACTGAATTCCAAGGATGATACAATCCTCATCGTATCATCAATACAAGTATCCTCATCAATACAAGTATATACATCATCAATACAAGTATCCTCATCAATACAAGTATACACATCATCAATATACATATCATCAATACAAGTATCCTCATCAATACAAGTATACACATCATCAATACAAGTATCCTCATCAATACAAGTATCCATATCAATACAAGTATACATATCATCAATACAAGTATCCTCATCAATACAAGTATAGAAAACATAGATGCAGGGAAACAAAACATAAATGCAGGTATCCTCATCAATACAAGCAACCATATGATCTAGATAAGCAATATCATCATCAATATAGTTATCCACATCGATACCAGTACCCAAAGAAATCTATCATATTACTCCCCCTTTCGAGGAGAGTCCTTTTGAACTACACCAAGCTTGTCTCGGAAATACTCAAACTTTACACGAGACAGAGGTTTGGTTAGGATATTAGCAACTTGCTCGTCCGTGCTCACATAGTCGAGCTTGATAGCTCCCTTTTGCACCATATCCCGTATATAGAAATAACAGATCTCTATGTGTTTTGACTTATCATGAAATACTGGATTCTCAGTCATCTTGATACAACTCTGGTTATCACACAGAATCACAGTGGGTTCCATCTCTAAGTCAAACAATCCTGATAGTAACTTACGAAGCCATACCGCTTCACAGCTGGCAGAGCAAGCAGCTATGTATTCGGCTTCAGCTGTGCTGAGTGCCACACTAGATTGCTTCCTGCTATACCATGAGATCATAGTAGATCCCAGACAATAACATCCTCCCATTGTACTCTTCCTGTCTGATACGCTTCCTGCCCAATCAGCATCAGTGTATCCATGCAAATTTAACTCATGATCTCCACTATAGTAAAGACCAAATCTATCGTACCTTTTAAGTACCTCATCACATGTTTTGCAGCTATCATGTGAACTCTTCTAGGTTCCACTAGATACTGACTCAAGGTATTCACAGCAAAACATATGTCTAGTCTAGTGTTAGTCAAATACATTAATGATCCAATAATCTGTCTATACAGAGTTATGTCCTCTAACTCTGATGAGTTATCTATTAATATCTTCAAGTTGGAGTCCATGGGAGTATCCATGGCTTTACAATCCAACATGCTGAATCTTTTCAAAATCTCCACAGCATACTTACCTTGATTTAGAAAGATTCCTTTTGGGTCTTGCCATACTTCTAGGCCTAAGAAGTAGTCCATTAATCCGAGATCTTTCATCTCAAATTCTGAAGAGAGCTTCTTCTTGCACTCGATAATATGTCTCTCATTTCCAGTCAGAAATAGATCATCTTCATACAATAATAATATAACAGGTTCATCATTCATAACTTTGAGATAAAAGTTAGGATCAACTTTACTCTTGGTAAAGCCCATGCTTGTCAAGAAAATGTCAATCCTTCCGTACCAAGCTCTAGGAGCTTGCTTCAACCCATACAAGGATTTCTTCAGTTTGCATACATGAGTTCTTCCATCTTCTACCTAAAATCCAAGTGGTTGTTCTATGTACACTTCCTCTTCAATTACACCATTCAGGAAGGTTGTCTTAACATCCATCTGGTGTAGTTTCCATTTCATCATCGATGCAAGTGCCATGATAGCTCTAATGGAAGTGTATCTAGCAACTGGAGCAAATGTTTCTTCATAGTCAATTCCCTCCTTTTGAGAGAATCCTCTGGCTACAAATCTTGCCTTATATTTTTCAATGCTACCATCCGTAGCATGTTTTATCTTGAATATCCATTTGGAGGATACTATACTTTTATCTTTTGGTTTGGGAACTATATCCCAAACATCATTTTTCATTATTGACTGGTATTCTTCTGTCATTGCTTCCACCCATTCTTTCTTCTGAACTGCTTCTTCATAGCTAGTAGGTTCCTGATTCACTAGATTACACATCAAAGCCATATAGTTGGATACTAGCTTTGGTTTCTTCCTTTCTCTTGTGGAGCCTTCGGGAGCTCCATATTTTTCATCTCCTTGAATAATATCTCTGGCCCATGCTGGCCTCCTTTTTCTTGATAAGTTTGTAATGGGGGGTTCTTGTGGTTCTAGCAAGTCATGATCTTCAAGTGTAGTATCTTCAGGAATGGTTGCAGCCTCTGTGATCCTGGAAGGTGTGTCTTCTTCATAGATTTCTTCATGTTGGCACTTTCTATATCTCTTGAGAGCTGCTTCTTCATCAAATGTCACATCCCTACTAATTTCCATATGATGAAAACCTGGGATGTAAATTCTGAATGCTTTGGATGATTCACAAATCCAACAAATATTCCCTTCTTTCCAGAAGGATCCAACTTGGTTCTCTTTTCTTTTGGAATGTGTATGTATACAGGACATCCAAATATTGTAAGATGACTTACCTCAGGCTTCTTTCCTGTGAACACTTCTTCTGGAGTTTTGAAATCAAGAGCACTATGGGGTAGTCTATTTTGTACATAGACTGTTGTTTTAGCTGCTTCAGCCCATAAATACATAGGTAGGTCCTGATCATGTATCATTGTCTTTACAGCTTCCATGATGGTTCTATTCTTTCTTTCCGCAACACCATTTTGTTGGGGATTGTAGGGAGTAGTTAGCTCTCTCTTGATTCCAGCTTCTTTACAGAAATCTTCAAAATATTTTGAATTATATTCTCCACCATTATCTGTTCTGAGTACTTTAATTTTCTTTTCTGAATGATTCTCTATTAATGCTTTAAACTCTTTGAACTTTCCAAAAACTTCATTCTTCCCTTTTAAGAAGTATATCCAATTTTTCCTTGAATAGTCATCAATAAATGTGCGATAGTATTCATTTCCACTTAAAGATGTGGAGGGCATTGGTTCACAAACATCTGAATGGATCAATTCCAAAATTCTTTTGGTCTTTGTTTCACTCTTTGGAAATGGGTTCTTGATGTTCTTCCCCTTTGCACATCCTTTGCATGTGCCTTCATGGTCAACCTTTAAGTCTGGTAGACCTACAACTACCTTGCTTACATGAGGTAGTGCCTTGTAGTTAATGTGAGCAAGTCTCCTATGCCATATCTCATTTGGGCTAGAGACTTCATCTATAAGGGTAGCTTCTGGATGACCCTTGAGCTTGTACAAACCTCCTTCTTCTTCACCAATAACAATTGCATCCTTAATAGTCTTGCCTTTGGACCACATTAAAACTTGTCCATCAATGAATGCAACTCTATAGCCTTTCGTGTCCAATGCTGAGATGGAAAGTAAGTTCTTCTTTAATCCTGGAACATACAAAACTTCCTTCATCTTCATGGGGGTTCCAGAATCAAGTTTGTAGTTTGCTTCACCAATTCCCTTGATGGGATATTGATAGTTATCTCCTAGAGATACCTTTTGTGTGGAGGTCTTTTCTTGAAGATTTGATAGAGTCTTCTTTTGTCCTGTCATGTGCTTTGAGGCACCACTATCGATAACCCATGTACCTTCTCCAGGTGTTATAGATCCAGAGAGTGCAGAGAATAGAACATACTCTTCTGCATCTTTTTCTTCACTTCTGCTAGATCTCTTCTTGAAGAGGGTCCTTTCTTCATCTTCTTCTTCTCTTCTAGGTATTTTCTTGGTGTGGGTGGCCAAGGCTTGGTCATCTTCTTTGAGCAAGGCTTCTCGGTTTGCAACCCTATCCTCCTCTTGTACACAATCCTCCCAAACTACATCAAACTTCATACTTTCTTTTCTGGCACACATAGTTTGTATGAATGACTCCCAAGGTCTAGTGAGACCATTTAGAGCTGTCATCACAAGTTCATCTTCATCAAGAGTATCACCAATGGCATCTAGTTGCTCCTTGATTTGGGAGACCCTTGAGAAGTAGTCTTGAATGAATTCTCCCTTGTGCATCTTGATGCTCTTCAACTGAGTCCTTAGGTTCATCTTCCTATTGATGTTCTTTCCTTCATACATTCTTCCTAGGGCATCATACATTTCCTTTGGAGTCTTCTTGGAGGCCACCTGGGGAATCTAGTGGTCTTTAATAGAATCAGCTATGATTCTCTTTGCCCTAATGAAATTCTTCCTATGCTTCTCTTTGGCTTCATCTCCTTCCGGTTTTGCAACTTCATCCTTGACATAATGAGCAAGATCATTCTCTTCAAGAATGAGACCAATTATGTATTTCCATGCCCGGAAATTCTCTATACCTTCTAGCTTGTCTTCAAGCTTAGTGTTTGGAGCCATCTTCTCTTGGGGGAGTCCAAGAGATAAGAGACAGAGTAGTGCTTACCCAGAAATATTACCTTTTTACTTTTCCGGATCCTCGGACAAAATTTCTGGTTTATCGCACTTTTGGTAAAACTAGGGTTTGACTTTACCGGAGTTATACCCAACCAAAAAGTTCGATATATGGCTCAAAAGATTGGTTTTGAGAAAAGCTATCCAGCCATGTAATCAGAATTTAACAATACCAAATTTTTGCTGAAACCCTAATTCTTACCGGAGAGAGAGAGATATATATTCTTACCTTGTGAAAGATGTCATATTCAGGCTAGCTCTGATACCATGTTAAGTTTAAACCAAATAGACTAGCAAGATCACTGAAAGAAACATAATCACAAGATAGACACAGAGTTTACCCTGGGAAACCCTCATGGGGTAGAAAACCCAGCAAAGCTTTCCTCAATAAGATGATCAACCAAAATACAAGATGTGCTCCCTCCTTCACTATCTCCTTAGCAGATTTACCAGACAAGTGCGCTACTTTTCTGTGTTGTACAAGTGTGTCTAATGAGGAGGTCACCTCCTCTATTTATATTAGATCCTGACTGACTAAATACCCTAATGGGGCCGACCTCTCCTGGAGAAGTCTAATAACCCCCAAAATATAAGATCAGGGCCGACCCCCACATGGTGGGTCTAATAACCCTAGTTACCACAACCCCTCGAAAGAATAATCATCTCCGGATACATAATAGGGTTACCTCGGAGGGATGAAACATCTCTGGAATAATAATGTACAAATATAATATTCTTAGAAGTTACAATATCCATACTCGATCACTATGCATGCTTACAAGTATCATTATTGTGATATCCTCGAGATCTCATGCATAATCATACATTCATTAGTATAATCTCAATACTACAATAATCTTAAACATGTATAGTCATGATCATTTCAAACATAGATAATAAGCATTAGCATTCAATGTTTTAAGGAAGACTTCTCTTACTCCTTCATATTCAATCATGGACACAATACCTCAGATGTGCTACTAGAGGCACATCATGGCCAACTTCAAGAATCTTCTTCTTTAGGATGGATTCTTGTTTTCGGACAATATACCTAAGCGGACTTAAAGGCAAGATCTCCCTAGTCCAACTGGATCTAGAACAAATAAGTACAGAATATAATCAACTTCCCTAGATCAATAGAAGTGCAAAGTAACAAGTAGATCTCTTACCTGGGATTTTCAATTCCCTTTGCTCCTTGCTTGATCCAATACTCCAGAACCTTCAAATCTGCAGTTGCAAAGCCCTGTTGAACAAGCAGACACAAACAAGCAGTAAACACATATGTTGCATATGATTGATCTCATCTAACAGTTAAGGAAGTAAGCTCTAAACATTAACAACACAATAATGTAAATGGGAAGAGATTGTATTAACTGTAATACAGGAGAGTAAAATAAGAGAGAACGTTACAACCTATGACTTAACGTCACAACCTTCCTTCCAACAAGACAAACCAAGCCTCCAAGGATGAAGTAAGCCTCCCAAAGATGAATAAGGGTCACCTAAGATGATTCCACTAGCATGAGAGTGCTATAGACCTTCCTCCCTTTCCAATGGGGAGGAGCTTTATATTTATAAGATCAAATGGATAAAGTGGGTTGAGGATTAATGGGAGAAATCTAAGGGATCCTCCCTTGAGGTTAGGGAGCAAAAGGACAGCTCACCTATCAATTAGGGATAGACTTCCACCTCACCATGCTTCAAGAAGTCACTTGAAACACTTGTTTATCCAATTTAACCTACCCTGGCACACTCTGCATGAAGGAAACTGGCGCCAGGAAGGGGGCAGCGTAAGCTGCATGAGGGAAACCTGAGCCACTAGCGCATTCTTCCAGATGGAATTATGCGCCAGGCATGTTCTGGAGCCAGTTACTGGAAGACAACCTACGCTAGTGCAACTAGAAAATGTGGACACAAGGGTCAACAACTTGCTCTGGGTGTTTTTGGTTAGGGAAACTTCAGGGATTGAGGGATGAAGTTGACATAGGAATCATGATGACAAGATTTAGGTCTAACAGAATTCCCTTAAAATCATGAAGGTGGAAAAATAAGAAAAGTGATATGATTTGCAAGATAGATGGCAAGGAATTGTTGGACGGAAAGTGCTTCTATAGTACAAATGGCTCTGAGATACAAGTCTCACGTGACTCGTAACATGATTGTCGACCAATACATCGTAGATGCATGGTAGTAAAGACCGACTGAACATAGTCATGGATACTAGACACAATCGTAGATCCATGATGAGATGATAAGTGACAGCCACGACCAATACAAAGTGGATCCATGTGATATGACTCAAACAATATCCATTGCAACCTGGGTGAAATATGCAAAAACCCACAATCTTCAAGCCGAACCTGCAATGATACGAATCTATACATGTGATTACAATGTCTTGGAGTCGAACATAGTAGAAACCACTTGATTACTGGTCATTGATGTATACCATTAACAAGCGTGAGGGAAATCACCATTGATGTTAATGATTCCCAAGGTATCACAGTACACACCATCGAGGGTGAATTAATGAATTGAGGTCGAGCACTCGACGATATCTTTCAATCAAGAGTCAATGATGTAAAGTCATGTTGAGAGAGAGGTAACCTGCCTTTGAGGCATGTAGGCCCAAGGTACTTGATTGGTTTCTAGATTCAATCCACGGATTATGTGTTGAAGTTGACAAGGATGAATCCTTCGAAGGAGGGCCATGATGAATCCCCCATCATCGACATAAAACGCGATCACAGATGTTTAGGGTGAATCGGACAGTAGAGTGATGTGTAATACTGACTCAAGGTAAACCAACATGAAGGAAGGTATACTGACTGCAAATGATGAATAACGAATGCCTCTTGAACATGGGCATGGCATGACTTGGCAGTATTGAAACGATGGGAGTACCAACCCCTAATGCAACTGATGATGGGAGCACTCTTTGGATAACTCAAAGGAGTGACAAGACTCATGGAATTAGCAGGACTCGAAGACAAACAAATGACCCAAGTACTGAATACATATGCAACTGAGTGCCATGTTCAAGAGTGACTATGTACCACCATAACTATGATGAACACAATCTCATCCCTATTCCCCATCATGATTGATGATTACCTCTTTTTTTTTTTAGTTTGAGGAGGGTATTAGATGATCGGTATAGCTCATCTCATGGATGAGTCCAATCCCAAATATTTTATGAACCTAGGATAGGCGGGGTACATCACATGACAGGCCCTTCGATGTTAGATTTTAACGAGTCCAAAGAAGGTAAACTCGACGTCATTTTATTGGGCATATGAACCTCATCCTTTAACTTCCTTGAATTGACCCGGGTTCTGCACAGTTGTGGTCCAACAAAACCCTTCTTCACCGGCCCTTTTGGCAACAGCCTGTGAACAAGCTAAGGTCTCACGAGGTGAATTTTATGGGGGATTACAGAATCAAGTTTCTGCAATCGAGTGATGCTTGGTTCAACAGACTGGGGGATTTCACAAAGTTTCACCCACTTCGCGGCTATTACTTATACTATAGCGCACACTGGGATTGCGCACTTCGAAACGGCCACTTAAACAGTAGGATAGCGCCACTCAATACTGTGCTACTTCTTTAACAATCACACATCTTTTACAGACTTCACTTAGTGTAAATTGTGCATTCAAAAAGCATATTGGACTGCATACTTTGCAGACTCATGCAATATGGTGAAATACAATGCAACCGCGCACTTCCGGTGCTGCACTTCTAGGGAATCACACTTAACAAAAATTCCATTGACTTAGTGTATACCCAAATACTCATGCATTTAACATATTCCTAATTACTTGCACTCAAAATTCAAGCATATATGTTCAACACTTAACATCTTATTCTCATCACTCATTCATATGGAGAATAAATATAAAAGTGAAGACATAAATGACTATAAGCAAGAACTTAACCATAAACAAAAGAAAACACACAGATTCAAGCACATAACATGATATTTATGTGGTTCACCCCCCAGATGGGAGCTACGTCCACGAGAATTGTTGATTATATTAATGGGAAGGGTTCAACAATTCCAGTCTACACACTCAGCTGCAGACTATCCTAGTGTTAGAAAAATAGGATCGCAGAGCAATAGCAATCAACAGAAATGAAAATATAACCATACATACACATTACAAGAGAGACACATATATATCGTGGTTCACCCAACTTGGGCTACGTCCACACTGAATTTTCCAGTCCTTATTATTATTACTGTTCAGCAAGGTGAAGGAATACAACCCGCAGCATAACCGTTGCACTTCCTCTTCACTGTCTCACAGTCTCTTTCCTGATCTTAGAGATCTTTACAATGCATAAAACCTAATACATCAACCCTAGCCATATTACAATGTCTTTCTTTTATAGGGAAAATACAATGGGAAAAATACCACGGGGTACCCAAAACCATGGGCCCGCAAAACAACTGGCGAAAACAGCCACAAAATGTTTTCTCGGGGGCACTGCCGTCGAACCCCCGTTCACGAGGGCTCCACCCCCGCACCCCCGTGACTTGGGGGCATTTCCCCAAAACCCTAAAAATGCAGAATCAATATATAGTCCTCCAGGGTACACGACTAAGACAATATCATCTATGAGACTAGAAGATATGGCTCCACAACCAACAATCTCCCACTTGGAGACTGATCACAGCAACTCCATCGCTGCTTCACTTGCTAGACTTGGACTTGGAAAATTTATCCTCTTCACCTTCATGCTAGAAGGCCAACTGAAACTGAGCAAGAACTCATTTTCTCTCTGGTCACTACCTTTGTGAACATGTCTGCAGGATTCTGGCTAATATGTATCTTTTTCAGCTTCAACAGTTCATCTTCCAGAACAAAGCGTATGAAATGGTACTTGCGTTGTATATGTTTAGTCCTGGAATGGAATGCTGAGTTCTTTACAAGATGAATGGAACTCTGGCTGTCACTTTACAACCTGTTGTCCTTCTGTTTCTTACCCACTTCCTCCATAAACCTCTGCAACCAAATCATCTCTTTACTAGCCTCTGTAATAGCAACATACTTTGCTTCCGTTGTTGAAAGTGCAACAACCTTCTGTAGTTTCGAAATCCAGCTTACTGTTGTTCTACCTACAATAAACACATACCCTGTGGTGCTCCTCCTATTATCCTTATCACCTGCCATATCTACATCAACATATCCCTGTAGAACAATGTCTGAACCTCCAAAACATAATGCCTGAGTGGTGGTACCTCTCAAATACCTGAGAATCCACTGTACTGCCCTCCAATGTTCTTTACCTAGATTGTTCATATATCTGCTCACAACTCCCACTACTTGTGCAATATCTGGTCTTGTGCACACCATGGCATACATCAAGCTGCCAACTACTGATTGATAGGGAATCTTGGACATGTAATATGTCTCTTCCTGTGTCTTGGGACACATTTTCTTAATTAGACTGAAATGGCTGGCCAAAGGTGTACTAACTGGTTTTGCATTCTGCATTCTGAACCTCTCCAACACCTTTTGTATGTACTCACCCTGAGACATTGTCAATTTGCGATTTTTCCTGTCTCTTGTTATTCTCATACCAAGGATTTGCTTTGCAGCACCCAAATCCTTCATTGCAAATGAATTAGCTAGCTTCATTTTGAGTACATTTATATCCTGCATGTTAGACCCTGCAACAAGCATTTCATCCACATACAATAACAAGATAATATATCTTTCATTGTTTAGCTTCTTGAAATAAACACAGTGGTCAGAATAACATCTACTATAACCTTGTTCTGTCATAAAACTGTCAAATTTTAAATACCACTGCCTTGGAGCTCGCTTCAAGCCATACAAACTCTTTTTCAACCTGCATACCAAGTTCTCCTTACCTTTGACCTCATACCCTTGTGGCTGCTGCATATATATCTCTTCCTCCAAATCCCCATGGAGAAAGGTTGTTTTTACATCTAACTGTTCAAGATGCAAATCTTCTACCGCCACTAGACTTAAGATAGTCCTAATTGAAGTCATCTTAACAACAGGAGAAAATATTTCATTAAAATCCATACCTTTCTTCTGTGCAAACCCCTTTACAACAAGTCTAGCCTTGTACCGCTTCTTGCCTCCTTCTTCTTCCTTCAACTTGTAAATCTATTTGTTCTGCAATGCTCTTTTACCAGCAGGCAACTGAACCAAATCCCAAGTCTAGTTTCCTACCAATGAGTCCATCTCCTCATTCATGCCTTGCTCCCACTTCTTTCTAGTTTCCACTTGCATTGTTTCTTCATAACATTCTGGTTCACCAGCATCAGTCATCAACAAACAATACATTGAAGGAGAGTATCATTCAGGGATTCTACTTAACCTGGTAGATCTTCTTATAGTTGTAGGAGTTTCAGGTACTTGCTGTTGTTCTTGATTTTCTGACACCTTTGGAACTTCATTTTCTTGAATTTCATCAAGTACTGTGTACTATGTGGTTTCCTTTTCTTGTTTCTTTCACTACAACTGATCTTTATACATGAAATTTTCATTGAATATCACATCTCTACTCTTGATTATTTTGTTATTTTCATAATCCCATAAACGATAACCAAATTCATCAACACCATATCCAATAAAGGTGCATTTCTTGGATTTAGCTTCAAGCTTTGTTCTATTATCTTTATCAATATGGACAAATGATTCACAACCAAACGTTCTCAGAAATTAGTAGTTTACCTTTTTATCTATCCATGCATCCTTTGGAATACCACCATCCAAATCACTTGAAGGTCCTCTTTTTATTAAATGAACAACAATATTTACAGCAAATGCCCAAAACTATAAGGGCAACCCTGCATGCAGTCTCATACACCTTGCACGCTCCATGATCGTTCTGTTCATCCTTTTTGACACACCATTTTCTTGTGGTGTTCCTGGGACTGTCTTCTCTCTACGAATCCCATGGTATGAATAGTAACTATCAAACTCCTTGCCGCGGTACTCACCTCCATTATCAGATCTGAGACACTTCAACCTTTTCCCTGTCTGATTCTCAACCAAATCTTTCCACTTCTTAAAAGTAGCAAACACATCAGATTTCTGTCTAATGCAATAAAACCAAGTTTTCCTAGTTTCATCATCAATAAATGTAACATAATAATGAGATCCATCAAGATATTGTACCTGAGCCGGTCCCCATACATATGTATGAACTAGCTCTAACTTTTCATTCTTCTTCTATTTCCCAACCCTGAGAAATCTGACTCTCTTTTGTTTTCCATAAACACAGTTTTCACAAAATTCCAAACTTACCTGCTTCAAATCTGGCAGCAACTTCCTTGAGTGGAGAATCTACATCCCCTTCTCACTCATGTGGCCAAGCCTATGATGCCACAATGTTGTATCTGTTCCTGTGGAAGCTAAAGAGATAGAATGGTCAGTATTATGAGGACATAAATACAATGTACCTATCATGTCTCCTTTTGCCATCACCATTGATCCTTTAGTGATATTCCACCACTTTTCTCCAAATGTAGATAGACAGCCACCATCTCCCAACTGCCCAGTTGAGATCAGATTTATTTTCATAGCAGGAATATGCCTAACATCTTTTAACAACCAGTCAGTTCCATTCTGAACTTTTATCCATACCTTACCCATTCCAACAATTCTACATGGCTCATCATCACCCAATAAAACATGTCCAAAATCGCCAGGAACATACTCATGAAAGTATTTCCTATGGCATGTAGCATGACATGAAAATCGTGAATCTACTACCCAATAATCACTAGTATTATCTAATGCAAGAATCAAAGCATCTTGTAACACATCACCTGCTACATTTGCTTCCTGGGTAGTTTCCTTCTGTGCATCTCCTTTCTTCTTTAGAGATCTGCAATCTTTCTTCAGATGTCCTTTCTTTCCACAGTTCCAGCACTCTATTTTTCCCAGTCTAGACTTGGATCTGCCCATTTTAGACTTGCCACGATTACCTTGGTTCTTTCCTCTCTCCTTTTGTCTTCCCCCGCTCTCCATGGTCAACGCATTACCTGATGTCTCATCTGTGCTTTTTCTTCGCATTTCCTCGATAAGAATAACACCAATAACATCATCAAATTTCAAGGTGTTTGAACTAGAGACAGAGTTACTTACAGCCATGACCAAGCTATTCCATCTTTCTGGAAATGAACACAAGATTAGAAGAGCCCTAACCTCATCATCAAAGTTCACACTTACAGAACTTAGCTGATTTATAACCGTATTAAACTAATTTGAATTATCAGTAACAGATCCACCTTCAAACATCTTCATATTAAATAAATGCTTCATTAGAAATACCTTTTTGGAGGCCGAGGGTTTTTCATACAGCTTACCCAGTGCACTCATCAAACCCTCCGTTGTCATTTATTTTGAGATATTGAAAGCCACCGACGAAGCCAGGCTTAGCCGTATTGTTCCCAGAGCCTTTCTGTCAAGAACCTCCCATTCTTTGTCCTTCATGGCTGCCGGCTGCTTTGCTCTTCCTCCCAATGGTAGGAATAGATCCTTCTGGTACAGATAGTCCTCCATTTGTATATTCCATAACTAGACGTTTTGGTCGTTAAACTTCTCGACCTTAAAATTTTCTTCTTCTGCCATTGCTCCCGCTCAAACCAGAAACCCTAGCTTCTTGCGGGTTTATCTGCCAAATAGACCTTTGGCTCTGATACCAATTGTTAGAAAAACAGGAATGCATAGCAATAAAAATAAACAGAAATGCAAATATAATCACACATACACATTACAAGAGAGACATAGATATATCATGGTTCACCCAACTTGGGCTACATCCACACTGAATTTGCCAGTCCTTATTATTATTACCGTCCTGCAAGGTGAAGGGATACAACCTGCAGCATAGCTGCTGCAATTCCTCTTCACTGTCTTGTAGTCTCTCTCCTGATCTTAGATATCTTTACAATGCATAAAACCTAATACATCAACCCTAGCTGTATTACAATGTCTTTCTTTTATAGGGAAAAATACCATGGGATACCCAAAACCATGGGCCCACAAAATGGGTGTACAGTCCTCCGAGGTGCACGGCTAAGACAATATTATCTATGAAACTGGAATATCTGGCTCCAAAACCAACACCTATCTCTACAATAGGTCTCTGCACACGCAGCTGCAGAGCCTCTTTACAATATTCAGTCTCTCAACAGAGATAAACAAAACACTTAGAGATCAAAATCCTCATCAACAATCAACCCTTCCCTTACAAAAATTCCCCTTTTATAGATCGTGCCCTTAGGTCACGTATTTACAATGAATATGGGCCAAAAAACCCTAAAGTTACCAAAACTGGTGTGGTTACACCTCCAGCACGGCCTGTCATAGTCGACAACTGCTCCACTCGCCTCTAGCCGCCTTGCTGGGCCACTCATGGCTTTGACAGTCGCAGTCCTCATGAAACGATTATACCTACATAGTGGCATGTCCCTTTCCGCCACCCTGGCCTTCCTGTAGTTGTCGACCCATGGCTTAGCTTCTAACGGTTTCCGCCACTCTAACTGACAGGTCGCTTTCATCTGCTTCCACACTGCTCCTTACCCAATTTTCGGGAATCATGGAGTTGCTTACCCAAAACAGGTCTCTTTCATCTACTCAACTTCTTCCTTTACTTATACTCTTTTGGCCAAAATGGTTGTTGCGCTGGCACTGCGCATCAGCAAAACTGCTCCGTGCTTAGGCTTTGCACTCCCCGCTACGCCAATTGGGCTTCACAATCCGAACTATGTCATTAACAAAACTGTGCCACTTGAACTTCGCAGTCCGAACTGTGCTACTACCAAAACTATGCTTCTTCAAAAATGTGCCAACTTCGGCCATGCTCAATAGGCCCCTAACAATTACTCGTGGATGGTCCCCGATCCACTTCCGCTAGGCGAATTTGGCTGCGTACCCTCAGAGGTATTCAACTTCACAGTGAAGTCATGAAAAGTAGTGGTGAGCTTTGCAACCGTTTCCTTCGCCTTATGCTCAAACTCTTTAATGGTCTCCAGCATCGCCTGCGAGACCTGTTCCTGGGCTTGTTCTTTCACTATGCCCTCTATAGTATGAAGTTCTACAAAATTCCCATTGATGTGCTCCATTAGCACGAGTGCTTCTTCCTCTATGGGCTACAACTTCGCAGAAGCAACAACCTCTCTTTATCTTAATGCCTTCAATTCTTTTTGCAGCTCTTTTACCTCTGTGAAATTTTGTACCCTTTTCCTTGCGGGAAAATTCTTCATTTCCGCATTCATGGCATCGAGCTCTTGCTGCCTTTGCTGCAGATCATTTTTCAACTTCTATAGGTATGGATCTTCATTTAATCCAGCTAACACCATGGTGGATTCCTCTAGCAGATTTTGACATCTCGCTACTTCGGCAGAGATGCTTTCTAGTGTGGCCTTAACTTCTTCGCTTCAAGTTGCGCGATCATCTGGGGTGTTGCTAGGTCGTTGAGCTTCCAAGTCTGCAATATTTTCCTTACAAAAAATTTCCATGTCCATCATCTCAATTGTAAGAGTTTCTACTTTGGCCCTAATCTTAATTATTGTGTCCTTGACATTTGGCTCTTCTTCGCACTCAGCAATCTTGGTGCAGACTAACGACATTGTTTCCTTCAGCCTGCGGTTCCTCTCCTGAACATTGGGTCGTTCCCTACTGCTTCGGGTTGATTCAAGTTTTAGCTCATCGTAGCTCTTCTGTAGATGGATAGCCTGATCGTGGGGAGCGAGGCCTATTTCTTGAATTTCCTCCATAACTATCATGTGCAAACTGTGCAAGTCCTCCAGTGGCAACATCCCTATATTGAGGTTGAGGTGTTCCAACTTCCCCACTTCTTTAGCCAACTGTTCATTTGGAAAAATGAGGTTCGATGGCCCAATATGTACCAGCCGAGGGATCAAGCTCGAAGAAGGTGACTGCCTCTTCCTTCGGCTATACCCACTTGACTTTCTTTAAGAGTCCGAGTCTCGAACCAAGTCCTGCTATACTTGTCCAATCTTTGCAACCATTGTTTTTATTGCTTCGAGGTTCTAAAGAAGGATTATCTATGCCTCTTCCTGTTTGGCCTCCTTCAATGCGAGCGTTTATTTTTTATGCTTGTGTGCCTTTGTTGCGATGGTCTCACAGTCATCTTCATGCAGTTTAGGCTTATTAGCCTTGTGCTTCTTTCGTTGTCCTTTTGCTAATGATGGGCTTGTAGTTGTTTTCCTTTTATCACCCACCTGTCCTTCAGCCTTGTCCTGCAGATTCTCTTCTTGTTGCTCAATTTCTGTGCCCATGTCTTCCTCCATATTCTCATCTTTGGCTTCCTCAGAGGTGGACTTAATATCCTCTGGGACGTCCACCTTCCACTCCTTCGACCAATATTCGATCATCTAGTCTATTTTACGGCATCCAGCTAATAAAAGCTTGGGTACCATAACTTTGTCTCGGCATCAACCCTTGGATGAATGTACGTGAAATGCATATCGGCCCTAAACTTGAGCCTTCCTATGTACGTAGTTGTTACCTACTGGGAAACGCACAGTGTTTGTTGAATAACATCCCACAACTGTTCATAATAAATGTAAAACATCTCATTATTTTGGCGTTATCTTTCCGGCTTCACATTTTCCCATAGTTTGGCATAATGCGTTCCTTGGCATTCTCCTGGGTAGACTGTATGGCCCTGGTAGAAAAGAAACTCTTTCCAGCCGATGAATGCAATCAGCACTAGGATCCAACTGTAATGAAATGGTGTTCCCTTACCTTGAGTCTCCCGGACATCGTCCAAGAACTTATTCAGCAAGTACTTTTCCCAGTTGTATGCAGTTTCATTATTTGTTTGTGAAGAGAGGAGGACTGTCACAGCCAACACCTCTGCTGGTCTGCATTTTCTCAGTATCTTCCCCACTAACAGCTGAATAGTGAAGCGCGTAGCTTCATCATTGAGAGGGGCTGTAGTAAAGCCACATTTTCCCTTCTGTAGGTCGAATTCTTCTTTCATTCGTATGTCCATCTCTTTATCCTACGTCTTATCGACAAACTCGAGTGCGGGATTTGTGCCTCTCTTGTTTAGTAGTGTGATCCCATGTATCAGATCGGTTTTTATATCGATTTTCTGGTCTAGACATACATAGATATCCTAATTGCGTGCATTAAAGCAAGGTGCACACTACTGCAGACAGCTCCAGACTTCTATCGAAATGAGGTATGCGTAGTAAATTAAGCAACCTCAATGGTTCTAGTGCTTGAAGCCAGTCTTAGACACAGAGGGTTTCAGTGCCTATCTGCTCATCACACCGGCGAGAAATTTACTGGTCAGGCTAAAACTGTGGGTATTTCTTTTCCTTTGGATATTTTTCCTCTAGCAACTCCCATTCTATGAACTTGCAGTCTTGTATTTTCCCCAAGAGGTTCTCGAAAACCGTTACATGACTTGAGATAAACGGTAATAGGATCTCGTAGTGGGCATTTCTTTCCAGGTCAATCGATGGTGCATCATCTCGTCTCGATGACATGTACTCGTGCACCAGACGAATCGATTGATCACGAGGTATTCCTGGTGGTGGTGGCTTCGGGACACCCGTTGCCTTCAGCCTCTCTGGTTCTAGATCTCGTTGCTTGTCTTTCTTCATTTCAGTTGTATGCCTTGATGAGCTTCATAACAACGCGCCTTTCTTCGCTACAGGCTTCCTACCAGGCGTCGACATTACTCCCTGATCACCCAACTGTTTGAATATTCTTACAACTTCATCGACTGTGAATGGCTTAGTCATCAACTTACAGAGCACTCAGCATGCTTACTGTTAAACTCGGGATTTATACACAGGGAATATAGAAAGTCTTGTTAAAAACCCACAAGTTCTTAGTTGATAGCTATTTATAGATGATGTTAGCCTGAAAACTCGTCGATTAGCAGTTCCTTGGCCGTTTAATGCTGTGTCATTTGGCCAAGTCTCGCCGAGATCTCAAACTTTTCCACCATTTATTAGATCTGATCGGGCAATATTTCTTTAAATGCTGAGATCTGTCGGTGCCGCCAAGCTGTTTAACAATTAAATCAGGCATTAACTTCCATGTCCATTAGCTGAATCTCGATGATATCTCAGTCCTTTCCATCATTTATTATGCTCGAATGGACAAGATTTTCTTTTAATGCGGGATTCTTTCGGTGCGTACATTTTGGATAACGGATAACTAATCGACTGACAATTGTGACAGTTATCTTTTCTGATGGACTACACTGGAGGTTACGTGATATGTGCAGTTCACTACAAATTGCCCTTTCTTCGCACATGTGTCTTTGTAATGCAGACCCTTTCTGGTAGCTAAAATAGGTGAATCTCGAGGTCAACTGTGCATTATTCCTTTCTTGTTTTAACTTCACGGCACAAGTGTTCTAGTACTCCTCATTTCAGCTTCCGGTGTACACTTCGCATCTGTGCTTTTTACGTGCACTTCGCATTTCATATTTCATGGAACTTTGTATTTGAGCAAAATTGTGTGCAGACTCTTTATTTTGTCATTCCTAGTGTCCAATTTCAACTACACTTGACACTTAGAATGTTTTCTCTTCTAATCACTGAGGGCTTGGCGAAGTAGGACTATCCCTATAGGGTTCTAGTCTACTTCCATTAATGGGACCTGGTAAGTTTTCTCCGACTAATGTGGCTAGTTGAACTACGCGTTAGTAACATGCATAACAATATATGGCCCTAGCTAGTGCATTTTAAATTTTCCAAGGAATTTCATGAATTAACTATCGTAGAGGAGGACAAGGTCTCCTACCTGAAAGAATTTGTGCTTGATGTGGCGATCATGCCATGATTTTTATCTTCCTTTCTGCACTTGCTGGTGAAAGCCTGCAATGATGCAATCTTCCTCCAGTACAACCAAGTGTAGTATACTTTCTTCCATTGTCTCTGTGGCTAGGGTTTTCACCCCATCTTGTGCAAATAAGCACCTACTAAGGAGAAAGGACTCCTTAGTAGCAGTTCAATAAACAGTAAATGAAAGACAATACAGTAAAATGGTAATTATTCTAAACATGTGCATAAAACAGAAAAGACAAGATAATAAAAAGGGTTTTTATATTGATTATACCTCCAATGTGAATGTTTAGTGGAGCTCTTGCAGCAGTCCAGGAGAGTTGCTTCCAAGCTTCCAGCTTTGCTCCTTTCTCTTTCTCCAAAGGGTGGAAATGGGCCAAAGGGGCACTCAAATATGAAATTAGCTCAAGGGTGAGCTAGGGTTTCAAGAGTAGTTTTGGCAGAGTAAGGGTGTGTTTGATTGTGGATATGAAATGAGGGGCCTCCATCACGTATTTATAGGTTTTTAGTGGTGGAGTGCTGGCCCATGGTTTTGGGAACCATATGGTTTAGGTCAGCTGTATAGGGTTTTTGCCTCCTTTTTCCCTTTTTTTCATCTTTTTTTATATTTGTATTCCCTTTTTAGAGGGTTTTTGCTATTTTGGAGGAATGTTGGATTATTTTGGGGGTAAAAGGGGTTTTTTTGGCCTTTTGGAGGCTTTTTTAATGGTTTTGTGGCCTTTTGGAGGCTTTTTAAAGGGATTTTGTGGTTCTGGAGGCAAATATGGTAGGAAATATTGGCAAATGAGTCGTGTAATGGGGTACATGAGGTAGTGAGCACTTTTTGGGTGTTAACAGATTGCCTTCTGATGTGTGAGGGCAGGATTTCATCGTATGGCCGATAGACATCATAAGTATTTTTATGGTTTTCCTGGGGTGTGGAGAAGAGGAGGAACGAACTAGAGCCCGAAACAACGGTCCCGAACAAACTGCAAAAACTGAAAGTACATGACCTCAATAATGAATGAGGAATAATCTGAACATATGGACGAGGCAGGGATTCCCATGCTCGTATCAAGATATAGAACAATAATAACAATAGGGTCCAAAACATGGGGACCTGAAATATACATGGCCTTAAATAATGAATGAGGAAGAATGTCAATATATGGACAAGGCGGGAATTCCCATGCTCGTATCAAGATACATAAAAAAATAACTGTGAGGCCTGAAAAAGGGGGACCTGGAAGATACATAGAGAACCACTGTGTACATCATAAGGGTCCAGAGGGGACACAAATCTGGGACGTACTGCTGGGCTGACCATGTCTGAGTTGAAGAACTGATACACTGGAATGACAACAATGCTACTGAGTGGGGTACCAGAGGAACTGATGAGCTGCTGGATTATAGTGACGGGGAGTCATATTCTCAATGGTACACTGAACTGGAACTGAACTGGGTACTCAAGGAATCATATAACTGGATGGCTTCCGAATACAATCGCCTCCGCATCCCGGACATCCACGGGAACATATAACTGGGCGTTCTGAAGTGTCTCACCAATGTGCTAGAGTCGGGGTAAATCCGGGGTCTTTGACCAATAACTGAAGGGATATAAACCCTGCGCGATTCTCAACGATGCGATTAAGGTGTTGAAGTCGAGCATGTGAGAAACAACCACTCAGAGAGGCAATGATGACTCCTCTCAAAATGGTCCGTAGGCACTCACCACTAATGGTGATGGGTCCAAGGAGCAGGGACCTCTGGGTCTATCCTCTATAATAAAGGGGCTGTCATCGACATGGGGAGACCTGCAACTAGCAAGTCAATGATGTTTCCTTGATAGGAGTGCGAGGTGGAGAACCGAAGTGTGAGAGTACTGATGGTAGGAATGACATACTGTGGGGGATAACTGGGAAAGTAGAGTGGGTGGACTCAAACTTCCTTCGTTCAGAGTATGATGGTGAGGACAATCGGGCAGCATATGAAACTGACTGGTGAGAAAGGGATCATAGCTGTAATGGATCAAGGATAGTGATTGGGATGAGTGATACTCAAGCTGGTGTAAAATGGCAGGAGACTGCAGAATACTCTGAACAAAGGAAACCTGATTGGGGGTGCTGTCGAGATGATCGATCATAGTGCCAAGAGGCACGGGGGGACTTCTTCATGGGTTAAGGAACTAGAAGAAGTGTGTGTAAAATGGTACTGTCGTGTGGATTTATACGAGCCCAGGACAGTTCATGCTCATGATTGATTTCAATTTTAAGGATTCTAAAAGCGATAAGAAGATTCTGAAATAATGGAATGGTACTGTCGTGTGGATTTGTACGAGCCCAGGACAGTGCATGCTCATGGTTGCTTTCAATTTTAGAGAGTCTGAAAGCGATAAGAAGACTCCAAGGGGTTTCTTTTTCGTGTGTTAGTCTCCAAGGCCCGAAGAATCATAAAAGGATGCAATGAATAACTCTTCTAGCCGATGTGACTAGAGTATTCCTTTTTCACAAGTAGTCTACCAGGTCCGGAAAAGGGTTAAACTTATACCAGATAGACGACCTTTGAGGTACTTTAACGAGCATGAAAGGAAGCAAGATTGCTCGGCGATCTTTTTATTGTTTTAGGAGTCAGAAAAGAGCTTAACAGAAACTCCCTAAGTGCCTTTTTTGTAAAGGACTTGTCCGGCCCGAAAAAGCCATAAAATTATACCGAACAAAAGGAATGGTTAGGCAAGGAGGAAGTGCTCAATAAAGGAACATTGATGATGACCAAAAACGAGGGTAGGGGGGAACACTGGTTTTCCTCCTTGCGGGATAATGAATGGTGGAAAAATAACGAGATAATTGCAGTATGGAAGGAGTGAATGGCTCATGTAAAAAGGTGGAACAATCCGATGGCGGCCGATGTGGCACGCAAACCGAGGTAGCAAGGTGTCGGGACACAATGTTGAAATTGTACCTGGTGAGAGCGAGAAATGACCTCAAGCATAATCACAAGCTCGGAAAAATGAATCTGACGATATAAGAAGTGTCAAAAATGGAGAACGGTCGAAGTGGCATGCAAACCGAAGTGACGGGGGGTGTTTTGAAAAAAATACCTGAAAAATATGGGGGTGAGAGCAAGAAATGATCTCAAGCATCATCATGGGCTCAGAAAAATGAATCCGATGATATAAAATATATCAAAAATGGAGAGCAGCCGAAGTGGCACGCAAATCGAGGTGACTAGTGGTGTCTAAAAAATGCTCAAAAAATGATGTGGAAAAAATAAGAAAACAAGTTGACCATCATGAAAGTCTCGTCGTGCTGATTCCAGTGGTGGAAATGGTTCGAAAAATGGACTCTGTACGGGTTCAGAGTGGCCAAAACAAGAAAAATTCAACGGACTATAAATAGTGAGTGGGTCCAACATGACAAGTGTCATTTGGACTTTGTTGACTTTGACTAGTGATCAGAGTGGACCAAAGCTGAGTTGGTGTTTCTGGACGATCCGATCGACCGTTTTCAGATCCGAGAGTTACAGGTATGCCGACAAACTCATACCTGCATTTTCATTGGGTTCGGGGGGAGGGTGGTGGGTCCCAGGGGATTTTGTGTATGGTCCACGTGGGGTGGACCGCGGGTTTGTGGGGTGGAACCGCAGTGGGAGACCGCGGGTTCCATGGTGGAGCACGCGGCCGAGGACCGCGAGGTTCGAGTCGAAATACACGGTCTGGTACTGTGCGTTCCGAGGCTGGACACGCGGTTCAAGACCAGGAGTTCGACTCCTAAAGGCGCAGTCCGGGACCGCACCTGTAGCCCTGACAGCCGCTATTGGAAACCGCGGCAAGGGGACCTAAAGTCACAATTGGGATCAAGCTATTAGGGTTTCCCCAGGGGGGGGAAGGGTTACTTCTTTGACATGAGTCTGATGAGTTTACCTTGTGTGATTGACAGGATGTCGTTGGTGCTTTGGCGAGAGCGGGATGTCCCGGATGAGATAGTGGATGTCATCCGGAGGGATCAGCATGTGCGGTCGACATTGGGGTTGTGTGGACTGCTGAAGTTCACACAGGTGCCTATGATGTGTTCAGCAGCGCTGTTGCTGAACCGGTTAGTGAGCTTTTGGGATCCATACATTCAGGCATTCAAGGTGCAGGGGGAGAGAGTGGATCTCACCCTCTTAGATGTATACTTCCTGACGGGGTTTCCCTGTCTGGGTAGGGTGGCAGATACGCAGCCACGAGTATCCACAGATGTGGATATGGAGGATATGTTGGAGCGGTACTGTGTTCTGGATGCTAGGGTGTAGAGGAATGCACTCCGGGTGGTGGACCTGCAAGAGCCAACAGTACAGGCGATTGCGGTGTGCGTGGTTCAAGTTTTGGGGTCCCAGTCACTTGAGAAGGTGTCCGGGGGCCAGATGCAGCTGCTGGAGTGGGTGTTGGATGGTGTGTATTATGCTTGGGGCCAGATGTTCCTCACTTGTGTTCAGTGGCAGCTGACATCAGTGAAGGAATCTGGCAAGGGATTCTGTTATGGATCCTTTCTGTGTGCCTTCTTTATGGAGCGGGTACCTACACTATGGTCGTGGGTGCCAGTCAGGGCAGGAGGATTGAGGGAGCCGCGCATCGTGTGGTGGGGAGAGATGATGTGCCGCCGGGGCGGCGGTGAGGTTGGTAGATACTTTACGCAGGAGCTCTACCTGCAGTGGTTGTAGATGCCGCTGACACTGGATGATTATCCATCAATAGATATGGACTATACTGGGGATCCAGAGGCACCACGGCCACTAGGGCAGGTGTGGGGGACCATATGGTATGTATTGATTTGCTTGATTATTGATGATGTCAAGTATTTTGTATGATAGGTCTTTGATATACTGTTACTGACTGATGTGTGATCTACAGATGTTGGCCCGAGACCACCACCAGGACATGTAACGTGCAGGGGGCATGTGGCGGGTACCAGCCCTGCCAGGCCGAGGGGAGGTGCGTCGACGGGACGCTGAGGGGACTCTGGAGTCTGTACGGATGCTTCTGGATCGGTTGCTGGTTGGAGTGACTGATGATGGGTGGCGGAACGTGGATCTGGAGGTGATTCAGGACTGTCTGAGGGCGCCACGGGAGTTCCGATCGATCGTGATCTGGGTGGCTATCTTGGCGGAGAGGGGTTGGGAACAGGAGCCTGCAGGGGATGAGGAGCTTCCGGAGGAGGAGCGAGGTGAGGACTCAGAGGCAGCTGATGCAGGCAGTGATGGAGGGTATGACTCTCATTAGGGAGTGCAGGGGAATCCCCCCCCGATTTTGTAGCTACATCATGTATTCTATGAGTCGTTTTGATGTATAGATATTTTTTTGTATAGCTGAGTACGGGGGTACTCAGGACATGTGTAGCATATTAACATTTATATTTTGATATATATATATGCACATGGATGCACCTTTTTGCGATGATGATATAGTGTACGCACATGGATGCGCTTATGGTTTGTTGTATGTTTGTATTGCACGTGGATGCAAGTAGCATAGGGTGATGGGCACATGGATGCCCCTTGTGTATTTTATGTTATGCAACATGATGTATGTAGGATTAGGCACGTGGATGACCCTGTATATGAATGTGTTTGTATTTTTATTGCACATGGATGCAAATGTTTATGTGGTGATAGGCATGTGGATGCCCCTGGCAATCTTTTTTGGATTTTTCTATGTTTTTGATGAGATGTTATGGGATGATGATGCATGATGGAGGTTTTACATGGTGTGATTGATGTGCCAATCGAGGATGTTGTTAGCCATTTGATCTGTGAAACTATTTTGAGCTCTTGGGACATGGGTGAATGTTATGGATTCAAATTGTCGGCTGAGTTGTTTTGTGCGCAGGAATTTTCTAAAGAGGCAGGGATCACGCACCTGATAGCAGTTGTTGAGCTGGGAGACAAGTAGCTGGGAGTCAAGGAACACAAGAAGGTGACATATGCCCATCTGGAGGGCAACAGTCAGGAGACCGGTCACAGCATCATACTCTACCTGGTTATTGGTAGCAGTGCCTATACATATTCTATCAAGGTGAATCAATTCATGTGAAGGGGAATATAAGACCCATGCTGTAGAAGCTAGGTTTGGAGACTAGCCGCTTGCTCCATCAACGAAGCCAATGTAATGAGGTGGAAGAGGGTCCATCTGTGATCATGCAAAAATGATGAATGTAAGATTGTGGTAAAAAAGGTGAAAAACAAAAAGAAAGCAAAATGTACAATACGGACCAATGGGGCCGCGGGTTATTTTAGGGATAAAAGCGTTTAAGATACAACATATTACGGGGGTTGCGCAAAGGGTGACCTTCTGAGTCAGTTAAAATGTATGCCCCATTGTCGAGATAGGTCTGCATGATGTAAGGGCCTTGCCACATGGATTCAAACTTTCCTTTACCAGTCTTTTCGTGGGCTTGGTCATAGGCGAGGACGAGTTCCCCTTCGCGGAAAGTTTGAGGGTGTACATGTTTGTCATAACTAGCTTTGGAGCAGTTCTTGGCGGCTTCAATAGTCTGGAGAGTGGCAGGACAGTCTTCATCAACTTGTTATAGTGTTAGCAGACGGTGCTCGAGTGGGGAGGTGTCTGGGAGAAGCTCGATGGCGATGTGCAAGGCAGGTATCTGACACTCAATGGGGAGGACAGACTCTACAATGTGAACTAAATGAAACGGGGTAAAACCGGTGGTGGTTTTGGTGGATGTACGGTAAGCCCATAAGGCAAGGAATAACATGTGGTGCCAATTGGAATTATATCGGTCAACAGTGCATTGGAGGATGGTTTTTAAAATTTTGTTAATGGCCTCTATTTGGTCGTTCCCTTGGGGGTAGTAAGCAGAGGAATACTGATGTTCGAACTTCAGTAGGGTGGACAACTTGCGCCAAAGGGAATCTTCAAACTGTGAACCATGGTCTGACACCAACTGTTTGGGGACCCCGAATTGAGTGATAACATGGTTAAAAAAGAAACAGGAAGCGGTGTCAACTTTACAATTGAAGGTGGGCATGGCTTCAACCCATTTGGTGAAGTAATCAACGGTGACAATGATGTACTTATGGCCGTTGGTATATGAGGGTTTACATTCCATGAAGTCGATGGCCCACTTACAAAAGGGGCCAACGGTGACGACTGGGTGTAACGGAGCGGGTGGTGTCCGGGCCTTGGGGGAAAGAGTTGGCAGTTATGGCAATATTTGACTGCTGTGATGCAGTGGGTAAAGAGTGTGGGATAGAAGTATCCGGCATGGATGACCTTTTGGGAAATGGCCATTCCATAGAAA
The DNA here is from genome assembly GCA_027924585.1 of Larix kaempferi. NCBI lineage: Eukaryota > Viridiplantae > Streptophyta > Pinopsida > Pinales > Pinaceae > Larix > Larix kaempferi. Next base: position 3,211,715 of record BSBM01000860.1, read on the forward strand.
TGGTCACCGCAGGCACCGCTATGATAGTCATTGAGGACGTGTTTGGCTTCCACGTGTGTAAGGCAACGACAGAGAATCATGTCAACCCCTTGCTGGTAAAGGAAATCACCTAAGAGGAGATATCGAGAGGCTTGGTGACGGATACGATGGCATCCATCACAACTGATGTTGGGTCTGAACTTCTGTGTGCGAAGGTATAACAAAATATCACCGTACCATCGGTCATCAGATGAGATGATGAACAAGTGATTGTCGAGTAACTCATCAAAGATTTGTGGGGATGGCAAAAGAGAGGGGAGATCGGTGATGAGCTGGGCAAGCGTGAGGGATTTAGTGCTCTTAGGGGTTCAAAAAGTGAGGTCATATTCTTGGAGGATAATTACCCATTTAGCAACGCGACCTTGCAGGAGGCGTCAGTTTAGGAGATAGACCATGGGGTTGGATTTGGCGACAACTGTGGTATGACTGAGTAAAATGTAGTGTCACAATTTTTGAACGAAAAAGACCACAGCAAGGGCTAATCTTTCCTCATATGGGTAACGTAGGGGTGGTCTAGACAAGGTCTGGATGACGTAATAAATGACATGCTCCTGGCGAGTGGCATCTTCTTGAACAAGGACTCCGGACATGGCATAATCGGATGCCGAGACGTAAAGGATGAAGTCCTGAGAGAAATCCGGAGGGGAGATCAAAGGGGCTTGTGTGAGAGCTTTCTTGAGGGCTTCGAATGCATCTTCTGCTTGCTCATCCCAAACAAAGGGTATGCGGGTACAAAGCAGGCGTAAGAAACTATGAATGGTGGTGGCATAATTAGGAACGAAGCGACAGAGGGAATTAGATCGCCCCTGCAGACTCTGGAGCTGCCGAAGCGTGCGAGGAGAAGGAAGTTCTAAGATGGCTTGGAATTTTAGGGGATCAACAACGATTCCTTTCTGGAAAAAAATGAAACCTAACAACCGTCCTGTCGGAACGCAAAAGACACACTTGTGTGGGTTCAAGCGGATTTGATATTTGCGACAATGCAAAAAAACTTGCCGGAGATTGTTAAGGTGGTCTGATCATTTTCGGGAATGAGCTGTAAGGTCGTCAAGATAAACTAGCAGGATATGGACCAGGTCATGAAAACAATAGGTCATGTCCCGCTAGAAGGTGGCACCAGTATTTTTGAGGCTGAAAGGCATGACGCGATAGGAAAAGGTGCCCCATGGGGTGGTAAAGGCAGTCTTGTACTGATCCTCCTTACGGATCTGAATCTGGTTGTATTCGGAAAAACCGTCCATGAAAGATAGGACTTCATGCCCCGCACACACATCGATGAGTTGGTCAATAAATGGTGTGGGGAAGTTGTCTTTGGGACAGGTGCGGTTTAAATCGTGGAAGTCAGTACATACTCTGATGGTGCCTTGTTTTTTATTAACAGGAACGGGGTTTGAAACCCAGGTGGTATATCCAATAGGATAAATGAATCCTGCTTTGCAAAGTTTCTCAATCAATGCTTTAACAACGGGGAGCTTTGAGGGATGAATGGGGCGTTGTTTCTGGCGAATGGGGGGTACATCTGGTCATGTGTCAATGTGGTGTTCTATAATAGCGGGGTCGAGACCAAGCATTTCGGTATAGGACCAGGAAAAGACATCACGGAACTCTTGGAAAAGTTTTTTGTACTCTCCAATCTCATACTCACTGTAGGAGGCTCCTAATGTAATGATTTCAAGAGCACCAGGTGGGTCAGAGATATCTATGTGGATGACAGGTGAGATGTTGGCCATGTTACCTTCCTCAAAGGCATCAGAAGCGGGAATAGGATCCTTAAACCAGTCGACTTTGGTGGTAAGGAAATCTTTGGAATCGACCGCAAATTGGGTAGCTATGGTAGAGGAGGAGTCTTTTGGGAGGAAATAGAAACAATGGTGCATGTCGTCCCAGGGATAATCCTGGGCAGTGAGAGTCTCTAGGATCTCCTCATCATTTCGAAAAGTTTGAGTTGTCAAATCGGTTGACGAAGGAGTGGTAGTCGAAGAGCTCATATAAATGGTGTGAATCTCTCCGGATGAGGGTGATACTGGGGGGTGAATCTCCTCAATTGTGGGGGTTGTCGTCTCAAGGTCCAAATTATTCATCTCGTAGAGAGCTGCTCTGTAATCTGGGAGATCAGGACAGTGATGTGAGTAATGGCCGTAAATACCGCATATTGCACAAGGGTGGTTGGTACGCAGTGATTTATCACGAGGCTTAGGGGTTGGATCGAGTTCGACAACCGGGATGTTGGGGTCATCGTCAAGCATTTGCATGTGTTCCTGTAATGCAGGTAATTGTGGACATTGATGAGTTGGATGGCCTAACTCATCACACAATGAGCATTTGGGAGGATCACGAAACACAGGGGGGGGGTTTAACTTCTTTGGGCGGGGGTACAGCAGTGTATGGTTGTGGGCCTCTGCCCCCAGTGTGCTTGATAAGAGGGGGGGGATTCGTAGATGACGAAGGGGTAGTGATACCGGGAGGTGGTTGACTAGTAGTGGCAATGGGTTGCACCGGTTGTAGGATGACATTTGGTGTCGGTGGGGGAACGGGAGGCGAAATATACCACACGGGTAATCCCAAGGTTAACCTGGGGAGGCTAAGAGTAGCCATAACTGAGTCGCTTACTACGCCCGAGGGAGGGAATAGGAAGGGGATTGTGTGGATGGGTGTAACATCAATGTGACTAGGTACCAATGGTGGTTTGGGTAACAAGGGAAGTTGATCGTTGGGTGTTTCCGTATTGTGGGAAAGGGTACATAGGTCAGATACTTCGTTCACGGGTGACAGGGGTGGAATGGATTGGAATGTTGAGGTCATCGGCATATCTGAGTAAAGTCTGGGTCCCACAGAGGAAACAAACGAGGTAGTTGCACCACAAACAGGTTGTTCAATCATGGGGAGAACATTTTCGGGTGCAACGGGGGCATTGGGATTGTAATAGGTGAGTTGGTCGACCTCGACCACGCGTCCGTCATGGGGGAACATCATGGTACGAAAAATGGATGATGCAACTGCCCTCATGGCATACATGTAGCTGCAGCCATGTAAGAGGTTATAATCAAGTTGGGAATTGATGACCTCTATGTCAATGAGCATGGTTTTACCAGCCAACTGGATGGGGACATTAGCTAAGAGACCTTGGGGTTGATCCGAATGACCGTCATAGGCTCGCAATGCAGTGGTGGACTGCTGGAGAGTAGGGGATCCCAACTTCTACCAAACGAATGTGGACATAACGCATGTAGAGGCACCTTCATCGATAATGCACCGATGGATGACAAGATTCCGAACAGAAACAGAAACTTGGAATGCTAAAGTGGAAGGTAGGCGTGGTTCGGACTGGTCTAAATTGAAGGCCATCAATCATGAATCATTTGGGTCAATAGCACCAATGGCGGAGAGCAAAGTCTTACGCTGTGAAGGACAGTTTTTTAAGACTTCTAACGCAGACATGGCTGCGGGAGATTGGGCTAATTCATCTACAATGTTGTAATTTGACGCAGCACGAGCATTGGGGTTATTGTTGATGCGACGAAGTGGGAAGCAAGGTGCTTTGGAGGCGCCATCTAGTGGAGCTGGAGGTATACGTAATGTCTGATCAGTGGGATGAGCGTTAGTGTTTTTGTCGGTGGGAGAGGCTACAGGGGTGGAGCCATATTGGTTCCGATGGGTTTGGAGGTTGACATTGACGGATGACATCATTAACAAGTGGTGGGTACCTGAGTCTAACATGGTTTGATCAGGAGCGGCATAAGTGATCTGTTGTTGTGGTGGCACGTTGCCTTGAGGGGGAGCCAACGGCTGAGTGTTCACTACGCCTTGGGTTGGTAAAGGGTTTTGTAACACCAAGGGTTGATGTTGAGGTGGGGGGTTGGGTGGTGCCTGAGGAGCTGCGTGCCCTTGGCGATGGGCATCATCAGTCCAGAGTTGCCAAGATCACTCCAAATGTGGGCAAGCATGTGTATAGTGGCCATAGACCCCACAAATAGAACAAGGATGGTTTGTTCGCAAATTAGGATTTTTGGCCTGCTTGGGCGGCCGATCAGGGTTCTGGTTGGCAGGTGCCACGTTATTGTTTTTTGGGGGATTGGGAGGTTGACCGGCTTGGTCTGGAGGTTGGTTGTTCCCACAGTTATGGCATTTGCCATGGTTTTTTTGGCCCTGTTGGCGCTGGTTGTTTTGGTTCTGCTGCGGGTTCTGTTGGGCATATACTTGCCCTTGGGAAGCAGGTGGGTTCTTGGGTTGTGCAGGTGCGGGAGTAGGCTGCGGTGGATAATAAGCAGGTGGAGGCTGTGCAGGTGCTGAACCTTGTGGGGGTTGCTGATACGTCTGCGGAACGGGTTTATGGGTTTGCCGCAGGGGCTGCCTATGGTGGGTAATAAGCATGTTGGGATTAAGAGGACACAGGAGCTGGTGCAGCCTGTGGGTGGTAATATGGTTGAGGTGCGAACGGGGGGGTGTAAGTGGGGGATGCATGACCAAATCACTGAGGTGGACAGTAGGGTCCGTGGGAATGGTGGTGATGAGCCATGGGAGCATACAAATTGGTTTCTCCAGATTGAGATGTAGCCCGCGAAAGGTCGGGGCTATGGCTAGGACGTGCTATGGAAAAGGGTTGGGGATTCGAGGCAATACAACCAATGATGCCATCTGAGGCATGGGATTCCCCTGGCGCATCGTGTTGGGAGGAATCACCGCGAGGGGTGTCAGGTATGATGGAATATAGATAACTCGACTGGGCGTAAATGAGGTCAAATTGCTGGTATTTGAGGATGGCCTCTTCTTCGGACTGGGGACGTTCAGATGCCACATCCTTGGCAATGACAGGAAGGAGGGATTTTAGAAACCAATCTAAGAAGATACAGTCGTCTAACTTGATTTTGCAGAGGCTGCGGCGTCGACGCCACTCATGAATGTGGTATGTGATGTGGGTAGCCGTGTTCAGTCTGCAAGATAGTAGGATCTCAACTCCCGCGTCATAGCGGACAGGTAACTGAAAGAACTGCAAGAAATTCAAGGAAAGGGAGGTAAAGGTGGCATGGGTCCCATGGGGCTGCTCGATGTACCACTTAGCTGCAGAGCCAGTGAGGGTGCGCTGTAACAGACGGAGGCAGACAGAGTCATCCACTATGGATTTAGAGGAACACCATAGATGGAAGGACGTAATATGGTTCTGGGGGTCCTCACCTGCCTTTCCCTCAAACTTAGGGATGTCGGAGGGGACCTTGGTGGGCATGTGAGGCTATGCAGGGTCATGTTTGATGGGATCGTTAGTCAGTCTAGCTAGGTCAGGAAGGTTGAGACTATCCATGAATGGAAAACTAGTAGAAGGATGTGACATACTAGTGGGTGTGACCATGTTGGGGCCGATGCCCCCAAGTGGAGGGGAAAGGTTTGGGATGTTGCCCCCAAGTGGAGGAACGAAAGTGGTATGGGATGGTCTTGCACCGCCAAGGGTAGTGTGAGTCATTGATGGAGTGGCAATAGGTATGCCAGCTATTGGAATGGGTACAGTGATCGGAATGGTAGATGTGGGCCCCATCGAGAGCATACCCAAAGCAGGTGTGGTAGCTGGTGTGGTGGTGGATGCTCCACCAATGGTCCCTACAAAGAAAGGGGTGGAAGTCATGCCATCCATGGGGCTGGTTGGTGCAGTGTAAATGGGGTTCTCGGACTCTGCCTTAGAATTGGAGGTAAAATAAGGGGCATCTAGATTGGGTGACGGAGTTCTATGACGTTGACGAGTGGAGTCAAGTGACAAGGCTCGAGATCTATGATGAGTGGTATCAAGTGATGAAGATCTATGTCTATGACGGGTGATGTCAAGTGAACCATACTGCGGGGGCTCGCCCCGGAGGCGCTGAGAATGTCTCGGGGACTCAATGGTGACAGATGGTGTCAAATATCTGGGGGTTGTGTTGATTGAAAAATAGCTCAAAAACCCTAATGCAACCGAGTGTGCAGAAGGAGAGCTCAAAAAATATGGCACTCAGGCCAACAACCAACTCAAAACACCTACTGTAACAGTTGTGCTACAATAAGTGGAGTATCAACAGAAATGGTCAGAATACCAACAAGCAGCAGGTTTCCTAAAAAATAAAAATAGTGGACTTGCTAGACCAAAAGGAGGTAAGGGAGCATGCAAACACCTAGCTAAATAATATTCTGACTCAACTAGACATATCCTCTGCAAGGTTATGAAATCGAAGTCATACAATATGGATAGTAGACTCAAGTGGCTAAAGATATCCCCCTACCGGGAGGGACACTGGGTAGTCAATCCTAGAAGAAAAGCAACTAAGATACCCCGTTCATGACACGTTCGGTTGGGTGAATCTGCCGTTTGGTTCTATCGTCGTTGTATCCCCATATGGGTGATACACCGAGAACTGCGAAAGGTATCCTTTTGTTACTGAATGGATTGCAGTATTCCACTCAGGCTTTCGAAACCAGTCTGGCGACTTCAACCCTCCTAGGGGAGAGGCCTTCCCGATAAATTGGTTTTAAACCGTGTCAAAAAATACTAGGGGATTTTGGTTCCCTAATGGACAACAACTATGTCTCAAGTGTAAGCAACCGAGGGGTGTTATTTGGATGCATATCCCCCCAATCCTACCTAACTACAAAAATTCCTATGTGTTCCCCAAGTGGGGTTAGAATGTTGGTTGTGTTAAGTAGTATTTTAGGGCTCACTTGAATTAGGTGACAGAGTGTGTGCGTGTGAGATGATGAACCCAAGTAAAAGTGCCACGGAGTAGGCAACTTTCTAACGAAAAATAACAAGACAGAATTTAAACTTTGAAATGCAAAATTTTCTCTTTTCAATTAAAATGCTGAAATTTTTTAAAAAATATTCTGTAAATGGAACAGAAATAATACTACAAAAAAAAGGCTGTAGGGAAGTATGGCTGCAAGTTGGACAGATGGCTTTGCAGGTGCAAAAAATACTGCAGCAAAGTACTGGGTTCAAAACAGGAAAATGTTGAGATATTGTAACTTCAAAGAATATTATATTTGTACTTTATTATTTCGGAGATGTTTCATTCCTCTGTGAAGATCTTATTGTATATCCGGAGATGTTTATTCCTCCGTCAGAATGTGGTAACTCGGGTTATTAGACTTCCCTAGTGGGGGTCGGCCCTGTATGTGTCATGTGGGTAAAAGGGTTATTAGACCACCCTAGAGGGGTCGGCCCAGTTAGTTGTAGTGGGGTATTTAACCCATTGGTTAAATACGAGCCTACGTGTACCTGTGTAAAATACATGTCAGTGTAGTGTATAAATAGAGGAGGTGTGTTCCTCATTTGACACACTCACACACTTGAGGATAGCGCACTTGTGGAGGAGAGGTCTGCTATTGTGGAGGAGGAGATCATGTCTCAGGGTTTCATCTTTGTATATTGCTGGTCATCTATATTGAGGAAGCTTTGCTGGGTTTTCTACCCCATGAGGGTTTCCCAGGATAAATCTCTGTCTCTTGTGTTTATGCTATGCTTGTTGTTTCTTCAGTGATCATGTATATGCTATTATTGTGAAATGGAATGTAATGCTGCTATTTTATGTCTTAGCATATTAAATCTTAACATGGTATCAGAGCTAACCTGAAGGAAGACAAGGTATGGCACTTACGACACTTGCTTTACTTACGACAATTTGAAGGTTAGGGTTTTACATACCAAAAACTAGTCATCGTGGAACTTTCGCTATAAATCCATTTCTGCGAAGGTTCAGGGTCTGAAAAGTTTACAGGTCGAAGATAACATCCCCAGGTACCTTGTGTCTAAAGGGAACCCTCAGATTCGTTGTACTTTATGAGTTATGATCAGTACAAGTTAGGGTTTCTGCCTCTTCCAGAACTCAGTCAAAATCAGGTGACCTTGGAAAAAAGGTCATAACTTGGGCTAGAAAGCTCCAAATGAAATTTCGTAAAAATTGATAGGCAGTACACAGACTGTACTATCTCAGAAAACGTTTTCAGAATCCGAAGGTGAACCAGTGACACGTGGCACTCCGTACAAGTTCGCTCTCCTGTTTTATCCCATGAACAGGTCACGTTGCGACACTTGGCATAACTCTCTCTCAGAGAGTCCAATTGAGGTCAGACCTATCAGGATGGAAATATTATAGGTCGCGCTATCTCAGAAAAAGTTTTCAGAGGCCGAAGTTCAAACAGTGACACGTGGCATGCCGTACAAGTTCGCTCTCCTGTTTTATCCCATAAACAGGTCATGTTGCGACACTTGGCATAACTCTCTCTCAGAAAACCCAATTGAGGTCAGACCTGTCAGGATGGAAAGATGACAGGTCAAGCTACTGCAGAAAAAGGTTTTCAGACCCTGTGGAGCAAAAATTTCAGATTTATAGCAGAAACAATCAGGTGCATATTTCTGTCAAAACAAAATTATTTTTGGAGCACCTTTATTCATGGCTTCCAGAATTTAGGGTTTCGGAGAAAGTTAGAACTTTTGGAATCGGAGTCCACGGCTGAATGCTAATCAGGAAAATCGAAATTTAGATACCAAGATTGAATTTTTTGGTTGGGTGGAAGACCGGGCTTGATCAAACCCCAGTTCAGGATTTTGATCGGAAAGATGGAAAATTAGGGCTTCAGCAAAAGTTGGAATTTTTGAAGTCTGTAACCACGGCTCGAAGCTCCTAAGAAAAATAAGAGTTTAGAGCCTTGGATCGAACCTTTTGTTTGGGCAGAAGGGTGGGCTTCATCAAACCCTAGTTCGGGATCCTGTCGAGAAGATTCAGAAGTTTCAAAGGCAATTTTGAGGGGTCAAATTTTGGAGAATCCAAAATTGAAGTATGCCAGTTTGATCAGCTCAGCAAGACATATTCTTTCATCCATTCAGAAGTATGAAAGTCAAAGGTTGAATCTTTAGGGTTTCTCTAGAAAACCCTAATCAAGCTCCAGATCCAGTTTCAGGGGGAGTTGAGGCTAAGGCCTTACATAAGAAGACTACAAGAAGTCTCGACAGGTATGACTTAAGGAGGCTCAGGTATGTCTTGAAATCTAATTCTTGATTAAGTTCATGATGTGTTTGTCTTCATATTATTTATTAGTACAATCTTGATTAATGTTAGAATTGTCTTATCACCCTAGTAACAGTATGAATGCATGTGAATGATCAAAGACATTCATTGATTAGGGCTATATGATTGTACTAATGCATTATGATGTTGTGTGAGGTTGATGTTGTCTGCTAACAAGATACAGGTACATCACAAAAGACAAATCAGGTTCCATGACCATGAAAACATGAAGAGAAAGACTCATCCATAATCTTTGTTCTACTTATGAGGTATGTATGACTTTTTTATATTATGCTTAACCTATGAGACATGCAGGTTCTAGCTCAGGATCTCTAAATCATTGAAGAGATTGTTTAGGTATGTTGTACATAACTAAGTAGGTATACTAATCCAGGTATGTTTCCCATTAATCTTACCTTGTGTTAGGATCCCTTAAGTATACTTGGTATGATTGGTTATGCTTATTCATAAAGTTAGTAATCAAGGGATTATGCATATTATGTCTTTTATCTTGATTGATGATATGCATGAGTAAAAGAAGACTTCCCTGAAATCTTGAATACTAATGTTTATTAACTATAATCATGACCATACATTTTCAAGATTATTTAGAACTATAATGTTTTGATAACATTTAGAACATACTAATGGGTGTATGTTTGTGTATGAGATCATGAGGATGACACTTGAACATGCACAGTGGTACAGAATGAATAGAAGTTCAAAAGACATACAGAAGATCAAGCGGGAGGCAACCACACAAACATAAAAGATAAGTATTTGAGTTGTTATTTGAAATAGTAAATGATATTGCCTGTAATAGGTTGTATGCATATTTGTATTCCTATAATATATCATGGTGAGTGTAAATATTTATAGAACATTGAACAGTATACTACTAATATGCATATGATTGGTAAGTTGGACAAACATTCCATTGTTGCTTGTCTAGAATGAAACCTCTTTGCTGACATGCTGAGAGTTGTGCACACTCTCAATAGTATGTTCTGGTAGAGATGGAAGGCATCTAGATAGCCACTGTATGCATACAGGATATGGGAAAGTGTTGTGCCAAAGTATTGGTCAAAATAGTTGCATAACTATGTAAATGATATCTGTATGCATAATAGGTTATCATGTCAATATGATTTGATGATTATGAAGTATTACTAATCATGTACCTAATTTTGATTTGTAGGAAAAATCATGATGAATGATGAACACTGAACAAGCAATGGATGTTCAACAAGAAGATTTACAAATCAAACAAAATATAGAAGGCTCATGGCTAGAAGATTCTCTTAGAAAGAGGAAGAGAATCATGATGAGATGTTTGCTGCAAGTGGCTAAGATAAGACCATTCTCTTAATGGTGTAATTAAAGAAGAAGTGTGAATCAGGTTTTATATGGGTTCCCAGGATCGATAATCAATTGATGAGCTTAATGATCACCATGGGTGATGTGGATCTCAACCTTTGCTACAAGGTTGAATATGGCTTCTATACACATATGACATGGATGCAAGAAGGAACTCACCACAGAGTTGGAATGATGTTGAGGCTCATATCAGTAGACCCATCTGATGAGAGATGGCACAGATAGAAGACTGTAGAAAAGAAAAATGAAAGATCTTAGATTAATGTATTACTTCCTAGGTCTGGAAGTATGGAAAGGCTCAGTAGGAATCTTTCTCAACCAGAGAAAGTATGCTGAGAAATCTTGAGAAGACTTGATATGATGGAATGGCCACTCTTATGGATTCCAACTTGAAACTGTTAGGAGATGACTCATCAGAGTTAGTGGATATAACTCTGTACAGTCAAATTTATTGGGTCATTGATGTATCTAACATATAATAGGTTAGATATATGCTTTGTTGTGAACACCTTGAGTCAGTATCTAGTGGAAACTAGATGTGTTCACCCGAAAGTTGCAAAGCATGTGATGAGGCACATAAAGGATACGATAGACTTGGAGATCATGACTTCAGATGGCTACTCAGATGCTGATTGGGAAGAAAGTGTATCAGACAGGAAGAACACATCGAGAGGATGTTATTGTCTGGGATTAGCCATGATCTCGTGGTTTAGCTGGAAGTAGTCTAGTGTGGCTCTCAACACAAGCAGAATATGTGGCTGCTTGCTCTACTAGTTGTGAAGAAGTTTGACTTCAGGATTGTTTGACTTAGAGATAGAACCAACTATGATCCTATGTGATAAATAGAGTTGTATCAAGATGACATAGAATCTAGTGTTCCATGATAAGTCAAAGATCATAGGGAACTAACAAGATATGATGCAGAAAGGAACTATAAAGTTTGAATTTGTAACAGGTTACCTTTGTACTAACCAAACCTCTACCTCAAGTGAAGAAGTTAGCAACCAAACCTCTGTCTCGAGTGAAATTTGAATACTTCCGAGACAAGCTTGGTGTAGTTCAAAAGGACCCTCCTCAAAAGGGGGAGTAGTATAGTCACTGATGATGAGGTTGTCTCATCGAACAACAAGGTCGATGATGAGGTAACCTGTTCTCTACACCTAGATACTTAGAAATATTTAGATTTAGGACTCTTATACTTAGAATACTTAGTTTTACTTATACATGCTTTTGATGTTAGATGTATTAGTAAGAATACATGCTTTTGATGATAGATGTATTGGTGAGAATACATGCTTTTGATGATAAGATGTATTGGTAAGAATACATACTTTTGATGATACATGTATTGATTAATGTACTTGTATGGTTGAGGATACTTGTACTTGTATTGATCAGAATACATGTGGGGATTGTATCATCCTTGAACACTTGTTCTAAAGAGATCCGTAGACGTATGGTCTCCGAGAATGAAGTCCTTAGTGGACAGTTGAGGGGATTGGATCATCCCTGGACTTTCAGTCCTAAAGAGAGCCGTAGACGTGAGGTCTCCGAGAATGAAGTCCTTAGTGGACAGTTGAGGGGATTGGATCATCCCTGGACTTTCAGTCCTAAAGAGAGCCGTAGACGTGAGGTCTCCGAGAATGAAGTCCTTAGTGGACAGTTGAGGGGATTGGATCATCCCTGGACTTTCAGTCCTAAAGAGAGCCGTAGACGTGAGGTCTCCGAGAATGAAGTCCTTAGTGGACAGTTGAGGGGATTGGATCATCCCTGGACTTTCAGTCCTAAAGAGAGCCGTAGACGTGAGGTCTCCGAGAATGAATTCCTTAGTGGACAGTTGAGGGGATTGGATCATCCCTGGAATTTCAGTCCTAAAGAGAGCCGTAGACGTGAGGTCTCCGAGAATGAAGTCCTTAGTGGACAGTTGAGGGGATTGGATCATCCCTGGACTTTCAGTCCTAAAGAGAGCCGTAGACGTGAGGTCTCCGAGAATGAAGTCCTGAATGCACAGGCAGGGGATTGCATCGTCCCCGGACTGAGGTCCCAGAATAGAGCCGTAGACTGGGTCTCCGATAATGAAGTCCTGAATGAATAGGCAGGGGATTGTATCATCCCCGGACTGCGGTCCCTGAATTGATCCGTAGACGTGAGGTCTCCGAGAAGTGGGGATTGTATCATCCCCGGACTTCGGTCCCTGAATTGATCCGTAGACGTGTGGTCTCCGAGAAGTGGGGATTGTATCATCCCCGGACTTCGGTCCCTGAATTGATCCGTAGACGTGTGGTCTCCGAGAAGTGGGGATTGTATCATCCCCGGACTTCGGTCCCTGAATTGATCCGTAGACGTGTGGTCTCCGAGAAGTGGGGATTGTATCATCCCCGGACTTCGGTCCCTGAATTGATCCGTAGACGAATGGTCTCCGAGAAAGTGATTTTTTATAATGATGTGGTTACTTGTATCGGTATGGATACTTGTATTGATGATGTGGTTACTTGTATTGATGATGTGGTTACTTGTATCGGTAGGATACTAGTATTGATGATGTGGTTACTTGTATCGGTATGGATACTTGTATTGATGATGTGGTTACTTGTATCGGTATAGATACTTGTATTGATGATGTGGTTACTTGTATCGGTAGGATACTTGTATTGATGATGTGGTTACTTGTATCGGTAGGATACTAGTATTGATGACATGGTTACTTGTATCAATATGGATACTTGTATTGATGATATGTATACTTGTATTGGCATGAATACTTGTACTAATGATGTGGATACTTGTATTGTTATGGATACCTGTATTGATGACGATGCTGACGATCATGTGATGACGATGCTGATGATCGTGTGATGACGATGCTGATGATCGTGTGATGACGATGCTGATGATCGTGTGATGACGATGCTGATTATCGTGAGATGACGATGCTGATGATCGTGTGATGACAATGCTGATGATCGTAAGATGACGATACTGATGATCGTGTGATGACGATGCTAATGATCGTGAGATGACGATGCTGATGATCGTGTGATGACGATAATCGTGAGGATCCAGATGATGATATTGTTGTAGCTGTTCAAGTGCTACAGAAGATAAAGACTCAATACTGAAGATGTCGATGTTCCAGTATTGAAGATGTTTCAGTAACTGCTTGAGTTACTGATGATGTTGAGAAAGCTTCCAATGATTTATAGATGTATCATGTATGATGTTGATGACTCCTTGCTCGTGCAGATGTTGTTATAATATCCTTCTCGTTAAGGGGGAGTGTTGAGATATTGTAACTTCAAAGAATATTATATTTGTACTTTATTATTTCGGAGATGTTTCATTCCTCCGTGAAGATCTTATTGTATATCCGGAGATGTTTATTCCTCCGTCAGAATGTGGTAACTCGGGTTATTAGACTTCCCTAGTGGGGGTCGGCCCTGTATGTGTCATGTGGGTAAAAGGGTTATTAGACCACCCTAGAGGGGTCGGCCCAGTTAGTTGTAGTGGGGTATTTAACCCATTGGTTAAATACGAGCCTACGTGTACCTGTGTAAAATACATGTCAGTGTAGTGTATAAATAGAGGAGGTGTGTTCCTCATTTGACACACTCACACACTTGAGGATAGCGCACTTGTGGAGGAGAGGTCTGCTATTGTGGAGGAGGAGATCATGTCTCAGGGTTTCATCTTTGTATATTGTTGGTCATCTATATTGAGGAAGCTTTGCTGGGTTTTCTACCCCATGAGGGTTTCCCAGGATAAATCTCTGTCTCTTGTGTTTATGCTATGCTTGTTGTTTCTTCAGTGATCCTGTATATGCTATTATTGTGAAATGGAATGTAATGCTGCTATTTTATGTCTTAGCATATTAAATCTTAACAGAAAAAAGTGCAGAAAACAGATTGCGGGTCTGTGGCAAATCGGGGCGGTCGAACTGCGGGAAACAGCTCAACAGTCGCGGACGGGTTGCACGATTGTGGCCGAAAAACGCAGTCGGGACGCGGGAACAAGGCCAAAAGACGCCGGCAGTTTGCAGAAAAATGGCTGAAAGCCCCAGGCGGGACGCGGGAAAAATGCCGAAAGATGCAGGCGGGTTGCGGGATTTTGGCCGAAAGACGTCGGCGGCTTGCAGAAAACTGGCTGAATGCCATAATCGGGACACGGGAAAAAAGGCCGAAAGACGCAGGCGGGTTGCAGGATTTTGGCCGAAAGACGCCGTCGGGTTGCAGAAAACTGGCTGAAAGCCGCAGCCGGGTTGCAGAAAAATGGCTAAAAGCCGCAATCGGGACGCGGGAAAAAGGCCGAAAGACGCAGGTGGGTTGCGGGATTTTGGCCGAAAGACGCCAGTGGGTTGCAGAAAACTGGCTGAAAGCTGCAGGAGGGACGCGGGAAAATGGGTTAACAGCCACTGTCGGACCGCATGAAACATGCTAATAGCCACGGTCAGATCGCAGGTGACAGACTAGAAACCGTCGGTAGGTCACCGGAAACAGTCTGAGAGTCGCGGTCGGATCGCAGGTAAATTCCTGAAAGACTCGGTCGGAACGCAACTGCGGGAGGTAAAAAATGCGATTTACGGCAGCCGAAAGGGACAACCGAAAGGAAAAAATAGTGAAATATTGCAGAATATTAAAAACATTTAAAACTTTAAAAACTATAACCAGAAATTCAAAGGAACACAAGGGGAGTCGCCAAAATTGTGGCTAGGGTTTTCACCCCAGCGTGCAAATGAGCACCTACTAAGGAGAAAGGACTCCTTAGTAGCAGTTCAATAAACAGTAAATGAAAGACAATACAGTAAAATGGTAATTATTCTAAACATGTGCATAAAACAGAAAAGACAAGATAATAAAAAGGGTTTTTATATTGATTATACCTCCAATGTGAAGGTTTGGTGGAGCTCTTGTAGCAATCCAGGAGAGTTGCTTCCAAGCTTCAAACTTTTCTCCTTTCTCTTTCTCCAAAGGTTGGAAATGGGCCAAAGGGGCACTCAAATATGAAAGTAGCTCAAGGGTGAGCTAGGGTTTCAAGAGTAATTTTGGCAAAGCAAGGGTGTATTTGACTGTGGATATGAAATGAGGGGCCTCCATCACCTATTTATAGGTTTTTAGTGGTGGAGTGCTGGCCCATGGTTTTGGGAACCATATGGTTTAGGTCACATGTATAGGGTTTTTGCCTCCTTTTTCCCTCTTTTTCCTCTTTTTTTATATTTTTATTCCCTTTTTAGAGGGTTTTTTCTATTTTGGAGGAATGTTGGATTATTTTGAGGGAAAAAGGGGTTTTTTGGCCTTTTGGAGGCTTTTTTAATGGTTTTGTGGCTTTTTGGAGGCTTTTTAAAGGGATTTTGTGGTTCTGAAGGCAAATATGGTAGGAATTATTGACAAATGAGTCGTGTAATGGGGTAGATGAGGTAGTGAGCAATTTTTGGGTGTTAACAGTCTCTTCATCTACCATGCCATTGAATGTTTCAATCCTCAAGATTAGTACTATATATTCCATTGGCATCACAGCTTCCTTTCCATATGTTAACCTGAAAGGTGTATGCCCTGTCAACTTCTTGCAAGTTGATATGTATGCCCATAAGACAACTGGTATTCTCAGATCCCAATCATCCCTATTTATATTACAGACCTTAGTCAGAGCATTTTCCAGTACCTTGTTAAATGATTCAACAGTTCCATTGGACTGTGGATTGTTAGTTTTTCATAATTTACTTCAATCTGATCTAGGATCTTAACTGAGAGAATAACATGTACAACATATCTATAGCATATCAATCATGGACACAATAATGCAAGCACACAAGAGACGCAGAGTTTCACCGAGGAAAACCAAGAAGGTGAAAAACCCCGCAACTTCCTCAGAGATAGATAGAGCCATGATACAAAACCCAAGCATAAGAGATAGTCTCCTAGCAGCAGCTTCTCCTCCTCCACTAGTGCACCACTCTCAAATAAGTGTATGAGTGAGAAGTGAATGATGAAATAGAGTGCCTCCCGCACTCTATTTATACTTGACTTGACTTGCCTAATAACCTTACAAGGTCAGCCTCAACTTAACCACATAACATAATGCTGACAGGGCCGACCCCCAATAGGGTGGTCTAATAACCCTTTAACCCACATGACTTATACAGGGCTGACCCCATCAAGGTGGTCTAATAACCCATCAAGTATAAGTTACGACACTTACAATATAAATGACGACACTTCCATATAGAGGAATAATACTATCTCTATAGCAGTACAATATAAATAGGTGAAATACATTCTGAAGTTACAATTACATCAACACTCCCTCTTAACTAGGAAGTTATTTCTCGACACAGATCTACTAGCACAAGTCTTCTTCTCTGGATCATCGTCATCGTCATTGTCACTGTTGCTGCTATCTCAATCAATCTCTGAACTACACGTCATAGGAAGTTCTACAGAGCTAGCAATTTTTCATGTTGGATGTAGGCCCACCGCCTATAGGTCTTCATCATCACTGGCCATACTGTGGAATCCTCAGGACTTATTACGTGCATCAGCAAAAGCTCGCAAGAGCATCCTAGGATTGGTTACGAGCACACAGCTCAACCTATCAGATCTCCCAGGCTCTTTTACATGCTACTGCACAACCTGTCCACGGCCACAAAGTATCATCCTGGTACTCATGATCATACTGATCATAACATCGTTCATGAAGCACAACCCAGATGCACATCACACAACACTTACAATCATCGGCATGGGAAGACACACTTCAACCATTCTAGGAATGACACAACACTTATATCGCAGCCATGGGAAGACACACTTCAACCATGCTCGAATGGCTCTAGCCCTTACATCTGCACCATGGGAGAACACATCTACCACCATGTGAGAATGGCTCCAGCCCTTACATCTGCACCATGGGAGAACACATCTACCACCATGTGAGAATGGCTCTGGCAATTACATCACGACCATGGGAGAACACATCTACCACCATGTCGAAAAATCCCAGCAATTACATCATGACCATGGGAGAACACATCCACAACCATGTCCAAAAAGCCCATGTGCATCTGTGTCTTCGGAACTCATCACACATAATCGAATGGATTATGAAATGTATCCACCTGATACATATCATCACATATGATCATCCTGATCATCATCATAGCATCATCCTGAAGCTCATTATCCATGATCATCCTGATCATACAATGCATCCACCTAATGCATATACAAATACATGATCCAACTGATCATATCAAACATCCAACATGGTGCATATACAAATACATGATCCACCTGATCATACAATGTATCCACTTGATACATATACAAATACATGATCCACCTGATGATACAATGTATCCACCTGATACATATACAAATACATGATTCAACTGATCATACAATGTATCCACCATGATGCATACAAGGCAGTAACTAGAGCATCGTCCTAATGCTCATCATCCAGCGCTTACATCCACAACCATGGGAAGGATCCTCCTCTCACTATGCTTGGAATGGCTCCTACAAATGTGTCCATCACTTCTTCCTCGAAGTGTCGTCAATCTGAAGAACACCAAGCCTCTCTCTGAAGTACACAAACTTCACTCTGGCTAGTGGTTTCATCAGCACATCTGCAACCTGCTCATCCATCGCAACATATAGGAGTTTCACCGCTTCTCTCTGCACCATATCCCTAATATAGTGATATTTGATCTCAATGTGCTTCGACATGTCGTGGAACACAGGGTTCTTAGACAGCTTCACACAACTTTGGTTGTCACAAAAGATACCAATAGCCTCCATTGGGAGATCAAATAAATCAGACAGTAGCTTCCTCAGCCATAATTCCTCACAACTATCCAAACAAGCTACAACGTACTCTGCTTCGGTGGTACTCAATGCTGCGCAGGACTTCTTCCTATTAAACCAAGAGATCACACCCGATCCCATACTGAAGCAGCACCCAGAAGTGCTCTTCCTATGTACAACACTGTCTGCCTTGTCTGAATCAACATAACCTTGTAATTTAAACTTTTGATTCGCAACATACTTGAGCCCATAATCAACTGCACCCTTCAGGTACCTCAGAATATGCTTTACAACAACCAGGTGAACATGTTTCAGATCTGTCAAGTACTGGCTCAAGGTGTTCACCGCAAAGCAGATATATGGTCTTGTATTCATCAGGTTAATCAAGGACCCAATCATCTGACGATACACAGTGGCATCAACTGGCTCAGATGAAGCATCACACATAAGCTTCAGGTTCGATGCCATAGGTGTGTCCATGGCCTTGCAGTCCATCATCCGGAACCTCTTCAATATTTCTACTGCATACTTCCCTTGTCCAAGGAAGATTCCATCTGCACACTGCCACACCTCCATTCCTAGAAAGTAGTGCATCATCCCCAAGTCCTTCATCTCAAAATTGTCAGCAAGCTTCATCTTCATGTAGGCAATTAATCTATCCTCACCTGTAACAAACGGGTCATCCACATATAATAAGAGTATCACTGGATTACCTTCCTCAACCTTGTAGTAAAGGTCGGAATCTGCTTTAGTCTTGGTAAAGCCAAAGCTGGATAGAAAGCTGTCTATCCTACCATACCAAGTCCTAGGAGCTTGCTTCAAGCCATACAAAACTTTCTTCAACCTGCACACATATGACTCCCTGTCATGTGTCTCAAAACCGAGTGGCTTCTCCACATACACTTCCTCTTCGACTACACCATTCAAGAAAGCTATCTTGACATCCATCTGGTGTATCTTCCACTTTATCACTACAGTCAGAGCAAGTACTATTCTGATGGAAGTGTATCTGACTACAGGTGCAAAATTCTCTTCAAAATCAATCCTTCTTGTTAGGAGAAGCCACGAGCTATAAACCTCGCTTTGTATTTCTCTATGCTACCATCTGTAACATGCTTGATCTTATAGATCCACTTGGAAGTCACAACGGACTTCCCCTCAGGTCTTAGGACCGCATCCCAAACATCATTCTTCATGATCGACTGTTATTCCTCGATCATGGAATTCTTCCATTATTGCATCCTGAATCCTGGGAACTTTAGATTCTTCAATAGATAGCTTTTTTGTTGAGCAAATGTTGTAGTCCTTCTTTTATAGGTGATTGTACACGATCTTTCATACAAGTCAAAATCAATTTCATGATTAGAAACTTCTCATGATTTTCATAACAAAATATTACGCATAAAAACATATGTCATACAGTCATGCAATTATCTTAGCCAATGCTTCAATACAACATTTCTCCATATTCTGTAACTTTCTAGATGCATTCCATCTCTACCAGAACATTGTTAAAAGTTTGCACTACTCCCAACATGTCAGTAAAGAGGTTTCATTCTAGATAAATAGAAATGGAATGTTGTACAGTGACATAGGCCAGTTACCCATTATATGCATATTACTAGTATATTGTTCATTAATGCAATTATTCTAATATGCATAATACACAACCTAAGTCTAGGAACATAAGTATATACATCATTGAACAATACAAGAATGACAATTCAAATACTTATCTTTGTTTGTTTGTAGGGTGGACTCCCGTTCAATCTTTGCTTCCTTGTAGGAACTACTGGAGTGTGCTTCCTCTTGATGTTTGCATCCTGGATTACCTATCCTTGAACTTATACTCATCCTGGACCACTATGCATGCTTAAGTGTGCACTAGTGTCATCATTGTGTTATCCTCAAGATCTCATACATAACCATACATACATTAGTATAATATCAATACTATCAAAACATTATGATTCTAAATAATCTTATCATGTATGGTCATGATCATTTCACACATAGGTAATAAGCGTTGATATTCAAGGTTCCAGGGAAAACTTCTTTTACTCATGCATATTATTATTTGACCATAGGACTCTTTTGGTTAGTCATATCATCAATCAAAGTAAGAAACATAATATGCATAAACTCTTGATTACTTCTAACTTCAAGAATAATCATTATCATTCATACTAAAGTATAAGATCCTAACACAAGGTAGGATTCTAACTTGATATAGGAAAAACATGCCTGGTTATCATGTTTGCTAGTTATGTCTAACATACCCAAACAATGTCTTCTTGTTATCTTCAATGACTTGTGCTTAGTAACCTGCATAACTCATAAGTTAACCATTGTAGAACCAAAATATACATACCTCATAAGTAGAGCTTCTATAATGGCTGTGGATGAGTCTTTGTCCTCATGTCACCATGGTCATATGTTCTTGATCTAGAACTTGATCTGTCTTTCTTGATGTACCTTTCATGTTAGCGGACAACATCAACCTCATACAACATCATGGTGCATTAGTACAATCATAAGTGTCATAACCCTAATCAATGAATGTCTACAAGCATTCATATTTTTACTAAGGTGATAAGACAAGTCTCAGATTAATCAAGATTGTACTAATAATATGAAGCCAAACATATCATAAACTTAATCATTAATAGATTTCACAAACATACCTGTATCTCTTCAAGTCATAACTATCGGGATTGCTTGTAGTCTTCTTATATAAGGCCTTAGCCTTATCTCCCTCTAGAACAAGAACTTCTTCACTTATGAAACTATCCAATTCATTCTCTTCTAGGATCAACCCAATCCACTTTGATTTGCTGAGACTAGATCTGGAGCTGGATTAGGGTTTGTCAGAGAAACCCTAAAAATTCAAACTTTTGAATGGATGGAAAGATGTGGCTTGCTGAGCTGATCAAGCTGATATACTTCAATTTTGAAAGCTGCAAAATTTGACCCCTCAAAATTGCCTTTGAAACTTCCGAGTTCACTGGACAAGACCCCGAACTAGGTTTTGATAAAGCCCACCCTTCTTCCCAACCAAAAATTTTGATCCAAAGCTTTAAGCTTCAATTTTTTTGAGGAACTTCCAGCCATGGTCATAGACTTAAAAAATTCCAACTTTTGCAGAAGCCCTAATTTTTCATCTTTCCGATCAAAATCCTGAACTAGGGTTTGATCAAGCCCGACCTTCTTCCCAACCAAAAAATTCGATCTTGGTCTCTAAATTTCGATTTTGATGAGTATCATTCAGCCGTGGACTCCAATTCCAAAATTTCCAACTTTCTTCGAAGCCCTAAATTCCTGCAGCAGTGATAAGCCAAGAATGAAGGTGCTCAAAATCCAATTCTGTTTTGACAGAAGTATGCACGTGATTGTTTCTAGTGGATCTCTAAATTTGCGAATCCATAGGGTATGAAACTTCAGCCTATGGTATCCTGACCTGTCATATTTCAAACCCCATAGGTATGACCTCATATGGATTCTCTGAGAGAGAGTTATGCCAAGTGTCGCAATGTGACCTGTTTATGGGATAAAACCACAGAGCAAACTAGTACGGCATGCCACGTGTCACTTGTTAAACTTCACCCTCTGAAAAAGTTACCTGAGAAACTACAGTCCGTGATCTACCTGTCACATTCTACGAAATTTCATTTTGAGCTTCCTAGCCCAAGTTGTGACCTTTTTTCCTAGGTCACCTGTTTATGATTGAGATCTAGAAGAGGCAGAAACCCTAGATTGTACAGGTCATATCTCACAAAGTACAATGAATCAGATGTTGTTCTTCAGACACAAGATACATGGGTATGTTAAATTAGAACTGTAAAGGTTTCAGATCCTGAACCTTTTCCAAAATGGATTTATAGCGAAAGTGCTACGATGACTGGTTTTTGCTATATCAAGCCCTAGCTTTCGATTTGTCGCAAGTGCAACAAGTCTCATAAATGCCATAGCATGCCTTCCTCCAGGATAGCTCTGATACCATGTTATTTTTTTAGCATTAATTCAATAGATCGAGGATCTTAACTGAGAGAATAACATGTACAACATATCTGCAACATATCAATCATGGACACAATAATGCAAGCACACAAGAGACACAGAGTTTCACAGGGGAAAACCAAGAAGGTGAAAAACCCCACAACTTCCTCAAGGATAGATAGAGACATGATACAAAACCCAAGCATAAGAGATAGTCTCATAGCAGCAACTTCTCCTACTCCACTACTGTACCACTCTCCAATAAGTGTATGAGTAAGAAGTGAATGATGAAATAGAGTGCCTCCCGCACTCTATTTATACTTGACTTGACTTGCCTAATAACCTTACGAGGTCGGCCTCAACTTAACCACATAACATAATGCTGAAAGGGCCAACCCCCAGTAGGGTGGTATAATAACCCTTTAACCCACATGACTTATACAGGGCCGATCCCATCAAGGTGGTCAAATAACCCATCAAGTATAAGTTACGACACTTACAATATAAATGACGACACTTCCCTATAGAGGAATAATACCATCTCTATAGGAGTAAAATATACATACATGAAATACATTCCGAAGTTACAATTACATCAACATGGATGATATGGTGTGCTCTTCTGATGGTAGATCTAAAATTATTCAGTCAGGGATGCAATGGTCTTATTCAAAAAGTGTGTTCCCTGATCACTCATTAATATTTTTGGACATCCAAACCTTGTTATGATGTTTTAAAAAATGAACTGTGTGGCAGTAACTGCACTATAGTCCTTCATTGGTTTTGCCTCTTCCCATCTAGTGAGATAATCTGTAGTTGTAATGATATATCTTCAACGAATTCTCTTTCCCGGTGGGTTAATAGGTCCCACAAAATCAATACCCCACTTATAAAATGCTTGCAGTGTCAATTGTGGTATCAATTGCATCTCATCTCTGCGAGATGGCTTTCCTGTTCTCTAGCAAACATCGCAACTTCGACAATGTTCCTTTGAATCTTTATGGAGTGTAGGCCACCATAGTCCTACTCTTAATATGTCCTTTGGGTACATGAACCTCGTTCTTTAACTTCCTTGAATTGACCCAGGTTCTGCGCAATTGTGATCGAACAAAACCCTTCTTCACTGACCCTTTCGGCAACAGCCTGTGAACAAGTTGAGGTCTCACCCGAGGCAAAGTTTATGGGGGATTACAAAATTAGGTTTCTGCAATCCGGTGATGCGTGGTTCAACACACTGGGGGATTGCACGAATTTTCACCCACGTCACGGCTATTACTTATACAATAGCACACACTGGGATTGCGCACCTCGAAATGATCACTTAAACAGTAGGACAACGCCACTCAAGACTACGCTACTTCTTTATCAGTCACACATATTCTATAGACTTCACTTAGTGTAAATTGTGCATTCAACAAGCATATTGGACTGCATACTTTGCGGAATCATGCAATACGGTGAAATACAATGCAACTGCGCACTTCTGGTGCTTCTCTTCTAGGGAATCACACTTAACACGGACTCCGCTGACTTAGTGTTTACCCAAATACTCATGCATTCAACATATTCTGAATTACTTGCACTCAACATTCAAGCATATATGTTCAACACTTAACATCTTATTGTCATCACTCATTCATATGGAGAATACATATAAAAGCGAAGACATATATGACTATAAGCAAGAACTTAACCATAAACAAAAGCAAACACAAATATTCAAGCACATAACATGATATTTGCGTGGTTCACCCCCCAGATGGGAGATATGTCCACGGGAACTGTTGATTATATTAATGGGAAGGGTTTAACAGTTCCAATCTGTGCACTCAGTTGCAGACTCTCTTCTCTCTACAATAGGTCTCTGCGCACGCAACTGCAGAGCCTCTTTACAGTATTCAGTCTCTCAACAGAGATCAACAAAACACTTAGAGATCAAAATCCCCATCAACAATCAACAATCAACCCTTCCCATACAAAAATTCCCATTTTATAGTTCGTTCCCTTAGGTCACGTCTTTACAATGCATATGCGCCAAAAAACTCTAAGGTTACCAAAACTGGTGCGGTTACCCCGCCAGCCCGGCCTGTCGTAGTCGACAGCTTCTCCACTCGCCTCTAGCCGCCTTCCTGGGCCACTCATGGCTATGACGCCCTACTGACAGTCGCAGTCCTCATGAAACGGTTATAATTGCATAGTGGCATGTCACTTTCCGCTGCCCTGGCCTTCCTGTCCCTGTCGACCCGTGGCTTATCTTCTAATGGTTTCTGCAACTCTAACTAACAGGTCTCTTTCATCCGCTTCCACGCTGCTCCTTATCCAATTTCTCTGAATCATGGAGTCGCTTACCCAAAACAGGTCGCTTTCATCTGCTCAACCGCTTCCTTTACTTATACTCTTTTTCCCAAAATAGCTGTTGCGCATCATCAAAATTGCACCGTGATTAATCTTCGCACTCCCCGTTGTGCCAATTGGACTTCGCAATCCGAACTGCGCCATTGACAAAACTGTGCCACTTGAACTTCGCAGTCCGAACTTCCCTACTGCCAAAACTGTGCTTCTTCAAAAATGTGCCGACTTGGACCATGCCCAACACATTTCATGTTTAGATAGTCTAAAAAGAGCTAAAGAAGACTCCAAAGTTCCTTGTTCGTAAAGTTGGTCTCTTCACCCAAAAAAAGTGTAAAACAATGCAAGAGAGAACTCTTCCAGCTATGATTGGATGGAGTGCTCCTTTTTCATAAATAGTGCCTCATGGTCCGAAAAAGGGGTAAACTATCCCCAAAAAGATGATCATTCAAATACTTTTATAAGCATGAACGCATCAAGTTTTCTTGGCAATCTTTTCATATTTAGGGAGCCTGAAAAGATATTAAAGAATGACTCCAAGGGGTTCCTTTTTCGTGGAAGTTTAAAAAGCCCGAAAAAGCGATAAAATGTAACTCGGTGACTTATTCTCATCATTTTACGAGCATGGGAAGTAAAAAAGAGTGAGCTCGATGTCATTAATAGTCGATTTTAACGAGTGGAATAATAACACAAGAACGCTCAAAGAGTTGTTCACACCTGGCAATGGGTGCGAGATGACCACAATCGCGACCAAAGATTATAATGTGGCATTTTACTTCACCTGTGGACTCCAAAGACTAGGTCAAAATGATCAATTGAGTATTAGATATAAAAATAATCCCAACTATAGTAAAATAACCCACAAAAAGAATAAATTGAAAAGGGAATATGCCTTTTTCAATATAAAATGGGCAAAATAGTAAAAATAGTTACCATTTGTTTTTTACCAAATTGGGAGGTGAAAGTGACCCTTTGGAGTGCAATTTTCAACTGTCGATTGTAGGAGCTGTGATATCTCATTTTTACTGCCGTCAACGTCAGGTAAGCCTAATCCCTACCGTCTTCATTTTCAGTGGTTTAGAATTTCATTTAATTTCCATTTTTTAGGTTTTGGGCTTGCTTTGTGGGGGGAAATTGCACCCTCGGCCTGACGCAATTTCCCCTTTCGGGAAACGCGCCAAGGGCTGATCGGTGCAGATCTCGACACAGATTCTTGCGCCGACAGCACCCTGTCTGCAAAGATGGGATACGCTGGTGCATGTTCATTTGGAAAACTCAAAATATAACCAAAGATGGATGATTTGGATGGTTGGGAAAGCTTTTAATGGTGTTTTTATTTCCTTTTGGACAGGTTTTGGGTGGACACAATGGTTGAATGGCGAGAGAGAGAGAGAGCATGAGCCTGATGATGCTCGAGCAAAACATGACCCACAATCCATGGCCGCATTGTGGAACTGTGGGTTGATGAAATAATTCCATGTTGCATGCATGAGATCCCAAGTGCCACTATTAGAATACTTGATTCAATGTTGGGATCTGATACAACAACACTTCTAGATAGGTGTCCACATACTGACTATAGATATCGAGGATATCTATTTCCTGACGGGATGCCACCCAGATGGTTGGTGGTAATACTCCCATCAAGGAGGTCAGGGATCGACCTCTCCGTACAGTTTTTTTCACCATCGTGAGGGTGGCTGGTAGTACGACTACTCATCTGGCGATCAAATACCATATGTTATTTGTTGAGGAGTGCATGGCTCCTATGGTCTTCAACTAGTGCGAGGGAATCCTTTCAAACTTGTGATATCAGCTCACCAAGTGTCGACGCGGTGTGCTGAAGCAGTTCGGCTAAAGATCAGTCATAGCTACGTTCTTTTTGGAGTGGGTGCCACATCTGTGCCCATAGGTCAAGGTAGAAGATCTGGATCCGAGGGATCCTCACATGGTTCGTTGGTCAGAGGTGATGGACCGCCACAACGGTGGCAGCCCCATCATTACTTATGGTGCAACCTTTTTCAGGTGGTTGAGGGGTCAGCTCCTCATGGTTGAGGACTACCCTTACGATGGAACTCACTTCAGGAGGGATCCGGACCTGACTCTCCCTGAGGGGATGCAGTGGGGCGACATGGCTAAGAACGAAAACTCTACTATGTTTTTTATTTTAGATTTTTTAGATTTTTTTTGAGTATTACGGATGATTGACATATGTTTGATGCAAATGTGGTCCCATCACAACCAATTGGTGTCTCTCCTATTGCATAGAGAGGGGTAGTGCGGGAGATGGATGCCGCAACACACAATGTCGTCGAGGAGTTGAATTAGCTGGAGGAGAAATTCCAGCGTTTGACTATGGATATCCCATAGTTGGGGGTTCATGACTTACCTCATCAATACCAGCATCAAACTGTTAGAGTGTCTGAGCACTTCGGTTTTGTTCTTAGGAAAGTGGGGAGGGCGATTATCTACTATCAAGATCGTCATGGGGACTAGACTCATGTGTATATGTATATGTACTTAAAGCTATGGGATTCAAATTTTGTATCAGGGTATATTTACTGAAAGCTAACATGCTTCATATTTTTGTATCAATTCTACATTTTGTACTTTATACCATCATGATATATAAAAAACTATATGGCGGATTTATACACTGTGTTCTTATGGATGATTTTGGGATCTTGCGTATGGGTTTGTTTATGCATTATGTACATGTCATGCCATTTTTATACTTATGAATGTTTCATGTATGTACAATATACCAGTCCAATATGAAATTGGCCATGGAATCAGCAACGATGTTTATGTCTCTTGAAATGTGCGGGTACTGAACAGATTCGAAGGACCTCTCCAAGAGACGTACTTGTCTGAAAAAACGGAGTAACATGGGATCATAGATGGCATAGACACGGTTAAGGTGGGAGACCACAAATTGTGATTCGATGTGGATGGAAATGTGGTCCATACCCAGGGAAAAAGCATCGGTTAAGACTCCAATCACCGCGTGATACTCTACGACATTGTTGGTTGCGTACCTTAGACAAATTCCTCTCGAACTAATGAGCTCGCTGGTAGGGGAATAAAGTACCCAAGCTGCCAAAGCAAGGCTGTAGGTATGCTGGCTGGCGCTGTCATCGAATCCAAAGTAGGTTTCCATCTGCACATCCAGGTAGAACATGATATAAGCGTAAAGACAAGATCCTAACACACTAAAGCAAAGTGTCACACCACACAAAACACACACCATGTATAGTATATACAAGATACTAATGCGTGAAAGACTCAAGCGTAGTACCTCTTTAGGTAGAGCCCATTCCGAGGCTCCCCCAGAGATATCCCATCATAATCCTCAAGCTCATATGCTCCCTTCTCTAAGACATGTTTTACAACATATGGCCCGTGCCACATGGACTCAAACTTGTCTTCCCCCAACTTACTATGTTTTTGGTCATATGTGAGGGCCAAATCCCCCTTGTTGAAGATACGAGGTTTGAATAACTTATCATACTGGGGTTTGATGCATTTCTTATGCACTTCATTGGAAAGAGCAGCATCGCAGTGGATCTCGTTGATTTTTTTGAAGTGAAGGAAATGTTCTTCCTCGGCAGTGGTGTTCGGGAGAAGTTCGAATACAAGTTTTAGTGATGGAATCTCGCACTCTATCGGTAGAATTTCCTCCAATCCATAAACTAGTTGGAAATGTGTGAACCCGGTAGCAGTCTTAACAGAGGTCCTGTATGCCCATAGTGCAAAAAAGAGCATGTTATGCCAGTTTGACTTGTGTGTACCCACCATGCACTGAATCATGGTTTTCAAGACCTTATTAATGGCCTCTACTTTTCCATTGGACTGTGGGTAGTGTTATACCTCTATATTACACAGTGCCGCGCTTCATCCAGACTATAGCCCGCGGTAGTGTCTGCAAGTGTTTAAATTTTTTTTTTATCTTTGCTTGGTTTCCTGAGTTCCTCTCTGCCTTAGGTAGTCTTTACTGTTGCCTGTTAGCATTCTGGTTAATTTCCAGTTTGTATGATCTGCTTATTACCTAGTTTGTGAGCTTGATTGATTGATTGAATTAAGTGGCACTTTTGACATATTGGTCATTTTTCAATTTGATTGCATTGACTTGACTTTTTCCCACAACCAACTCAACACCACTGTCTTCCGTTACTGAATTCTGTAGTTTTTACAGTTATATTGTCATTATCATTTTCAGTAAATTAAAAAAAAGATCATTGGTTGAGAGCAAATTTTGTTGTTTAAATTGAAAAAGTCTAGTGGTATTTTGCATAGGGAAATGAACCATTAATTTTGCCATAGAAATTCTCATTATAGAAGCATTGTAGATTGTAAAATCAGTGCATTGAAAAGAGTGTTTACTTCACTTTGGCTTTGTTTATAAATCGAAAAGAAAAGAAAAATCTTTTGCTTTGATTGCTTGTGAAAATTGTTATGCATATTTGATCGAAGAACCTCTATCTTTACCTTAGCTAGATTTCATCGAAGAGAAAGGTTCATTTCGATTCATCTTCATTTGCATGGTTTGAGTCGTCATAACACCATCAAGTTTCACGTCCACTACCTGATTGAGTAAGACAGCCACTAAAATTAATCTCCCTAATTAAACCAACTTTAACCTCACTTGAGGAAATCAAAAGAATTTGGTAGTTAGGTAGGACACCGGGGATAGGCATCAAAATAATTCCCCCTTGTCATTTTCATCTGAGACATAGTCGTTGTCTTTAGGGAACTAAAATCCTCTAGTATTTATTGACACGGTCACAGCTAGTTTGTGGAGGGGCCTCCTGACTGTTTTTAACTTTCAGGGGTTAAACGGCCGCGAGATTGAGAACCGGACGGACTTTGTGGAATACCGCACTCCACTTAGCCCTAAGGCAACATCGATCGCTGTCTTCTTCGGAAGGCTGAAGTGCCCAAAACCTTTTCCGACGTGTCATGAACGAGGTAGCTTAGTATCTATTCTACTAGGGCTCTTTTACCCAGGATCCCTTTCGGTAGAGGGATATCCTTCCATTATTGGTCTCTCATTTTGTATTGTTCGACTTGGATTTCATCACCTTGCGAAGAATACAATTTGTTGAGGTCTCCAGCTCTTAGTTAGGCGGTTTTGCTTGCTATCTTGTAGAGGGTCTTTTTCTTTGTAGGGCTGCTTGTTGGCATTCTGGCCGTTTTGTTGTACAGCTCACTTACTGTGGCAGCGGCCTCAGTATAGTTTTTTGAGCTTGCTCTTTTGGCCTGTGAGCCTTGTCTTTTCCCAGCTCCCCTTTCGCACGCTCGGTTGCCTGAGGGTTTTTGAGTTCTTTTTAACAAGACTTCGTCCACATCACTTAGTTTTGTTCCATGGAGAATCCACCTCCATGCGCCCATGCTCCTTCTGGGACTACCAATCCGGAGACCCCTTTTCAAGGGGTACCTTTTACTTTTCCTCCAGTTGGAGATATTGGTCCTCCCTTTATTGCCACGTTAAATCTTCCTGGATTAACCATAGGATTACTGGTATGGTTATTCAATCCGGTAATTCCGATTGTGCCCAATGTTTCGAATGTTAACTCTCCACCACGAGAGAGTCAATCCCAAACTAATCCTTCTCCTTCTTCGTCGGATGAATCTTCTTCCGTTCCTTCTTCCTCGCCTGACCAAAGCAATAGTGTTAGTAATCAGGTGGATAAGAAGAAGAAGAAAAGGAAAGTTAAGAAGAAGAAGGATAAAGAAGAGACCAAGCGTAAACCAGTCGCCTCTAATGGCACTCATTCTACGAAAACACCCCGTAATCCCAAGTTCCCTTGCAAACTTTGTAAGGGTGATCACCTTCTGAAGGATTGTCCTGATCTTTCCCGTGTATCAGAAGTGTGGTCTAAAAACCCCAAACCAATTGTATCGTCGACCTCTGACCATCATGTCGATGACACTCCTTCGACCAGTGACCCCTTGGTGAAGGGTCGTAAGGGTAAAGTCCTATATCCCTGTTTGATATGCAAGGGTATGCACCGTACTTTCCTTTGTCCGAGCATGGATGAAGCCTCACGGTGGTTGGAAGATATTACTAGTTCTCAATTGGTGCCTCCAACAGACCATGGTAAACTGTCCCTTGACCCCCCGCTGGTTGACCAAGTGATCAATTCAGTTTCATCTGCAATTGATCCCACTCTCCCTTCCGAGAGTGAAGTGATTGAGTCGCTGTCATCCCCACTCGATCCCGCTCTTTCATTGGAGAAAGTCCAGACTAAAGCAGTCACCTTGACACAATCTTCGTCTCATTCTTATCTTCCAAGCGAGAGTGAATTGGAAACTGCTGATGTTTTCCTTATCGGTTCAGAATGTCCTCGGCAAGGGGAAACCCTGTCTGTTTCCGCGAGTCCCCCTCCAAGTACTGAGGTTATTTCCTTTGATTGGAATGGTCTAACAGAATCTTGTCTTCCTTCGAGTGTTCCTTTTCAAATATCTGTAGGAGTTTCCGATAAAGAAATTTTTCGTACGATAGTTGATGAAGGAGCTTCTGTTAGTATTCTATCCTCAACTGCTTGGCAAGCCTTAGGTTCTCCTCAGCTTGTGCCCGTCACTGACCAGATATTGGATTTCAATAGAAGGCCTACTGGACCTTTAGGGTCCCTTCCTCAGTTACCTATCACTTTGGGAGGGAAAACTATCTGTATTGATGTTATGGTCATCCAAGGTCCCTTAGATTTTAATCTACTCCTTAGACGCGATTACGTCCATGCCATGAAGGCTGTAGTGTCTTCACTCTTTCGAGTGATGTATTTTCCCCATCATGGGAATGTTGTGACCATCGATCAGCTTTCATTTGTGACGCCCACTCATCGCATGACTCCTAGTCACCAGACTTCCCTAAATGTTCCACATGTTTTAGTGGTTTCTTCCCCCTAGGGGGGGATGTTAGAGAAAAGTTCTATTCTGGTGTCAAGCTCGTTAAAAAATGAAACCATTTTCCCAAGCATAGTTTACTTTTGGTTTTAAGCTTGTGTAAAAATGAAACCAACCATCATTTTCCCAAGCATAGTTTACTTTTGGTTTTAAGCTTGCGTAAAAATGAAACCAACCACCACGTTGGAGCAAAGTTCTATTCCGGTGTCAAGCTCGTTAAAAAATGAAACCATCATTTCAAGCATAGTTTACTTTTGGTTTTAAGCTTGTGTAAAAATGAAACCAACCATCATTATGAGCATAGCTCCCTTTCTATGTCAAGCTCGTTAAAAAATGAAATAGGTTCCTACGAGCATAGTTTATTCTCTGTTTCAAGCTCATTAAAAAAATGAAACCGACCCTCAAGCATAGTTTACTTTTGGTTTTAAGCTTGTATAAAAACGAAACCAATCCCAAGCATAGTTTACGTTCAGTTTCAAGCTTGCGTAAAAATGAAACTACCTTCGAGCATTTTTTCTTTCTGTTTTAAGCTCATTAAAAAATAAAAAGGACCCTTTCAAGCATTGTTATTATCTATTTTCAATCTTGTGTAAAAATGAAATAGATCTCCTTTCCATTTGTTCAAGTCTATCGCTAGAGTTAGGATTTGAACCTTCATTTCATCTGCCTGGGTCACTTGGTCCTGGTTCTCCCTACCCCCCCTGGTGAACACATTTGGATTAGTAGCCAGGATTTTTGGGTAAGGAAGAAGAGTAGTCAGACGAAACGAAGCTTGGGGGGCATGTTTAGCCTTTAGCAATCATGCTGGGGGCATTTACCAACCTCTGATCATCATGTTGGGAGGGAACCCATCAATGGGCCTTAATCGTGAGCAGAGTTTACCTTTGGCTTCAAGCTCATTAAAAAATGAAACCAGTATTTTGAGCAAAGTTCTACTCCTGTGTCAAGCTCGTTAAAAAATGAAACATATCCTTTCCCTTTGAGTCGAGTCTCCTCGTAGACTTAGTAAATGAACCTTCTTTTCACTTGCCTATACCTTAGGCGAATGAAATGAAGCTTAGGGGCATGTCTTCAACCTCTGGAAGTTACGTTGAAGTCAACTCGATCACCTCTCCACATCACGTTGGAGCTAAGTCACTTACTTCTAGCAATCATGCTGGGGGCATGAACCAACCTTTGGGTTTCATGACGGGAAGAAGTTCACCATTGGGAACATTTTCGAGCATACTTTCCTTTTTAGGTTTCGAGCTCATTAAACCATGAAAATTATCCTGAGCATAGTTCATTTTTTGTTACAAGCTCGTTAAAAAATGAAGCAGACATCATGAGCATTCTTCCAACCTATCTTCGAGCTCGTTAAAAACAGTAAGATGGTGTTTGAGCTTACTTTTCACTTTTTTTCGTGCTCTGGTTAAAAACATGAAAAGTGGTTTGAGCTTACTTTTCACTTTTTTTCGTGCTCTGGTTAAAAACATGAAAAGTGGTTTGAGCTTACTTTTTCCTTTTTCGTGCTCTGGATCCAAACATGAAAAAGATTCCGAGTGCTTTTGATACCATTATCGTGCTCGTTAAACAATTGGAGTAAAAAGGTGTGTCTAACCAGTATAGGTTTATCACTTTATCCGGCCTCGCTAGACTATTTACGGAAAAGGAACTGTGCCGAGTTTACTTTTCCTTTGTCGTACTCGGTCATCAACCATGACAAAGTTGTACATGGAGTCCATAGTTAAGCTCTTTTCAGACTCCCTAAAATTGAAAAGATTGCCAAGCGAAATTGATTCATTCACGCTTGTAAAAGGATTTGAATGATCGTCTCCCTAGTGATAGTTTACCCCTTTTTCGGACTAGGGGGCACTACTTACGAAAAAGGAATACTCCAGCCAATCATGACTAGAAGAGTCCTCTCCCGCGTTGTTTTACCCTTTTTCGGGCGATGAGGCTAACCTTACGAAAAAGGACCATTGGAGTCTTCTTTAGTTCTTTTCAGACTCTCTAAACATGAAATGACGACCGAGTTTTCCTTCCTTGGACTCGTTAAAATTCAACATCGAAGGGCCCACTTTGGGACGAACCCCTCCTTTCTCAAGTTCGAAAAACATGTGAAATTGGACTCATCTATGAGATGAGCTATATCGAGCATCTGTTATCCTCCTCAAGCTCGTTAAAAAACAAAGAGGTACTCGTCCATCATGTCGGGGGAAAATGGGAAAATGAGTCAAGTTTACCTTGTTGGCAGCTTGTCAGTCATCACCTTTGAACATGGCATGCATCCTCACCTTGTTTGTTTTGGGTAGTCAGTCTTGCTGATAGTGTCATCATTATGATCATGCATCCTCATTATTGCTATGAGTTCACACTTCCTGCGGTTCTGTCTGTTCAATTAATCCCTGCTTCCAAGCTCTGTTTCATGCCGTTATATGTTCAAAGGGTTATTACCTTGAGTCAACCTCCACTTCATGTCAAACCTTCCCTTTGTGTCAGTACATATTCCATTGTTTCATCAATCCATACTATCTCTCGTTCTGATTTCGTGTCGATGATGTGGGAATCATTATGGCCCACCTTCGACGAGTCTATTCCTGTCGACACCAAATCACTATCCAGGAATTAGGCTTAGGAGTCAACCACTAGTACCTTGGTACCTGCATGCCTCAATGGCAGGTTTCCTTGTATTCAACAGTAGGTTCACATCATTGACCTGTGATCAAGCGATCTCTCGGATGCTCGACATCAACTCATTCATTCGCATTTCGTTGAGATGTACTATTGATACCTTGGGAATCATTCTCATCATTGGTGATCTCCCTCGCATTTGTTAACGGTCCACATCATTGAACGGTAATCAAATGGTTTCTACCATGTTCGACTTCAACACCTTGTAATCACATGGTTAGATTCGTATCTTTTTGCGATCGGGTAGAAGACCCTGGACGCACCTCTACATTTCGACCGCGTCCAGGCTGCGATGGAGATGTCTCTTGTATTGTCACACAGATCCACTTATTGTATTAGTCGTGGCTGTGTCATCATTATCTCATGGATCTACGATTGTTCATAGTAGCCATGATCTATCCACAGTTTACATTATTTCAGTACTCATGGATCTACAATGTATTGGTCGGCAGCCATGCTTTGAGTCATCTGTTTCCGAGCATGGGAATGCCCGCCTCGGTGGTATATCTAACACTTTGTTTCTATTTTCAGCTCCGTGTCGCTCTCCTCGATGCTATCTCTGCACATTATATTCGTAAAGTATTTCGGCCATCAGTCCCTTCTGACCTCACACTTTAAGGGGCATCTGTTATACCTCTATATTTCACAGTGTCGCATCCCCATTACAAAACAAGTTGACGACACTTTCCCTACTGTTTTAAACCATCCAGAAGAGACAGATGATGAGTCAACCTTGAAGGTGAATCCACCCTGCCAAGTCTTGACCCACCTTGGACTTTATTTTCATACACTACCGCGCCTTGCTATTTTCCCAAAACGCGGTACTAGACACTACCGCATTCTGATTTTTCCCCAAAGCGCGGCAGTGCCGCGTTCTGCAGTCTTTGCAAAGCGCGGTACTCTTTTAATAGCTTTTTTCCCTTGGCTCATGGGATCTTGGATTTTCGAAGATAATGGAAGATTGGGTTCCTTGATTCGATCTCAACTCATCTCCTTCGATTAGAAACCCTGATCCACTTATCTCTCCTTAGATCCACCCATCTCTCTTGTTGGTTAACCTCACCATTCACTATAAAAGAGAGGCATGCCTTTGGAAAAAGGAAAGGGACTCTTGAGAGCACCAAACTTATGGTCTTGCAGCATTGTGGAGATAGCTAGAGGAGAAGACACTTGGAGTTGGAGGATTGGCTTGGACATCAAGCACCTTTTGTAAGCACTCTTCAAGTTGTAATGGAATAACTTGTCTTGTTTTCCCAAATCATTTGTGTTAATCTTGTTTTAATGACATGATTTGTATCTTTCATAGATTTAGATCCTAACTCATGTTTCAGGTTGCTAGAGAATAGTGCATACTTGTGTTTTGGTTCCATTTTGACAGGTTCACTTGTGAGGACTTGGAGCTTGGAGCAAATACCAAAAACGAGCGTTTGGATATAAGGTCAGTTAAACTCCCTCCATTCTCTTCAGCATTTTAATCCTGAGATGTTTGTTAGATCTAGGGATTCAAGGTAGCATTTGTTTTGTTTTGTTCTTAGCCTAGAGTTAGTTAAAGTCTGCTTTAGTCTAAGGGAATTTTGGCTTATCCGTAGGGCAGAATTCCACATAACAGGTAGTATGGGGTTGAGTTATCATGGATAAAACCTAGTCTGGTGCTCAATTCATCCACCATATCATTTTGAAAATGAGAACCGTGGTCGGTAACGATGGCTTCTAGGACTCTTAATCGTGCAATGACATGATTAAACATGAAGAGTGCATCGGTTTTTCCGTATTCCTTGTATGTAGGCATAGCCTTGGCCCATTTAGTGAAATAGTCAACGGCTACGATGACATAACCATGCCCCCCATCCGAGGTAGGATTATAGTGCATGAATTCGATGCCCCACTTAGGAAAGGGTCCGACGACAATAACTAGATGTGAAGGGGCTAGATGGGAGCACTTTTTGAATTGGAAGTGCTAGCATGGGGGACACTTATTAACGGCCTCAATACAATATTTGAAGATCGAAGGCCAGTAGTATCCTGAGCATAATATTTTCTAGGTTGTAGCCATCCGAGAAATATGACCTCCACAAGCCCTAGAGTGACATTCATTCAGTACGTCTTCAGCCTCCTCATGTGTTAAATAACATCGAAGGATGGAGTCAACACCATGACGATACAAGGTATCATCGATGATCAAGTAGTACTTGGCGTCGTGGCATATACGATGAAGGTCGTCATGAGCTAATTGAGGGTTGAACCATTGGGTTTGAAGGTATAATGTGATATCTCCATACCATGGGTTAGACGTGCTGATGAGAAACAACGAATCATATGGAAGGGAGTCGATAGGTTCAATTCCCAAATCAGCACGGGCAAAATCGCAAATTAGGTCCGCAAAAACCAAAGATTTCTTTGACTTGGCCTTCTCGAAGAGGAGATCAAATTCCTGAAGTATCATGATCCAACATGAATACTTTCCCCCAAGAACCTAACTTGTAAGGACATGGTACATGGGGTTCGACTCAGCAACGATGGTAGTGGTGCGGAGTAGTATGTAGTGGTAGAACTTTTGGACAGCAATGACTGCTACGAGAGTGAGTTTCTCGACATGTGAATAATGGGTTTCAGAGTCAATAAGACCCTTACTTAGGTAATAGACCACATGTTGTTGGGCGTTATTGTCTTCTTGGACCAAGACCATGGCAATCGTGGTGGCAGAAATGGAAAGATAAAGGATATAATCCTTATAGTAATTGGGCAGTTGGAGCACATGGGTGTGAGTAATGGAATATTTCAAGTTGTTGAAGAATTGTTGAGCTTGGTCATCCCAGATGAAAGGGACGTCCTTCTTCAGAAACCGCATATAGCATTGTTTCTTTTCAGCAAAATTACATACAAAACGTCGTAGGTAGTTTTCCTTCCCATGCAGATTTTGTAGTTCTGGAATATCAGTAGTACGTTGGACAGCAACAATGGCTTCCACCTTCAAGGGATCAATGTGGATCCCTTGCTTTGAGATGATGAAACTGAGGAGGCATCCTTGTTCGACGCAGAATATGCACTTTTGAGGATTCAAACGGATTTTATACCGCCTGCATCTGAGGAATACAACTATGAGATGATCGATGTGAAACTCACAATGCTACAAATGAGTAGGGAGATTATCGAGATAGGGTTCCACAAAGTACTCCACGTCATGAAAAGCATATGACATGGCCCGCTGGAATGTAGCTCCAACATTTTTGAGGCCAAAAGGGAGTTTACGATAAGCAAACATACCCCAGGGGCAGATGAAAGCAGTTTAATGTTGGTTGGTCGGGTGGATCTCAATTTGATTATAACCGGAAAATCCATCCATAAACATGAAGATGATGCTCTTGGTGCAATGGTCGATGATCTGATCAATGAAGGGGGTAGAGTAGTTTTCCTTGGGACAAGCCTTGTTCAAATCCTTGTAATCGACACATACCCTAATAGTACCCTTCTTCTTGGCCACAAGGACAACATTGGAGACCCATTCTGTTAAAGGAACGGGATAGATGAATTCGGCCTTCAAAAGCTTTCAAATCTCAACTTTAGTTATCGCAGTTTTTCAAGGGTGCACTGGCTGCAATTTTTGGAGGACAGGTTTAGTGTTGGGATAGGTTTGGATCTCATTTACAAGAATGGTAGGATCGATCCCAGGCATTTACTCATAAGTCCATGCGAAGACGTCGCAGAATTGTTTGAATAAGGCCGTGTATGTGGTGATCTCATCAGGAGAACAGTTCTGGATGATGCAAATATGTTCCACGACCCAGGGCATAACCTATATGTCAATCGGAATGGTGGGCGTGATGTTTTCCAAGTTTCCTTCAATGACCGTATCGCAAGTGACGATCGGTGACTGCGGGAAAGGATCGACATCTGGTGTAAAAATGGTTGTGATAGCATTCTCCACAGAATCCAACGAGTGTAGAAAAGACGATTGATGGTGGAGGTATTCCCACGAAGGTTCGTCCTAGCTCATAATATCCATAATAGACTCATCAGAATGAAAAGTATGGAGCAGAGGATCTAGCAAGGATGACATCTATTGTAGAGAACGCGATGTAGAGGTCACGGTCGAGTGGTCCTCAGGGGCTGACTGGATATCCTCATAGGTAGCTTTAGCTGATGAGATAGGAATAGTATCTCCAATCAAATGCATGGTGGCCGGATTGGGCATGAACCATTGATCTGTAGAGTTGGAAGAAGATGGAATCATGGAGGAGATCATGTTCACCATGGAAACATGGTTAGAGGGATCTGGGGTTGGAAAGACGCCCATAAGAGATGAATCTTTTATGAGTCCAACTCCCACGCTCCCATATAGATGCAAAGATTGTCCTAACAGAAGGACATTGTTGCCAGGATGAGTAGCGGTGTCTGGTGTAAATAATTCCAATTGGTTGATGGTGACAATTTGACCTTGATGGGGGAATTGCACAATGCGGAAGATAGATGATGCGACTGCAGTCATGGCGTAAAACTAGTTACGGCCAACCAAGAGATTATAATCCAATGGGGCAGTGGCTACTTCCACGTTAATGGTAACAGTATTTCCCCCCAACTCTACTGCTAAGGATTGTAACAACCCGTGGGGTTGGAATCCACGCCCGTCGAATGCTTTCAGGGTAGTAGGGGAACGCTTTAACTCAAGAGAGCCAATGGCTCGCCAATAGGATAACGAGATGACCGAGGTGGAGTCACCTTCGTCTAACACAATACGATAGATTGTCTTACCGACAACGTTTGTGGCAGTTTGGAAAGCTAGCTGGTGGGAAAGTATTGGTTTAAAATACTCAAGTTTAAACATGATGATATTTGAGGAATCTAGGTATACAGTGCCAATAGAAGAGAGAAGAGTATTACGTTTATTGGGACAGTTCTGTAATACTTCTAGTGTCTACATGGCACAAGGAGCTTGGGCCAAGTCCTCTACAATGTTGTAGTTCTGAGCTACCCGAGTGTTAGGATTGAAAATTGCTTTTCTAATCGTTCTATTAGGAGGACGCAACACTGCATCTAATGAAGGCTTCCCAAAGGTGAAAGGACCTTGCGGTGTGGGTATATCCGAGGTAGAGGCGAAATATTTTTCAGTATTAAATCCGGTGGACTCCTTATGAGGGACTGAGTCATATGATCATGATCGAGTATTCAGGTTAGCTGTTTCACTACGCATCATGAGAACATGCGAGGTGGAGGATGTTTATCCTTGAGAAGAGGGGGTTGGGTAATCATTTGTTGTTTTTGGGTGGGGAAGGTATCATTGAGAATTGCAGGTGTGGAGTTTCCCTTAAGAAACTTCTGCACTTCGTCTCTGTGTGTGAACGCTTTGGTGAAATGGTCACCACCACACAGTAAACAAGGATACTTGACCTTCTGCTTTTTTTCGTGTCTTCGGGAGGGTTGTTTTGTCCCTGCTGATTGGAAGAATTCTTGGATTTTCCTTTTGTATTCTTCTTGCCACCGGATTTCTGAGGCGAAGCTGATTGAACAGAATTCACTTCCTCAATGGGAGTAGGAGTGGGTGACTTGGTGGTGTTTCCATCCTTTGACGAGGGTGGGGAATAACCATGGTGGCTCGACGATCCACCAGTTTGAGTAGAAAGCTTGGATTGGATGGAACCAGTAATGCCATCAGCATGAGGTCCCTGGGGCTGTTTTGCAGGGTCATAGGTAGGGCAGGGGGCGTCAGGAATGATATCATATAAAGTGTCGGATTTAGCATAGACAAGATCTAAGTATTGGGCATGAATGATAGCTTTTTCTTCAGTGAAGGCCCCACCCATGGATACATCTCTAGCTACAGTGCGTAAAAGAGACTTCGTAAACCATTTAGCTAATAATTGTTCTGGAATGGGAGCCTTAATTAGACATCGTCTCCTCCACCACTCATGAATATGATCGGATATATGAGTTGCGGTGGTCTCGCGGAGAGAAGTCAATAGGTCCGTACCAATTTCATAGCGAATGGGTAACTGGAAATGAGTCACAAATGACATAGCTAAAGAACAAAATTTAGGAAATGATTGCAATGGTAGTTCAATGTACCGGTGAGGGTCCTTTGAAATAACCTCATACGGATTGAATCATCCATCAAGGAATTGGATGATCACCTTATATGGTATGTCATCACATGGTTCTTCGGATCTTCGTCGGGCTTGCCATCAAACTTTGGAATATCGGAAGGTAACTTAACCGAAATGGGTGGCCAATTATAACCGCGTTGGATGGGATCGTTGGTCAAACGAGATAGGTATGGCATATCTAAAGTGGTCAGAAATGACATATGTTGGTTTGGTTGCGGATACTGATAGTATTGATATGGCATTTGCATACTAGTAGGACCTTGAATCGACTGATTGTAAGGTCCTCCCATAGGAAATTGGCCGTAAGCGGGTGGCCCACTTGGGTTGGGTGGTGGACCTGGTGGTGGTTCACCGCCATAATAGGGTGGTCTGTGACTGGAAGGTGGGGGCCCTCCACCGCTGGAATAAGGTGGGCCCCCGCCAAAAGTGGGGGTCCTCCTTCACCGCCGGGATAAGGAGATCCTCCGCCTCCTCCAATGGAATAACATGCCCCCCCCAAAAAAAGGTGGGGATCCTCCACCACCACTAGAATAAGGGGGTCCTCTGCCAGAATAGGGTGGGCCTCCACCAGAAGGTGGGGGTCCTCCTCCGCCGGAATAAGGTGTTCCCCCACCTCCGTCGCCGGAGTATGGTGGCCCTCTGCCGTTGGAATGAGGTGCTCCTCCGCTAGAAGGTGGAGGTCTGCCCACGCCGGAATGAGGTGGGAGTCCGCTGCCTCCAGAAGGAGGTGGAGGTGGACCAAACGGTGGTGGGGGTGGTGGGACTTGAGGAAATTTTGGTGGGGGTCCAATTGGCATAACGTTGTGATGTCCCCATGGAGTATTTGAGTTTCTGGGATAAGGTATCCCTGGAATTATGTTCCTGGAGTAGTATTGTCCTAACACAGGGTTGAAATTACCTAGATATGTATAGCTCCATAGTGATTGAGTTAGGTTGGATGGCCCCCCTCCATGATGTAATACCATGGTAGGTCCCACAACTGGTAAGGAGCTACGAACGAAATGACCAGTTGGAAGCCCTCCACTCGTATTATGGCTAGAGAACAAGGGTCTCCCTCCAGTAACGATGTTTTGACCACTCATTGATGGTTAACTTGTTAAGATTCAATATGATAAGATAGAAATCATCAGTATTACATTCCATTTCACATCCATAGCATATACAGGATCACTGAAAGAACAACAAGCACATCATAAACACAAAATACACAATTTATCCTCGGAAACCCTCATTGGGTAGAAAACCCAGCAAAGCTTCCTCAATATAGATGATCAACAATACATGTATTCCCCAAACATGAGCTCCTTCTCCTCCTATGTATATATCTCTCTCTCCTATGCACTAATCACAAGTGAGTGTAATGTGTTAAATGAGGAACAGACCTCCTCTATTTATACACAACTCCGACTTGACTTTTACACAAACTAGGTCGGTCCCAACTTAACCAATTTACATAATGATGACTGGGCCGACCCCTCTAGGGTGGTCTAATAACCCTTTGACCCACATAACACATACAGGGACGGCCCTAATAGGGAAGTCTAATAACCCAAGTTACCACATTCCGGCGGAGGAATAAACATCTCCGGATATACAATAAAGTCTTCATGGAGGAATGAAACATCTCCAGAATAATAAAGTACAAATATAATATTCTTAGAAGTTACATCTCAACACTCCCCCTTAATGAGAAAGATATTATAACAACATCTGCAGGAGCAAGGATTCATCAACTACATAATACGTGATACATCTATAAATAATTGGAAGCTTTCTTTAATCATCTTCATTAACTCAAACAGTTACTGGAACATCTTCAAGATCTTCAATACTGGAACATCAACATCTTCAGTACTGAGTCTTCATCTTTTGCAGCATCCGAACAGCTACAACAACATCGACATCTGGATCCTCTCGATCAACAACATCGTCATCTGGATCCTAATGATCAACAGCATCGTCATCTGGATCCTCACAATCAACAACATCGTCATCTGGATCCTAATGATCAACAGCATCATCATCTGGATCCTCACAATCAACAACATCATTATCTGTATCCTCGCAATCAATAGCATCGTCATCTGGATCCCCATGATCAACAGCATCGTCATCTGGATCCTCATGATCAACAGCATCATCATTTGGATCCTCATGATCAACAACATCGTAGTCTGGATCTGCACGATCAACAACATCATCATCTGGATCCTCACGATCAACAACATCATCGTCTAGATCTTCACGATCAACAGCATCATCATCTGGATCCTCACAATCAAAAGCATCGTCATCTAGATCCTCATGATTACCAGTATCATAGCAACATACCTTGCAATACACATGATCCATTTAAGACACCATAGCATGTCTAGGGACGATGCAGTCCACTCATCAACTTATACAAAGTCTAAGGACCCCGTTTTCGAAGACATATGTCTATGGATCAACTTAGGGACCGAAGTTCGAGGATGATACAATCCCCTCTCATCCACTAGGGACCACTTCTCAAAGACATCTATCTACGGATCAATTCAGGGACCAAAGTCCTGGGATGATACAATCCTCTCATCCACTCAAGACCACTTCTCGGAGACATTTTTCTACGGATCTATTCAGGGACCAAGGTCCTGGGATGATACAATAACTACAAATTGAAAATCTGACTGTAAACTACCATCCTTAAAAGAAGGATTGGAATTGCCAGAATCTAATCTTCTTGCTGAAATCTGGGACAAGTTTCTAGATTTTTCTCGAGGGAGAGACAAACTTTTAATATCTCGAAACAAAGAAGAACAACCAGGACAATCAGTATGCTGATCTTTATGATCAATACAAAAAGAGGATGAAGAGGGTGAATTAATAGACTTAAATATTTTTTGTTTTTGTGGGGTATGTTTTTCTTTACAAAATTTGTAGGATGCAGAAGGAAACTGACTATATGGTTAACCATATGTTGGTGTAGCTGAGAATCATATGGTTGCATATGTGCAGATGAACGTAATGGGGTTTTTGACCTGCGCAGTAGATACTGAGAATGGGAAACAGATCTACTAATTGCAGGTGATGGTGGAGGAAATGATTGTGCAGGAGAAAATCTAAGAGAAGTGTTACCATCGGGATGCTGGACAACACGAAGTTGTTTGGAGGAAGCATCATGGAGTTCTGGATATCTCTAAGAAAGTGGTTGGTATGTGCTATTCCAGTCGTCAGGTAAGGTTACCTAAGAAAATCCGAGTTGGAGGAGAGTAGTGTTTCCTGGACCAATAACAACTCCTTCCTAGAGTGCTCTCTTCTGCAACTTAGGATTAATTGCAGGCATAGTATTAGAAACAAACCAGATACACAGAGAACAATGCAATTGAGTAATTTGGGATTGCGGAGCCACATCAAAACCAGAAAATTGTATATATGCTTGTAAAAATTCATTGATATAGGGGTCCGTGAGAGATACCTGATATCTGGGAACCAGGGAAGACCACGCAGGGCCATTATTTAACGGACTCTGAAAGCCTCCTAACAAGGCATCTTCAAACTTGTTTAGCTTGGAATCTAACACACATGATAAATAGGAAGTATCCAATCCAAGACGGACAAGAGGATTGATACCGAACTATATTAAACCAATATGGATATATTTATATTCATGCTCCAAACCCCAAGCTATATCTTCAGATTTGATTAACGGAATCTGGTATACAGACTGACCAACATATATGGGTATATTCACAGAAGTGAAATGAAATAACTGGGCTGCACGAAACTTGAAGTTAGGAAGATCATAAATTTTATTGACATCTATTTCAAGTAATGACCAGTTAGGTTGTGGTTCATATTCCTGAGACACAACACGAGTATCATACAAAGTACCTGACTCAATTTTGTTCAAATATTTATTTATCCATAACCATCGCTTTGTGTGTTTCTCTTTCTTTGATGAAGCAGATTCAGGAAAGTAAAAACTGTTGTTGTTGGAAGAATCCATGACAGAAATAATAGAAGAGATAAACTTAAAGTTGAACCTGGAAAAAGCCAAAGAAGAACTTCTATATGTCGGAGTACCCTTGATGGTTGATCGCGCCGCGAGGGGGTGAATGCGTGTGCAAGCTCTTCAAACAAATTCAATGCTCCAGACTTTAAATATAATAACTAATCCTCTCGTCTGTTGGGGACCACTTCTCAGAGACATCTGTCTACGGATCTATTCAGGGACCTAAGTCCAGGGATGATATAATCCCTCCTCATCCACTAGGGACCACTTCTCGAAGACAACTGTCTACGGATATGTTCAGGGACCTAAGTCCAGGGATGATACAATCCCTCCTCATCCTACTAGGGACCACTTCTCGAAGACAACTGTCTACGGATCTATTCAGGGACATAAGTCCAGGGATGATACAATCCCTCTCTTCCACTAGGGACCACTTCTCAGAGGCATCTTTCTATGGATCTATTCAGGGACCTAAGTCTAGGGATGA
The DNA here is from genome assembly GCA_027924585.1 of Larix kaempferi. NCBI lineage: Eukaryota > Viridiplantae > Streptophyta > Pinopsida > Pinales > Pinaceae > Larix > Larix kaempferi. The sequence continues at coordinate 3,256,453 of BSBM01000860.1, forward strand.
TATAATCCCTCCTCGTCCACTAGGGATCACTTCTCAAAAACAACTGTCTACGGATCTGTTTAGGGACCAAAGTCCAGGGATGATATAATCCCTCCTCGTCCACTAGGGACCACTTCTCGAAGACAACTGTCTACGGATCTGTTCAGGGACCTAAGTCCAGGGATGATACAATCCCTCTCATCCACTAGGGACCACTTCTCGAAGACAACTATCTACGGATCTGTTCAGGGACCTAAGTCTAGGGATGATACAATCCCTCTCATCCACTAGGGACCACTTCCCAGAGACATCTGTCTACAGATCAATTCATGGACAGAAGTGTGGGGATGATACAATCTTCTCGTCAACTTAGACCAAGTCTTAGGACCACTTATCAACCTTATCGTTGATATCATCGACTTCATCATCGGGACAGGTAACCTCATCATCGACCTCATCATCAGAATAGGTAATCTCATCATCGATACATGTATCCTCATAATCGATACAAGTATCCACATCATCAATACAAGTATCTTCATCATCGATACAAGTGTCCACATCATCAATACAAGTATCCTCATCATCGATACAAGTATCCACATCATCAATACAAGTATCCTCATCATCGATACAATTATCCTCATTAATACAGGTATCCTTGTCATCGACCTTACCATCGATATAGGCAATCTCATCATTGATACAGGATTCCATATCGATACCAGTATCCAAATATCATCATCGACCATATCACTCCCCCTTTCGAAGAGGATCCTTCTTAACTACACCAAGCTTGTCTGGGAAATACTCAAACTTTACTTGAGAGAGAGGTTTGGTCAATACATCAACAACTTGCTCATTAGTGCTCACATACTCGAGCTTGATAGCTCTTTTATGCACCATATCCCGTATATAAAATATCGGATATCTATGTGCTTTGACTTATAATGGAACATTGGATTCTTTGTCATCTTGATACAACTTTGGTTGTCACACAGTATCATAGTGGAGTCCATCTCTAAGTCAAATAATCCTGATAACAACTTCTGAAGCCATATTGCTTCACAACTAGCAGAGCAAGCAGCTATATATTCCACTTCAGCTGTGCTCAGAGCCACACTAGACTGCTACGAGATCATGGAAGATCCCAGACAATAACATCCGCCCGATGTGCTCTTCTTGTTTGATACACTTCCTTCCCAATCAGCATTTGTGTAGCCATACAATATGAAGTCATGATCTCCAAGACAACATAGACCAAAGTCTATCGTACCCTTTAGGTACCTCATCACATGCTTTGCAACTATCAGGCGAACACGCCTAGGTTCTGCTAGGTACTGACTCAAGGTGTTCATAGGAAAGTATTTGTTAGATACATCAATGACCCAATAATCTGTTTGTATAGAGCCACATCCACTAACTCTAATGAGTAATTAGCTAACAACTTCAAGTTGGAATCCATGGGAGTGGTCATGTCTTTACATTCCAACATATCAAATCTTTTCACGATCTCCACAGCATACTTTCTCTAATTGATAAAGATTCCTTCTGGGCCTTGCCATACTTCCAGACCTAGGAAGTAATGCATCAATCCAGGATCTTTCATCTCAAATTATGTAGATAGCCTCTTCTAGCTTTCGATGATCTGTTTCTCATTCCTTGTCAGAAATAGATCATCCACATACAGTAAAAGTATGACAGTTTCATCATCCATAACCTTAAGGTAAAGGTTAGGATTAGCTTTAGTTTTGGTAAAGCCCAATCTTGTCAAGAAGCTATCAATTATGTGACTGAACATCATTCACACTGTGCATTGACTGATCTTCTGCATATCTATCTGTGTCATCTCTCATCAAATGGGTCTATTGATATGAGCCTCAAGATCATTCAAACTCTGTGGTGAGTTCCTTCTTGCATCCATGTAAGAGAAGAATGCCATATGTATATAGACACCATCTTCAACCTTGTAGCAAAGGTTGAAATCCACATCACCAATGGTGATCATTAAGCTCATCAAATGACTATCGATCCTGGGTACCCATACAGAGCTTTCTTCAATTGAATCCTGGGAGTTTTCTCGATTCGCACTTCTTCTTCAATTACACCATTAAGAGAATGGTCTTATCTATCCACTTGGAGCAAACATCTCGTCATGATCCTCTTCTTCTTTCTAAGAGAATCTTCTAGCCACAAGCATTCTATAGTATGTTTGATTTGTAAGTATTCTTGTTGAACATCCATTACTTGTTAGGCGTTCATCATTCTTCATGATCTTTCCTACAAATAAAAGTTAATTACATGATTAGTAATACTTCATAATCATCAAATCATGTTGACATTTCAATGATAACCTATTACGCATACTGATATGATTCACATAGTCATGCAACTATCTTGACTAATACTTTGGCACAACACTTTTCCATATCCTGTATGCATACAATGGTTATCTAGATGCCTTCCATCTCTACCAGAACATACTATTGAGAGCGTGCATAGCTCTCAGCATGTCAACAAAGAGGTTTCATTCTAGACAAGTGTTGATGCCTCGATAGTGCAGGTGCTGGAATGGTGTCCAAGGCAACAACAAGGGATGAAAACCCAGATTGAAAGGCTTCGAAAGACCCTACGCAAGGGCAGTTATATCCCCAGCCTATTTGGTATGGTAATCACCCACGGATATTCGGCCTACGCTAGTACTCTATGAGTTGGTTGGTTTGCTCCTTAAAAAGGAGGCTTTGAATTAATTGTGAAATTAATCCTAAATGTAATTCGAATGCAATCTAGAATTAATATGCAATCTAGAATTAATATGCAATCTAAAATGAATAGTTCTGCAACTATGAGAATAAATTCTATAATTACCGAAATAGAGACTTAAACCAAAATATTAAAGTAAAATAATAGCTAAATTAAATATTTGTTAGTAATCTATCTATCCTGGAAGCCAAGTATTTTAAAATGAAGGAAATGATTAAATGTTCAAAAAGGAATAATTGGATCATCAATGATTTTAAAAGGAATTTTAAAATATTGATATCATAAGCACATTAATTCTAACATCAGAAGTAAGAAATTATCTTCACTATACTAAAATTATTTGAACATATAATCATTTATGCAATGATTAAATATAATCAGATTAATACATAAACTACAAAAATGCCGAAAGTTGCTTTGATCCAATTATGATCTGATTTGTGCACAAAAAGAGAAATCTAATTAAATGCACATGAACAAATGAAAAATATAATTGCAGAAAAGAAATTGTATTACCATCTCAGCTTGATAAAAATACAAAGCTTCAACTTGATAATCAGAGAAACCACTTCAAGCAAAGCCTACGATCTCCAATCTCTTAAACACAAGAAATTGCTATCAAGAGAACGATAGCAGAGAAAGAAGAAATTCAGTTCTCTGTCATACAAAGATCATCTACTCCCTCTGGTAGCAGCGTTCCTCCTTCTTCCCTGTCAACAAAACATTGCAAGAAGAATACAAATGTAAGAAGAATGAAAATCCTTCCATTCTTTTGAGACCTCTTCCTCTCCTGCTCTCTAAATTTTGAGGTCAAATTTATAGTAATGGAGAGCACTGTGAAGGATAACATCAAATCCCTAGATGCCTGGTTCGTTCACTGTATGCAAAAACGTCCGGAATAAATTTCTGAACGTTCACCCCTGTTCGACAACATTTTCCTCCCAAATGGCTGACAAATTTGCAAAAGTTTCCGAGAAAGGGGTAAATAATCCCATTTGGGAAGTGACTTTTCAACCGTTTGAGTTGATTCCTCACGGTTTGCCCACAATCCTCCGTGCAAAAACATCTCTTTTACAGATTTTGTTTTTCAAATTTTATCTGCACGACAAATTAAGGTTTAGTGAAATACTATGCATTTAACATTGTAAATAACATGATATATTAAAGTCAAATAAGATTATTAATATTGTTTTTCAAAAGTATATCGAATATAATTTAAACAATAATAATGATCTTATAAACAAGCAAAGCTAATTATTCTTGGTAAAACATAATACTTTGCTTAATGAAAAATTATGGACTCTCTCCATGATTTGAAAGTATGTTTTTCTTTTTCAGGATTCAATTAAAATATACAAAACAAGGCCTTGAAAAATCTTTGTCATAAAATTATAGATTATTCCAAAATGACAAATTTTATAACATATCCAAAGCTTAGTAAAATTCAATAATCCTTCCAAAGTTGATAATTAAATGCATGGTTCCAATATTTGATATAAACCCTTTCAAGTTATAAATCAAAATGATTAGAAATAATTGTTTAATCAAATTATTCTAATCCATTAAGATGTTCTACAAACTTATTGATTCCATTAAGGTCAAATTTGTTGCCAAGATTACCGAAACATCATATGAATTTGATTAGCCCAAATTGAAGCATGTAAATGACTCAAACAAGTTCAAATAAGAATACGCAATCGTTACATACAATAATCAAAATCAAATGACAGCTGAAATGATAAAACCCAACTCAAACAAATCAAAACAAATCGATAAATATGGAAACAAACCAAATAATTATTCAAATCACGCAGTGTAATCTCAGCCGCACGATTAAAACAAATCAACAATCAAGATTAAACATGCAGAATTCGGGAGTTTTATTCTTGCAAATATGTACATCCATCCCGCAATCCACAATCTGCAATTGCGGGTTGCGAGATGCGGGATCGGAACTCATAGAAACAAATAAATCAAAATTTATGCAATCCGCATTGCGGGTTGCGGGTTGTGGGAACACAAACAACACAAAAGTAATGACCTGCCCGCAATCTGCAGTGATGGGTTGCAGGCACACAAAACACACTTATTTGACAAACCTTTCCGCATCCCGCAATCCGCAATTGCGGGTTGCGGGTTGCGGAAACACACCACACAAACTTGATTCAAATGCCTTCCATAATCCGGATCCCGCAAATTGCGGGTTGCGGGTTGCGGGAACACACAAAATCAAAACAAGAGAACAAGCTCTCCCGCAATCCGTAACTTGCGGGTTGCGGGTTATAGGATGACATATTCAAAAACCTGAAAACAAGCTCCCCCGCATCCCGCAATTGTGGGTTTGTGGTTTTACGAGATGACTTTGTGGGAAAAATCAGGGCTTCCCACAACTCGGTAAAACAACCCAAAACTCAGAATTTTTTCAAGGAAAATCATATTTAGACCAAACCAAATGTAAAGGGATATAATCATACCAAGCATGATGAAGAAACCCCATAATAATAAAAGATTCAAATCATTTACCTTTGTATTTAAGATTTTTGGGGCTCCCATGTTCAATGGAACAAGGGATCTGTTGTGCCTACAACAAATGGCGACACACAGGGACGAAGCAGTTATCTCTACATTGAAAATATAGAAGCTTTACATGTATGTGAAGGGAAAATATAAGGTTTTTAACAAGAAGAAAGCTTTCCCTAAAACATGTGTACCACATTAACAAGTCAACCTTTTATAGATTTACCCAACTGCAATTGATTTCTAACAATTAACTTTCTAACCATCACTGAAAATGAAAAGACAAGCATTGTGAAGAACCTGGAATAATTAATTAATGAAAACACACGAGATAGCAGAAATAACAGAACTCAAAATCACTTTTATATTGATCATAGGCCACTTCGAGGGGGAAACCTCCTTTGAGCAAGCTCAATACAAATAACTTCACGGTGCCTTCATAGGCCTTAACACACACTTATATACTAATTCTAGGTGCCAATACTATGAGTCAAAACCATGGGCCAATACAAACTATGGATCAACAAAACTACAAGCGACTTACAAAGCATATGCGCCAACAACAATAACAAAACTATGGATCAACAAATACTACGGGACGACTTACAAAGCATATGCGTCCAACAACAATATACTAACAAAGTAAAGAGATGGGTTCCTAACATCCCCTCCCCCTTAGAAAAAGCTTTGTCATCAAATATTTAGATGTGCAAATTGATGCAGAATCTGAAGGAGTGGTTCCCCTGTAGCATCCTCGGGTTGCATTCCGGCCCACTGACGCCTTTTGAGTTCCAAGGAGGATTGCTTGGAAGGTTGTAGATGAAGAAGGACCATATCAGCTGCGTGAAAAGTGCACTCAGAATGGTGTTGATCGGCTTGTTGTTTCAGTCAAATTCTTGCCATGTGAAGATTGTCCTGTAAAATGAGAAGAATTTGATCGTGGTTTCGAAGAACCGAGTCAATTGCCTAAACTAGGGAGCTGCTGAGCGTGTATGGAAGAAGAAATGGCGGTTCCTGTCCATAAACTGCTTCATATGGTGTCCTTTTAGATGTGGTATTGTACCACTAGAGCGCTTCTAGGAAATCCATAGAAATAGCTGTCCAAATCTGTGTAGGGATGGGCAAGGGTTCGAGCAGTCCCGAAAGGAGTGTCGTTTCACCCTTGTTGACCTGGTAAGTAACACACTCAACCACCATCTGGTGAATTTTCAATTTCAATCCCTGCCAAAAGAAGTTACATTGTTCCCATTCATAGGTTTGGAAGAACCCAGAGTGCCCTGTTGATGAAGAAGCATGGAGTTCATAGAAGAGATAGCCCTTTTGAACAGATTGAAACCAATTTGGAACGAGCAGAGAAATAGAACTGACTCATCAAATTTGCGAGAAGGAGCATCTGCCACAATATTATCCTTACCCTTCTTGTAAGTGATCGCATAGTCATAAACCATGAGTTGGGTAACCCATTTCCGGTGTGCTGGGGAGGAGACCCGTTGTTCCAGACTTTGGAGATCATTCTTGATGCATAAATAATTCCCTAATAGGGATGGTTGCCACATCTGTATTGCATGCAAAATAGCCATCATTTCCTGCTGAGATGTAGATGCGGCTAAATGCTTACCGGAAAGGTCTCGTGAAGGCGGCAAGCCCACTGGTGCAACAAAGACACCTGCAGATCAATCCAAGGAAGTAGTGGAGACCGTTGGTGGGTGCATCTGAATGGAATGGAGTTGAGCGATGACACCATGTGAATTCTTCTTAAGGATATTTTCCAGGTGATGTGAACTGATGATGTGGAGAGACCCTGGTTGTAATCCCATAAATTTGTGTTGTGCCCCATTGACTAAAAACTGCATCCAAAGTTCAGCAAAATCCCATAAGATGGGGCCAAGTGTGCGTAACCATTGAATGCCCAAAACCACATCACATCTGCCTAAGGATAAGGCAAACATGTCAAAACGCAGGTTATAATATTCCATAGAGATACGCACATTGTGACACTTCCCCTTGCAAGGTAAGGTGCCCCCATTGGCAACCATGACTTCAAATTTGGAGCAAGGATGGACAAAATAATCAGCCTGTTTGGCAATACGAGGGTCAATGAAGTTATGAGTGCTAACCAAATCAATGAGTATGGGAAGAGGGAGCTTCTTGAAGTATCCCCTGACATGCATTGTTTGTGGGGTGGTGACGTTGGTTACAGCATGGAGAGAGATCTCGGGTGGGTCGTCCTGAGATGGGGTGTCAACAGGCCGGTGTTGAATGTCGACCTGATCATCTACTATATCTGGAGCTTCTTCACCAAGTTCAGAGGTAGGCGAAGAATCCACATCCAAGAGATAAAGATTTTGGTGAACACATTTATGTCCCCAAGTAAATTTCTCATCACAATTATAACAAAGCCCTTTTTCTCGACATCCCTGCATCTCGATTTCAGACAAATGCTTGATAGGAGTTGGTCGAGGAGCTGGCAGGATGGGAGGTCATTGAGAACCCATATTTCGGAAGAGAACAAAAGTGGGTTTGGAGCATTTTTGGGTTCCAATCTTGTCTTCTGCCAACTTAGCCAAACCTAGGACTTCCATCATTGTGTTGGGACAGGACATTTTAACCTCTGACCAGATTTCATCCTTAAGACCACCGATAAAACAACTCCTGTAGAATTCATCAGACAATCCTTCTGTGTGATTGGCTAGTTTCTCAAATTCTGTCTGATACTCTCTCACTGTGCCATTTGGTGAAGTTTAGTGAGTGCTCCTGTGAATTCATCAAAAGCACTAGGACCAAATCGTGGCAAAAGGAGTTGGAAAAAATCTGTCCAGTTTGTCTTGGGATGAGCTTTGATGTACCAACAGTACCATTGAAGGGCTTCCTCTTCCAAATGAAAGGATGCAAGTGGAACTTTCTGGACATCAAAAGTATTATGCAGACTGAAATATTGTTCGGCTCGGTATATCCATCCAGTTGGATCAGTACCATTGAAGCGAGGAAAATCAAGCTTCGGCCCACGAAAATTGCTGGAAGAAGAGAACCCAGTGGCTGCAAAAGATTCTCTCTGTCGGTTATTGTTCATGGTTGAATGTTGAAGATGGAGGCTGAGAAATTTTTCATCCAGATCTTGGAGTTTGGTTTGGATGGCTGCAAGTGTTTATTCCATGGTTTTTGCTCCTGTGCGGGTGACAACCATAACCAGGAGTTTTTTTTTGGGGGGGGGGCGGGGGGGGTGGGGGGGAATGGATAGGAAAACACAAACAAAAACTAATTTACTAAAGGGAAATTTGGATTTGGGAAAAACTCGGATGGGTAATTGGGGTTTGACTAGGTTTTGGACACTTTCTGATGGACATGAAAGCAAAAAAAAGGGATTTCAGAAGTGGGGTGAAAGAATGAGAAAATTTGGTAGAGAAGGACAAAGAAGCAAAATTAGGAAAGGAACACGGTGGCAAAATTTGAAGACATTTGGGTGAAAATCGAAGGAGTTATGGCAAACACTAAAAATAGACAAATGTGGGATTTCTGGTCTTGGGAAGTGGAATTTGGGATAGGGTCTTCATGAATGAAATATGCAAAATGGAATTGCAAGGGTGTTAGTGAAGTTTCAGATAAATAGAGTTGAAACAAGGGAGATATGGCCGAAAAATAGAAATTTTTTTGTTTTTTGTTTTTTTATATTCAGGAATGGATCTGCAACGGCATGGAAGGGATTGGAAACAGATAGATCTGTGGAAGGGATCAACAACAAATGGATCTGAAATGACGCCGAATGGATAAAAAACGACTGGATCTGAAACGGCTGGAGCTGGAACGACTGGTAGAATGGATCTGAAACAGCGTGGAAGTGATCGGCAACAGTTCAACTGAAAAATAGATATGGACCCTAGGTATGTGCAGATTCCTATATGTTTAGGGGATTCACTCGACCACCAATGCTATCTGACGGCTTGCGTATTGGGGCAGTACCCCTCACTCCACGGCTCAGGTAAAACTGATAACTACTTTGCCACAAACAACAGCTCTTGGTTTATCTCACAGGTAGGAACTAGTCAATCAAGTAGGGGTCATTGACCTTTTCGCTGGCAGGTCCTCTCAATGGGCCAGCTACTTCGGGGTTCCTGTGGTACTCCTCACAATGCGTTTTAGGGCTTATGCCCGAGTACTTCCCACAATTAAGCAGATAGGGTTTATTCCCAAATCCGAAGTTGTGACAGATGCGAAAAAAAAAAAATTTGACAGAAATTTCACCCAGCAAGCCCAAGAAAATGCTCTGATACCAGATGTGAAGAACCTGCAATAATTAATTAATGAAAACACATGAGATAGCAGAAATAACAGAACTCGGAATCACTTTTATATTGATCGCAGGCCACTTCAAGGGGGCAACCTCCTTTGAGCAAGCTCAATACAAATAACTTCACAGTGCCTTCATAGGCCTCAACACACACTTATATACTAATTCTAGGCGCCAATACTATGAGTCAAAACCATGGGCCAATACAAACTATGGATCAACAAAACTACGGGAGACTTATAAAGGATATTCGCTAACAATAATAACACAAACTATGGATCAACAAATACTATGGGAGGACTTACAAAGCATATGCATCCAACAACAATATACTAACAAAGTAAAGACATGGGTTCCTAACAAGCATTGATTGACTAGATTTATAACAAAATATGTTCTTCATTGAAACACACTCCAAATGAACAATTTATGAAGACAAGAATATGTTATCTTAATGGTTTGCCCCTAATACCACACGTATGGCCTTGCCACTAGCAAGCGTTTATAGCCTTGACAAGGTTACCTTCTAACCCAATAAGTCGCTTTTATCCCATCCATTAGATAAATATGCAAATCTTGTCAATCCTTGTTAAAGATTTGCATCCTTAGGAAAAAGATAGAAACCACTGTCCTGACTTAGTGATCAGATTATGACAATGTCATTCACGCCAACTTATAGATAATGATCGGGCTGGCTTGTGATGAGACCCCCCGTCTTGCAACCATTTTTGTGGCTACAAGCCAGTATCATGGCTTGGTGACCAGATATTGATAAAGTCATTCCATAAGAAGGTATGATCATGAAAGGGTCAGCTTATAGTAAGACCTTCTTTTTCCCAACTTACTCCTAGAGATGTTAAAGAAGAGGATTGGGCTATGTTTAAAGTTAATCTCATAAGAGATTACTTAATGGATGGTGAATCCACTATTCTCATTAAGAGAATGGGATGGCGTTAAGAGGTTTTAGATGACAACAATGCAAACCTCACTCATTTTCTCCTAAAGAAGGATCCAATTAGAACATAACTGCAGAATCTAGTAAAAAATAACTTAGTGTATTGATTGTGATAATCAAAAGGAAAATGATAATCAATGCAGCTAAGTTTATGTATGAAGGTAAAGCTTGGAAGGTGTTCCACCATGGAAAATAGATAGTCTCTTCTTGAAAATCACCTTGAAAATATTTATGCACATACAAGACTTCAAAAGGATGTAGGCTGGGAATAAGTGACTTGCCCCAGAGTATCATGAACTAAGGGTCAACAATCCCTCATCAATCAATTTATTGAAAATGTTTGATAAATAAAACATGATTCAAACTAAAAAAATGGTAGAATAATCGAAATCAATTTTTCAATAATTAACATTTCAATCTCTCGCCCCAATGCAAATGATTATCAAACTAAGAAATCCAAGTCTAATAATACAATTTGAAAATGAAACAAAAAGTGATCTAATCAAAACAAAATCAAAGCAAATAATGATTTGAAATTATGACTAACATCTTATGTGGAAAAAACATGGATTAAAGATTTTTGAAGTCGAAAAGAATTTTTTATTGTACAGGGGTGATAAATAGTAAATTGATTGTACCAATTCATAAATTGTACATAATTATTAGAATTGATTACAGTAGTATTTGTATAAGAACCCCTTAAATATAATTACAAATTCTTTTACTTTAAAGATTCAATTGATAATATTATGAACCACATGAGATATTAAGCTAATTGAAGCCATTTTATTTAAAGGAAACTAAATTAAAAGAAATGTAAAATAATTGTAAGAATAGGCCTTAAAAAATTGTCTTATGCGAACAAAAGTGGAATTTGTTGTTGTATTTGTAGAACCAAAGGAATTTGTTATTGTAAAGAGAGTAACTACATCAATTCATAATATGAAAGATGTATTGAATTGATTATAATAAAACTCTTAAAATAAATTTATTCTCCTTCAATTGAAAAATTATGATCAACATTGTTATTTGTCACATAAAGTTATTTAAGATAGTGAGGCCTTTCTTTATTAAAGATTATGTACAGAAAGAAATAAAATGAAATAATGCTAAACTAAATTGTGTGCGATTTGCGACAACAAAATGTGTAAAAACCTGCATATCCAGGAAAAATCAAAATTCGTGTGTGATGGAGATATTCTAATTTTAATTACCTTGTCTCATGTCAAAATATTTTTGCTCTTAAAACTTGGAAGATAATTAATTCAACACATTCCATGACAAGATCATTATAATTTTAAAATATGTAAATTAATCATGGATTCCTTGAACCAATAAAATAATAAGCGAGAGCATGAATAATAGAAAGTGAAAAAGGATAAAGATACTTCCCTGAATGCGTCTGAAGAAACATTGTTTCCAACTTTGACTTGGCTTGCGGTCGCAAATACTTTATTGAAGAAAACCAAAACAGTAATCTAATTATTAAAGAAATTATCAAAACTAATATATTCTACACCTACTCCTATACTACTCTAAAAATAAAACAAAACTAAGTATAATTGGATTTCCAATGCAACCATGAAAGCATGAAAACCTGCAAAAAGGAAGAAGTGAATAATCATAAGGCATGATATGAATGCTTGAAAGTAAAAATGGAAAAAGAATGCATTAAAGGAAATAAGATGAGATTTATGTACAAATAAAGAGAATGGAGCCTTACCATAATCATGAAATCTTGCTAAGAAATATTTCTCAATCCAATCAACAACCCATTCATGGTATGTACAATGAAAATCATAAGAATGACAAAAAGATTTGGAAAGATTTATGCGATGAAATGGATTATTCGAAAGAGAATCAACATTAATATTACAAGAACTCAGAACTTCTTCTTTAACAATTTTCTCCTTAGAAATATTTCCTTGAACAAGATCAGCAAAATCAAATCCAATTGGTTCTAAATTATCATTGTAAAAATCATCATAAATTGGTTGATTTAATTGGAAATTCTCATAGGGATCAAATTGTCATTGAGTATTTACTCGAGAAGAACTAAAGATATCAGATGTTGTAAGTGTGGAACTAGTATCATTAACATCCTGATAAGAACCTTTTCCATCAAGTAATTGATTGTAAGAAGAAAATGTTTCTTCATTGAGTGATGAATCATAAAAGGAAGAATTCTGAAAATCAGAAATAGTATTCATTTCCAGCAAAGAAGAATGACAAGAAGACATAGGTTGATGATAAAGATAAGAATCTTCTTGATCTTCTTCATGCATTTCATAATTAACTAGTACCTCTTTAAGAATTAACAATGGAGGATTATAATCTGAAATATATGATTGAGTGTCATTGTTATCAAATAGATCAGGATACACAAAAAAATATGAAGAGGAAATAAGTGCATGAAATTCATCTCTTTGTAGAATATTTTCAGATCGAGATTCCTTAAGAAGGATTTTATCTTCAAAAGAGATATGTATGAAAGGTTTCAAATCAGAATCTGTTTCTTCTTCTAATGTAGTATCATCATTTTGTGAAATATGCTCTCCTATAGAATCACTTCGATCAGAAAATGGTAGTTGGAAAAACATATCACAAATTTCAGAACAACTAGTTGATTCAAGATATATTAAAGGATTAACAAGATAATAAATATCAGAATCTTGAAGCTCTTTAATTATGCTAGAAGAAGATTGTTTCATATTATGATCAGAACTATTCTCTTTTACTTTAGAAGAATCTTCAATAGAAAAATGATCTCCTTCATGATTTGTCAAACTCTGAATTTCATGTGAAATAGACATGGGCACGTCAACATTTAATTCGTTTGAATCATCATATTGATTATGATCCATATCTAAGAAAGAGAAGGAATTCATTTCTACAATTTTTAAATCCTTAGATTCTTCATATAAATCTAAACCGAGAGGTTGATGATCATCATTGTATAATTCAGATTTATCATCTACTAATTTATCATATTCATGTAAAACAGAACGAGTGTGCTGAAACCATTCAAATATTACAGGATGACCTATTAAAGGGAATCTACAATAGAGATTAAAATTTCTAATTGCAAAATCTTCTAGTAATTCACCCTCTTTTGAAGTGAGTTGTTTCCATTCATTGCATAATCTAACAAAGTCGTAATGTCCAAAAGAAAGTATGAAAAGATCTGCAAAATGTTCGAAAGTATGAAAAGATCTGCAAAATGTTCAAAAGAATGAACAGAGGCACAAGGTAAGGTTACACAGCACTCTTTGACTCATCCTTCGAATGCGAAGGCTAACAATCTGCAAAAAACATCTTGATCCAAAATTTTGTTAAGGAGACAATTCTGAAAAAATTGAAAAACATGTTCTTATGCTAAGCTTTATCCTTCACCATCGAATTTTTCTTCTATCAGATCCTTCAAAACATCTGTTGGAAATTGAAAACTAATTTTTCTAGAAAAACAACTAAATATAGATTCTTGAGCAGAAAAAGAACTATATACAAACTTTTGGGACGGAGTCATTATAAAATAATCTGATTAAAATAAATAGCTCAAATGACCTTACATGTCGGATGGCCCTCCTTCTCGCACCATTTGTTGATGCCTCAGTTGTGCAGGTGCTAGAATGGTGTCCAAGGCAACAATAGGGGATGAAAACCCAGACTGAAAGGCTTCAAAAGACCCTACGCAAGGGCAGTTCTATCCCCAGCCTGTTTGGTATGGTAATCACCCACAGATATTCGTCCTCCGCTGGCACTCTATGAGTTGGTGAGTTTGCTCCTTAAAAAGGAGGCTTTGAATTAATTGTGAAATTAATCCTAAATGTAATTCGAATGCAATCTAAAATGAATAGTTATGCAACTATGAGAATAAATTCTAGAATTACAGAAATAGAGACTTAAACCAAAACGTTAAAGTAAAATAATAGCTAAATTAAATATTTGTTAGTAATCTATCTATCCCGGGAGCCAAGTATTTTAAAATGAAGGAAATGATTAAATGTTCAAAAAGGAATAATTGGATCATCAATGATTTTAAAAGAAATTTTAAAATATTGATATCATAAGCACATTAATTCTAACATGAGAAGTAAGAAATTATCTTCACTATGCTAAAATTATTTGAACATATAATCATTTATGCAATGATTAAATATAATCAGATTAATACATAAACTACAGAAATGCAGAAATTTGCTTTAATCCGATTATGATCTGATCTTTGCAGAAAAAGAGAAATCCGATTAAATGCACATGAACAAATGAAAAATATAATTGCAGAAAAGAAATTGTATTACCATCTCAGCTTGATAAAAATACAAAGCTTCAACTTGATAATCAGATAAGCCACTTCAAGTAGAGCCTACGATCTCCAATCTCTTAAACACAAGAAATTGCTATCAAGAGAATGATAGCAGAGAAAGAAGAAATTCAGTTCTCTGTCATACAAATATCATCTACTCCCTCTGGTAGCAGCGTTCCTCCTTGTTCCCTATCAATAAAAATTGCAAGAAGAATACAAATGTAGGAAGAATGAAAATCCTTCCATTCTTTTGAGATCCTCAACAGATCCTAGCTCTTAATCATGCATTCAAGATTATTTATCTAACTACAAAACTCTTAAACTCTTATGTGAAGAATGCAAGATTAAGAGGGAAGACAAACAATGCATTTATCATATTCTTTCCAAACTTGGACCTGCATATTCTGTTTGTATATCTACATTTTACTCCATGAAAGAATCCTTGAATGTAGCTAGATATCAAGAGCCTAGTCTTGAATCCTTTTGTGATTCCTTGATTAGAGAGCAAGATAAGCTCATCCATCTTGAAATAATTAACAATGTAGATACATCTGGGAAATCCTTATTGTCCCATCAGAAATAAAAGTCCAAGCCTCCCAAGAAACAAAATTTTCGCAATAATAAGTCAAACAAGGGTCCAAAACCCTCTCAGTCAGCTCCTTCTTTAAAAAATGACAGAGGATCCAAGCCAAAAGGAAAGAAGACTGAAGGTCATTGCAACTATTGCAGGGAAGATAATCATGATGAATCTAAGTGTTTCAAGAAGATGGTAGCCTTGGAAGCAGTAATGAAGAAGCACCACATCAGCCTAGATTCGCCTTCAGAATCTACCTCTCATGGACATGCACTTTGTGCTTCTGGTTATTCTTATAATGCATCTTCTTCTTCTACTTCAAATGAATGGCTCATTGATTATGTAGCATCTTATCATATGGCTAAGGATCAAGCCATCTTTTCTACTATGCATGAATGTAACACCAAACAAATATTTGTTGGTGATGATAGATCTCTAAGTGTTGTAGGAGCTCGAACAGTTCCAGTATATAATGGTCATTTCAGTGATGTACAGTGTTCTAAGAATTTCCTGCAATTTTTTATCAGTCTCTCAAATCACTCATTCTGGTGAAGATAAAACTGTGACGTTTACACCTCACCAAGTTATAATCAAGGATTTTAAAGATCCTCAACAGATCCTAGCTACCGGAATTGTTGATGATATTACTACGTTGTACAAATTTAAAAACTTTGGGTCATCACCTTTTCCTTCAGTTTTTGTTGTCCATAGTGATAACTTGAGCAAACTTTGGCATGAGCGATTTGGTCACTTAAATTATCGCTCATTGCAACAACTATGTAAAGACAATACGGTGACAGGTCTTCCGATGGTATCTTTCATGGATGGTGTTTGTTCCGGTTGTGTACTCGGAAAACATCATCGGGACAATTTTGACAAACGTGCCTCTTGGCATGCCTCAATTCCCTTGGAGCTTGTGCATAGTGACTTGTGTGGTCCTCTTCCATCTGCTTCCTTTTCTGGTTTAAAATATTTCTTAAATTTCATTGATGATTACACTAGACGCAATTGGGTTTATTTCCTAAAACTTAAGAGCGAAGTATTTAACATGTTCTTGGCCTACAAGGCCCTCGTTGAAAAACAATCTGGTCATCAAATTATTAAGTTAAGATCTGACAATGGAGGAGAATATGTTAACAAAAATTTCACTACTTTCTGCACTGAACAAGGAATCTAACAACAACACACTATTCCATATACACCACAAAAAAATGGTGTAGCTGAACGGAAGAACCACACTTTAAAAGAAATGGCTAATTGTATGATCCAATCTAAGGAACTAAGTCTTCAATTTTGGGCTGAAGCCATTAATTGTGCAAATTACATAGTCAATCGCACCCCCACTAAAGCATTACAAGGTATCACACTAGAAGAAGCATGGAGTAAAACTAAACCTGATGTAAGTCACTTCCGTGTGTTTGTTAGTGAAGCATGGGCTCACATTCCGGATGAAAAACGAAAAGCATTGCAGCCTAAAAGTGAAAAGTGCATATTTGTTGGATATTCTGAAGATGTAAAATGTTATAGACTTCTTCAACCACATTCTCATGATATAATCATTAGAAGAGATGTTAAATTTGATGAAAATATCTTGGCCTGCAAGCCTAACTCAGCGATTGTACCATCTTTGGCCTGCAAGCCTAACTCAGCGATTGTGCCATATTTGGCCTACGAGCCTGATTCGGTGATTGTGCATTCTTCTTCTTCTTCCAACTTCCTTGACATGTTTCCAACTCCATTTTTTGATGATGACAGTGAGGATGAAAATCCACCTCCGCATGCTCGTGTTCCCCTAGTTTCACCAACACAAGTGCTTCCTCGATGGGTCCGTTCAACATGTGAAGCAGTTGGTGATCTTGTCGGTGATCCTAGCGATCAACATCGAACACGTTCTCAGTTTCAGTGAGCCTCTTCTCTTTTGGCTCAAGTTTCCGAGAATCATGATCCATAAAATTTTGCAGAAGCTTCAGGAAATCCAGATTGGGATGCAGCTATGGATTAAGAATACCGTTCCTTAATGGCGAACGATACTTGGGATCTTGTACCTCTTCCAAAAGGAAGAAAACTTGTCAGGTGTAAATGGGTCTACATAACTAATTATGCATCAGATGGAAGTGTTGAAAGACTTAATGCAAGATTAGTTGCCAAAGGTTTTTCCCAAGTTGAAGGGATTGACTACAATGAAACCTTTGCTCCTGACGCCAAAATGAACTCCATCCGCCTTGTTCTTTCCTTTCCAGCCTTACATAACTGGGAATTCCATCAAATGGATTTCAAGTCTTCCTTCTTACATGGTGATTTACATGAGGAAATTTACATGGAACAACCTCCTGAATATGTTCAGAATAACTCTAGCCTTGTATGTTGCCTTAAGAAATCCTTATATGGACTTAAGCAAGCTCCTAGAGCTTGGTATGCCAAAATTGATAGCTTTCTTTTTTACACTGGTTTTTCTAGATGCCATTCTGACCCCAATGTCTATACCAAGAAAGTAGGAAACTATCTCATCATACTTGTTCTATATGTTGATGACCTTATTCTTACTAGTAGTGAACCTAAGCTTATAACCCATGTGAAATCCAGTCTTAAGAAAAATTTTGAAATGTCAAACTTAGGACATTTTCATTATTTTCTTGGTCTCCAAGTCCTGTAAACCAAAGAAGGAATCTTTCTTTCTCAGTCTAAGTATGCTTGTGACCTTCTTTGTCGCTTTCACATGGAAGATTGTACAGCTGCCCCTTCTCCCTTCCAGTCTAGAGTCAAACTTTCTGCCACTTGTACTTCACCTGAAGTAGATGTCACCTTGTATCGTCAACTTGTTGGTAGTCTCTTATACTTGACTCATTCCCATCCTGACCTTTCCTTTGTCGTTGGTCGTGTTTCCCGTTATATGCAAACACCTCATGAAAGTCACTAGAAAGCAGCTAAAAGAATACTTCGATATATTTGAGGTACAATTCAGTTTGGGATTCATTACAATACAAGGGGGAAACCTTTTTTGGTTGGTTTCACTGACTCAGATTGGGCCGACGATCCTGATGAGCGAAAGTCTACAGCAGGTTATTTTTTTAGTCTGGGATGTGGACCTATCACTTGGGATTGTAAGAAACAACAAGCTCTTGCTCTTTCTTCAGCAGAGGAAGAATATCGAGCCGCAATTAATGCCAGTCAGGAAGATTTATGGCTTCAACAGATCCTTTCGGAGTTTATATTCGATCAGCAACAGCCTACTCCACTTTGGTGCGACAATCAAAGTGCCATCAATATTTCCAAAGACCCAGTCCTACATCAACGCAGCAAACACATTGAGCTACATATGCACTTCATCAGAAATCTTGTTCATGATCGTGTTCTTGAAGTGCGCTTTTGTCCTACAGATGATCAAGTTTCAGACATCTTCGCCAAGTCTCTTACAAAAGCGAAGTTTTCTAAACTTCGATCTACGTTAAGAGTTTAGGAATTTGTCATTAAGGGGGGATAGGCTCTAATGCCTCCTTCCTTCTCCTAATAGTGTCACTTTTGTAAATCCTTCAATCCTATCCTAAGTTGTTCTTAAGGGGGGATGTTAGGATATTTAGACACTTAGGAGTTAGTTAAGATCAACTTGTGTAATATATCTGTTAGGAAAAGTGTGTTTCTTTAGTATGCATTTGTAAATATTTAATCCGACGGTCACGATATGTTCTAGACATAGAGTGATCCGACGGATCAACTTCTCTTAGATCATACCTAACCTTGATCCATGGCTTAACACCTGATTGGTCCATGATCTCTATTTAAAGAGCATGGAGGGTCATTGTCTAGTTGATTGATTATGAGAAGCTCATTTGTAACTTTCTTTCTTTGCATAATAAATTGCTCCGTAGAAGCTATTTGGCCGGGGTCGTGGAGTGTTTCCCTCTTGAGGGTTTAAACCACATCAAAACATCGGTGTATCGATCTGTGATCTATTTGTGTGAAGTGGTTTCTCTAGGTGTTCGGTCTTTTGGGAGTACCCTGTGTACATGAACAGCGGGAACGCAAACAACACAAAAAAGTAATGATCTCCCCGCAATCCACAGTGGCGGGTTGCAGGCACGCAAAACGCACTTATTTGACAAACCTTTCCACATCCCATAATCCGCAATTGCGGGTTGCAGAAACACACCACGCAAAATTTATTCAAACGCCTTCCGCAATCCACATCCCAAAAATTGCGGGTTGCAGGTTGCAGGAACACACAAAATCAAAACAAGAGAACAAGCTCTCCCGCAATCCACAACTTGCGGGTTGCGGGTTATGGGATGACATATTCAAAAACGTGAAAACAAGCTCCCCCACATCCCGCAATTTTGGGTTTGCAGTTTTGCAGGATGACTTTGTGGGAAAAATCAGGGCTTCCCACAACTCGGTAAAACAGTCCAAAACTCAGAAATTTTTTCTAGGAAAATCCTATTTACACCAAACCAAATGTAAAGGGATATAATCATACCAAGCATGATGAAGAAACCCCATAATAATAAAAGATTCAAATCATTTACCTTTGTATTTAAGATTTTTGGGGCTCTCATGTTCAATGGAACAAGGGATCTGTTGTGCCTACAACAACAAGCAACAATGGAATGTTTGTCCAACTTACCCATCATATGCATATTAGTAGTATATTGTTCAATGCTATACTATGCATGATACATTCTAGGAATACAAATATGCATGAGCAATATCATTAACTATTCATAGATTCAAGAAGTAATTCAAATAACAACTCAAATACTTATCTTTTATGTTTGTGTGGTTGTCTCCCGCTTGATCTCTAATTTCCCTTTATGATAGCATCATGATTATATGTCTTTGAACTTCTATCCATCCTGGACCACTATGCATGCTTAAGTGTGCACTAGTGTCATCCTCATGATCTCATACATAATCATACATTCATTAGTATAATCTCAATACTATCAAAACATTATGATTCTAAATAATCTTAAGTATGCATGGTGATGATCATTTCATACATAGGTATACTTACCTAAGATCCTAACACAAAGTAGGATTCTATCTTGATATAGGAACAACATACCTGGATTATCATGCTTGGTTATGTCTAACATATCCAAACAATATCTTCTTTGGTCTCTTCAATGATTTAGAGACCTTGTGCTAGAACCTGCATATCTCATAGGTTAAGCATAGTAGAACAAAGTCATTCATACCTCATACATGGAGCTTCTATGTGGTCAAAGACTATGGATGAGTCTTTGTCTCCATGTCATCATGGTCATAGAACTCGATTTGTCTTTCTTGATGTACCTTTCATGTTAGCATGCAACATTACCCTCATACAACACCACAAGTGCATTAGTACAATCATAAGTGTCATAAACCTAATCAATGAATGTATTCTATCATTCACATGCTTTCATTATCAAACAATCATAATTGTACTAACCTCAATAACATGAAGACAAACCTATTATGAACTTAATCAAGAATCAGATTTCAAAACATACCTGTGTCTTCTTAAGTCATACCTGACGAGTAGTCTTCTCTATAGGGGTAAAACCTTAACCATACAAGGTAGATCACTTGTAAACATCTTATAAATGTTCATGGTGCTAGGATGATAGAATATCAACGCCATTTAAACCTTCTTCATTTCTACCCTATGAGTCTCCCAACTTTGCTAGGGTTTCTTCTTACTTGGAAACCCTAATTTTCAACCTCCTTCCTCCTACATCATTTTGATGGAGGATCAATATTTATGATGAATGGATTCCAAATCCATTATCAAAGATTCCAATGTTGTATCAAGTGTCTCCAACATTGTATTAGATCCTTCCAGACATGAGAGCTAAAAACCCTAAGTGAGAGCTTCTTCCTCCTCATCTTAGATTTCCTCCGTTTAGCCATATCAGATGGGCCATATTGTTTCTGGTGCAACTATGAAATTTTGGATATGTAGGGTCTGATAATTCATACTACGATAGCCTGAATTGTCATATTTCCAACCCCATAGGTCTGACTTCAAATGGATTTTCTGAGAGAGAGTTCTGCCAAATGTCGCAACATGACCTATTTATGGGATGAAACAGTATAGCGAACTTGTACAGAGCGCCACATGTCGTTGTTTCATATTCAAACTACAGTCCGTTCCCTTCCTGTCACTTTTTACAAAATTTCATTTGGAGCTTCCTAGCCCGAGGTATGACCTTTTTTCTGAGGTCACCTATTTATGACTGATATCTAGAAGAGGCCAAAACCCTAACTTGTACGGATCATAAATCACAAAGTACAACGAATATGAGGTTTTCCTTTGGAAACAAGGTACCGAGGGATGTTATCTATGACCTATAGAAGTTTCAGATCCTGAACCTTCTCCAAAATGGATTTATAGCGAAAGTGCCACGATGACTGGTTTTTGCTATACAAAACCCTAACTTGCAAATTGTCGCAAGTGAGACAAGTGTTGTAAGTGCCATGCATTTACTTCCTTCAGGATAGCTCTGATACCATGTTAATATTCAATATGATAAGACAGAAAATATTAGTATTACATTCCATTTCACAACCATAGCATATATAGGATCACTGAAAGAACAACAAGCACATCATAAACACAAGAGACACAATTTATCCTGGGAAACCCTCATGGGGTAGAAAACCCAACAAAGATTCCTCAATATAGATTATCAACAATACAAGATGTATTCCCCAAAAATGAGTTCCTTCTCCTCCTATGAAGATCTATCTCTCTCCTATGCGCCAATCAGAAGTGAGTGTAATGTGTTAAATGAGGAACACACCTCCTCTATTTATACACAACTCCGACTTGACTTTTACACAAACTAGGTCGGCCCCAACTTAACCAATTTACATAATGCTGACTAGGCCGAACCCTCTAGGGTGGTCTAATAACCTTTTGACCCACATAACACATACAGGGCCGACCCCACTAGGGAATTCTAATAACCCAAGTTACCACATTCCGACGGAGGAATAAACATCTCCGGATATACAATAAAGTCTTCACGAAGGAATGAAACATCTCCGGAATAATAAAGTACAAATATAATATTCTTAGAAGTTACAATATCTCAACATGACTTGTAGTAGTTTGATGGTTACTTACTAGTGGAGGAACACTACTAGTGGTGAAATTAAGGGGTAAAGAGTATCCTCCCCTCGAATTTTGGGGTGGGGGAGGTGGGGGTAGCGTTCCAGTAGTAGTATGAGGGTTGCTTGAAAATTGTCCTTCAACGTTTTGAGTCACGCGGGATATGGAACTGGTCTCATGATTAAGAGGTGTACTCGTAGTAAATGAAGGTTGACCAGGTTCATAGGTGGTCACGTTATGTATAGGTGTTTCTGGTGAAGTCAAGGATAGAGAACGAACTAGGGTATGTTGAGACTTGGGCACTTCCTAGTTTCAACTCCCTCATGAGAGACTATGTTGTCTGAGTTCATCGCTGGTTGTACGTAGTCAGTTGAGGCTGTCCTAGAAGGGTGCCAAAAACTCATCATTGGGAACCCAATAAGGTGGTGTGGTTCCTGCAAACGGAAGTGTGGAAAAATGAGTCGATTGTTTCCCTAGAGTGGTTTCCCAAAAGGATGCAGATGGACGAAAAGCTGTGGACACAGTGTCATCCTGGGGTTGATTGTACTATTCTATAGCCCTAGGTTCTGCTTCCATCGAATGGTGGAAATATGTGTGTCGTGAAGTAGACGATTCCATGGTCACGGACCTTGAAGGATTAGTGATTGGTGGACTCAAGGGAAGAGAAAATTTCACTCCCGAATCCATTGTGGATTTTTCTTCTTCAAGTGACATGACAGTAACTAGCTGATCCATGTTTTCCCTTGAACGTACCTCCATATTAAGGGGATATTCGGGTGTCAAGTTTAAAAGTCTACGGGACCTTCTCAAAGGTTGTTCATCCAGAATGGCCGAAGCAGAATTTCTCCTAAGTGTCTTCTATGCAAAAAGAAAAGCAATCCAAAAATACACAAACTAAGGCCACAAGAAAAATTATGTGACAAGTGTGGATTCAAAATTCTGGAACCTCATAGGATTGTCAAGGCTTAGCAACACGCGATATATCCCAGGGTCAAACAGTTATACTGGACCCAATTTTTGAGAGCACTAACCAAGGAGGATTAGGACCATATCCATGATCGTATAACCCAACTACCTAGAAGCACGTGCGTAGTAGCTCCTTGAGTGTTGTTCTCGGTGTATTGCTCTGCCAAGATGGCCAACTGGTTAACTTGATTGGTTTAAGGAAGCCTAGGAGAGTCTCCTAATATACTCAAGGTACAAGTGAGAAAATATATAGTGGTATTGTCTAATGCACAACCATACGACAAGAGCCTTCTGATATACTACTGAGTATGTGAAGTGCCTTTCGATATACCCAAGGGTACGTGAAAGAGATTTCGATATACCGGTTGGTATGTGGAAGAACTACAGTCCCCCGGGATGCAGTGCATGCAAATAATGATAGCTGCCACATTTTACGACGACAAAACACGTCACTAACTTATCACACAAGTTACTAGTAAATTTTAACCTAACGCTACCAATTAATTTTATCTTACACAGTTAGGTGAATGCATGAGGTGTAGACAGGAATTTAAAAATAATGCAATCCTAGCTACATGAAGGTGCACATTTTCCTTTTCTTTCGATGAAGTCTATCTAAGGTAAAGAGAAATTTTGTTTTCCAATGGTCTCAACAAAATAAGAAATCCCAAAAAGTTCAAAAATCTACCAAAGATGATTGAAAGCACTCTTTTCGTTTTTTCCAACAAAACACAAAAATAACAACACAACAAATCAAAACTTTTTTCCTTTTTTATCTTTTCAAGCTAGAATAAATCTAAGTAATGATGAAAAGGAGGATTTTTGCTTAGAATGTACTAACTCTCAATTTCCGCAATGATGAGCTAAAAAGCACAACAAGAGTAAAAGTGCATAGAACGTTTCAAATTTGAGATACTTTGCAAGAGCTTGAATTCACTTGATTTTTTCAAAGAGATGAAAGACTCATAACTAAGAAAAATATAATCAACCGATTTCCTTTTCAAACTTATCAAAGATTGGTAAAGAACGAATTCCAAAGAACAAAACAATTCTATAACAATTTCCACATGAACCTAAAAATAGACAAAATGAAGCACTTTCGATTTTTCAATGCATATATCAAAACAAAATCTGATAATAGTGATGCCTTGCCAATGTAATAGTAGAAAACAAGAGATTGATTGCAACACTCTAATGACTCAGAAAACTCTCAAAGAAAAGTGACAAGCACCCGAATGGACTCAAAGACACTCGAATCACTCAAAATAGATCAAATGAAACCAAAACTAAATGGCTAAGTGCAAGAAGGGTTTGGAATCATATCTAACACAATGAATGGACTTGGTAAGGTGATCAAGGAATGCAAGATCGAGTGGATGAATGTGGGGGATTGAAATTTCTCACCACCACCAAATCTCTGACTTGACCAAATGGAACCCAAAAATCAACAAAAGCAAATCCAAACACAAGAAAGTAGAGTAAACAGGTATGTGACTGGAATATGCAGTACATAGAGGCTTGTTAATCATATCAAAGAAAAATTTGGAGAGGATTTTGTACCAAGCACCAAGCTTAAAGGGTTGGTGCACTCTATCAATCTACACTAGGGCGCCTGAAGCACTTTGTCCACAAGGAAAATGTGCTAGTGGTGCAGGCTGTATGAAAGGCAATAGCACCAGTGGCACAATTTTCACATAGGGAACAAGTGCCAGATATGCATTGGTGCACAGGATGCACAGCCCAGGTGCGTCGGGCTAATAATCAATAGAAAAAATAAAAAGATCTCCAAAAAATGGAAAACAAATGACCTGGTACTG
Organism: Larix kaempferi; assembly: GCA_027924585.1. Classification (NCBI taxonomy): domain Eukaryota; kingdom Viridiplantae; phylum Streptophyta; class Pinopsida; order Pinales; family Pinaceae; genus Larix; species Larix kaempferi. The sequence continues at coordinate 3,281,708 of BSBM01000860.1, forward strand.
ATCCCAAGAGAACCAAGGCAAGCCAACAGACTCTCTAATGACAAGATCTGATGGTGGGAGGGGTTCGGGAGGATAAGAAATGTATCACTAAGAAATCAATGGACTCACACTCAAACTGAAATCAAAGCTAAAGTATCCCCAGTATGGTCGCCAGATTTGTTTTCGGACAATATACCTAAGCGGACTTAAAGGCTAGATCTCCCTAGTCCAACTCGATCTAGAACAAATAAGTACAGAATATAATCAACTTCCCTACATCAATTGAAGTGCAAAGTAACAAGTAGATCTCTTACCTGGGATTTGCAATTTCCTTTGCTCCTTGCTTGATACAATACTCTAGAACCTTCATATCTGCAGCTGCAAATCCCTGTTGAACAAGTAGACACAAAGAAGCAGTAAAAGCATATATTTCATATGATTGATCTAAGCTAACAGTTAAGGAAGTAAGCTCTAAACATTAACAACACAATAATGTATATGGGAATATATTGTATTAACTCTAATAAAGGAGAGTACAATAAGAGAGAACATTACAACCTATGCCTTAACGTCGCAACCTTCCTTCCAACAAGCCAAACCAAGCCTCCAAGGATGATGTAATCCTCCCAAAGATGAATAAGGGTCACCTAAGATGATTCCATCAACATGAGAGTGCTATAGACCTTCCTCCCTTTCTAATGGGGAGGATCTTCATATTTATAAGACCAAAGGGATAGAGTGGGTTGAGAATTAATGGGAGAAGTCTAAGGGATCCCCCCTTGAGGTTAGGGAACCGAAGGACAGCTCACCTATCAATTAGGGATAGACTTCCACCTCACCATGCTTCGATAAGTTGCTCAAAACTCTTGTTTATCCAATTTAACCAACCCTGGCGCACTCTGCATGAAGGAAACTGGCGCCAGGAAGGGGGCAGTGCAAGTTGCATGAGGGAAACCTGAGCCACTGGCACATTATTTCAGATGGAATTATCCACCAGGCATGTTCTGGCACTAGTTGTTGGAAGACAACCTGCGCCAATGCAACTAGAAAATGTGGACACAAGGGTCAACAACTTGCTCTGGGTGTTTTTGGTTAAGGAAACTTCAAGCATTGAGGCATGAAGTTGACACAAGACTCATGATGACAAGATTTACGTGTAACAATTCTAGAACTATAAATATCATATCCTTATAATAAATGACATCATTAAGGATCTTATAAGCATCATCATGAATTAATCCATCAAATAAATCACAAGCAAACTGATTCTTCATATATTCTACTCCAAGTTGTGTTTTCCAATCATCTTGAAATTTGAACAATGCAAGTGTGGGTTTTCTAGAAAGTGCATCAACTACAATGTTCATCTTACCCTTCTTATACTCAATATCAAAGTCAAATGCTTGGACCTTGCTTACCCACTTCTGTTTCCTATCATTCAACTCCTTTTGGGTTAAGAAGTGCCTCAAACTGTTGTGGTTAGTTTTTGTGGTGTACCTGCAATAATTAATTAATGCAAATACACGAGATATCAGAAATAATAGAACAGAATCGCTTTTATATTGATCACGGGCCACTTCGAGGGGGCAACCTCCTTTGAGAAAGCTCAATACAATTAACTTCACGGTGCCTTCAATGACCTCAACACACACTTATATACTAAGTCTATGCCCAATACTATGAGTCAAAACCATGGGACATATAATACTACAGGACGACTTACAAAGCATATGCGTCCAATACTATGGGCTAATATAAACTACGGATCAACAAATACTACGGGACGACTTACAAAGCATATGCATCCAACAACAATATACTAACATAGTAAAGAGAAGGGTTGACATAGGTTCCTAACATCCCCTCTCCCTTAGAAAAAGCTTTGTCCTCAAAGCTTTGGTTGGAGAAATTGCTGCAGAATCTGAAGGAGTGGTTCCCCGGTAGCATCCTTGGTTTGCATTTCGGGCCACTGACGCCTTCGGAGTGTCAAGGAGGATTGCTTGGAAAGCTGTAGATGAAGAAGAACCCTGTCAGCTGCTTGGAAAATGCGCTCAGAACGGTGCTGATCGGCTTGTTGTTTCAGGTGAATTCTGGCCATGTGAAGATTGTCCTGCAGAATGAGAAGAATCTGATCGCGGTTTCAAAGAACCAAGTCAATTTCCTGAACTGGGGAGCTGCTAAGGGTGTATGGAAGAAGAACTAGCGGTGTTTGTCCATAGACTGCTTCATATGGTGTCCTTTGAGATGTGGTATTGTACCACCAGAGTGCTGTTAGGAAATCCATAGAAATAGTTGGCCAAAGCTGTGTAGTGATGGGCAAGGGTTTGATCAATCCCGAAAGGAGTGTCGGTTCCCCCTTGTTGACTTGGAAAGTATCATCGTTAGCCACCATCTGTTGAATTGTCATTTTTAGTCCCAGCCAAAAGAAGTTACATTGTTCCTGGTCATACATTTTGCAGAACCCAGAGTGTCATGTTGATGAAGAAGCATGGAGATCATAGAAGAGATAGCCCTATTGAACATATGGCAACCAATTTGGAACAAGCAGAGAAAGAGCTGTAAGAGAAACTAGGTCATCAATTGTGCGAGAAGGAGCATCTTCCACCATATTGTCCTTACCCTTCTTGTAAGTGATCACATAGGGATAACCCATGAGTTGGATAACCCATTGCAGGTGTGTTGGGGAGGAGACCCATTGTTCCAGAAAATTTTCCAGACTCAGGAGATCAGTCTTGATGCAGAAAGAATTGCCTAATAGGTATGGCTTCCACTTCTGTACTGCATGCAAAATAGCCATCATTTCCTGCTGAGAGGTAGATGTGGTTACATTCTTACCGGAAAGGTCTCTTGAAGGCAGCAAGCTCATTGGTTCAGCAAAGATACCTGAATATCTATCCAAGGAAGTAGTGGACACTGTTGATGGGTGCATCTGAATGGAATTGAGCTGAGCGATGACACCATGTGAATTCTTCTTAAGGATTTTTTCCAAGCGATGTGAACTGATGATGCAGAGAGACCCTGGTTGTAAGCCCCGAAATTTGTGTTGTGCCCCATTGACTTTAAACTGCATCCAAAGGTCAGCAAAATCCCATAAGATGGGGCCAAGTGTGCGTAACCATTGAACGCCCAAAACCACATCACATCCGCCTAAGGACAAGGCAAACATGTCGGAGCGTAGGTTATAATCTTCCATAGAGATACGCACATTGTGACACTTCCCCTTGCAAGGTAAGGTGCCCCCATTGGCAACCATGACTTCAAAGTTGGAGCAAGGATGGACAAAACAATCAGCCTGTTTGGCAATTCGAGGGTCAATGAAGTTATGAGTGCTACCAGAATCAATGAGTATGGTAAGAGGAAGCTTCTTGAAGTATCCCCTGACCTGCATTGTTTGTGGGGTGGTGACGCCAGTTATAGCATGGAGAGAGATCTCGGGAAGGTCGTCGTGAGATGGGGTGTCAACAGGAGGGTGTTGCATATCGACCGGATCATCTACTGTATATGTAGCTTCTTCACCAAGTTCTAAGGCAGGAGGAGAATCCACATCCAAGATATAGAGCTTTTGTTGAACACATCTATGTCCCCGAGTGAATTTCTCATCACAATTATAGCAAATCCCTTTTTCTCGGCGTGCCTGCATTTCTATTTCAGAAAAATGTTTGATAGGAGTTGGTTGAGGAGCAGGCGTGATGGGAGGTCGTTTGGAACCCATATTTCTGAAGGGAACAAAGGTGGGTTTGGAGCATTGTTGAGCTGCGATCTTGTCCTCGACCAACTTAGCCAACCCTAGGACTTCCATCATTGTGTTGGGACAAAACATTTGACCTCTGAGCGGATTTCATCCTTGAGACCACTGATAAAACAACTCCTGTAGAATTCATCAGACAATCCTTCAGTGTGATTGGCTAGTTTCTCAAATTCCATCTGATACTCTCTCACTGTGCTAGTTTGGTGAAGTTTAGTGAGTGCTCCTGTGAAGTCGTCAAAATCACTAGGACCAAATCGTGGCAAAATGAGTTGGCAAAAATCTGTCCAGTTTGGCTCAGGATGAGCTTTGATGTACCAACGGTACCATTGAAGGGCTTCTTGTTCCAAATGAAAAGATGCAAGTGGAACTTTCTGAACATCAAAAGTATTATGCAGACTGAAATATTGTTCTGCTCGGTATATCCATCCAGTCGGATCAGTACCATTGAAGCGAGGAAAATCAAGCTTCGGCCCACGAAAAGTGCTAGAAGCAGAGAATCCAGTGGCTGCAAAAGATTCTGGCTGTCTGGTATTGTTCATGGCTGAATGCTGAAGATGGAGGCTGAGAAATTTTTCATTCATATCTTGGAGTTTGGTTTGGATCGCTACAAGTGCTTCCTCCATGGTGTGTGCTCCTGCTCAGTTTCAGACTGGAACGGCTTGCAAAATGGATCTGAAATGGTGCAGCAGTGATCGGCAATAATTCAGCTGAAAGTAGATATGGACCCCAGGTATGTGCGGCTTCCTAACATTTCAGGGTTTTCACTCAGCCACCAATGCTGTCTGATGACTTGCGTATTGGGGCAGTACCCCTCACTCCACGGCTCAGGTAAAACTGATAACCGCTTTGCCACAAACGACAGCTCTTGGTTTACCTCACGGGTGGGAACTAGTCAATCAGGTAGGGGTCGTTGCCCTTTTCACTTGATAGGTCCTCTCAATGGCCAGCTACTTCGGGGTTCCTGTGGTACTCCTCACAATGATTTTTAGGGCTTATTCCCAAGTACTTCCCATAGTTAAGCGGATAGGGATTATTCCCAGATCTGAACCTGCAACAGAAAAAATTTGGGCAGAAATTCCACCCAATGTTCAAAAACCGGATCTCTATTGCTCAGAATTGCTATTATAGGATGTTTCTGGAACTGGAACAACCACTCTGCTTCTACCTATGAAAGCGGAATAGAAATCTGGGCACTCGGTCAAAAGATTTTATCGCCGCAATTTCCGCGGCAGTCACCGAAATTCTGAAAAATTGCTGATTTTAAATCCGCGATATCTCCACTTTTAGAACTCCAAATGAGATGATTTTTTTTTTGAAACTGCGTATTTTTGAAAGAGGAATTCAGATATGCAATAGGTTTCTTCTGATTTTGTGTAGAAAGTTTCAGAAATTGATCTAAAAGTTGCCTCCCAGAAAAAGAAAAAAAAATTTCCCACTTGTGCCAAGGAAAGTGCTCTGATACCAGATGTGGTATACCCGCAATAATTAATTAATGCAAATACACGAGATATCAGAAATAATAGAACAGAATCGCTTTTATATTGATCATGGGCCACTTCGAGGGGGCAACCTCCTTTGAGCAAGCGTAATACAATTAACTTCACGGTGCCTTCAATGACCTCAACACACACTTATATACTAAGTCTATGCCAATACTATGAGTCAAAACCATGGGACATATAATACTACAAGACGACTTACAAAGCATATGCATCCAATACTATGGGTCAATACTATGGGCTAATATAAACTACGGATCAACAAATACTACGGGACAACTTACAAAGCATATGCGTCCAACAACAATATACTAACATAGTAAAGAGAAGGGTTGACATAGGTTCCTAACAGTTTTGATGATAAACTTACCTCCCACCAAATATTGTCTGAACTTGACTAGTGCATACATGATGGCTAGCATCTCTTTGTCATAAACTGAATACAACCTTTCGTGTGGCTGCAATTTTCTGCTCTTAAAGGCCAAGGGATGCTTATTTTTCATCAAGACTACTCCAATCCCATTCCCTGAAGCATCACACTCAATAACAAAAGGTTGAGAAAAATATGGAAGTGCAAGAACATGACAACTGCTCATTACCTCTTTCATCTTGTTGAACACTTGTTCAAATTCTTTTGTCCAATGAAAGGCTCCTTTCTTAGTGAGATCTATCAAAGGATATTTCAACTTGGAAAATCCTTTGAAAAACTTTCAATAGTAGTTACATAGCCCAATGAACCCTCTTAGTTCATTGATATTTTTAGGACTAGGCCAATCTAGAATGGCTTGGATCTTTTCCATGTGAACTTTAACTCCATATTGACCAATCACATGACCAATATACAAAATCTCAATCATTCCAAACTCACACTTGGTTAGCTTTGCATAAAAACATCGATCTTCCAAGATTGTTAGAAAAATATCCAAATGATGCAAATGCTCTTCCCAAGTCCTACTATAGATTCAAATATCATCAAAGAAGACAAGTACAAACTTACGGAGCTGTTTTCTAAACACTTTGTTCATGCAATATTGAAAAGTTGCAGGTGCATTTGTTAGGCCAAAAGGCATAACCAGAAACTCAAAGTACCCATGGTGGCACCGAAAAGCTATCTTCTTTATGTCTTCTTCTCTCATGTTGATTTGATGGTATCCATATCTAAGGTCAATATTAGAAAAATACTTGGCCCCATGGAGCTCATCCATAAGTTCATCTATCCTTGGAATAGGATATCTATTCTTGATAGTCTTCTTGTTAAGAGCTCGGTAATCTATGCACATTCTCATGGTTCCATCTTTCTTCTTCACAAGAACTACTGATGAGGCAAAAGGACTTGAGCTCGGGCTAATGAACCCCAAGTCAAGCAACTCCTTAATGGTTCTCTCTATTTCATCCTTGAATCTCTTTGGGTGCTTGTAGGGATGCACCTTGATAGGTGAGGTTCCTATCTCCAACTCAATCCTATGCTCCACTCCTCTATCTAGAGACGTACCATGACGAAGGTCCCCAAATACCTTCTTATGATTTTGGAGCAGCTTCTGAATGGCTTTAGGACAATTAGATACTTTGAATGAGTTTCCCTTAGTGTTGATTAGGAATTCAACAGCCCACTCAATCTCTCCATGCCTTGGAATGGATCTCATACTGTGTGCACTTACCACTTGTTTGGGATAGATGTTGATTCCCTTCAACGCTATCTCTTTACCATTTTCTCCTTTGAATGTCATTTCAGGAATTTGGTAATCTACTAAATGCTTACCAATGGAGTGCAGCCATTGGACTCTCAAAACCAAGTTAGTATCAGCCAAATCAACAACATAAAAACTATCTGTAATGGTATCCTCTCCTATACAAATCTGCAATTTAGGAATCCATCTACAACAATTCATAGAATGATTATCTGGAATGATAACAGTGAATCCTCCAAATTTTTTAGTGTGCAACTTCCTTCTTTCAACCAAAGTTGAATCAATGAAGTTGTGTGTTTCTCCTCCATCCACTAACACAATAACTGATTGTCGTTGAACCACTCCATTGAATCTGAGTGTATGGTAGCGAGGCACTCCTGAAAGTATTGCAATCTTCCTCACCTCTGGATTAGGTTCTTATTCTACAGTCTCATGGGCCACTTTTGCATCTATTGGGGCCTCTTCTTCTTCCTCCTCAGCTTCGCTCTCTGAGTAAACCTCAATGTAGTGTGCCTTTCATTTGGCACATCTATGCCCAGGAACCCATGGCTCATGACAAGTGAATCACAGCTTCCTTCTTCTCAACTCATCTCGGTCCTTAACATAGTTATCCTTTCTGAAATTTCCAGAAGGACTCTTCATGGGTGGCCTTTGGTTCTTGAATTGAGTAGGACCAATAGCCCTTGGTGGAAATCTAGTCCTTGGAAGAGAGTCTTGCAAATCTCGGGTTCGACTTAGTGAATCTTGCAAGGTTTTGGGTATGTAGGCTTTCACCAAGCCTTTCAAAGGTTCTGACAACCCTTCAATGAACAATAAAATCAGCCTAGCTTCTGAAATGTCAGATACCATCACAACTAATTTATGGAACTCAAAGATGCAGGCTTCTGGAGTTCCAGTTTTTTTTACATGTGCTAGTTCTCTAAAGGTGATATCAGGATCCCTTCTTTCAAATATTTCATCCAACCTTCTTATGAACTCTTCATAGGTGGTTACTTGGTAATTCCCAAGAGACTTTAGGCCATGAAACCACCAATCATTTTCTTCTCCATCTAAGTGTAGATTATCCATATTGATGGCATCTCTTTCAGACATAGGATTCAAATGAAAACATGTGTCAAGTTTCTGAATCCAAGAGTTACTAGTGCATTTTTTAGAACCATCGAAATATGGTAAAGAAATCTTACCAATGACATTTCTGAGTTCAAAATTCGGATTTTTCATTCTGAAGCCTCCTCTTGGGTTGGACTTGTATTGCAGATAAAAGAAGTCTTTGAATGGTAGAGCACCTCTGCATTCTTCATTCAATGTAAGTTACTCAATGTACTTGTCCTCCCATGAAGCAAGACCTCCATTTCGACCCTCAGGTTCTTCTCTTTGTTCTTCAGCAAACTTAGGCATAGTAGGCCTTGAGTAAGATGGAGTCTCCATCTTGAATTCATCAGGGCGATTGTGAGGCCTAGTTTTTGAGAAAATATGGCCACCACTTCTCTTCCTCTTGCCATGTGGGATGCCATTACTTCTCCCTTCTCCTACCTTGCCTCCTAGTTGTTGAGCTAAGAAATATTTGGTCTCATTTCCTGATTGAACAATACTGAGAGAGATGTCTTGCAGCCCTTTCATCATGCCATGAAAAAAGAGTTTTAACTCTTGCTTATCCTCATTATGAGACATATCTGATCCTTCTTGTAATTTTCCTTCAGTGGAATTGATCTCCTCTTCCTCTTCTCCTTCTGACAGAGGAATTTTCTTATTGGAATATGAATATCTTCTTGGAATCATAGAATCAAATTAAGAGCAGGTTCAGGGGAACATGCTCTGATACCACTGTAATGTACCAACTTATGTCAGTGATACAAAACTCCTTTCTTCTCAAATTTAATTAAAACAGTGGCTAGGGAAGCTAGAATTACTAGGGATGGGCAAGATCAGAGGCTATGGAATGGTGGAAGGTTCTAATGTGTTATTACACCTTGGCACAAAGTACTGAGGCCATTTATGTTTCAAGAGGAGTAATCTTCAATTTACTCCAATGCTCCTGGGCCACTCAGCATATGCATACTAGTATGGGAGAGACATTTAACTGAAAGATGGGGATGGGTGTTTCTGAACTTATGGAGTTTAAATATCAATTAATAAAATCCATTTAAAAGTAAAAAATCATTTCAGAAAGTTTCAAAGATATCTGAGAAAGTCTCAAATAAACATACATAAAATTGCCTTCTAGGACAACTCAGCTAGTGCGAATTCAGGATTCCCAAAAAGAATTTAGAGGCTCATGAATTTCTGATACGAATCATGGGATGTGATTTCTGGAATCTTATTTATATCCAGGAACAAGAATTACTTCATTTGGATATGTTCTCATGCATTTATTACTTGTAAACTAGAAACTAGTCAAATTCTAGCTAAATCTGGGAAGGGTGGAGAAATATGAGAAGAAATATGAGTTCTACAATTTTATTCAAGATGAATGATATCAGAGGACTAAATTAAATTTTAATACATCATATGTGGGCCAAGAGGATTCTCATATAATTACAAAATATTCTCTCTATTCCTACTGAACATTACAATGCTAGAAATCAATGAATGGCTCTGAGATTCGAACCACGGACTTGAAGAAGCTTTCTGAAATTCGACCTAAGATTATTTCAGCTAAAGGACCTGCAAATAATATCAGTGATCATGGCTGAATTCCATCATCCTCTCACATGAAGCTGGGGCACATCTCCCAACCTTGACCAGGGGCACACCTCCCTAGTCTTTGAGGCAAAAATTGCCCTTGTACAATTCTTCAAACTGACAAAAGATGTGAATGTGGTGAGAACTAGGTTATTTAAGGAGAGAGTGTGACTTGTTGAGAAAGTAAACCAACTAATGCGCCTTCCTTGAGTGGATGAGGAAAGCTAGCTTTCCTTCTTGCTTTCCTTTTTTCTTTGCTTTCCTTCTTTTCTGCTTTGTCTTCTTTTTCGTGCTTTTCCACTTTCTGCCTTTGCTTTTCCTACTTTTCCTACATTTTCTTGACTTTCCTGATTTACTGAACTTTCCTTCTTTTCTGAGCTTTCCTGTGAGAGGATTCACATCATTCTGACACATATCATACTTATTCAAACACTAATATGAATTCACACATAGTCGGACTCACACCAACTTTAGATAGAGTACATATTCAAACCCCCTCAATACCCTAATCATCCCCCTAAATACATAATTATAAACCCCCTAATATCTATATGTTCTTAGGACATTAAAAATACCCCTTTGCCCTTATATACTAGGAAACATATTGCCTCTATTTTTTATAGTATTAAATCCTCCAATTTGAACGCACATGCTATAATTTTTCTTACTTAGTGAACCCTTCGTGCTATTGCACATAATACAATATTTTACCTTGGAACCCAAATAAGAATAACAACATTTAGTGGTAGCTCAATTCTTCATTCAGAAATCTCTAATTACAATGCAATGGACTCTCTATCATTCTCTTCTCTTGTTCAATAAGTAGGCAAAATCACTATGAAAATGAAAGTTACAATTACAAATAGGAGAGATTGGAGGGTAGTGAGAAGGTTAATGGATTAAACTTTCAATTCCAATTCTCCTATCAAATTTTCTTTTCTATTCAATTAATTAATGCATAATTTTTTCATCTTCTTATACATTACATTACATTGTTATTTTCCTAGTCTATGATCACCATAACATTGCCAAATTACATTTAATATATGAGTCTTACAACCACTATTTATTTTAGACCCCTTTTCAGATCACACCTCGCAATTGAAGGACTTTTTTATATCCAAAATTTTAGAGAACCAACTGGATGAATATACACTTTTTCTACTTCTATAGAACATGGTGCTAACTCTGGGTCTTAGCTAGAACTTTCTATCTCTGGCTCTCACTCATGTCTCATGCTACTAGATATGGATTTGGATATTGCTTTGACTCCAATTCTAGCTCTCTTGTTCCTACATTGTAGAAGTATTCCTGTTGACTCTCATCGCTAACCAATCTTAGGTTCAAACTCCTTAAACATAACTCACTCTCATATTTAGCATTTCTCTCTTGCATACCCAATCTTGAAGATGGTCCATCTCGATGATTGAGGAAGCTAAGTCGAGTTTTGGTCTCTTTGTGCAATGCAATCCCAACAAGCTATGCCATCATGTACCAATTCATCATGAGGACATGCAAAGTATTCCATGTTTCTAGAATCATTTGCTTCTTGGCACGAAAGCAACTCTCAGCTACTAAATTTTCCTTCATAGTGCTTCATCTCTACAACAATGTCATTTGAATGACATCCTTCATGTGCAATCACAAATTGCATGAAGTTTACAACATTTTGTTTGCTTTGGTGGATGTCATGGACTTTTCAGGAATATTGAATCATTGTCCTCCATGCATCAATATTTGATACATCTCCAAGAAGAAGATTTTCTTCTAGAAAAATAAAGGCAATAGTTGGAATGGGGATTCCCTTGACATTTTCATCAACCTATTGTATTCTTCAATAGTGATGTTAAACCTTTTTCTCTTCTACAACTCCTCGGACAAATATTGCTCCTTGGGTTAGAGATGAGAGAATCTCTTTATATTACTTCTTATTTACTCTCCGCACCCTTCTCTTGCTAGTGCAATTTCTAGGGTGAAGCTCTAGATAAAGCATCCAACACTTTGCTTCCTAATGTCCACTCAAGTGGTAGTAGTGGAAAAGTTCCTGAACTTGGTTGGGATACTTGGATTAATTGCCTTCTCCATATGCTTCTGAGTTCGTTGATGGTTTGGAGCAACCTTCTTTTCATCTTTTCCTAAAATAAATATATCTTATGGCATGTGGCTTGCTTCTCCTAGAAATAAGCCACACTACAGTATTTATTTCCACAAAAAGAACATGCCTTTGAGCACCAACAATGTTAGTTCGGTGGCATTTTCTTGTAGTAGTGAAAAAAAATGGATATCTTGACTAAAGCATCTCACTTGTTCCTATTGAGATGCGTGCTACTTCTCCTAAGTTCTCTTGTAGGCTATGTCTCGGCACTTTCCTCTTCTCTTTCCCTCAAAAGTATTCCATAAGAAGGATGGTGTGGAAATGCATTTCTATCTTCATTTAGTCTTACGCTTCCCTTAAATGAGAATGCCAATTTTGGTATGTCTTTTTCATTCACAAAAAGTGGTCTTCATGCTCATCCTATTTTCATCTCTTCCAGCAAAAACTAGGCCTTCATGCTTATTCATTTGCTTAGCTACAAGGGGGATTAGGATTCCTTATCTCATCTTACCTAGCCCTTTCCTTTGTATCCCATTTTCCTTAGTGGCTTGGAACCTATTCCTCTTGTATTCTTTTTAAAATCACTAAACGATTAATTGAAATATTCTTGAGCAAGATGAACTTACCATGCTAGTGTTGGTCATGGTGTTGGATTTGGCAATGGTACTAGAATATGGTCTAACTTTGCAATGCTTTTGAACATCCATTAGTATCTTAACCAATGCTTTCTCTTTTTCCAACAACTCATTGTGTACTTGAGTCATTAGTTGATTCAAACTTTATTATTGCCAACTATCAATTCGGATGACCTTCTCTCACAACTGCACAAGTTGAACTCTGCACTTGTCCCACTCTTCCATGGTTGTAGTGAGGGATCCTTAGAATTCGTTGAATATATTATTTAGCAAAGAAAACAACCTTGTTGAGGTGTCTAGGGTATTCTTTGTTGAAATTTGTACCCAGGAAGTGTCCTTGCATTAATTGCTTGAGATGAGCAAATTATTCACTTTAATGTTATAAAGTGACTTTTGATTTGTTTAAGAGGTAGTGAATAAAATTAATTATTGAGAGAATTAAAGAGAATTTATTCTCATCCATTGGTATAAGCCAATGTGGGCCCTTGGATTAGATGGTCATTCAACTACCCTTGAGAGGAAAACCAAAAGACAAGGGATTTGAATTAGAAAGGAATTCCCTCTACCATTGTTGAGTATCCAAAAAGAGATGTTTTGGTGAGGCATGAAATCCAAGAAAGTTGGAGCAAGTCGAGTTTGAGAGGAGAGGAAGGAGACCAATGGCATGAGTTCCAAGGTGTGGGTATAGCAGTGAAACCAGACCATACATTTGCAATTAATGAGGATGCCAATCGAAAAGAGACTGGGCACTCATTTATAGACTTCTGGCACAATTTTTAAGGTTTCATACAGTTGCATTAAATATTGAATCGTACAACTGAATGCGTGATTTTCCAAGAAGATTCTGGGCACAAAATTCGAGGCAAAGTGAGCATGAAATTTGAGGTAGTATTTGACTGTAACGGTGGGCATGAATTTTGAGAAGGAGGAGAAAATTCTGGGCATGAATTTGAGGACCATATAGGATGAAAGATGACAGTCTGTACTTTGCTGGGTTGGCACAAATTTCAAGATTGGTTGCACAGAATTCTAGGTAACCTCTACATTGTTTTCGAGGAAGCCTGTTTGTCTACTGGTTGAGATAAGTTGGAATTGGAATCTTGATTTTATTGATGTACAAATCTATTTTTGTAGAAGAAAATAATAAAAATACTCTCACTCTCTCTCTCACAGGTTTTCTCCAGTTGGGGTTGTGCCTAGGCCATATTGGCTAAAATCGTTGTGTATGAAATCCTTGTGTTTCAAATGTTATGAGATGAATGTGTTTTTCTACTATGAATTTAATGTGGTAGAACTCCTCACTTTGCTTTAATTTCAGATGGTTCATGAGTAAGAATTTTATTTGCAGCAATTAGTTGTATACGATTAAATATTGAATTAATATATGTGCATAGCTTAAAGTCTATTGGGAAGTGAAATTTCTACATGGTATCAGAGCCATGTTGAGGGAAGATTAACAAAAAATGATTTTCAGACATCAGAGGAAGATTTATTTTATTCACCAAGAGGCAGTTTTGGACTTACATTTTCAGTAAGATGGCCACCAGTTTGAGGTTGGCAGACAAATTGGATGGGGCTGGGAACTTTGTTCCTTGGAAGGCGAGGATAGTGGTCATATTGCAAGATAATGAGTTGTGGGGGTGAACCACACACAATCTCACCTAATTTAAATTCCCTCAGCCTTAGATGTAGGAGCATTACAAGCTTTTAACAAGAAGGACATCAAGGCGAAGAGGATCATCCTTGATGCAATAAAGGGCCATGTAATCCCACATTTGAATTTTAAGACTCGTGCTTATTTAATGTGGGAGGCTCTAAACAACTTGTAGCATAGCTATAATGAGAACCAAAAGATGGTTATGAGGGATAAGCTGAAAAGCATAAGGATGGAAGAATCTGAGAATGTGACTACTTACCTTACTCAGATCACCTAGGTGAGAGATAAGCTAGCAGTTGTTGGGGAGGTTGTGCAAGGCAGTGACCTAGTGAGGACGACATTGAATGGAGCATCCAAGCAATGGGTTGTCTTCGTGGAGGTGGTTGTTGCACGAGATAACATGCCTTCCTATGATCGTCTTTGGTATGACTTTGTAGGGGAGGATACCCAGAGAGGATTTGTGTAAGGGAGCTCTTCAAATAGTAAGGATAATGAGGAGAACGTTTCCTTATCAGCTAAAGGAAATAATTCCAAGAAGGGCTCAGGAGGGCCTAAGCAGCAGAGGGGTGAGAAGAATAAGAACCTAAGAAGAGCCATGTGCTACGCATGCAATGATTTTTTTCATTATTCTAGCCAATGTCCTAAGAAGAAGAAGGGCAAGCAGGAGAAAGAGGAGCAGGTTGCAGCTACAACTGAGATTGAGAGGTATGCTACCCAGTTCGAGAAAGAGTTCTCTCTTGCCACTACCGTTTCGAGTTGCGGTAGTAGTAGACTAGTTGATACTGGGAAGTGGGTTGTGTATAGTTCCTATTGAAACCACATGACTAGGAGGCAAGATGCCTTCCTCACTTTTGAGACTATTCCAAAACAGCTCGTACATGATAGAGATGGGACAATGCATGCAGTCATAGGATTGGGATTATTACGGTTCCATCTTGAGTTTTGAGAGATTTTATAGATTTCGGGAGTATGCTATGTTCTAGGGATGCAGGATAGCGGGCTTTCAATTCCATCCTTGGAGGGAGAAGGATATGCAGTATTGTTCAAGAGTGAACATATCTTCATTTATGTATTGGGAGTGGGTCTGGTTGACCTTGTGTTGATAGGTAATGAGATAGATGGAGAGTATGTAGTGCATGGTCATCCTACAGCAAGAGGATCTAGGTGGATAACAGATCATGACTCCTGAGTCTGATATAGACGGTGAACAATATTATTTGAGGATTGATGTGGTGTCGGGTATTCAATATGAAATTCATAAAAGAGAGAGAGATGTTCTAGGCATTATTGTGGTAGCGAGTATTTCGTCTTCTATTCAAAGGAGTTAGGGAGAGGATACTTCCTCTAGTGCTATCCAAAGGGTCAGTTCCATTGATGGATGACCGAGATGCGATGCCCCGACATGAGGCATCAGTGCAGGAGGATGTAGGATAGCTTCCAGAGACAGGAGGAGCATCTGTTGCTGATAGTCTGAGACTGGAGTGTGGTTCTAATAGAGGACATGCCAGAAGGTATTCCCACCCAAAGCGGAAACACTGATCCTTGCATCTTAGGATGTACTTCATGTGATGGTGTCTAACATGAAGGCACACTTGATTTGACCTTTCTAGAGCAGAGTTTAGAAAGGGTGGTGTTGTTAGGGAAATTGTCCATATAGTAGGGGAAGACTACCAACATACTGGGGGTTATCAGATGAACATATAGAGCTTTGCAACATTATTATTAAGCAAATATATTTAGGGTCAAGAGAAATGTATACCTTATTTATGAAGGTAGGTCCAATATTTTCTCCCTTTGTTCTCCACTGCAAAAACCTGCAAAACCAACATAAGACCTTCCTCAAACTAGTTTGACCACAAATAAGATATTGACATTAATAATATAGCATAACATAAACTTGTAATCAAAACACAATAGATATAAACAAATATATGGGAAGGAAAGAATGTCCAAATCTTTTATTGACAAATGCAGAAAATACATAGGCTATACCTGTCTTGCACCAGCATCGTCGTAACCAGACACTAGGCTCCTGCTCCTCTCTCTTACCTATGAATTTCTCCAGCATAACTTTCTCCAATGATCATAAGGTCCCTTTTCTCAAGCCTCTCCCTTGTATTTATGGAAATGAAAGGAGAGTAGGTTCGAAAGGTGGTTGAGTTGGGAAGTTGGGGTAGTTTTGGTACCTGCCTCAATTAATCCCAATTCGTGTTTCTAATATATTTTTTTAACTTTTTCTTAAGACACCTGCGACTATGGAATATGAAAACTAGTGAGTGACATGCTACTATCATAACGTGCAACTAATGGGTGCATCTTTTTATTGATACTCACGGGTTGTCAGTATGGACACTGCCACTAACTCATTCGTTTACAAGTATAGGAGTCACGAATATGTATAAAAATAGGCAGAAAAAGATGCTTCTAAGGAAAGGATTGCAAGGTTCAGCTCTAATTCATCTAAGGTCAAGGTAATCTCTTCCATCCATAGTGTCCTTTTGTGTAACTGACAAGGCAATGTGGTCACAGACGGAGAATTGCTAATTTGGTCGATAGCATGTGGGAATATCTGATATTGTGCGAGAAGCACATGAGCAGACTTCGATATTGTGCGAGAAGCACATGAGCAATTTACCAGCTTTGGTGGGGAAGCGGTTTATCTTCTTCAGGGATGAGTTGGTTTTTTGGGAGAACACCTTCCTTGGTAAGGGGGAGTGTTTAAATTTATACCTAGGAAGTCTCCTTGTATTAATTGCTTGAGATGAGCAATTAATTCACTTTAATTTTATAAAGTGACTTTTGATTTATTTAATAGCTAGTTGAATAAAATTAATTATGGAGAGAATTAAAGAGCATTTATTCTCGTCCATTGGTCTAAGCCAATGTGGGCCCTTGGATTAGATGACCATTCAACTACCCTTGAGAGGCAAAACAAAAGACAAGGGATTTGAATTAAAAAGGAATTTCCTCTACCATTGTTGAGCATCCAAAAAGATATTTTTTGGTGAGGCATGAAATCCAAGAGAGTTGGAGCAAGACGAGTTTGAGAGGAGAGGAAGGAGACCACTGGCACGAGTTCCAAGGCACATGTACAACAGTGTGTAATATCCCGGTTTTGACCCCATTAAATTAAAATGTAAATTCTGTAATATTGTTATAAAATCGTGGTGAGAGGCTCAAGGCCAAGGCCCCGCCATCGATTTAGTGATGCATATGGTTTATCTGCTAGCCAGGTACGTTGGAGTTGCAAATATTATGTAAATATGCATTTTAATAAAATACCCACAACTAGTTATGCAATGCAACAAGAGATGGGGCATGATTTTACAAGGAATTGGGAGGGAAAACATTCAAACTCTTGATCCAATCAAGTCAAGCCAAGTGTCAATGAGAGAACCCATCAAACCCTCAACTGCCCATTTTTACTTTTGTACCCAATCATTCATTCTCCCAAGAGTTGGTTGAGGTAGTTAATTCCTTAGGGAAAGGGAAGTATGGCTGTCCAAATTCGAGTATGGGAAAGCCACCCTTATGGAAAAACGTGTTTTGCTTCTTGGGCAAGAAAACAGCCATGAATTGCTCCCCAAGTCATAACCCATCAAGCAGTTTTTCTCTCCCACGAGTTGGAGCTACCTGGGCATTTTTCTCCATGGATTTCTTGTGTTTTCCATCATCTTTCAAGCTGGTGTTATAGGTCAAAACTGCACTTCTCCATCCATGATCACATTTAGTTGTTGATCACACAAAAGGACAACTTGGATGGAAGAGCATGATGACCCTAGATGATGAATGGATAAGACTTACCCCTCTGCATATGAAAAAACCCTCTTTTTACCTACTTTTAAGGAAAAACGATACCCTACAAGCATGAAAGCAGCGTTTGCCTTCAAAAATATGCAGCTCTGCTTCATAAAAGTAGCATTTACCTCCAGAAATATGCAACTCTGCTTCACTAGAGTAGCATTCACAATCAAAAAAAGCCTGCAAACGCTTGTGGCAAGCATCAAAGTTGCATATTGTACGCTACTCCACTTAAGAAAAGTAGCGTACACCTTAAAAAGTAATCAAAAATATATTAATTTGACGAATTGGGATTAGTTGAAGTTGGTTTTGCAACTTCCCCAACCTCCCAATCAAACTACCTCTCGATCTAAATTGCCTACCTTGTCCCATAAATACAAGGGAGATGCATGAGAGAGAGAGACCTAAAAATTATGCATTAAGGGTTGTTACGCTAGAGGAATTCCAAAGTTAGTGTGAAGAGCAGGAGCCTAGGATCTGGTTACACAAGCATTCTGAATGATCAGGTATACATTGTACTGATTATTTGCTTTTGACAATAAAGGTTTAAATGCCCTTCCCGTTCCAATCAAATGTCTAATGGATTGCATATTTGTTTGGATTAAAATGCTTGATTGTATTTGATGTTTAAATTGTATTTCAATTTCATCATTATTATATCAGTCAAGATACGCTGAGGAAGGTATCTTTGTATTGCAGGTCTATCAAACGGAAGATCAAGTGGATTGATCGAAGGAGCAAGCGGAAGCTAGGATCGAACATCGTTAATAAGGTATGCCTTCATGAACCTTGATCTCTTTCCTTTTGTAGAAGCCTATGTGGTATAATCTATGCATTTACCTATCACCCCAGAAGTTGGTAGTGTCCATCTCCTAGCTATAGGGTAGATTTCCTGAACAATAGACTGGCGACTCCGCTGGGGCTCAGTTGTTTTTTGTTCTAGGAGACTCATTTGAATTTCCTTCCAATACTTTTTGATACTCTGAGAGGCTCTGTAGGTTACTGTAGCTTGTTGTCTTTACTTGACTCATCCCAGTTTGAAGTTTTGAAGCCTGTTTTAAACCTTCTCTGGCAAAAACGCTGGTTTTCTATGCATACAGTAGCGTTTATCTCCTGAAAAACGCTAGTTTGATTCTACACAGTAGGGTATACCTCCTGAAAAACGTTGGTTTGCCTTTACACAGTAGAGTACACCTACAGAAAAATGCAGGTTTCTCTACTGCACTGTAGAGTATTTTCCTGTAAGTCTCTGTTTGTTTTTGGGTTTTGATTTTTTCCTGTTTGGCTTGATTTCCAGCCTATGTTTTTGTCTTCCCAACTGAGCCTTGAGGTATTTATGCCTTTGTTGAGTCTTTTTTGCCTCTCCCAAGCCCTTTAGGTCATTTCTTTCTTGCTTGAGTACTTTTGAGGTGTTTTGCTTGCTTGTGACTCTTTTTGAAAACCGTGCTTTGTTTCTCGATTGAACATAGTTGCACTTTCGTACCTTAGTTACTTGTTGCAAGTATACAAACCTTTGTTTACTGGCATTTGTTGTTTGTTGCAACACTAGTACACTCCAACGGTGTCTTGTCCTTTGGTTTAGGGTTTTGATCCCAAGTTGAGTCCTTAAGGTGTTTTCAAAAGTTTTTTGAGTCCAAACACTTCCTAATTGCTTTGTCAGTTTCAGTTTCAAGTAAGTTGAAGTACTTCGGTTTGCTTCCATTCGAGTCTTTGTGATTGTAAGGTCATCTTTGGTTCGCTTTCCTACCGCTTGCTTGGCTTAGTGCTTTTTAGGGTTCTTAATGCTTTGGAGCAACCTTTGAAGTTTGCCCTTCCATTTTAAAGCGTCTCTTATCCTTCTTTTCTTTCCACTTTGTCTTCCAAGCCCAAGGTTTTTTCTTTTTAAAAAATTTGTAGGACAAGCCTTTGTCAAGACATCAAGGTTTTTTCCCTTACTTACATTGCTCTTTTAGGTCTTACTCACTTCCACTTTCGAGTCCTTTTTCTTTTACATGTATTGAAAAAGAAAAAGATAAGTTTGGTAGTTTAAAGTAGTAAGGCTTATTTTCATTTTGAAGTAGCGTAGTTTACTTTGTTTTGAATTTGAAAAGAAAAGAAAAAAGAATCTTGTTTTAGGTTTGCTTAGTTTTCATTTTGGAAAGAGCATAAACGAAAAAACAAAAAGAGTCTTTTTGTTGTTGAAAGTTGTTTCATTTCACGCACTTTACTTTCTGTTGCAACCACGCCACAAAATGCACTACCCCGTTGAGTAAAAAGTAACCCTAACAAGAATTTTTCAATCAAATCAATTAGAAACAATTTTCTTTTTAGGAATACACAACACCAACTAGCTTAGGCTAGAGTTTCAAGCTTAAAACACCTTAAACTGCTCGGAACTAGTTTCATTGCCCAACAATCATAGTAAGACTTTCATATAGGTAAACCCATATATATCAAATAACCCTGGCTTTCTCTAGTAAAACCAAAGTTAAGCATGAGCTCGTGGAAGATCAGAATTGTTGAGGATAACCCCCTCATGTTCCTTTTGACCATAAACCAGAGTCGATTCGCATACGGGGGTCCTTTTGGACTTCGGGCTTAGCTACCCTGCCCATGCATTTTTACTAGGCTGACGACTGTCCCCCAGGATATTTCATATGTATGGTATCATTAGTATTAGACCTATAGGATCTTACACAGGTAGAGTGGGCAGTTATTCCCACTTCACCTTGGACAGGCGTGGAAGGTAACCCTCTGGCAATACTCCCGGGAAAGCGGTTTGGTGATTCAAGCGCTTGCACCCAGTGGACCTCCGGTGGACGCCACGAAACTGACCATCAGTACTCTGTTAGTCTGTTCTGGGCCCTAATCATCCCAGACTTACTTCCGAGAGTATTTGCTATCCGTTTGATTGGTTTGATTACTTAGGATTTTTTAGTGGTATGTTGTTTGCCCCTTAGTCTTAGTGGCCACTAGGTTTTTACTTAGTTTTATTTTTATATAATTGTGGAAGACCAACAGCTTCGTAGGTCTCGAAAGTTGAAAAACCTTCCCCCACTCAGAGTGGAGCCACTACCACCACCACCACCACGGAGAATAGACTCCAGTGGTCTTTTTGAACCTACTGGTGAAATAGAGGTTCATGGTGAACCACAACCTAGAACCCCGTATCAACAAGTTTTTAATACTGTCGAGGTTAACGATACCACTTCTGGTGAGTTTAACACTCCTTTTAACCCTCCTCTGACCGGACTTAACGATCCGCTTCTGGTACCTGTTGGTTCCCAGCAACCCGAGTATGGTGCATATTTTTTCACACCTGGGCATATTATGACTAACCCAGGAGATGAACAGGGAGTCCCACATACTCACACAATGGGTATGAACACAAGGATTGTAAAGCCTCCTCCCATTGCTACACCGATTTCGTCGCAGACGGATTCTGCTTCAACTCCGCCCTTCAGTTTTAACGCTAGTACATTGGGCATGCCAAGCTCAACAGCTTTGACATCCACCTCTACCCCTACTTTTGGACCCAGTCATACAGTGAATGTCGTTCCACCTCCTGCAACTCAACAGTCATACCATATACCTAGTACTTGGATTTCCACACCCAATGTAGGGCCGAATGCCTCTACAACTTTGCCTGTGATGAGTACCATGACTGTGTCGTCCACCTTGACTTCCCCTGGTTTTAACACCTTTGCAGGTTACAATATGAATCAAAATAATGTACCTGCAGGAAACATCCCCTTTTCTTTGTTTTCTGGAGGAGGGGGTAATATTTTTAACCAACAATATGGCGGGGCTAACACCCAGCCACAATGGACGAATACATAGGGTACCAACCCACTTTCATTTGGGTGGGGGAATTTCAACAACAGATGGTTGGAGGCAACCCCTACCAGCAGATGGCTGGGGGAAACCCCTACCAATAGATGGCTGGGGGAAACCCTTTCCAGTAGATGGCCAAGGGCAACCCCTACTAGCAGATGGCTGGGGGAAACCCTTTCCAGCAGATGGCCGGGGGAAACCCCTACCAGCAAATGGTTGGGGGCAACCCCAACCAGCAGTTCATGGGTTAGACTATGGGAGGTTCCCCCTTTATGACCCCAGCTTATCAAATGCCATCTTATAGACCTCGTTTACCATTTCTGGCAACGTTGAATTTGCCATATCTTTCCAAGTTGATGAACGATCCGGTGTACCATAACGTTACATGGCCACCAGTCCCCACTAAACTACGTTCGGACATTCCAAAATTCGAAGGTAAAACTGGTGAGGATCCTGGTGATCATGTCACCACTTTTCATCTCTGGTGTTCTTCGAACTCGTTGAATGAAGATTCCGTCAGGTTGAAACTTTTTCAAAGAACTCTGATTGGTGTTGCAGCCAAATGGTACATTGAATTACCTGTGGCCACTTTTTTTAACTTTCGTGATCTTGCAACTATCTTTTTGAACCACTTCCAGGTTCCTGTTCGGTACGATGCCAGGACATATTTTTTGTCTACTTTTCGAAAAAACAAAGCCACCCATTTATCTGATCATATTCAGGAGTGGCGAAGATGGAAGAGACTCATTAAGGCCAATATCCCCCCAGAATTCTTATTAGAGTGGTATCTAAAATCACTCCTTCCTTACATTTCTAAGGAAGTATCTACTTTTGGGGTGTCATCGGAAGAAGAAGCCATTCTAAGGACCCAGCAACTAGACTTGGTTTATGCTCAATCTAGGCTCCTTTATGAGATTATACCTGACACACGGCGATCAAACACTAATTTGGTTAGACCAAAACCTGGACCACATGTTGACGGCATAGTGGGTTCAGTTGATTCTGTAGCTTTCGAAGCATTGACTACACAGATTCATGCCTTATCAGTCAAACAATCGACTGCAGAAGTGACTTCCATCACAACCTCTCCTTCTACTACTAAATCTATACAGCATGTTCAGACTAATCAAAAGGGACCTCGCCATCCCAACAACAAAAATAAGGGCAAAAAAGGAGAGGGGAACCAATCAAATCCCAAGAACAAAGAAAATGACAAAGAGGGTAATAGAGAAAAGAAGAAGGTTAAGTTCCCTTGCAAGCTTTGCAAGTAGGATCACCTCACTCACCAATGCCCTCTGATCGAAGAGGCCCAGAAGCTGCCTCAAGAAAAGAAACCTGTCGTCCTCAAGGATCCATTTCCCAAAGGGCAGGGCTCAGCTTCTGGCACCACCCCTCTCCACATACCTATGGATTCACTGCCCAAGATCCCGAAAGGTGTCTTGAAACAGGCTTTGCACAATCCCAACGCACAGGATGCTACCAATTACAATGTGGTTGAAGATCTAGCCGAAGCCCCTTGTGCCATGTCCACCTTAGAAGTTTTGCAAAGTTGTCCATTACAACGAAATGCGCTTCTGGCAGGGACTGGAAGTATGGAATCATCCAACATGACTGCTCGATTTGATATGAATGATATCAAATATCGGTTGTTGTACCACGTTGCTCTTCATATAGAGGTGAGTCATGGTCCTACGACCATTAGACGAGCCTTCATAGATGAGGGCGCATCTACGTGCGTAATGTCAATTTCTTGTTGGAAAGCCTTAGGTTCTCCCAAGTTAGCCCCCTCTAACACACTGCTTACTACATTTGATGGAAGAACTTTCCGTCCACATGGATTCTTGCCATCATTTGACTGTACACTTGTCGATAAGACAGTTGTTGTAGAGGTTGAAGTTCTGGATGCTCCGCTTGATTACAATATGTTGTTAGGTAGGAGCTGGACATATGCCATGCAAGCTATTCCATCGGCAGTTTTTCGAGTTGTAATGTTCCCGCACGAAGGCAAGATCGTTACGGTCAATCAAATTTCATTCTCTCAGCAAAACAACCAGACTTTATCGAAATCCACAATTCCTTTAGTTGATTAATCTGCCCCAGCATGTGAGAGTTTAGGAGCAGGACTTTACGGGTCAGTAATGGGCACTTTTGACCTACTCGCTCCTGTTCTTTTTATGCGTTCTGATGAAGGTACATCTACTGAAACTTTCATGGTCAGTTTAAAGACTGATCCGTGGATCCTTCCTACTATATCAGAACCATCAGTGCCCTTATCCGTTGCAAAAGTAGCATACATGGAAGCACAACATGCTGCAACAGAACATATCGTGACTCCGCTAGTCTCTGCTGAGTCAGATATGGACTATGCTCTGGCATGGTCAGTAGACTCGATCCACTCTTTTGACTGTTTAGACACGGTTTTTCCTTCTGACGAAGCCATTTTGGAAGCCATGATGGGCCTGGACCAACCTTGGTAACACATGCACCACGGGTCTTACCTGCTTCCAAATCTAGACAGGATAGAGAGAGGAGAGTTTTCTATGAGACCCGGTGGGAATGTTGATTTGTCCTCTATCCTTTCCACTTCAAGCGGCTATTTACGATGAAGGGAATATGGCTAATATATCGAGAACCATCCGGATTAACGTTTCCACCAAACCTGGTGTCGTGGAAAATATTTTTATTGGAGCAGATTGTTCTCCGGAGGAGATCGCTCTGTATACCAAACTATTTAAAGAATTATGCGATATCTTTGCCTAGTTTTATGAGGAGATGCAAGGCATTGATCCTACCATCGTAGAGCATGTCATCACAACATATCCTAAAGTGAAACCTGTGAGAAAAAATCTTCATCCAGTGAATCCTCGAAAAGTGACCGCCATTAAGGCGAAGGTTGAAAAATTGTTTAAAGCCGGATTTATCTATCCAATCGACATGACGGAATGGGTTTCGAATCCTGTTTTGGTTGACAAAAAGCAAGGTACCATTCGAGTCTGTACAGACTTTCGGGATCTGAACAAACCTTGCCCGAAAGATAACTACCCCACACCATTTATTGATCAAATCATAGATGCGTGTGCAGGAAACGAGATGTTTTCTTTCATGGACGGATTTTCGGGATATAATCAAATTCAAATCAAACCCGAAGATCAACAAACAAAAAAATTTATTTTCCCGTGGGGAACCTTCGCTTATCGGAAGATGCCGTTTGGATTAAATAATGTTGGAGCTACTATCCAGCGAGCAATGAATTTCGCTTTTCACGACATCAAACACATAGTTGAACCTTACTTGGATGACCTCCCGGGGTGATCTCGCAAGAGACGGGATCATCCAGCTCATTTGAAACTTGTGTTTGAACGGTGCAAACAATACAAGATTCGATTGAATCCTAACAAGTGTGTGTTCTGTTTCGAGTCTGGACGACTACTGGGTTTTATTGTATCCATTCGTGGGATAATGGTAGACTCGTTAAAAGTTGAGGCGATTGTAAATATGCCTCCTCCTCGCACCTTGAGACAACTCCAAATTCTGCAAGGCATGTCTAACTTCTTGCAACGCTTTATCATAAACTATGCTAAAATCACAAAAGGTTTCATGAGACTACTTAAACAAGATACCTACTTCTTGTGGGATGAGGCTGCTCAAGCATCGTTTGAGGCCTTGAAAAAGGCATTACTATCAGCCCCCTTATTAAGCCCGCCTGATTATACAAAAGATTTCCTCTTATATCTGGCGGTGTCTGTATACACAATTGGAATAGTACTAGTTCAGGAAGACGATACGCTCCAAGAGCATGTCGTTTATTATCTCTCGCGCGGATTGATAGCTTCTGAGAATAAGTATTCGCACGTTGAGAAGTTAGCACTAGCTGCGGTCTATGCGGTATAGAGGCTTCGTCACTACATCCTTTTACGAACCACTACTGTGATCGCGGAGGTCAATCCTTTTCAATATGTTCTCACTCGATGCATCATCGGTGTGAAATACAATAAATGAATTGTAATCCTGCAGGAGTTTGATTTGGTTTTTCAGTCTGCCAAGTCAAAGAAATCACTAGTGTTCGCTGAATTAATTTCAGAATTTCCAAGTGACTTAGTGCATATTGAGGAAGAGTCATCATTCTCGGATGAACATAACTTCCTTACTGCCTCCTCTGACCCATGGTACGGGGATATTTTAGTATATCTCCAGAATTTGAGGTGTCCCACCACATTTTCTAGGGAAGAACGACGCAAGCTGAAAAAGTCATGCGAAAAGCTATCTCATCATCTCTGATACTTTGTACAGGCGTGGGATAGATTCCATCTTATGATGTTATTTGACTTTAGAAGAAGCAGATTCAGTATTGAATGATGCACACAGTGGAGCTTGTGGGGGTCATCTTTCTGGGTTGGCAACAACCCAGAAAATACTGTGTGCCGGGTATTTTTGGCCTACAATCTTTAAAGAGTGTGTGGAAGCTATGAAACGTTGTCGTCCATGTCAGTTTTTCACCAGAAAAATGAGAGTACACCCATCTCCTCTTCATCCTGTGATCGCAGTAGGTCCCTTCACAAAATGGGGGGTTGATTATATGACTTGTAATCCAATTTCGGCTGGAGGCCATAAATATATCATCGTTGCCATCGACTACTTCACCAAGTGGGCCGAGGCAATGCCTACTGTTAAAGAGGATGGAGAAACCACCGCTTATTTCGTATTCAATTAGATTGTCGCAAGGTTCGGCATACCCAAAGTGATCATGACTGATCACGGTCGTCATTTCCAGAAAAGCATGATGACTGAGCTTTATACCATGCTAGTTTTTCATCAGGAGCATTCGTCCTCATTCTATCCGCAGGCAAATGGTCAAGTTGAAGCGGCTAACAAAACTTTGAAGACAATTCTACAAAGAACCGTTAATGCTAGTCATAATAACTGGCACATCATGTTGTAGCCTGCTCTTTGGGATTACCGAGCAAACATAAAGACTGCTACCGGGTTATCTCCTTTCCAACTTGTGCATGGGATAGAAGTAGTCATTCCGATTGAATGTGAGATTCCCTCTTTAAAGTTGGTTGTCCAACTGTTACCAGAAACTTCAATACTAGAAGAACGTTTGCTACATTTAGAGCATCTAGACGAGCAGTGCCGTGATGCGCTCACAACAAATGAAACTCATAAGAAACGAGTCAAAGGACAGTATGATAAGTCTTTCAAACCTAGGGTTTTTATTGAAGGAGACTTGGTTCTACTTTGGGATCAGGACAAGGAACCTTTAGGGGCTGGTAAGTTCAAGTCCATGTGGCTCGGTCCTTACATAATCTCGAAGGTGCTGAAGAAAGGTGCTTATGAGCTAACAGACTATGAGGGTAATAAGTTGCCCGAGCCTAGAAATGGGCTCTACCTAAAGAAGTACTACGCTTAGGAACTTGTGATTTTTCATGTATCATAATTGTACATTTTGTAGAACTTGTTTTTGCTTGTGATCGCTAGTTGACCTTATGTGTGTTTTCTTGTTTCGTGTTTCAGATGTCGACTGAACACTTTTTATGATTTGTTGATGGCACCAGTCACCACACTCGACAGTTGGCTTCAGCAGCTTGGTTCATTTACTCACTGACTGGCCAACTAGTTTCTTCGGGGGGGTTTGTTTGGGTCCCACAATGAATAACGTAGTTGAATACAGTGCGGTCATAGAACTTCTCCGGGATGCTCTTGTCCAGGGCATTTCACATTTGGAGGTAAGACTTGATTGGCAACTAGTTGTATTTCAGTTGACGAGTGTTTACCAGATTAGAGATCATGTTTTGCTACGACAGTTTTTGCGAGTTAAATTATTGGAAAGACATTTTGATTCCATCATATATCAACATATTCCAAGAAATTTGAATGCATTAGCTTATTCATTTGCAAATTATGTTTTAGATTGGCATTTGTATCATACACGTCCATAAATAAACATTTGCACATAAAGTTAAACACACACATGTAAATATAAGCCGATACTGTATATATATACGATACTGTATCAAAAAATAGTATGAGTTTGGAACACAGGTCTATCACAAAGTCATGTCATAAGATACAAAATCGAGCTCGATGGCCTCAAAATATACATAAAATATCCTTCTACTATGGAGAAGGTGGGGCCTCATCCACTGCCTCTCGGTAACATATGACCAGCCTGGCTACCTTCCACAACAGTCTAATCCACGCTGGGGGCACTCCTACTACATCCTCCTGCATGTCAACGGTCATCCGCTCAATGCAATATGTGGGAATGTCATGATTCAACCGACTCATCTTCCTCTCTATAGTCCCTAGCGTAGCATCAGCTGCACCCACATCAACGGGCCTCACGAAAGTAGTAGGATGTCCCTCGGGACGAACTGGTCCAACATATGCACATGACACTTTGTTTTAGTATTTTCAAGCTCACTATAAAATTATATACTTTAAATTGAAAAAATCAAATAATTTTCAAAACAAAACATACCTATATCTCCCCAGGCACCACCTGGAGGAAGTACCAGCTCCGGATCATGACGGAATTCTAAACCAGCATATGGCAACTGCTCAAATGGTGGCACCTGTCTCTCCCACCATCCCTAGACATCATCAGTGTGATAGCAGAAATGGCTTTCACCACCACCCTGGCGGAGAAAGATGTCACCCCAACGGCTTAATCTCAGCTCACGAGGGTTGACTGGAGGCAAAGGCATGCCCAAGCTAAGAGCAGGTACCCTCTCAAATAAGAAGGTACAAAGGATGCTACCATATCCAAAGTTCTTCGTTCTCCCGGTTTTACACCTCGAGAGTTGAAGCTTCATGTTTTCCAAGAGACTTGTGCACCAATCATAGACATGAGCTTGCAAGCATTCAAAACCAATGTACATGTAGTGCTTTGGGGCTAAGTGCCGTGGGGAACTCCCTCCCATTCGGTTCAACATACTAATAATAACCTTCAGAGGGAAGCTTGCAAGAGTAGAAATGAGAATTTGACTTCCACATTTCTCAGTACCTTCCACACAATAAGCATTCACATAATCTTGCACAGACATGGCACCCACATTTCGTGAAGTTCCTTTCAGGTTTACAAGATCTCCTCTCCTAGAGAGCCCTGTAATGAAGTATATGTCGTCAACTGTAAGCTCCAAGGTCTCTCCTCAGATATTAAACACATTTGCATCGGCATCCCAACACTGAATGTGTCTTTGAAGTAATCGGTTGAGTGCACTCATGTTTACGGTTCGGTAGAATTTCAACAAACCACATCCTCTTAGTGCATGGAGAGTGATAGGATCTTGCATAGCCACCCTATCCATCTATTCATGCTCTCTCTCCCTCCTAATAAGTGCCATCCTGTCAAAAGAAGAGTCATTTTTTAGTATTTGCCCATTTTTAAGCATATTTAGGAAAAAACGCTACTCTACTAACTACACAGTAACGTTTGGATGCTACTCTCCTTGAGGGATAGTAGCGTACACCCTTAAAAATACCCTATTTTAACTACTAGACAGTAGCATACACGAAAATGATGAGTTGAGCATGGCTAGATAAGTGATTTTAAGCATGAAAATTGACAAATGAACCATCAAAATGCAAGTTGGGATGAAAATAACTTATTTGGAAGAAGAATGAAGTCGAATGGTGGCCCGATTTGATCGCTATGAATGGATGAAGATCAAGGGTTTGCTCCAAAACTTGCCCTACAATTCCAAATGTGATATTTGAGTTTTCAAAATGAAATTACATATATGAATTTGAATTTGATTTTTTACCCACTTTTTTTAAGAGTCTATAGTTTCAAATTTCATAAAAAAGGTTCTATTTAATCATTAATACCTCTAAATGTTGATGAGTTGAATCTAACCTATGTTTCTCAAATTTTCACTAGATTTTCGTAGCGTCAATCTATTATGACTCAATTTCTTTGGTGACGAACCTTGTTAAGTACTTTATGGTTGAATTTTATGTCATTGAAGATTTTTTGTCATTAAAACTAACACGGTTGTTGAGATCCTAGTCTTTGGCAGGTCATGAGTTATGATCCTAGTAGCTGTCATTTAAGTCATTTTAAGCTCTTGTTTGGACTATTGAAACCTAAACAAGATTGCCGAGCATACTTGTCCTCTTCAAGCTCATTAAAGGAACTGAAGGCCCATCCGCTTAAGTATAAGTTTAACCATTTTCTAGACTTTTGCGGATTACTTACGAAAAAGGAATACTCTAGTCATCCATGGCTAGAAGAGTTCTTCTTCCATTGTTTTACACTTTTTCGAGGGAGGAGACTAACTTTACGAAAAAGGACCTTTTGGAGCCTTCTTTAGGGTCTTCAGGCTCTCAAAATATGAAAACACCAAGCGAGCACTCACTTACTCGGGCTCGATGTGAAATCCATGAGAGGGTGTATAGAGGATTGTTTAAGTTTTTCAGACTCTATAAACAGAAAAACATCGGCGAGCATTAACCTACTTGGGCTCGATATTAAAATCCACGAGTAGGTGAATGGATTTATTGTTTAAGTTTTTCAGACTCCTTAAAATTGAAAACACCAGCGAGCAAGAATAGATCTCGGCTCGATATTAAAATCTAGAGATCAGTACTATAGAGTATTCTTCTATCTCTTCTTCAAACACTGTAAACAATTAAAGAAGGTCCTGAGTCTTCCTCCCATGGGCTCGTTAAACTCTTTACATGGCTGGATCTATTGATTTTTCATTCTTTCTTGGACTCATTAAAACAACACGAAAGGTATTCTTTATCTAAAAAGAATAATGGATAAGAAGGGTATATCACATCTTACAATTTCAAAGGCAGTTCAGTCAATCCTATCCTTGAACACAGCAGCTACTTGAGTCCATCATGTCAGTTGGGTTTTCGTTTTTGACCTTAGGGTGAACCTGATTTCCGAGTTGTTACTCCCCTGATTGGTTATTCTTCCAACCATATGGAGGGTCTGCTAATGTCTCCTACATTGCAGGCTTATCTCACTTCCCCATCATGTTGAAAACTGCCTAAGTCACTTTGTGTCATGCTCACTGTTCAAGGATACATCCTGTGTCGGCCATTCTGCATTTTACCTTAACCTCATGTGTCAGCCATCCTAGTGTCAGTCTTGTTACTTGTACTACTCCACATCAGCTCATACCTGTGAGTGTTCCTCGTGTTGGATGATGGAGGATGCCTTAAGGCCTCCCTTCCAACGGACTTCTTCCCATCGACACCAACTCATCTTGCTCTGGGAATGAAGTTTAAAGTTTCGGTTAGTACCTCGGGGATTGCAGTCACCAGTGGCAATTTCCCTCACTGTTGAATTATGAGAATACATCAATGTCTCTTATTTGACAGGTTCCTCAAGTGTTCGATGTCAAGTCCAATTATTGACACTTATTGGATCGTACTAGGTACCTTGGGCCCCATTATCATTATCGATGGAAGCCCTCGTGTTTGTTAACAGTATACATCAATGACCGGTAATCAAACAATACCCCCCATGTTCGACTATCAGTTCATTTATTCACATGGTTAGGGTTTGTACCTTGGGTTGTTTGGATGAAGACCTTGGGATTTTTTATAGCATTACCTCATTATGTTATTACCCAAGCTACGCAATACTGAGCCTCACTCATTTTTTTCCTCTCCATGAGACATAGATCCAGTTTATTGTTATGGCTATGATCTCTCATTCTCACATGATTGGCTGATTGAAGTTTCAGTTTTCAAGTGGAAAAGTCTTACGTATGGCAATGAGGATAAGTCCATAGTAAAGACTGGGATCTACCACATGCAGAAACCAAAGGTTATAAGAAGGTTCTCATGGTTGTAACTTATGCATGAAACAAATCTGAAAATTGTCTGATTTAAATTTATGAGAATAATCTCATGGTTGCAAATCTAATTTCTGTAGGAAAACAGATTTGTAGATTTCAGATTTGAGAATTTGCTTATGATTGCTAATCACTGTTTGGCTTATATAAAATTGTGTCAGGAGGACATGTTGTAGGTGGATGTTCATGTATGGTAGCAAGGGTGAAACCATAATGGACAAAGTGATACCACTTACAAGAGCCAAACGATAAGAGGGCGGCCTCATGGTTAAACAAATCAATTTCTGTAGGAGACAGAATTGTAAATTCATGTTGAATTAATTATTAATGCTATTGATTGCTTATGGAACAATCATATTTGAAGTTTATTGTTAAATGTTGTTGACTGTTTGGCTATTTGATAAGTGTGCCAGGATGACACATTGCAGGAAGACCATGTATGATGGCCTGTAAAAGCCAAACTAGATGGGAAGGATCCCATGCTTTGGAAATGGGTTTCGGGTGAAACGCCATTGTAAATTTTGATAACACCTCAGCTACACTGCATGTGAGTGAGATGCTAAAACTATGCCAAGAAGGCATGTGTGGGTTATGGAACGTGAAAAGATTGGGGTGGAAAACCGAAGGACTGTTGACTCAGAGAAGGGAGCCCCCATTCTTCGCAAATGAAGAAAGGATACATCTGATAAATGGATGAGTATTCTGTGACCCTAACTAAGAATATACATGTCTGGTTATTAGATTTAAAATGCAGAGCATGTTTTATTATTATTCCAGACTGCTTGAGTATGATTAGGTCCTACATGACTCAAATCAAAAAGGGATGCATACCTTTCGGGTGCTGGGTTTTGTTGGGGTTGTCAATATTGACTACACCCTAAGGGAATGGACGCATTCCTGGTGTTTCAATAATTGATAGTGAATGTTATGAAATATGATTACAATTTTTGAGCAGCAATACTGATGAGCTTGCTTATCCTTCTTGTGTTGTCAGCTTATACGAATGCAATTTGGTTTTGCACGTTAAGGGGCAATGTGACGAGAAAGTACTAAAGAGTACTATATGGGAAGTGGTAATCTTTCTACACTCACACTAAAGGACACTAGAAGAGATGGATAAGCCCGAGGAGTTGTGTAGCAAAAAAGGGGTATCATCCTTGTGTAGTGTGAGTGGGTATTGTGGGGGCCATGCTAGCCTGTAGTCAAGTGAGTCACCTATGGAGTTCCTGGAGGGAACCACTGGTTGCATAAGAGAAGGAGCCACGTAATCATATTATGTTGTTCTTATTTGCTGATAAACCCAGTCGGTGTACTGGATTGGCATTGGATATGTGGATGTTGTGGTGAATGGTTGTTGGATGCCTGACAAACCCAGTCAATGTACTGGCTTGGCATTGGCTATTTGCATGTTGTGGAGTTATTGGTGAAGGGTGTTATTTCCTGACAAACCCAGTCAGAGAACTAGCTTGGAAATGGTCATTGTATGCTTGATAAACCCAGTCGGCATACTGGCTTAGCATACTGATTTTTTAAATGCTTGATAAACCCAGTCGACGTACTGGCTTAGCATACTGATTTTTGAGATGCCTGATAAACCCATTCGGCGTACTGGGTTGGAATTTCCTATTCGGATTATGTTGTGGAAGCAACATGTGTGCTGACCAAGCATCCACCCCACAGGTGATCCAAGGCTTGTAAAGTAGAGAAGGAAACCCGTGGAGTAGCAAGGAAAATGAACAATACAAATAAGTATTCATTTTCATTTATTTTCTTGTTGGGAATAATGAAGATTTCAGGTATAAGTCTTCTAACAGCTAAGCTGATACGCTATTGTTTCTTTGTTGGAAACCTTGGTCATTGCAGGAAAGCAAGGACCCTAAAAGAACCATAATTCTTGGTTAAACCAGAGAGTAACTGGTCAAGTGCTATAAATTCTTAGTAAATCCAGAGAGTAACTGGTTGGGCGCTACAAATGCTTGATAAATTCATAGAGTAGTTGGTGGGGGCACTAAACCCTTGATGTTGTGGAGCAGCCATCGTGCTGGCCAAACAATATATAATTAATTAATAAAAGCAGTTAGAGCACTGGCCTAGCATATTGCTAAATGAGATGATTGATAAACCTAGTTGGCGTACTGGCCTGGCATTGCCTATTCGAATGGTTGAGGAGTAGCTTGTGTGCTGGCCCAACATTCATTATTGTGTCCACGGTAAATCCAAGGCTTGTAAAGCAAAGAAGGATCCTGTGGAATAAAGTGAAGACATCCCATACAGATAAGTATTTGGTTATCTTGCAGCTTCTTGCTTATGAATATACATGTGTATATGAATTGTTTATGATTTCTTAAACTCTTGTTGAGAAATAAACCCTATGAGAATAAACTGAACATGTGAATTGATTCAATGTTTGAGCGTAGGTATTTTTGGGAGCAAGGACTATGAAAGCATCTGGAGGATGCATGTGGACATGTGACCATCCTAAAGAGATCAGTATGAGCAGTAATGAAAGATGGTGCTAGTGGATATGTGTGGGTCCTAGTAGCCAAAGGTTCTGTAAGCAACAATAAGGAAAGGTTCCCTGGTTGAAAATCCTTAGACAGACCTTAGACACTAAGTGTCATAGTCAAGAACTGGCAAGTCAAGCATTCACATTGAAGTTAAAGAGGCTAAGGAGCATGAAACTAGAGTTGTGGTGTGGCTCCGGATTGGAACAAGACTAAGAGGGGGAAAACTCTTACTATTCTCTTTCCCTTTTGACTGATGCATTTTAGAAACAGAGGATCTTTGAATGCATGTTGTGACTGAAAATTGATTGTGTTAATTGCTTGAAATGAATTGTGAATGCTAAAATAGTAAATTTCCTGTGAAAGGATGAACATGAATGAGTTCATGTGTATGTTGGGAAAGCATGAAAAGTATGGAAGTCTCATGAGTAAAGCATGGATGTTTCGTGTCAATTGAGAAAATAATTGACTAATTTTAATATTGTGTTATGCTTGTCCTAATAGGAATTGTCATGATGAATCTCATAGTTGAGGAATTGAAAGCCATCTGTTGCAGCTGTTAATAGCCAAGTGTTTCTAGTGAGCAAACTGTGGGCCAGTTGTGCATATTGATCATGGCAGCAGACCAAAAGCTATTTGTTTTGGCTAAATATCTTCCTCGAATAGTTTCCAGGACAACAAGGAAGATGGAATCCATGAAATTCCATACTTATAGATCAGCTCGAAGATAAATAAACAGAAGGGATTGCTATGGAGCGATGCCCACCTACAGAACTGGAAGATCAAGCCAGTAGGAGCAGCTTATGGAAGCCAAAAGACTTGATCCTGAAAGTTCAAAGTAAAGAGATGAACGCAGGACAAACCTACCACATTTTTGAATTTTGAGACATGTGTAAAGTGGGTATATATTCCTAAGTGTTGGAACACCAGGGACAGTGTTATTCCAAGGGGGAGGGGATTGTAATATCCTGATTTTGACCCCATTGAATTAAAATGTAAATGATGTAATATTGTTATAAAATCATGGTGAGAGGCTCAAGGCCAAGGCCCCGCCATCGATTTAGTGATGCATATGGTTTACATGCTAGCCAAGCACATTGGAATTGCAAATATTATGTAAATATGCATTTTAATAAAATACCCACAACTAGCTATGCAATGCAACAAGAGATGGGGCATGATTTTACAAGGAATTAGGAGGGAAAACAATCAAACCCTTGAGCTAATCAAGTCAAGCCAAGTGTCAATGAGAGAACCCATCAAACCCTCAACTACCCATTTTGACTTTTGTACCCAATCATTCATTCTCCCAAGAGTTGGTTGAGGTAGTTAATTCCTTGGGGAATAGGAAGTATGGCTGTCCCAATTCGAGTATGGGTAAGCCACCCTTCATGGAAAAACGTGTTTTGCTTCTTGGGCAAGAAAACAGCCATGAATTGTTCCCCAAGCCATAACCCATCAGGCAGTTTTTCTCTCCCACGAGTTGGAGCTACGTGGGTGTTTTTCTCCATGGATTTCCTGTGTTTTCCATCATCTTTCAAGCTGGGAAGGGCATTTTTTCTTTGGTTACTAGTGGGGAAGAGAACGGATCAATTTGGGGGTTTCCTGGAGGTCGTTTTGGCTATTGGAATTCCCATAATATGTGAGATAAATCATTTTCCTCCATGTGGTCGAATTTCCCTTTCTCACAGTTCGTTTTTGGTGTGCCCACGATTTGGGAAATACCATGGCCATCGTGTTTGTAAATCCCATTGCTGAAAATGTGTATCCATGCCCAGTTCTTGAGTTTGCTGTGTGTAAGAGAATGTTGGGGTTGAGATGGGTATCCATTGCTTTGGTTGTGTATGAGCTGGAATGTCCCCTTTCCTTGTAAGAATCATGCCCAGCTCGGGGGTAGCAGTTGTGTTGAGAGAATTGATTAACACAACTGGCCTACGGTTGGGTGGAACATTGCAACGACATAGATAGTTGTTTGGGACAATTGCACAATGAAGATAAGTAATCTCTATGTGTATTTACTTTTGCAATGTTTAATTTAATGATTATTTTGATATGCTGGATGAGCATGAATTATGCGTGGATGTTGTTTTGATTCCGTTGTGCATACTTGTTTGTTTTGCATCTGCACACTCTTGTTTTTAATTGCTGTGAATTTAATGAGCGGGCTTCATTTGTGTAAAATCCCTAGATTGGCATCATATTCCCTTTCAGGAATTGGGTCCACGGGAGGGGCTATGAAACAGTGAAACCAGACCATACAGTTGCAATTAATGAGCACAGGAAATCATTTCCAAACTTTTGGCACAAGTTTTAAGGTTCTGTATAGCTGCATTAAATAATGAATCATACAGTTGAATCCACGATTTTCTAGGTAGATTATGGGCATGAAATTCGAGGCAAAGTGAGCATGAAATTCGAGGTAGTATTTGACTATAATAGTGGGCACAAATTCCGAGAAGGAAGATAAAATTATGGGCACAAATTCCGAGAAGGAAGATAAAATTATGGGCACGAAATTCAAGAACCATATAGGATGAAATTTGACAGTCCGTACTCTATTGGGTTGGCATGAATTTCGAGACTGGTTGCACAGAATTCTAGGCAGCCTCTGCACTGTTTTTGACAAAGCATGTTTGTCTGTTGGTTGAGATAAGTTGGACTTGGAATCTTGATTTTATTGTTGTACAAATTTATTTTTGCACAACAAAATAATAAAAATGCTCTCACTCTCTCTCACACAAGTTTTCCCAGTTGGGGTTGTGCCTGGGCCATATTGGCTAAAGTCCTTGTGTCTACAATGTTATGAGATGAATTTGTTTTTCTACTCTGAATTTAATGTGGTATAACTCCTCATTGTGCTTTCTGTTCAGATGGTTCATGAGTAAGAATTTTATTTGCAGCAGTTAGCTGTATAAGATTAAATATTGAACTAATATTTGTGCATAGCTTTAAGTCTAATGGGAAATGAAATTTCTACATTCTCTATCTATACTAACCATTCGTCATACATCTAGACCTTCTCCATCAAGTTATTGTTTTCTTATTAAAGTTGAGCATTGATGGATTACAGCTCTTCCAGCCTTTCTAGTTTTCCTTTACAGATGCTAAGTCTACAAATTCCTATTAGTTACGTCACGATTAAGAATGTAGCTACTCTAATATATTATGATCCGTAATCAAGGGACTTATAGGCCACTCAACTCAAAAACATGGATCCAATGGAGAAACAATATTCTTAACATATATTATCTATGTTATGTAGACCTCTCTATCACCAAGATAACATGGATTCTCTCCCTCTATTCTTAAGTTTAGCTTCTCTTGAACAAGGATTGAATTATTTTAAATTACAATGCTCTATCGTTGAGTACTCTATCTTCAGGAATTGGTTCATTGCTTGGGTTCTTGATGTAGTTCAGAGTGAAAACTGATGTGCCTAGGATTGGTTATTTAGCTCCTTCTCTTTCTAACCTACACAAAAGAAACTAGATGACAATGCAATTCCAAATGAATTAGGTTATTCAATTTGTCGTTCAATATCTACTCTTTATCTTTGTATGATGTATATTCCTCTTTTTTTTTTAGTTGGCCTACAAGGTTTGAATTTCCCATTTAGTTCTAGTTCAAATGCTTGCAATGCTAAGCTCGATGCACTTTGTAGTTCTATAATTCCAATAAAACCGTGCCTATTGAATGTGCAATCATAGTCATGAATATGGTTTGCTTGCTTACATTGATGGTAGAATCATCTATGCACTATCACATTACTCTTAACTTTGTTATGCCAACCTCAATATAAATTAACAAGCATATCTTTTATCTCAAAGAATTATATACAATGGTGGAGCTCTTTATGGTTTGGACACTACTTGACTTCTCATGCTAGTTCAAGTTACTCTCTCATGCTCTCAACGTTGAAGAACTTAATCACACACTCATAGACTATCAATGAAAACCAAATTATTTCTCAAGTTTCCAAAGACATATGGTTATGGAGTAAACCTATGCATACATATATGTCTATGAGAGAATGTTCCTACATACACTAAATACCTTCACAATCTTATCAAGAGTATGCTACATGTGAATAATTATTTCATTCCAACTTTTAAAACTCCAACTACCAAGATAACCATTCAATAGAATGATAATTCATTGAAAGTAGCAATGCATATGGAAACACCATGAGGAAAACAAAGTAATAGAGCGGTGTATCAAATGATGTATAAGGTGAATGGTCTAGGAATGAGTTAATAGACCCACCATCATAAGTATACTCATAAAATAGGCAATGCTTAGCATCTAGAGTGTGTATGGACTTCAACAACGATTAATGAACCCACAAGCATTTAAACCTACTCTGAGAGAGCCATTACTCAATAGAATGGAGTGTATGGTCTAGACATTGAGGAAAATAGATGTCTAGAAAGTCAATTGACGAGTTGGAAAGGAAAACATTGAGAGGGAAGGTACATACAACCCTCAGGAAGAGAATAAGTGCCCAAATAGCAATTGAAATTTCCCAATATTGATAAAAAATGCACGGGCATAGATAAAAATACCCAATGCAAAAAAAAATCATTTAGCAATGATAAAACTACCCTAGACAATGATAAAATTTCCCTAGTGAAAACAAATTGACCCCAAACAATGATAAAAACGTCCAACTAACTAGGAAAATGCCTAGCTAAATCATGTGATGACTTGTATGATTTGAACGCCCCCCTTACCTTTGATTCACTGATTAGGGAAAGGTACGACTAATTCAACTGATGATAAATAAACCTCCGAAGCAATCTACTATCATTTGGAGAGCCTAAGAGAGAGAAAATTGCTTCAATGATAAAATTTCCATAGTAAAAGCTACTACACAAGTGCAATAGCTCTTAAATTTGGTCCCTTGATCTTTGAGATCAATTATGCATCTAGTGGTGAACATTATCTAGTTGTTGGAGTTACCATAACTCAACAAATACAATGAAATTGCAACCATAACATTATTTAAGCAACCTGCAACTCTGAGCATTGTTTTCATAGATCACTAGTAACCATTAAGAGGAACTTCCCTATCACATAGTAAGCAAATACAAATAAAGACTTAGCATAGATGCTATAAACATTGCACATAAGATAGAACTTAGCATAAATACCATAAACATTGCGCATAAGATAGTATTTTACCGTGGAACTCAAATGGGAAAACCAACATTCCTTGGTATCTTAGTTCTTCATTCCAGGATCTTTGGTTACAATGCAATGCACTCTCTAGCATTCTCCTCTCTTGGCCAACAAGAAAGCAAAATGCATTTCAAAATGAAAGTTACAATGAGAAATAGGAGACATTGGAAGGTAGTTGGAAGATAAGGGATACCTTTCAATTCTCATTCTCTTGTCCATTTTTCTTTTCATTCTATTAATTAATGAACATTTTTTATTTTTATTTTATTATAGATTGCATTGTCTTTTCCCTAACCTATAACTATCATATATTG
Source organism: Larix kaempferi (assembly GCA_027924585.1). Lineage (NCBI taxonomy): Eukaryota > Viridiplantae > Streptophyta > Pinopsida > Pinales > Pinaceae > Larix > Larix kaempferi. Next base: position 3,321,116 of record BSBM01000860.1, read on the forward strand.
TCAAATTATATTCAATAAATCGTTGAATCTTACACACTCTTATTGTCAAATTACATTTAATAAATAGCTGAATCTTACAACCACTCTTTCGTTCGGATCCATTTTCACATCAAATGGCTATTTTGTGTTACCTAAAAATAAATTGTATGAATGGTTTCCTTGCTCAGTTTTGTATAATATCTATGTACTTTAGTTATTATGGTATATTACATTAAGGCTTGTTGGCCACAAGGATGTCTATTACTGTTTATTCGTGGGGAATCATTTATGAAAGAAATTGCACGATAAGGTCGAGGTTGGTATCGATCGCTAGTGAGCATTAGAACAATGACCCCACCCACTAAACATTGACTCAATAATATCAACACGTCTGAATTAAGTGAGATAGGTATATAATTTAATGTAAGAATTCCACGCAACCCACTTGAGTTTGAATACTCTATTGTTTTTAGTACATACGAGTGATTGATCCTTGTTCAACGTGGAAGATTCACAGCTTCACACTTTTTATCCTTTTAGTATTGGTTGTCAATCTCAAACAAAACCCTAACGCTTAGTAGAAGATTAGAAATCGAAAAGCGTTGAATGAAGTGAATTGAGACCATCAACCCATACCTAATATAATTTAATGTATGAATTCCACGCAACCCACTTGACTTTGAATACTTTATTGTTTTTAGTACATACGAGCAGGGATCAAATTTGAAGGGTTGGGTCCCATTTCACTTTGAACGGCTATCAGATATTGAACCCTTCAACCTTGATATGTAAAAATAAATAATTCTTTTCATTTTAAAATGTAATTATATATCAAAATTTCATTAGGTAGATATATAGTAATCGTTTTGGATTCAAACATTTTTTACTTTTAATTATTTTTGCTTTTTTTATAGAAATTTTTTTATAGTTTTTAATAGTTTTTGAAAATATATATATTAAATTTAATATTTGAAAATCAAAAAATAATTTTTCTAATTTTAAAATATCAAATTACTAATTTGTAATTGGCTAAAAACAATGAATAGACTAATTTCATCTGGTTTAAGGGTTAATTGTCAGAATTTTAAAAATATATTAAAATTTTAAAAATAACTAACTGCCACGTAGCTGAGAAAAGTACTCTGCCCTGATACCATTCATGCCCGGCATCGATAACATCCCGCAATCGGCTGTGGCAACCGGTCTCATCCGACTGGTGTTGACACAATGGCTATCTGCTGCCTGTTAATGGATCCCACATATCATGTCACCCATTATATTTTTTCTGTATATCTTCTCAGCGGTTTTAGGCTAAATCTAGTGTGTCGTTCACGGTGCGGGTTTCAAGCCTTTGGTTAACTCGTGACTAGGCTTGCCGCAGATTAGGGATTCAGGGTATGTTCAATAGCACAGAGTACTCTCTGCAGCACACGACAAGTACATGTCAGTGACATCTCTTTTACATACTTTTACATCACCATCCAACACTCTGGCAAAATCCTTGTCAAATAAATCTTTAGCATCCGTATGAGATTCCAAATTTGAACTCAAAGAGCATTAAATGCTGACGTTTCTAGCATTGGATGAAATCAATTCAGATCAAGATGCATTATACATTATTGAAAGAAACATTCAATGCTGTACTCATGGATGGTTAATATTCATCAAGTTCCCAAGGCATTGGATTTATTGGTAAAGAGTTATTTTGAGAAAGGTGTATATGGTTAATGAGAAAGTTAAAAAATGATCAATATATTTTTTAAAATTAATAAGGATTTTGTTATAATTATATATTTTTTAAATTAAATAATAATGAAAATGAAAAACTAATTTACTAGAAAGGGACCCTTTTAAACGACATAGAAAACAAGTGAATTTAAACTCTAAAAATTATTGTGATAAAGAAATATAATACCTAGAAAAAGACCCTTTTAAAGGACATAGAAAACAAGTGAATTTAAACTCTAAAAATTATTGTGATAAAGAAATATAATACCTAAAATCAAATCACCTATAATATAGAATATGAAATGCATAACCCTCACCCTAATATGTGGAAGACAACCAAACAAAGATGACTCCTCGCAAACACATACGTGCTGATATATAGTAATCTATTTGGATTCAAACTTTTTTTATTTTTAATTATTTTTGCGTTTTTGTATAGAGATTTCTTATAGTTTTTAAAAGTTTTTGAAAATATATATATTAAATTTAATATTTGAAAATTAAAAAATAATTTTTATAATTGTAAAATATTAAATTACTAATTTGTAATTGGCTAAAAACAATGATTAGACTAATTTTATTTGACATATATATCTTTGCAATTCTAATTTCTTCAACCTTCATTTATTATGTGTATAGCATTTCTAATATTTCCATGCTTACCCAAATTTTCTTATATCATAATTTTATATAATGTTAATGTCTTCACGTTTCCCTCTATAAAATGTTCGATAAAATCTTTCAACTTTCATTGATCCTAACATCCTTAATGTATATCTACTATTTAATATAATCCATTAATTATTTTTTTCAAACAATTTAATCTATTCATTATTATTAAAATAATATAATAATTTATTATTATAAACATATATAATTACTACAAACATAAGTAATTACTACTATTTCAATTTTGTTTTACATTATGATTAACACAATAACTTATAATTACTATAATTGTAATAATTTATAATTGTCAAAATTATAATGCCAATCTATTTTTAGTAAAAATCTATTAAATTGAAAATGAAAAATAAATATTGTTTATAAACACTCATTTTGAAACTAATTGTTACATATTTAATACCTTCTTCATTGCATATACAACACATTGAATATTTCAACTTATCCACATGTGATTTACTATGTAATTATGGTTTCACTTTTCAAATTCTATTTTTTCTTGCCATAAAATTAACTATTACCACATTTGGTCATCAATCTAAAAGTCTAATATTTATTATTTTACAAAACAAAATATTTATTATTTTACAAATCAAAAGACTTACTATTTTTACTTAAAGAATAGGGATCCAATTTTCTAATTGGATAACTTTTCTCTAGTAGTCATATAACTTCAAATCTCTTAAACTAGGTAACAAAAATCTAAAAAATATCATATTTGTTTTTATACAAACAAACAAATTTAATGCTACTAGTCTTACATTTCATAATGCCATAATAACTTCAAATCTCTTAAACTAGGTAACAAAAATCTAAAAAAGATCATATTTATTTTTATACAAACAAACAAATTTAACGCTACTAGTCTTACATTTCATAATGCCATAGCATACAGTAAGACATGCCACTTTTCTTTTGCTTTCAAACTATTCACAAGTGATACATTGGTAAAATGTTACATAATTATTTTTACTTTTAATTTTAATTATGTACTACTATTACATTAAAATATTTGTAAGAGGCAGGTCTAAGCAACTTTGTTGCTAATTTCACTTGTTTATATTTCATTATTTATTGAAAGTAATGTAATCAATTCCTTAATATAGTCAAATTTCATTATTTATTAAAAGTAATGTAATCAAATTCCTCAATATAGTAATAATATTTTCAATATTCAGTTTTAAAATTTTAATAAACAATGTTTATACTAGATTGTTTGTTTTGAAAAAAATTATTCAATCACATTTTGACTGTAAGAGCTCCATCAATCTGATAAAAATCGAAGTATTTTTTGTTCTTCCAAATAATGTCAATAGAAATAGATTTTATTTTTATTTTTTTTTAACTTTGCCAAAATCATTTTTAAATTGAAAAAAAACTCCAATATAATAACAAAAGAACATTTTGAAATTGAAAAAAACTCAAACATCATAAAAAAATAACATAATATGGTATATGCAAAGTGTGAGCCTCGAATAGCTACAATATTTGCTTTATGTATAATAAGTTGTCCTTCTTCAAACTTCACTTAGTAAAAGTAAATGCAAAAGTATTGAAAAGATTCTCAATCTAAAGAGTAGTTTGTTAATGATGGTTGAACCAAACCAATATTCATGGCAATTGAGAAATTGAAGCGATTTCAATATTGATCTTGGAAAAAACCACCAAAGAGAAGAAGATATTGTCAATCAAGATATTAATGCTTAATTTCTATCAAAATTGAGTTAAATGGGTGGGCAAATGATTTTTTTTTTAAAGAAAGAGTTGTCTAAAAATTTGAGGACTTTAACTTTTCATTCTTCATAATTCATAATAGATTCATCTCTCTCAAAATCCCAGTTCCATCTTGATTGTGCCATTTCAACACCTTATATTTAGAATGTGAACAATTCCAACAGGATTTTGGTGAAAAATATCAGAAAAAATAAAAATAAAAAATCAAATCCTTAAATTATGAAAAAATGACTTTCTCTTCTTCAGAATCCATTTTTTATTGCATAAATAACATAAATAGATTTAGGACCTACAAAAACCCTTTATGATATCTCAACCCCTTATTTTTACTATGCCAACATTTCCAACAAACTTTTCGAAAAAACCAATATGTTAAGAAAAAATACATACAAATCATATAAACCATGTTGAGATTGATATCTACCAACATTTCTTACAAAGTTATTATTACATGGAATTTTTTTTTTCCAGAAAAGCGTAATGCCAAGGGAAAACACGGGTTAGATAGTGATAGTTGAGTCTATTCATTTTTCTACCTAAAAAATTGTAAGAAACCAGATTTAACAATTACTCCTACAAGTTAAATTAAATTCGACTAAAACACATGTAAGTTAAGTATTTTACTTCAAGTAGGAGATAATACCCTTCAAGGATTTTACACATAAATAAAAATTTAAGGCAAAGTTCCATTTCATTTGCACCTAAATTTTTTAGGTCAAGTTAAACCAAAAGAAAATCAAAATTAGGTCTCAAAGTGAAATTTAAACTAAAATTATTTTAATTAGTGTTGGAAAACATCCGAATTATTTTAAACGTAGAGAAGCTTCTTATAAGAGGTTCAATGTTACATCTAGCATGCTTATTTTAAGCATAACATTCAAGAAAAGGGGAACTATGACCTTACCTTGGTGTCGTAACTCAGTGAAAATATCCAAAGAAGAATAAATGCTGGACTACGAACTTGCAAGAACATCCAATTTGATCCACAACAAAGTAGACGAGAGTTGTAACTTTAATATTTAGATAGCTTTAATCCAGAACGAGAGTTTTAACTTTAATATTTAGATAGCTTTAATGCAAAAAATAATGTTAAGTAGCTCAAATTTTATAGCTAAGCAAATGTCACTCCGTCTCATCAAATAAATCTACAATCTAAAAACAAAGGAGAGCATTTCAGCTTGAAGCGACAGGAACTTAGGAACTACAAAACGAAATATGTGCAAAGGGATGGATAAAATCAACATATCTCAACAAAAGCAAATAGAAAAAGAGTCAAATATTACCCTCTACATTCTAGTGAGGAGTGGACCTGCCCTTTGAAACTCCATCTAACAGATGCAGTGAAGAGTTGAATGTATAAATGCAACCCTGTTGTTGACTGTGCATCTGACCACCACATTTCCACACTTGTAACCTGTTATTCCAGTATTCGAAGAAATGTTGTAGTTTTTGTCTTCATCCTGCACATGTTGGCCAAGTTTCTACTCAGTCAGTGAACTGTCGACTCACATGGACTTACCACTAACCAGACTATGCCTTAGATACAACAATGTCGCCGCTCACTAGTGATCACAAAGAAATGCTCAAAGCTAAAAGAGAGAACTTTCTGTGTTAAGGATCGAAAGCTGAAACCATAGAAATACTTACAATGCGAAACTTTCTCTGGTAAGGATTGAAAGTTACAACGCAATCTCACTAAAGATGAAACCCCAAAAAATTATCATTAGTTTTGCCCAATGTTGATTTTGAGTTTTCTTAGGATCTATGAGCAATGAAGTAGCAAAACCCACCTGAATATCAACAAAAATTAACCAAAAAAACCATTGGGTATCAAAATCTCACCCTAACTACAACACCCAAGACACCAAAACAAGCTAACATCTCTAAGAATCCCAATAATCTATACAACCCAAAATCTAGATATCTACTAGCAATTCTTAGTGAAATGGATGCAAAAAAACCTCCACCGTTCCACCTACTCTACTCTAGCACCTTTCTCTTCTCCTATTTCTTCTCTGGTTGACCCAAAAACCATGTTCTTCCCTAGTAAGTTATCAAATCTATTCACTATCCTAGCATTTAATTTCACATCCTAGACTCAGGTTTGATCACGTGAATAAGAAGATGGAAAATCGAGTTGGCACCCTCTAGACCTAGGTTTAATGAAGTTTGGTGATGTCATTAAATGCTTTTAACACTTAATCAAACACATAACTTAATAACTTGTAAGCTAAGACAATAAGATATCATATTAGCAATAGCAACGAGGACCGTCCAATCGAGTCACTTGACACATGTCTCCAACTCACCGAGCCCACTCTTCCCACTAGGAGTGAGGTCAAAGCAAAGTGGGTATTCTCCAACTCCCTAGACTGTGAGTCTCCCACTAAATCATTGATAACCCTTAGAAAGGGAAATTTTGGAGTTGCCCTTCTGTTGCAAATTTACACAGAGGTGTTGAATTTCATTATTGAAGGGCTTCACATAAAATTAAATTTTTTTTGCATGGTAAAATTCATCTTGGCCTTCTATGACAGGTAAAATGGCCTTTGAAGGACACTGAAGGCTTCAAATTTGAAACCTGCATTTGAAGGACACTGAAGGCTTCAAATTTGAAACCTGCATACGAGTGATTGATCCTTGTTCAACGTGGAAGATTCACAGCTTCACACTTTTTATCCTTTTAGTATTGGTTGTCAATCTCAAACAAAACCCTAACGCTTAGTAGAAGATTCAGAAATCGAAAAGCGTTGAATGAAGTGAATGGAGAACATGTTATACATATTAGTGGATAATATTTAAATCCGTTGAATGAAGTGAATGGAGAACATGTTATACATATTAGTGGATAATATTTTAAATCCATATAGAGTAGTTTAGTGGAATCCGTATATTTTTCTGTATAAGTTTGGATCCGTAAGAAATTTTAAGAAGTGGTGGTTAAGTTTTTATAGGTTATTAATTCAATTCTTGTAGGTCGTAGGTCTCAGATTGAGAATGAGAGCCAGGGATGAAGTTTGAGGTAGATTAAATAAAGTCTCTTGTAGGTCCTAGATTGCGAATGGAAGTCATTGGAAACAGGGCTGAGTTGTGAAGCATTAAGACAAATCTTAGATTAAGTAAAGTCTCCTGTAGGTTCCAGATTGAGAATGGAAGCCATCTGAGTTGTGAGGCATTAAGACCAATCTTAGATTAAGTAAAGTCTTGACAAAATACAATAAAATAATCAGTGTAGAAAATACACTTCTGTCATCCTCCTAAAATCTAATTTGTAAAATCAGAGATGGAAGTTACTTTGCAGCTCAGTTGACGTCTTGACGAAGGAAATAGGGGAAAGCTGGGGGCGGCGGAGCTTAATCATAAAAGAAACGTCATTTGGGTGAGCTATGACTGAATCCGGCGAAGCACTTAAGGTATAGTTTCCACAGATTCAGTGTGTTTTTGGGGGGGATTTTTACAAGGTTCCATTGATTTTGGACAGTCTGTATACGCTATTTAGCCGTACTGGCCTCGCCAACGCGCTTGGAATCTTCGAATTCAGGCAGAAACTGATAAACATTCTATTGTTTAAGCATAAGATATCTGTGTAGATCAGATTAGAATTTTGGGGAGCACTAGTATTGGCACGTCCATACACTGTAGGTTCTCCATTTTTCGTTGGCAATGACATTCTGGACTTTCCTGATGGGGCGAACTATGAAGCTATTGTACAGAAGTGTACTTCTCTGGATTATCATTGCTTTTCATGGACAGATTTGCAGCGCACAGCAGTGGCTGTGCCAGCACGAAGTTAACTATACAAAAGGCAGTACGTTTGAGAGCAATCTGAATACAGTCTTGAATAATCTTGTTCAACACACCTCCCAAACTGGGTTTAACACTTCTGTCTGTGGCCAAAGTCCCAACCAAATATATGGCCTCCTCCAATGCAGGGGAGACTTCACAGTCGACGAATGCTACAGTTGTTCACAACAAGCAAATACTACCATTCGGCAAAACTGTGGGAATGCTAGCAGCGGTTTAACTTGGACGTCGGATGGCTACTTCTTACGTTACGAAAACACTAGTTTTTTCGGAAAACTGGAATATCCTGCTGATGGATATTATCTATATAATACAAATAATGTCTCCAGCCCTGATGTCTTTAACACGGCTCTTGGGACCCTATTCACCAATTTGTCAGCGGAGGCAGCATCTAGATCTAACTTATTTGCTTCCGGAATAGCTGCAGATTCCTTGTCTCGGAAGATTTACAGTCTGGTTCAGTGCTGGAGAGATATATCCAGTGACGACTGCACAACATGTCTGTCAAATACAATAAATGTTATTTTAGAAAGTTATGCTGGAACACAAGGAGTTCAGAGTCGGATGAGAAACTGCATAGTTCATTATGAAATACGTATTTTCTTCAAATCGACTGTGACTCCACCCCCTGCTAAAGCTCCGGTGCCAGTTAATACGCCGGTGGGAATTGCACCACCGAGTGACAGTACGCAGATCAACCAGTCTTCAAACAAATTAGGCTTAATTTTAGGCGTTGTTGGCGGTTCGCTTCTCGCGGTGTTCGGATGCGTGTTTGTGAGCGGGAGGAGTCTGAAGTCTGCCATCTTTGTAAGCCCAAGCCCAAACGAAGGTATTGCATAAGATTATTTTTGCTAACTGTAAGGGAAAGGTAGCAGTTCTTAGTTTTTTAGGGTTATCTACTTCTTTATCTTATATTATTTAAGACAAATATAAGATTCCTTAGTTGTAAAGCATCTCACCAATTTGAATGCAATGAGATGTTGCCCATATTCAACAGCACCCATCTTATCATATATTTCGGCAGCGAAATAAGGGAGATGCATCATTCAGCGTCATAAGGGTGTTAAGCGAACCATAACTGTCTGTGTCTTTTAATATACTCTACTAAATATTAAAAGTGAATTGAAAAGGATGTTGAATCTTATTTCGCTGCCAAAATATGAAGGCTAGGACTGTTTGCTCTGTTAGCCTTATTTCAACGTTTCTGTTAGACCTACCAACCAAATGATAGCTATTATCAAGAACCAAGTTGTGTGTTTTCATTGTATAGGTCATGAGCAAGTCGAGGAAGCCACACTAATTAGTCAGGATGGGCAAATTGTGTTTACCATGGAAGCATTGATAGCTGCAACGGATAATTTTCATGATAATAACAAACTTGGAGAAGGTGGATTTGGCCCTGTATACAAGGTAACATAGGCTAAGAAAGCTTCTACTAGTTTATATAATATATATTGCAGTAGTCCGCAGGCTGATCTGTCCGCACCCTTGACAATGGAGCAGAAATAGCTGTAAAGAAGTTGTCCTTAAAATCTCGGCAAGGAAAGAAGGAATTTCTGAATGAAGTTGAACTTGTAGCCAAAATTCAACATCGAAATCTTGTGAACCTACTTGGCTGTTGCGCAGAGGGATCAGAAAGATTGCTTGTATATGAGTACTTACAGAATAAGAGCCTTGATAAATTCCTATTCGGTGAGTCACAGCTTCCATTTTATTTTGTATATATCTCGAGAACGCATTAATGTGTCACCATATTTAGTTGGTTCATGATAATTAGTTAATGTACTGCATCCATGGATACAGATATCAACAAACGCAACCAGCTTGATTGGCCGAAGCGCTATAACATTATAGTGGGAGTAGCTCGTGGGCTTCTCTATCTGCATGAGGATTCTCAACTGCGGATTATTCATCGGGATATTAAAGCCGGCAATATTTTGTTGGACGAGAGACTGAATCCTAAGATTGCAGATTTCGGCCTAGCAAGACTTTGTCCTGAAGATGAGACTCACGTCAGCACAAGAGTTGCTGGAACTTAGTAAGATTTGAAAAGAATCTTCACTCTTACACACTGTCAAAAGCGATTAACAGTTAGGGATGCATATTGATTTCAAGAGGATTGACAGTATTGTAATTTTTACTATATGACCATTTTGCTTTGGGGATTTACCTTCTCGGTTACGTCTTAATTGTCTAGGATTCAGGACTAGGCTTTCATTTGCAAGTAACTTTCAATTTATCATTCCTCAATTTCCCCTTACTATATAGTGTAATTTGGATATGCAGCGGGTATATGGCACCAGAGTATGCTATGCAGGGGCAGTTATCTGTAAAAGCTGATGTCTATAGCTTTGGCGTTCTTCTCCTGGAACTTATTACTGGAAGAAAGAACACTGATTTTAATCTGTCAGATGAAATGCAGATTCTTTTAGGATGGGTGAGATTCTCTGATACTATTATCATTTTATTTCCAACTGAGCATATCTATGTTATACAGGTCATGTTATTTAGTTCGAACTATAAACCATTTATTGAAGCTGTATGAGTTTAGGGGTTTCACTATTTTGATATGAATACGTTAATAAAGACTTCGGTACTCGTTGACGATATAATTTAATTTCGGCCGATATTCTAGATCTCTCTGTCCTGTACATATTAAATATAAAAAAATTAATGACGATCCTTTTTTATTATGCAGGCGTGGAGATTATACAAACAGCAGATAATTGATCAAACAATAATTGAAACCTGCGATGAGGAGCAAGCGTTGCGATGCATTCACGTTGGTCTTTTGTGTACACAAGCGGACCCATCACTTCGTCCGTTAATGTCTGCAATAACTTTGATGCTTTCATCTCATTCCGTGACGTTACCGAATCCCACAAAGCCTGCTTTTGTGAGTCCTTCCAACAAGTCCACCAGTTCTGGGTCAAGGTTGTCACGTGCCTCTGCGACTACATCTTCTTCTGTATCATCTGCTTCATCTCGGGCTCCTATCGTGGCTCCTCCATCTAACGCCACTGCTTCCATTACAAAATTGTCACCCAGATAATACACGTCCATTGTATTCACATAAAACGTTTGTTTCCGGATTTCTAAATATGACACATTTCCCTGTATTAATATTCATTGTGTAATAGAATCATAATGTTTAGAGCTAAATACTGACTCAAATTTTGGATGAATGATGGCTTCATACACATATTTATGAATTGATTTGGATTACAAGTTTTATTAGAATTATAGCATCCAGAAAAATATTAATGAAGGGTAGAAAGCTTAGAAATAATTGTTAATGATTAGAATTTTGACTTTCGGATAAGAAAATAATTTTTTTTGAAACTCTCATCTGATTATTTTATATGGATGCAAAGTTTAAGGTATTGTGGAGAAGGATAAGTTTAAGGTATTGTGGAGAAGGATAGAGTAAATCCGATAGTAATTTATGACATATAATTTCAAAATTAAAAGAAAACATCATATCCTATCCTCGTCATGGAAGCTAGCCTTTGCCCCATTGGGAGTATGGCTATGACTAAATGTGTAATGTACAAAAACCTCACAAACAACATGGGAGACAAGAGACTTCCTAAGATTGCTTCATACTTTAGTCAAAACAACCTACTACTTAAGTTAGGTTGCATAAAGATACCATGTCTTGGATAAATAGTTGGGAAGTCAAAAAAGAGATCATTCTAATATTAAAGCTTTCTTTCATAGTTTCTAGTAAATATTTTTTATGAAACCAAATGATTCATTTCCTTTTCAAGATAAACTAAAGTTGGTTTTAAAATGTTAATAACTACTACCACCACCACCATCAATAACAAAAAAAATATTTCAATGTCAAACATAAATTAAGTAATTAAAAGTAAAAAAAAAAATTACTATTAAAACATTTATGTAATTCCTCCAGCATTTTAAGAAAACAAAATAACTTTTAATGTCTTCATAAATAATATATTTTAATATCTACTTTAATTAAAATATTTTAAAATCAACCTTATATAAAATATTAATGTATTATTTGATACATGGAAAACAATTTAATTCATTAAAATTTTAATGATTTAGTGTATTGATTTTAGTGATAGTACATTTCAAAATAGACAAGTTGTTGACATCTTAACATCAATATGTTAAAAAAGTGAGAGTGATTGAAAACAAACCACAAATAATAAAATACTCATAGAAGTACTAAAAACATAATATTAAACAAGTGAAATTAAAAGCAAATCCTTAGTTTAGAAATATTTTAATTAATAATTGTATATAGTTTAAAAGTTAAAATTAAAATAGTTATAAAATATTTGAAATTTGTAATAATTATTATTTATGCATATTCTAAAAGCAATAGAGTACTGCAAAGTTGTATAGTACTTACCTCTTAGAAAAAAAAAAGCTTCATAAAAAACAATTGCATAATAAATAACAGGTGGAGAAGAATATGGCACTAAATGTGTAGTAAATAGTTGTTAAGAGATTTTATTGATTAAATTTAGCTATTTTATTTTTGTAAGCTCCTTAGAAAGATTATATTAGTATACAAAAAAAAGTAAGTGCGTGTACAAGTGTATTAAAAAGTTTATCAAACAACTGCTAAAACTTAAACATAGACACATAGCCCATGCAAGGAGCTTCATTCTAAGGCTATCAATGTTCATCTTCCATGCATGGGTGACCAAAAAAGTGTTGAGCATACTTATGTTTGAGTACATTTTCAAAAAGAAGAGGTTTCAAAAATAGCCTCTATGGACATAAAACCTAAACATAGTAGATTCACAAAATAGAAACAAGTAATTTTTGACTGTTAACAACAATAGAAAAAACAGACAATGAGAAACTCAGAGGTTACTCGGAGTTGTAGGGAGCTTCATCAACTTCAGGCTTTTCTTCCAAGATGGGGCACCGGTAACCATCCCCACTGGAGCTGTTGTCCATGGTATTTTTTACTGGGAATGCCTCAGTTTTTCTGAAGAAGGAGAGGTCTAATTTCTTGCTACGCTCCACCCTCTTCCTTTTACTTCCTCTAGTAGAAGCTACATTGGCTTTATCTTGGTCCTTGGGGGGTTCAATGTCTGCTTGAGCCTCTTGAACCTCTGCTGGTTTGGAAACCAGAGAGGGGCTTGGAGAGGAAGAAGAACGATGCGCCGGAGCTAGAGAAGGAGAAGATATGGAATTTTTTTCTCCATCGGAACCTTGGTGTAGCATAAGAACCTAAGCCAACATATTCTTGACCCGCTAGTAATTCTTGCGATGCATTCTAGCCTGTTGGCCTACCAGTTGTTGCACAATTGCCTCTTCTTGTAATGCCTCTATTGGTATTATAAATTTTAATCTAATTAAACATCTATTTTCTTTTCATTCTGGAAATGCATAAGAGTGTTAATACAACTTCAAATTGTGTATTTATTAATTGTATGATTGAGAATCATATACGCATCATGTAACCATAGTAGCATATAAGAAGTTTACAACAACATATAAAAAATTTAAAATCACAAGAAAAATACCTCGATATAAGAATGGTGACGAAGTCCAAACTGAGAAAGCTTCCATCTTCTCCTTGAGTTGATTCCCTCTTCATTTCCCAAAGCGGAACCATGGTTTTAGCTCCCAGCCAACTAGGGGCCTAGCCGACTCCCTAGCCCTAGGAATCCATCCAAATGGTCCCATCCAAATCGCCTCCTGGCCCTTCGTACCTGAGACCCTCAAAGAACAGAACAACGATACACTAGTAGGCTATGTATAAAATCTTCCAAGTGTTCTCAAACTCTTCCAACTCTTCCAAACTTCTAATCCCCAAAATATCCAAAATTCCCATCCCTTGAAAATTCTCACCAAAATATCCTTCAAGAGAAAAGAACCCCTCTCCTTCCAATCTCAACTCTCCTATTTATATCAAAATTCTTCATCCTCCTCCTCATCCATCAATAAATTCCAATAGAATAATACTCAATAATCATAAATTTATTTTCTCAAAATGTAGGAATTTGATTTAAATAAACAAAATATAATTAATAAACATGGTTGCAAAGTCTCACTTTTCATGCTACTATCTTAAATGCAACTATGACAACTCTTTTCTAAAAATTTGTGCAATCCTATCTATCCATTTATTTATATTATCAGCTCATACATAAGTCAAAAAAGATATTTTCATATACTATATTATACTATGACATATGTATATAATTATATATGTCATTCAATAATCCAATCAATTTATATAAATCTAAAACATATTAAACAAGTCAACCAACTCATACTTTCAACACACAAGTAATATTTTCAACAATTCATCAACCAAGTTACTAATAGCTAATATAACCATATTAATTTATTCATCGATCGACCAATCATAGTAATGTACTCGTGAATTGGTTTATGCGTGTCCAATGCACACGTCTTAAGCGTGGGTACTAATAATCACTTCTAATGGTCCTAATATATCATTATTACATGCTCGCAAACAACATATAGAAGAACCATTAAACAATGCATCATTCATAATAATTCATGCAAAATAAATAAAACATAATTAGGTAAACATAATGATGAAATTGAGCATATAATCATGATGGTTCATAACAATCAAGAACACCATCCAATCCATCATTGGTCCCATCCATCCCATCAGTACTCCAAACACCTAATCACCACTACTTCCATCTCCTGACCTTACCATCATGTCCTCTGCTGTAATATATTGTGGCGTCGAATACACGACCCAACCAAATATAGAACCCATAATTGGAAGTGTATAGAACCCATAATCAGAAGTGTCGATCGACTACATCGACCAAGTTTCCCCAACAGTCATCCACTATTCGTCATCACACATCTAGGGGAACATGTGCATCACAACCCTCCCACGACTCCAGGTTTCGGGGGATAAACGGTGGGAAATGCCTCCATTCCCTTGATTATACTAGGGTCAACACTCTACATCAACCATATTGTGCCATCATTGTTCTAAGGGGTCTCGTCATTGAACAAACACTTTGGGAAAGTCACAGTTCCTGTCAAAACTCACACTCACCCACAAGTCATAGAAATATTGGAATTCACAATTAAATAGCATGAGAATTGATATAACATCATTATCCTCCTGATGTCCAAGGCATCTCGTGCCCCTTGGCACTATAGGAATCCACATATCTCATAGCCAATCAACATGTGGAATAATTCATCATTTACATGAAACTCATGTATAGACATACCCAACTCTTTGAAGTGATAATCCATATGACTAAAATGATATTTAAATGTAATCATGTAAGTTCTTTTACAGCATATATTGTACTATTCTATGTCCAAGGTACAACTAAATTGATATCCACATATTGAAATTCAAGATTGTATTTGCATGTTCAAATGAAATAACATATACATTATCATTAATAAAATAAAATGAAAAATTCCATCTACTATCCACACATAGGGAGTCCATATGTTAACATAACAACAGTCTTGATCAGCTTAAATGAGTCTAACATATAATAAACAAATGAAAATGTTAAGCTAATTCACATTAGAGTTTTAATTACTAAGTGTGCAAATATGAGGCATTACATACACCCACCCTTCAAGAAAATTCGTCTCGAAGTTATGGTCATTCACAATTTTAAGGAAAATCTTGATACCATATCTCTATTCCTTCCAACTAGAATACCTTGGCCATACTAGTCCCATGAGACCTTCACATGATCAACATGTCGATACTATATAATTTTACTTCTTCCATCACATTGGATGTGCTCTCAAGTTACATATCACATGTTATATACACAATCAGTCTGTCTTCATCAAGGTTTTTGAAATACAATTTATCCCTAAATAGTTAGCATATTGTCCAATATTATAGTTCCTTTCTATATCACAATTCATAGGAATACCTAGTTGTCTCCCATATAACATTCCTTTGGGTTAAAAAATGTATTATTATGACTCATTTGTCAATTCTTAGCTTTATTGAAATTATTGTACCCAACAACACTTATTTTCTCATTAGTATATATATATATATTTTTATCCAAATCTCGACATATCTTCAGTGGCCTACCAATATTTCATATAATGGTATATGTCTATTAACCATGTACACCTTATCAATCAAAACTTGAAAAAGTGGAGTTTTTACCCACAAGTCTCAGGTTATATAAGAATGGATACAATTTATATTTTAGAAAAGATCACTCCCATGCTTAGGTCTAACTACATTTTCAAACAATCTAGTCAACTCTTACATGTACTACTAATCTTGACCTACCACCTACATACAACTTAAACGAGTCATAAAGATTCACTATGACGCTCGTAACTAGATATAAGATAGGCACACCACCCTTCTCCCATATCAATGATTTGTAAGGATACACATACTTCTCCTGAAATCATTTCCTCCTGAAATCATTTCCTTTCTAGTTATACTATTGAGCCATATCCCTATTGACCACTTATGGCCTCTAGCCCTTTTCTAATACTTATCTATTCCTCTCAAGCTCTTTATACTTGCAATGAAGGAAATTCACCTGTGGGATTCCTTATTGATGGCTAGGTTTAGAAATTTAACTATAGTTAATGATTATCAATTATCCATGGTTTATTTATCAATAAGGAAGACTTTGAAGTTAAATACTATAACTCTTCTACTAAATATGCATTTCTTCTGGTTAATTTTGTAACTTAATCTTTCCACACTTAAGTGGCTCGTAACTATCCCATAAATAAATAACTACCGGTTTTACATTTGTAACTTTACTATCTATATTTTCTTTTCTTTTCAAGACTTCATATTCATTTACTCAAGAATAATAGAATATGAAGAATATATTTTAATATATAGATTTATTTATTCTTAAATAATAATAATGCATATCAACAATATTATTAGAATTTAATGTAATAATATGCATGTTGTTTCAATTTATTTAATGTAATAGAATTATTAAAAGAAAGTGAGTCCTTACTCACTTCATATTATTATTTTATTAAATTATTATATTAATTAACATGGATTATATAATAATATGATTTATTCATATAAATTATTTTATTTTCAATAATTTAATTATATATATATATATATAATTCGAAAAAGAAAAATACAGTAATAGGATGTATATTTTTTATTGATATTATTTATATTTAAGAAAAAAATTGTCATATTATATGTATATATAAACAAAATATTTTTTTTCATTTTTTCAATATTCAATATAATTTATAATTTTACATTTAAGTTTGAAATTCTAAAATTCTATGTATAGAGAAGAATATCTAATAAAACAAAATTCATATTCATTCTAAATTCATTCTAAGGAAAGAATCTCTACTTTATTGAAAATTTAGTACATCCTAAATCAAATTAAAATTTCAATTTTAAAATAAATTATCTAAAAGAAACCGAATTATATATAAAATCAAAAGAATTTAAGCGTGGACATAACTTGACTTAGACAAAATTTGAACATACTTTCAATAATTGAATAATAACTTATTAGATCGCTAAAATTTTCATATTATATTTTATTATATTAAAAAAAATTACTATATTTATAAAAAATTTACCAAGGCTTCAAATTTGAAGCCTTCAGTGCCCTTCAAAGGTCATTTTACCTCTCATAGAAGGCCAAGATTAATTTTACCATGCAAAAAAAAATTAATTTTATGTGAAGCTCTTCAATAATGAAATTCAACACCTCTGTGTAAATTTGCAATAGAAGGGCAACTCCAAATTTTCCCTTTTCCAAGGGTTATCAATGATTTAGTGGGAGACTCACAGTCTAGGGAGTTGGAGAATACCCACTTCGCTTTGACCTCAGTCCTAGTGGGAAGAGCGGGCTCGGTGAGTTGGAGACATGTGTCAAGTGACTCAATTGGACGGTCGGCGTTGCTATTGCTAATATGATATCTTATTTCTTAGCTTACAAGTTACTAAGTTATGTGTTTGATTAAGTGTTAAAAGCATTTAATGACATCACCAAACTTCATTAAACCTAGGTCTGAGAGGCTGCCAACTCGATTTTCCATCTTCTTATTCACATGATCAAACCTGAGTATAGGATGTGAAATTAAATGCTAGGATAGTGAATAGATTTGATAACTTACTAGGGATAACCGGTTACTGGTGGTCCTACCCCGGAGAAGAACATGGTTTTTGGGTCAACGGGAGAAGAAATAGGAGAAGAGAAAGGTGCTAGAGTAGGTGGAATGGTGGAGGTTTTTTTGCATCCATTTCACTGAGAATTGCTAGTAGATATCTAGATTTTGGGTTGTATAGATTATTGGGATTCTTCAATGCAGAGATGTTAGCTTGTTTTGGTGTCTTGGGTGTTGTAGTTAGGGTGAGATTTTGATACCCAATGGTTTTTTTTGGTTAATTTTTGTTGATATTCAGGTGGGTTTTGCTACTTCATTGCTCATAGATCCTAAGAA
Organism: Larix kaempferi; assembly: GCA_027924585.1. Lineage (NCBI taxonomy): Eukaryota > Viridiplantae > Streptophyta > Pinopsida > Pinales > Pinaceae > Larix > Larix kaempferi. The sequence continues at coordinate 3,339,485 of BSBM01000860.1, forward strand.
AACTCAAAATTGACATTGGGAAAAACTAATGATATTTTTTTTCGGGTTTTATCTTTGGTGAGATTGCGTTGTAACTTTCAATCCTTACCACAGAAAGTTTCGCATTGTAAGTATTTCTATGGTTTCAACTTTCAATCCTTACGAGAGAAAGTTCGCTCTTTAGGCTTTGAGCATTTCTTTGTGATCACTAGTGAGCGGCGACATTGTTGTATCTAAGGCATGGTCTGGCTAGTGGTAAGTCCATGTGAGTTCGCAGTTCACTGACTGAGTAGAAACTTGGCCAACATGTGTAGGATGAAGACAAAAACTACAACATTTCTTTGAATACTGGAATAACAGGTTACAAGTGTGGAAATGTGGTGGTCGGATGCACAGTCAACAATAGGGTTGCATTTATACATTCAACTCTTCACTGCATCTGTTAGATGGAGTTTCAAAGGGCAGGTCCATTCCCCACTAGAATGTAGAGGGTAATATTTGACTCTTTTTCTATTTGCTTTCGTTGAGATATGTTGATTTTATCAATCCCTTTGCACATATTTCGTTTTGTAGTTCCTAAGTTCCCGTCGCTTCAAGTTGAAATGCTCTCCTCTGTTTTTAGATTGTAGATTTATTTGATCAGACGGAGTGACATTTGCTTAGCTATAAAATTTGAGCTACTTAACATTATTTTTTTGCAGCTTTCTCTTCTCGATTAAAGCTATCTAAATATTCAAGTTACAACTCTAGTCTACTTTGTTGTGGATCGAACTGAATGTTGTTGCAAGTTCGTAGTCCAGCATTTATTCTTCTTTGGATATTTTCAGTGAGTTAGGACACCAAGGTAAGGTCATAGTTCCCCTTTTCTTGAATGTTATGCTTAAAATAAGCATGCTAGATTTAACATTGAACCTCTTATAAGAAGCTTCTCTACGTTTAAAATAATTCGGATGTTTTCCAACAGTAATTAAAATAATTTTAGTTTAAATTTCAATCTGAGACCTAATTTTGATTTTCTTTTGGTTTAACTTGACCTAAAAAATTTAGGTGCAAATGAAATGGAACTTTGCCTTAAATTTGTATTTATCTGTAAAATCCTTGAAGGAGATTATCTCCTACTTGAATCCTACTTGAAGTAAAATACTTAACTTATATGTGTTTTAGTCGAATTTAATTTATCTTGTAGGAGTAATTGTTAAATCTGGTTTCTTGCAATTTTTAAGGTAGAAAAATGAATACACTCAACTATCATTGTCTAACCCATGTTTTCCCTTGGCACTACCCTTTTCTGGAAAAAAAAATTCCATGTAATAATAACTTTGTAAGAAATATTCGTAGATATCAATCTCAACATCGTTTATATGATTTGTATGTATTTTTTCTTAACATATTGGTTTTTTCAAAAAGTTTGTTGGAAATGTTGGCATAGTAAAAATAAGGGGTTGAGATATCACAATCAGGGTTTTTGTAGGTCCTAAATCTATTTATGTTATTTATGCAATAAAAAATGGATTCTGAAGAAGAGAAAGTCATTTTTTCATAATTTAAGGATTTGATTTTTTATTTTTATTTTTTCTGATATTTTTCACCAAAATCCTGTTGGAATTGTTCACATTCTAAATATAAGGTGTTGAAATGGCACAATCAAGATGGAACTGGGATTTTGAGAGAGATGAATCTATTATGAATTATGAAGAATGAAAAGTTAAAGTCCTCAAATTTTTAGACAACTCTTTCTTTTAAAAAAAAATCATTTGCCCACCCATTTAACTCAATTTTGACAGAAATTAAGCATTAATATCTTGATTGACAATATCTTGTTCTCTTTGGTGGTTTTTTCCAAGATCAATATTGAAATCGCTTCAATTTCTCAATTGCCATGAATATTGGTTTGGTTCAACCATCATTAACAAACTACTCTTTAGTTGAGAATCTTTTCAATACTTTTGCATTTACTTTTACTAAGTGAAGCTTGAAGAAGAACAACTTATTATACAGAAAGCAAATAGAACTGTTGATTGTAGCTATTCGAGGCTCACACTTTGCCTATACCATATTATGTTATTTTTTTATGATGTTTGAGTTTTTTTCAATTTCAAAATGTTCTTTTGTTATTATATTGGAGTTTTTTTTCAATTTAAAAATGATTTTGGCAAAGTTAAAAAATAAATAAAAAAAAAATCTATTTCTATTGACATTATTTGGAAGAACAAAAAATACTTAGATTTTTATGAGATTGATGGAGCTCTTACAGTCAAAATGTGATTGAATAATTTTTTTCAAAACAAACAATCTAGTATAAACATTGTTTATTAAAATCTTAAAACTGAATATTGCAAACATTATTACTATATTGAGGAATTTGATTACATTACTTTTAATAAATAATGAAATTTGACTATATTAAGGAATTGATTACATTACTTTCAATAAATAATGAAATATAAACAAGTGAAATTAGCAACAAAGTTGCTTATACCTGCCTCTTACAAATATTTTAATGTAATAGTAGTACATAATTAAAATTAAAAGTAAAAATAATTATGTAACATTTTACCAATGTATCACTTGTGAATAGTTTGAAAGCAAAAGAAAAGTGGCATGTCTTACTGTATGCTATGGCATTATGAAATGTAAGACTAGTAGCGTTAAATTTGTCTGTTTGTATAAAAATAAATATGATCTTTTTTAGATTTTTGTTACCTAGTTTAAGAGATTTGAAGTTATTATGGCATTATGAAATGTAAGACTAGTAGAATTAAATTTGTTTGTTTGTATAAAAACAAATATGATCTTTTTTAGATATTTGTTACCTAGTTTAAGAGATTTGAAGTTATATGACTACTAGAAGAAAGTTATCCAATTAGAAAATTGGATTCCTATTCTTTAAGTAAAAATAGTAAGTCTTTTGATTTGTAAAATAATAAATATTTTGTTTTGTAAAATAATAAATATTAGACTTTTAGATTGATGACCAAATGTGGTAATAGTTAATTTTATGGAAAGAAAAAATAGAATTTGAAAAGTGAAACCATAATTACATAGTAAATCGTATGTGGATAAGTTGAAATATTTAATGTGTTGTATATGCAATGAAGAAGGTATTAAATATGTAACAATTAGTTTCAAAATGAGTGTTTATAAACAATATTTATTTTTCATTTTCAATTTAATAGATTTTTACTAAAAATAGATTGGCATTATAATTTTGACAATTATAAGTTATTACAATTATAGTAATTATAAGTTATTGTATTAATCATAATGTAAAACAAAAATGAAATAATAGTAATTACTTATGTTTGTAGTAATTATATATGTTTATAATAATAAATTATTATATTATTTTAATAATAATGAATAGATTAAATTGTTTGAAAATAATAATTAATGGATTATATTAAATAGTAGATATACACTAAAGATGTTAGGATCAATGAAAGTTGAAAGATTTTATTGATATATACATTTTATAGAGGGAAACGTGAAGACATTAACATTATATAAAATTATGATATAAGAAAATTTGGGTAAGCATGGAAATATTAGAAATGCTATAATAATAAATGAAGGTTGAAGCAATTAGAATTGTGAAGATATATATGTCAAATAAAATTAGTCTAATCATTGTTTTTAGCCAATTACAAATTAGTAATTTAATATTTTACAATTATAAAAAATATTTTTTAATTTTGAAATATTAAATTTAATGTATATTTTTTCAAAAACTTTTAAAAACTATAAGAAATCTCTATACAAAAAAGCAAAAATAATTAAAAATAAAAAAGTTTGAATCCAAATAGATTACTATATATTTGCTTTCGGCAGGTATGTGTTCTCGAGGAGTCATCTTTGTTTGGTTGTCTTCCACATATTAGGGTGAGGGTTATGCATTTCATATTCTATATTATAGGTGATTTGATTTTAGGTATTATATTTCTTTATCACAATAATTTTTAGAGTTTAAATTCACTTGTTTTCTATGTCCTTTAAAAGGGTCCTTTTCTGGGTATTATATTTCTTTATCACAATAATTTTTAGAGTTTAAATTCACTTGTTTTCTATGTCGTTTAAAAGGGTCCCTTTCTAGTACATTAGTTTTTCATTTTCATTATTATTTAATTTAAAAAAATATAATTATAACAAAATCCTTATTAATTTTAAAAAATATATTTATCATTTTCTAACTTTCTCATTAACCATATACACCTTTCTCAAAATAACTCTTTACCAATAAATCCAATGCCTTGGGAACTTGATGAATATTAACCATCCATGAGTACAGCATTGAATGTTTCTTTCAATAATGTATAATGCATCTTGATCTGAATTGATTTCATCCAATGCTAGAAACGTCAGCATTTAATGCTCTTTGAGTTCAAATTTGGAATCTCATACGGATGCTAAAGATTTATTTGACAAGGATTTTGCCAGAGTGTTGGATGGTGATGTAAAAGTATGTAAAAGAGATGTCACTGACATGTACTTGTCCTGTGCTGCAGAGAGTACTCTGTGCTATTGAACGTACCCTAAATCCCTAATCCGCGGCAAGCCTAGTCACGTGTTAACCAAAGGCTTGAAACCCGCACCGTGAATGGCACGCTAGATTTAGCCTAAAACCACTAAGAAGATATACACAAAAAAATATAATGGGTGACATGGTATGTGGGATCCATTAACAGGCAGCAGATAGCCATTGTGTCAACACCAGTTGGATGAGACCGGTTGCCACAGCCGATGGCAGGATGTTATCGACGCCGGGCATGAATGGTATCAGGGCAGAGTACTTTTCTCAGCTACGTGGCAGTTAGTTATTTTTAAAATTTTAATATACTTTTAAAATTCTGACAATTAACCCTTAAACCAGATAAAATTAGTCTATTCATTGTTTTTAGCCAATTACAAATTAGTAATTTGATATTTTAAAATTAGAAAAATTATTTTTTGATTTTCAAATATTAAATTTAATATATATATGTTCAAAAACTATTAAAAACTATAATAAATTTCTATACAAAAAAGCAAAAATAATTAAAAGTCAAAAAAGTTTGAATCCAAATCGATTACTACATATCTACCTTTGGCAAGTATAATAATGAAATTTTGATATATAATTACATTTTCAAACGAAAAGAATTATTTATTTTTACATGTCAAGGTTCAATCTGATAACCGTTCAAAGTGAAATGGGACCCTACCCTTGAAATTTGATCCCTGAACGTGAAATATGAGTGACCCACACTCAAACTAGTATTTATCCTAAGATAAATAATAAATCCTATTCCTTTTTTTCACAGAAAAATATAACTTACTATTAATATACGAAATAGTAAATAGTGCCAGCTGTCAGAAAACCTACATCACACATCAGCCCAGAAGTTTAAAAGTGTCAGCCAAACAATATGGCCATAATGCCAACTGCAACATCCAAAAGTCCCAAGATAAGGACCAAAAGTCTCCAAATAAGCCATGAACCAAACCTCCTCCGTATGAGAAACAGGTTCTACATGAACAGAGTCCATCCAATAATCAAAGATCTCAAAGCGTAAACAGCAGCCATGTCTGCCAAGTATCCAAAAAAATATACATATATGTCCATGCAGTACAAAGAAAAACAAAACTATAATCCTGTAGAGCCGCATACAGAAGATGTATACAAAAATCCAACAAGAAGTTCGAAGTAGCCCCTATATATAATCTGCACAAAGAACTAACCACAACAATAAGTATTCCGGCTCGCAGATATGACAAAAAAAAACATTATAAATGTAAAGTAGTAGAAATAAGTAAAAAATCAAGACCAATGAAGATGATGTGTGCCCTGTGAGATCATGAGTCCTCCCGCCATTCCTGCCACAAAATGTTCCCGAAGTCAGAGCAGAGAGCCTTCTTAGATAGCATGTCCGCCTCCATGTTAGCTTCCCGGTATACATGGGCGAAGTGTATGTGATGGAAACCATTAATCAATAGCCTTGCCGCATCCATCCAATGTTGTAGCAGCATACAATTCAGGGAGGATTTTCCACTCGCCCAGGAGATGATGGCAAGCGAATCGCCAAAAACCACAAGTGAGGTGAGATTCCTCAACCGAGCCCAGTAAAGTAATAACCAAAGTGCACAAAGCTCGCTCCTGGTATTTGTACCATGGCCCAGATTAAGCCATAGATGGATGGAGTCAACATTAGAAAAGTGAATAACAGCCCCAGCACCACCTCCCCAGGGGTGACGGACGGCAGCACCATCAAAGAAGCCGCAGGGGTAGATCAGTACCGGAGGGGCAAATCGAAGATTCCTATCATGTTTATCCCTGCCCCCACCCAATCCGTGGATTGCAACATATTCAGTATGTGCAGCAAGAGTTTTATAACAAATACCAGCCAAGAAAGGGACACGGTTCTCAAAAATGTACTGGTTACGGGCCTTCCAGACCTCCCAAATCATAAAAAATGGTAGCTCTCGAACCCCGTAATCAAGGTGAGTCCAAGCTTCAAGACAGTCACTTAAGGAGTGGTAGTTCCAGATAAAACAAATTCCAACATTGCTCGCAATAAGTGCCCAGAGTTCACATATGAAAACACAGGAGGTGAGAAGATGATCCACCGTCTCCCCCTCAGTGCCGCAGAAGAACACCTTCCCGGGCCACAAAAACCATGCCGACATAGATTGTCCCAAGTTAGTATCCGGTTATTCAGCGCTAACCAAATGAAGCATTTAATCTTGAGAGGAAATGTAAGTTTCCAAAGTGTAGTATCCCACCAATGTACCGATATCTGAGACTCCGCAAATAGAGCATCATATGCCATTGCGGCAGAGACCTTCCCAGCAACTACGTCCCATGTCCATACCAGGCCGCGTCAGCATCTTCAGTGAGCCTTAAATTAGAAAGATACAACGGTTTAATATATTCCTCCCATTCAAGCCCCAACGACCCCGTCAGGCCCAACTGTGCAGCCGAGAGCCAACGAGGACGACCGTCCTCAAACCAAGTAGCCACATGTGCTAAATTGTAAAATCCATTTGCAAGGAGATGTGCTCTCAGTTCCATCGATAGGGGTGTGTCTCAGTGAACCCCCCATGAACGGATCCATCCCCAGCTTAATATCCCGCCCATTGCCAGGCCACCAGGCAATCCAATGCATAAGAACCCTACAGGCCCCCACCAGCCAATTCCATAATAAATCCTATTCTAAGGCGCACTTGCCTCGCTCTTTCCTTTCATTAAGATGTTATAATACATCACCTCTGTCATTTATTGGTTTGTGGGTCACCATATTGAGGACTTATGAGGTGTCATCACTCCTCTTACAAACCAGTTATGATGAGACTTGAAGGCACGGGGAGATTTTTCTCTGTCTTTATTACATAATGCAGTGCACTTCATCTCTGTACGGGGAGGTAAGGTAACATTAAATGGAAGAATTCACATAAGGATTAATGAGTCGGTTGACAACCTTTCATATTCGTGGTTGTGAAACTTTTTTGGCTCATGAATTATTGGGTTGAGAAACTTTTGACTCGTTTATCCGCACATTACTTAATACTTAATAATTAAATCAAGATGTCTCTAAAATAATTAATGATATCTTGAAGTAATTAATTAAACATTGTAAGCGAAATAAAGTTAAGATCTATGGATTGACCACAGAATTTGGGTCCTAATTTATGAACCCAGTTAACATCCTTTATCTCTTCGAGCTTCTCCGCAAGAGACAAGTGGAAGGGATTTCAAGAATAAAAACATGATGCTCAAGGAAGGGCGGATTCTAAGTAATTCAAAGCTATGCATAATTAAACCCCCTCTTAAAAAAAATCATACCTCATCCTGTAAGTCCATATTACATCCTATGATCTCCCACCTAAAACATGGATGGCTCAAGGAAAGGGCGGGATTCTAAGTAATTTCAAAGCTATGCATAATTAAACCCCTCTCAAAAAAAATCATACCTATCCTGTAAGTCCATATTACATCCTTGATCTCCCACCCAAATGTTTAAAAGTATATTTTGATTATCGGGTCATAATCTTAATCATTATAATTTAAATTTAAATTATATATATATGCATATTAGCATTTGCTCTTTGGGGGCAAAAGTGTACATTGGTAGGAAAATAGTAAATTTTGTAACAATGTTAGAGACTATTTTTCTTTCCCTTTAGTATACAGCGAATCAATGAATGCAAAGATGTTATATATTTTAATGATAAGGAAATTGTAATTTAAGTGGGTTTAACTATTAAAAGCATACGTTTTTTCATTTAGAAATTATATATTCAATTAAAAAAAAATGTATAAATATAACATTGACTCTACACTTCATTAAAAGACTTGACCATATTTGACAAAGCGGACCAAAATTTATAGCCTCTACTCTATACTCTATATATAATGGGCTCGACAAGTTTGAATTTCTAGCAAAATGACCTGACCACTTTATGTGTTGAACCACTTCTAGTATCGACCAACCTTCAGTGACTCGATCATACAATGCCGACCACTTTACATTTGGTCATCGACCATATTACCTCCCACCGAAGAGATCGACCATATTGAAGTTGTATTCACTGTTTACAAAACAAACACGTCCTTCGACCTCCTCCGACCTCCTTGACCTCCTCCGACCTCCTCCGACCTACTCGACCTCTCTGACCTCCTCTGACCTCCTCGACCTTGACCTCGTCCGACCTTGGATCTCCTCGACCTCTTTCGACCTCCTCCAAGCTCCTCGACCTCCGACATCCGCTCTTCTCTTTTCTGACATAGATTGTCGCCGACAGATATTCGGTGATCTTCGCATTGACGAGTACTGTAGTTTATTCAGATTGCAGAAGACTCCTATAATCAAAGGCATCGAATAACTCGAAGGTTTCTTAGTACCATCGCTTTTTCAATACATTTATAACTGTAATGAGACAAAAAGTTCAGATAATAAATCTTTTAACTAATAAAAAAATAAATTTATACTTGGAAATGTGGAGGATAACTAAATCTAAATCCAACAATGCTGCAAAAATTCAAACCATATAAGATGTGGAGCTAAAACTACAGTTTGACCATATACACTTTTGACCTTTTTAAAAATAAAGTGACATCAAGTGATATCAACTACAACAACATTGATCAGTTTGGATATTGATCATATTGAGCATAAATGACTCGACTGATTTAGTATCGACTAGAAATTGTATATGTCAACCACCAGATCGACGAGATTTACTAACATATACTCAAGATCAATTTGAAACTAATAAGATGTTGAGTTGAAAACTACACTTTTGATCTTTTTAAAATAAAGTGACATCAAGTGATATCGACTACAACAACACTGACCAGCTTGGATATCGACCATATTGACCATAAATGTGTTGACTGATTTAGTATCAACCAGAAATTGTATATGTTGACCACCATATACACTTTTGAACTTTTTAAAAATAAAGTGACATCAAGTGATATTGACTACAACAACATTGACCAGTTTGGATATCGACCATATTGACCATAAATGACTCAACTGATTTAGTATCGACTAGAATTGTATATGTCGACTACCATATCGATGAGAGATTTACTATCATATTCAAAAGTCAACTGCATTCTACGTTTATGCTCATCAATACATTATATAGTTTAAACAAGAATGCACAATCATACAGAGACAACAGACAAGAGAGAGACAAGCACTAGTCTTTATTTTTCAGCAAGGGTAGAACGATACATAGACAGATCTTAGTTAACCATTATATTGGCTCAACAACCTATATATAGATGTTTACATTCAGTTATACAATTGTATTGTCGGTTTAACTGATCGACATATTTGGACTGGTCGACAGGACTTGTCCACTTATATTGTAAAGAGTCCAGTGGAGGTTCTAGTGTCTTCGAACATGTGCAAAATTACTGAACAAAACTTGTGTATAACTCTGCTTTAACTAATAAATGTAGCTGTTATGAGTTGTCTGGAGTGGAATTGGGCGTTGTTGCTTATTGCAGACAGACCTCGACAATTGCTTCAACCGAAATAGACATTTGGTGCTGGAAGCTATCCCAATGGCACTGTGTGTTCTGGATGTCGATTGTAAGTGTTGTAAGGGCCGACAAGTGAGCTATTTGTTCTTGAGTAGTTTTGCCCTGTAGATGAATTAGGTCGGAACCAAAGAGCTCTATTTTCTCATTTGCAGCTAAAAGCAGTGTTTGAAGACGTGGTCAGAGTTGTTCTAGATTGTCAAGGTTATGGCAGGCCTGGCTCAACCACAATGCTTCATTTTGTTTCCAATTTCTCCAGTTTGCTATTTTCCATTATCAGTTGTTCCTCAATAGTTCTGGCCATGGTTTCATCAGCTAGTCGGTGTTCTTTATGAAGACTGTCAATTGTCTCACTTGTCTCCCACATTTCTCTAAACACGTTTCCATAATGTTTGTACCAATTGCAAAGAACATTGTTTGCTGTCTCTGCTTCATCATTATACTTTATGAGCTGATCATGAGCTGAGTTGAATGCTTCAAACTGTTGTGATATCAATGACGCTATTACTGTGGCTTGTTCTTATCTGTCCTTGGTGAGTTGTTCAGATAATGGCGACACGAAAGATTCGAACAACTGAAATGCTTTATCAAGTGTGCTTGTCATGTCGGAGGTGACTGGAATTGGTATGACCTATTGCGCCAAGTCTTGACACTTTGTCAGAAATAGAGTTTGGTTTGCTTCCACCTTGTGAATCCGGTCTTGTGCTTCCAGTCGTCTATGTCACTGTTCTTGGTTGATTGCATTAGCCAGTAAGTCGAGCTCTTCTTGTGGTGCATGTTGTGGATGGTATGTCGAGATCCCCCCAAATTGGTCGAGATGTACAGATAAGTGACCCAATTGAGATATGTGGTGCAGATGATGTTGCTGTTGCTGAAGATCTTTCTCTTGGCGTCGTTTTTTGTTTTGTTTCTTTTTCTTAGATTTTCCTTTAGATTTTGGGGCTGCTAATTGCTTTTCTGATTCTTTTTGAGTCTAGACTATTACTGATGGTTGTTCTGTGTGTTTTTGTGCTTCTTCAGTAGACTGTTCTACTTGTATTGAGCTGTTTGATATTTCTACTGTGTTTGTCGGGGAGAACTTCTTCAATTGTTTCTTGTTTTGCTTGCTTTACTACTACGTGAGTTTTTTGTGTTGCTGACTCGACTGTTGCTTCAGTTGTTTCTGCCGGTGACTCGATTGCTGCTTTCAAGGCTTTTGGAAGTGGTGTTTCCTATTGTTGAAGTTGTATTGCTTTTGATGTTGTGGTCGTTGCGTTGGCAGAGTTGTGGAATGGTACACTAGTACCGATTTGACCTGGTTGACGACACATGTGCTTCATTGATTGGAAGAGGAGGGTTAGGATTTGAACTGGCAGACAATTGCTGACTGACTACAGGGGACAAGACTTCTGGTATCAGTGGTGCATCTACATCTAAAACTTGAACGTCGGGGAAATGTTCTAGTGAGATGACGACATGTTGGGGAGGTGGATGTTTTGGTGAGTCGACGACATGTCGGGGAGGTGAATGGGCTTCCATGGACGGATTGACTGGAAAAGGAATGAATGAAGAAGTCTATTGAGCAAAAATTGGATTGTTTATGTTAGGATTGCACTGTAGATGGGTATGGTGCATGTCAATTGGTTGTGGTGCTAAGGTATCTGATGGATTCAAAAGTTCGGTTGGGATCACACTAGGAGGGGCAGAATTTGTTGGTGAGCCAATGTCTCCGAATACAGGTTTCTTGGTTATGATTTTTCACCAATCTGGGAACATGGCCGGGAGTTGACTCATGAATTGGGTAATGTCACTATCATTTTGAAATGTTTCTCGAAGCGAGGAAGGAAGAGTTTTTACAATATTCGAAACTTGAGATGGAGCTTGAAGTGCAAGTGGGGTACTTACCAGAGGTGTAGAAAAGGTAGTATCCTCCGTGACCATGGTCGGCGATGGTGGAGCTGATCTATTTGACAGGTCAACAACAACGTCGATGATAAGCTTGACTTTCTTTTTGGGTCGAGGGTGTTCAGCTTCCAAAAATTTCTTGAACTGCTGGTTGACTGGTATTTTTTTTTTTAGCTAGATCTTCCAATATTCGCGTTGCATTGTCATATAATTCAGTTTCATCTTCGACCGTCTGCTCGTCAATGGTCATTTTTCTTTTTCCCTTTCCCTGTATTTGTACATCTCTTTCTTGTTGAGCTATGGATAATTGGTCGGCCATTTGTTGGATGTTTTCAGTTGTCAAGGTGTACTCAGGATTGTCCAACAGGGTCTCTTCATCAGATTGTTCAGCTCCATCTGGTGAATCTTGCTGTGGAATGAGTGTAAGTGCTAAAGGTTCTGATCTAGCTGCGGGCTGAGGTTGAAATGTAAAATTGTCCATATATAGGAGGCTTTCATACGCTTCTTCTTTCTCTGGATCCATTAAATGTTCCACTATCGAAATGCCGACCTGGTGTGCCATATCACAAATTATCAATTTTTTGTTGGATTGCCTTTTAAGCTCATTAAAGATTTCCTCGACCGAGAGGGTAATAGTCGAGAGTTTGTGTGGGTCTAGTTGCTCCTTCCAAGTACCAAAATTTTGTATGGTCTAGTGCAAGTTCAATGTGAACGGATGGAGGCAGACTCTATCGAACATTCTGAGATACTCTCCATATGGTCGACCGAACTTTTAAGTCTTGGAACCAGACTTCTAGCCAAATATTTACTGTTAACGGCCCAAGTCTATTGCCTCCTTTCGTAAAGCAACGAAAGTTTTTCATTAACACAGGTCCTTTTTTAGTAAAGTCTTTATTTCCTGTTGTTCTTATGTGCATCATTACTATCCAGATGATTAGAGACGGGTAGCGAATGACCGCTCCATCCTCTTGGCACTTGACACATATGTTCTTGATAATTTCGGCAAGGTAGTTAGCCCAATTATATACTTTGTCATCTGTTGCCATGCTAAGGACAACCTCTAGCATCTCAATTTTTAAGTCAGACCCTCGACTAGAGCTTGACAAAGCTGTTGATATGATTCACACAGCTACCTTATAACTTTCGTATTTTATTTAGGTCACCAATAACCCTCGAGAATTCTTTCCAGTTGGGTGGTTTGTAAACTGCTTGATCAATTCTGGTCTCTGTCGACTAGGTACATCTGCACCTTTGTTTGATAACCCTGTAATCTTGTGGATGACCTCACCATTTATTTCAATTGGAACGTCAAAATAGAATTTATCATTATGATATCTGCTTACTATGAATCGAGCAATAATGTCTTTGAGTCCACCAAACTGTTCCAGCAGAGGTGCGTTCATGTATTGCAGAATGGTAGCAGTCTGCAGTTTTTGGGCTAGCTCCCTCCAATTGCCATTTGATTCCTTTCCCCATGCAAGAATATCTTTCCAAGTTTTTTCGCCAGTGTGGCTCGTGTACTTTAGCGTTCTGAACCAGCTGTAAGCGGGTTTCCAGTGGTGTTTGGGCCTTTTCCAATTGACGTTCTTTAGATGTGGCTGAACGAGTTATAGTCTGACCTTTCTTGGGTGCCATCATTTCTGTAGAACTCTCAGGTTCACAAAGGCTTCTGTTTTCTTTGAATTCTGGTTCTCCAGTGTTTGGAAAAAGAGTATCCAACAATCCTCTAGGTCGACATTTATGGAGGAAGCGTTTGGCGCATGTGAATTAAAAGTAGATGACTGCATTAAAGAATGATTTGACAACCTATTAAATTCCGAGTGACAGTCTATGTCCGCGTTGTCATGTGAATGTGAGATTTTCCCATCTATTGGTCGGCAATCCCGATTGCTTGTTGCTTGTAGATATTTTTCCAGAGGTTGTGCTTTATCTGTCTGAAATTGCCGACTATGGCTAGTCGGGTGTGATTGAGGAATTCAACCAACTGTTACTGGCTCTTCTCTTTTCCTATGTATTTCTGGTTGCTTTTCTTTGCTTGTAGTTTGTGTAGAAGTAAATGCAATCTTCGGTTATAGTTTGTTGTGTAGGTTTGTCATATTGTGTACCCTTTTACATATTTGTTCTTCTTTCAGAAAGTGATTTGAGTACTCAAAAGTGATTTGATAAGAAGCACAATGTTTAGCCACCTTATGTTTGTTGTCATTTCTTACAAATAGTTTTGTTCCACAGTGAAAAGGTTGCAAGTTTGCAATAAATGCTTCCACTACCTTAATCTTATGAAATTTGTATCCATCAATGTGGAATGGTACAGGTGGGTAAGACGCTATTTTGTTGCGATGGAGATAGTCACCAATTCCATTGATGAACACTTGTCTGATTGCTTCTTTATGCACAATGTAATCTGTAGCATATTTGGGCAATAGAGAAGGAGGTTTTGTGCCCCCATACATTCTAATGTATGTGCCTTCTGATGAGAAGTAATAGTCTCCATATTCACCTATTACATCCAAGGCATTGTCTGACATACAGCTTGCTTCTTTATTGAAAACAAATGAATAAAGGGGCATGATTAGTTCCTCGCATAGTAATTTGTACTACCCTGCATATCGGTGAGTCCAAGTTAGATGATATGATACATCAATGGGAGTTTCATTTCAATTCCAAGTACATCCCAAATTAGGGAAAGGGTGGCTGACTAATATGCAATCGATAAGGTAGCTAGACATGAAGAATTTTGATTTCCCTTATGAAAGTCCGATTTGAGCTTTAGAAATGGTTGACACCATACTTTTTGAAATAATAGTTTCCCAATTGAAGATTGTACCATGTGTGGCAACATGGTATATCAATGGAACCCAACTGAGTTTATAGTTGTTGGCGTTTGGTAGACCGAAGAGTCTGCTCAACAATAGGACTATGATTCTATAAGGGGTCCTTATGTTTTGGGTGGCATATTTCTTGCTATGTTTGGGTCTAAGTTGTTTGTCTGGTAGCAGCATTTCCCTTGCACATTCAACATTATCTATATTGGAACGTCTTACCCAATTGTCAGTTAGGAATGCTTTGGAGGTAGGAAGCCTGTATGCGGCTACAAGGTGGGCTGGTTGGAAGGATGCGAGTCATTCCTCAATTGCGTTTGAAATTATCCTTGCCGTAGTATCTACATGGGGAAAGATCCATGCAATAACCTCTAAGCAATGAAACAATTATGGCTGCGTAGTTTCCTTGTGAAGGTTGGACCTCTTGATGTTTTCATAAATTATGGTTTCCTCCAAGTAGGGTATTTTTTAAGGATTATAATATTATACATAAGTATAGTATTCTAGGTGATTATTTTGGATTGAAAAAAACATTTATTTAGATAGGTGGGCGAATATTAAAAGTGAAACCTGCAATTTACTACTGAAACAGGTAAATTTTGGCGAATATTATGATGAAAAAACATATTTTATGTAAATATAGGCAATATTAGATACTAAAAATGACCAAATAGCGAATTTATTTTTTGAAAAAAATCCCGAAAAATAGCCAATTGGCGAAATTTCGCCCCTAAAAATTACCTTGCCTCCAAGGTTGAATTAGGTAGTTTTCTGTCTCTGATAATAGCTATGTAAAACTCGCCCCATTTGAACTCAGCGGTGTTGCCTATGATGGGTTTAGTGTCTTTAAATAGTGCT
Organism: Larix kaempferi; assembly: GCA_027924585.1. Taxonomy (NCBI): domain Eukaryota; kingdom Viridiplantae; phylum Streptophyta; class Pinopsida; order Pinales; family Pinaceae; genus Larix; species Larix kaempferi. The sequence continues at coordinate 3,355,052 of BSBM01000860.1, forward strand.
TCCACTTGTATTTTTTGAGTTGTTTCCTTTTCAAGGTCCATCTGTTTGGCCTTTCTTTTGTCAGTTTTTTGTGGCATACCTGATTTGAAAACAGACAATGTGAATAATGAGAAATCTTGATTTAAATGTTTACAAGGTACCTAGTATTGAAGATAAAGGAATCAGTGTTATTTCTTTAAATGTGTAAACTTAAATATACATAAGTTGTAAACTTCTGTTGCTGTTGTAAGCAGAAGATATAGTACATTTTGTGCTTAAACAATAGTAATGAAATGTTGAATCAATATAAGTTATACAACTATAAATGGAAAGAATACAACAAAAAACAATCGCTTCAATGGAGCGCTTCTTCACTCTTTAACAAAAAATGATCACTTTAAAAACTTGACCCAACCAATGTAAATGCTTAGCATTGACCATTATTTTACATGACTAGAAGTAGGCTTATAATTTATGTCATGTGGACAAGAATGAAATTTTGATATCTATCAAACACTCATAATTTTGATATGTCCATGCACAACAAGATATTAGCTTGACCACTTTAAAAGAACTTCATTTTGGTTGAATTGATGGACGCTTCGTTTTGTTGGAATTGATGGACACTTCGTTGATGGAGACAAAGTGACGGTCACTTTAGTTTTTAAAAAAGTATGGTTCATAGTTGAGGTAGTTCATAGTTGGCTCTTAACTATGTGGTTAAATTGATGGACAGTTCGTTTTGGTCAGCGTGAAGTTGTTACTATGTAAACATTATCAACATATTGAATAGTTGATATGAATTTTTAATTTACTTTTCGACAATATTTGGAAGATATGGTCAGAAATGAAAATGGTCGGAAGTCAAAATGGTCGGAGTTGGTCGAGCCTTTTAAAATTGGTCGACTCTTAAGTATGTCACTGTGTAAAGAAGATCGACATATTGTTGCTTGAGTAGTGACCAGGATGATTAACTGCCGACCAGGATGATATTCTTTCTTATGTCAACTATGGAATTTGAACAGTATTAGAATCCACTAAGAGTGGTGCATTTGAGATAAAAGAGTGACCAACAAAAGAAGTCGATGATTAATTCGATAGAATTGGATTGAAACTGTCGCCGGTTGACAAGGAAGAGAATTAGTCGGCTGTCAACTTGGATACAATAACCATGTGTATTTAATAGTTTTTTGAATATAGAAAATAATGACCGAGAGTGTTAGTCAAATAGAGAATCGACTATCATTTCGATCACATTAATTCATGAGGACACGTAGACATTTTGTAGGCATACCCTCGACAGTCTTTATGGGATAACTTTTTAAGCATAGTGATGTTAGGATATTCCTATACTCTATCCTAGTCCCACTAGTATTTTGATCATTTACATTTTCAGTCATGCATGCACTTTTAGGGTTTGAATGCATTTGCATGCATCCCAGTCATCAATCCCAGCACCTAGCCCTCAGTTAGCTAGCCCCCAGAGCTTCCTTCCACTCAGTTTCAGCCCTCCTAGAGCTTAGTGCGCCCTCCTTTCACCTACTGCATGAGAAAAGTGCCCTTCCTTACCTACCATTCAGTTATCTTCAGTTCTCTCCTTGATTTTAGGCTTGACTGACTCTCAATTGACTGTATCACTCTGATGGACATCCAGTGAGACTTGAATGCCCATTATGACTTCAGTTAGCTCCTCATACGCCCTCCACTGAGTCTCCTTCATTCAGTTACACCTACCACACTCAGTTAGACTCAGTTTGATTGATGGTTGACAATTACTTGTGCATTGATAACTCCATTGATGATGAGATAGACTACTAGTTGTGCTCCGATGACACTCCAGTGATCCTTTGATCACTCCATGAAGGCTAATTCGAATTGCCACCTTAGGCATTCGAATCCTCATGCATTGTACTATTTATTTGTCCATATTGTGATTAATTAATTAGTGTGTGTGAAGTATTTTTGCTTATATCCGAGTTCTACTGTATTATTATTTTGTTTCTCATTATACTGCATTGACCACTCTTCTTCTATTTTCTTGCTTAATCAATTACTTTCTTGTGAGGTATACATCATCTCTTAGATCTGCTGTGAGGATTTTCACAAGTGACATTTTATATTTAGTGGAAAAAAGACTAAGATGGGATGAAATGTGTTGATGTGCTTGCTTTAAAAAAAGTAATGACAACACATTGAAGTAAATAAGATAGAGTAGTACAAGAAAAGTGCTGATATGAAGATTAAATTTCTTGTCTTCTTTATAGAGTAGTATTTTCTTGTCTTTCATAGGAAAATATTCAATGATGGTAGCAATAGGAATACAAGATCTGAAAAAAATAGACAAATCATTTTCAAAAAAGGAGAATGTAGTAAAGTAATAGGTATGCAAAGGAGCAAGAATATAACTTTATGGAGCATGTGGCTGCAAATACTTTGAAGCAAGTAAGTTCTGTTCTTGTACTCTGCGTTGCACATAGGGACTATCTTTCATTCGAAAATACTTAGAAAAGGAAAAAGGTGGAGATATGCGAAGGCCTGATAGATATTTTACTCTTGATATTGCAGTGAATGTAAGTTCTTGTCGGCCAGTTTTGCCAATATCTATTGTTGCATTTTGTAGGGTCATCCCTTGTGCTTTATGGATTGTTAAACCCCATGCCATGCGAAGTGGTACTTGCCTTCGTGAACCACTTGTTAGAGGAGGGATGGGGACATAATTTGGATTGGAAGAATCCCATGGAGGGCCATTGTAGTGGAGAAAATCAATTACAACATAAGATGGCAATGTAAGCGGTTGATCGTTGGAGTTGTAGACAATTGCAATAACTTTCCCAAGTGAGCCATTCACAAGTCCTTCTGAGACACACAAGTTGGCTGTCAACATGACTTGTTGACCAATTGCTAGTAGAACCTTGAATGGATGTTGTTCAGCATTTATTGGGATTTGTACATGTTGTTTCTTTTGCTCTGCAAAGCAATGTACAATTGGCATGTTGAGGAGTTTTAGCATGTGTTTGTTATGCAATGCAACAGAGATATTAGTTGCGTACAAGTGAGTGCATTGGTCAAATGTATGATTCTCTTCATGTGAAAGGGACGAGGTTGTTCTTGACATGAGAAGCGTCCAATATTCAAGAGTTGGTATTGCATTTTGAAAATTGAGCAGGATTTTCCTAAAGGAAACTTGAGAAGGGGTGTTTCCTTGTTGTCGAAAGATGGTTGAAAGAGTCACAAAAGTGTCAAAAGTATGCCAGAGAGCATTCCCTCGTGATGCACCAACGTACATGGGGATGTCCTTTATAGGGGTTAGTTGTCCAAAATCACCAAGGAAGATGATGGAGCACCCACCAAATGGGGTTGTACAATGGGACGGGAAGGCTTGTCGTAAGCGATCACCCATTTGGGTTAACATTTCTGGGACAACGATACTCATTTCATCAATGATTATGTATCAGATATGGTAGAGTTGTTGTTGGAAGCTTGAAAGGGATTTTCCTTCAAGAGGATGCATCTCAGTAATGGGTATGCGAAGGGCGAAATGTATTGTTAACGCATGTATGTTAAAAGCAGCAACACCGGTGGGAGCAAGGAGGAGCAAGGGTGAAGGGTTATCGTGGGAGGAATTTTGGAGTGTAGATCTAAGGCAAGAAATCAAGAAAGACTTTCCTGTTCCTGTAGTGCCTTGAATGAACATTTTGAGTGGGGGGAGGCTTGTAGCATTTGTAGAGTGTGCGATGATAAGGTCAAAGGCCATGAGTTGTGTGGGAGATAAGGAGGTAGGAGAACATGAAGATGAAAAGGTGTTAGGTTGTACATGTGCGGACATTCGAATGACGTCAATGAATGATATAGTTGTTGCTTGGATGTGTGAGGGAATATGGTTTTTGTTTCAATTGTGCTCTTTCAAGCATGTCAAGGTCATCAATAAAGAGGTTGTTTCCAGGGTGGAGTTGAGAAAGGAGTTCCCATTCATCCATGGAAGGGGCTAAGGGGAAGTGGTTTGAAGCAGAAGTAGAGTCATCAGAGGGAGGGGTACTGGGGGGTTCTGGAAAATGATCAACATGACATGTAGTATATGTGTCTTTAATGTGAACCCAATTAGAATTTATGGCCAATGTTGTGGATCCAATTTCATTGTGGAGGGTGCGAAAAGGTTTGTACAGGAGGAGCTCAGTCCAACAAAAGGAAACAAAGGAATCTGCAGTAATGGGTGGAATCGTAGTGAAGCGAGGAAAGACACGAACAATTTTGGAAGGGTACTTTGGTTTCCATTGCGATTTCTTTCTACGAGGTGAGTATGACCAAGAGCATGCAACTTCAAGAAGGGTAAGTTGTTCGAGTGCAGGTGGGCATTGCATGTATACAGAAATGAAGGTGGGTGTTGTTGGGATGTCATAAGAGTCATTGGAAATACAGTGGAAAATGCTTTGGATAACATTTAAGGATAGAAAGGAATGATTGCAAAGACAAAGAGGGAGTTTTTGGAGCATGTGGCAAGTCTCTTGTGCACGAATGTCTTGCTCTACAACAGTTTCTGATAGAAAACGTCTTATTGGTAAAAGGATGGGGGCATCACGTGGAGTTGCATGTTCAAGATGAGAAATAAGTGCTTGGTATATTTTTTATTGAGGCTCTTCCTTTGCTGCATATTTTGAAATATATTTGAGGACATCATGTCTAGAGAGAACAAGTTGGAAATCAACATTAGATCGCCAAATTGAGAGCATCGTAGGGTTGTGAATATTTAGAAGGGAATCATTCCTTGCAGGGTTGTATGTTTTCCGGACTTTTGCATCAATGAATAAGGAAGAGATAGGTTGTAGGTAAAAGGGGAACTCGTAACGACATTGAAGAGATAATCCTTTTGTATGTAGGCAAGAATATTTTGAACATTTTGTGTATCTTTGGACACAATTGACAAGGTCTTCATAGTCATGCAAGTGATTAGCTGCAATTATGGAATGTGATCCCATGGTGCATGGATCATTTATAGTAGAGGCTTGTAAGGTTGGATTTTGAAAATGGTTGACATGAGGATTCCATGCTGTAACAAATTTTTCAAAGTACAATTTGGCATCTTCAACCTTGGTAGCATCTGCCCAGTCTAACGTGTCCATATTGGGTTCATTTTCTAGCCATAAGAAGCCATGTATATGTGCAGATCCTCTGTGTTCCATTCATACCTACATGTAAAATATAAATATTAGGAACAAACATTTTAGGTTTTAAATACATCAAACTTTCATGTCAATATGAGTTGTTACCAACCTGCACTAGTAATCTTTTGTAGAAAGGCCTTTTTTAAGAACCTCTTCCAGGAATATTTTGAATCTATTGTCCATGTATTGAGATGCAACATGTGGATTGGATATAAGGTTGCGAATTCTCCATTGGCGTTGTTGATTTGAAGTGGATGGAGCTTGTCCAGGCATCAAAGAATGAAAATATGGCCACTTTGTGTCAGCTGTGATAAGTGTGAAGAAGAATGTAGGTGTCCCTTGTTGAGTGATCATGTCAATTAGCTCACCCTTGCTTTTGTTCCAATAGGAGCATGTCCCACAAAGCATGGAGCCAAATTGCATGACTTGCTCAGCGATTGTAGCATTAGGCAAGTCTTGTAATTGTTGTACAAGTTCTGAGATGGTTGGAGGTAATGTATCTTCAATGTTACGTTTTACAAACACGGAAGTAGCAGATTTGCTATGATGGCGCATCATGAGGTTATATATGTAATAACGAAAACGAGGATGTTGGCCAAATCTATTGTTATGGTATCTAAGAATGTGTAGTGCATAATTGTCCATACCAGCCTCTTGAATGTGTGGTTGTTTAAGCATTGCGACTCCTATTGGAAATAAGGTTGGGAAGGCCATTAAGAAGAGGCCTATTGTGTTATACTCATTGATATGGAAAATGTCTATTGGGTGCCAGTCAATGCAAGGTAGAGTTGGTCCATCGCTTGTGCTTAAGAAGTGTTTGATTTCATCAACCTCAGTTCTACAATTTGTTTGTGTAGATATAAAGTAAAATGATTGTTGTTCATGGGGTTCGAGGTGTTAGTTTTTCAGAATTTACTTCAATATGATCTAGGATCTTAACTAAGAGAATAACATGTACATAATATATACAGCATATCAATCATGGACACAATAATGCAAGCACACAAGAGACACAGAGTTTCACTGGGGAAAACCAAGAAGGTGAAAAACCACACAACTTCCTTAGAGATAGATAGAGCAATGATACAACCCAAGTACAAGAGATAGTCCTCCTAGCAGCAGCTTCTCCTCCTCCACTAGTGCGCCACTCTCCAATGAGTGTGTGAGTGAAGAATATAATGATCAAATAGAGTGCCTCCCGCACTCTATTTATACATGAATTGACTTGCCTAATAACCTTTACTAAGTCGGCCTCAACTTAACCACATAGCATAATGCTGACAGGGCTGACCCCCAATAGGGTGGTCTAATGACCCTTTAACCCAGATGACTTATACAAGGCCAACCCCATCAAGGTGGTCTAATAACCCATCAAGTATAAGTTACAACACTTACAATATAAATGATGACACTTTCATATAGAGGAATAATAACATCTCTATAGGAATACAATATACATATATGTGAAATACATTCCGAAGTTACAATTACATCAACACTCCCTCTTAACTAGGAAGGTATTTATTGACACATATCTGCTAGCACAAGTCTTCTTCTCTGGATCATCGTCACTGAATCATTGTCATCGTCATCGTCACTGTTGCTGCTATCTCAATCAATCTCTGAACTACTCGTCATAGGAATTTCTACAGAGCCAACCCTTTTTCATGCTGGATGTAGGCCCACCACCTATAGGTCTTCATCATCATTGGCCATACTATGGATCCCAGGACTTATTATGTGCATCAACAAAACCTAGCTCAAACTATAGGATCTTTTACATGTTGAATGTCACAAAACCTTAAAAGAGTATCTTGCATCCTACAAGAACTCTAAAGAGCATCCCAGGACTGATTATGAGCTTACTGCTCAACCTATTGGATCTCCAACACTGATTATATGTGACCCCACACACCACAAAACCTTTAAAGAGTGTCTTGCATCTTGTAAGTACTCTAAAGAGAATCCCAAGACTGATTACGAGCTTACTGTTCAACCTCTCGGATCTCTAGGGATGATTACATGTGGTTAGGCAAAACCTTTAAAGAATGTTTTGCATCCTGCAAGTACTCTAAAGAGCATCCCAGGACTGATTACAAGCTTACTACTCAACCTCTTGGATATCTAGGGTTGATTACATGTCTTTAGTAGCAAAACCTCGAAAGAGCATCCGAGGACTTATTTATGAGCTTACTGCTCAACCTGTCCGGATCTCTATATCCTAGGATGTTATGAGTACACCACTCTACCTATCTGGATCTTGAGGATTTTTTTTATGCTACCTGCACAACCTGTCCACAACCACGAAGTATCAACCTAATACTCATCATACATCATCCTGATGTACATGATCATCCTGATCATTATCATAGCATCGTCCTGACGCATATCATCCAGAGCATCATCCTAATACTCATCACACATGATCATCCTGATCATCGTCACTGCATCGTCCTGATGCATATCATATGGAGCAACATCCTGAAGCTCGTCATCCATGATCATCCTGATCATACAATGCATCCACCTGATGCATACCAAGTATCTAATCCACCTGATCATACATAAGTACATGATCCACTTGATCATACAATGCATCCACCTGATACATATGCAAATACATGATCCAGCTGATCATATCAAGCATCCATCATGATGCATATACAAATGCATGATCCAACTGATCATATCAAGCATCCAACATGATGCATATAAAAATACACGATCAAACTAATCAAAGCATCCAACATGATGAATATACAAATACATGATCAAACTGATCAAAGCATCCAACATGATGCATATACAAATACATGATCAAACTGATCAAAGCATCCAACATGATGCATATACAAAGCAGTAACTGGAGCATCGTCCTGATGCTCATCACACAGTGCTTACATCCATACTCATGGGAAGGATCCTCCTCTCACCATGCTTGGAATGGCTCCTGCAAATGTGTCCATCACTTCTTCCTTGAAGTGTCGTCAATCTGAAGAACACCAAGCCTTTCTCTGAAGTACTCAAACTTCACTCTGGCTAGTGGTTTCGTCAACACATCTGCAACCTGCTCATCCATCGCAACATACAGGAGCTTCACTGCTCCTCTCTGCACCATATCCCTAATATAGTGATATTTTATCTCAATGTGCTTCGACTTGTTGTGGAACACCGAATTCTCATATAGCTTCACACAACTCTAGTTGTCACAAAAGATACCAGTAGCATCCAATGGGAGATCAAATAGCTCAGACAGTAGCTTCTAGAGCCATACTGCCTCACAATTAGCCGAACAAGCTGCAACATACTCTACCTCGGCTGTACTTAGTGCTACATAGGAATTCTTCTTTCTAAACCAAGAGATCACACCTAATCCCATACTGAAGCAACACCCATAAGTGCTCTTCCTATCTGCACCACTGCCTGCCCAGTCCGAATCAACATAACCCTGCAGGTTAAACTTTTGATTCACATCATACCTGAGCCCATAATCAATTGTACCCTTCAGGTATCTCAGAATATGCTTTACAGCAACTAGGTGAACACCTCTGGGATCCATTAAGAACTAGCTCAATGTGTTCACTACAAAGCAAATATCTGGTCTCGTGTTCAACATGTACATCAAGGACCTAATCATCTGACGATACACAGTAACATCAACCGGATTAGATGAAGCATCATACATAAGCTTCAGGTTCTATGCCATAGGTGTGGCCATGGCCTTGCATTCCATCATCCCGATCCTCTTCAGGATCTCTACTGCATACTTCCCTTGTCCAAGGAAGATTCCATCTGCACTATGCCACACCTCCATGCCTAGAAAGTAGTGCATCATCCCCAAGTCCTTCATCTCAAACTTGGTAGCAAGCTTCCACTTTGTGTCGACAATCAATCTATCATAACCTGTAACAAATAGGTCATCCACGTACAAGAGTAGTATCACTGGATTGCTTTCCTCAACCTTGTAGTAAAGGTTGGAATCTGCTTTACTCTTGATACAACCCAAACTAGATAGAAAGTTGTCTATCCTACACCATACCAAGTCCTAGGAGCTTGCTTCAAGCCATACAAAGATTTCTTCAACCTGCACACATATGAATCTTTGTCATGTGTCTCAAAACCAAGTGGCTGCTCCACATACACTTCCTCCTCAACTACACCATTCAAGAAAGTTGTCTTGACATCTATCTGGTGCAGGGTATTTTTTAAGGATTCTAATATTAGACTTAAGTATAGTATCCTAGGAGATTATTTTGGATTGAAAAAAATATGTATATAGATAGGTAGGCGAATATTAAATATGAAACTCACAATTTACTATTGAAATGTGTAAATTTTGGCGAATATTATGATAAAAAAAACATATTTGATCTAAATATAGGCGATATTAGAGTCTAAAAATGACCAAATAACGAATTTATTTTTTGAAGAAAGGCCCGAAAAATAGCCAATTGGTGAAATTTCGCCCTTAAAAATTACTCTGATCTGGTGTATCTTCCATTTCATCACTGCAGCCAGAGCAAGTACTAATCTGATGGAAGTGTATCTGGCTACAGGAGAAAAAGTCTCTTCATAGTCTATTCCCTTTTTCTGGGAGAAGCCACGAGCTACAAATCTCACTTTATATTTCTCTATGCTGCCATCTGCAGCATGCTTGATATTTGGAAGTCACAATAGACTTCCCATCTGGTCTTGCGACCACATCCCAAAAAATATTTCTTCATGATCGACAAATCATGGTATTCTTCCATTACTTCATCTCGGATCCTGGGAACTTCAATATCTTCAATAGATAGCTTTGTTGCTGGAACAAATGTTGTAGTCCTTCTTTTTTAGGTGATGGTATACGATCTTTCCTACAAAGCAAGTTAAATTACATGATTAGAAACATCTCATAGTTTTCAGAACAAATTCTTACACATAAAGAAATATGTCATACAGTCATGCAATTATTTTAGCCAATGCTTCAATACAAAATTTATCCATATCCCGTAACTTTCTAGATGCCTTCCAATCTCTAGCAGAACATTTTTAAGAGTGTGCACAACTCCCAACGTGTTAGCAAAGATGTTTCATTCTAGATAAGTATCAATGGAATGTTGTACAGTGCCATAGGCCACTTACCCATTACATGCATATTAGTAGTATACTGTTCATTAATGCAATTATTCTAATATGCATAATACACAACCTAAGGCTAGGAACATAAGTATATATATCATTGAACAGTATTATTTAAACAATCAAATATACAAGAAATGACAATTCAAATACTTATCTTTGTTTGTTTGATGGGTGGACTCCCTCTCAATCTTTTTTTCCTTGTAGGAACTACTGGAGTGTGCTCCCTCTTGATCTTTGTTTCTTGGATTACCTATCCTTGAACTTATATCCATCCTCGATCACTATGCATACTTACTAGTATCATCATTGTGTTATCCTCGAGGTCTCATACATACATACATTAGCATAAAAAAAACATTATGATTCTAAGTAATCTTAAACATGTATGATCAAGGTCATTTCATCACAATTCTTTTACTCATGCCTATTCCTATTTGACCATAGGAATTTTCTGTTTTATTCATATCATCAATCAAAGTAAGAAGCATAATATGGATAAACCCATGATTACTAACTTCAATGAATAATAATTATCAATCACGCCATGTATAATTATATAAGAGATCCTAACACAAGGTAGGATTCTAACTTGATATAGGAAAAACATACCTGGATTAGCATGCTAGCTAGTTATGTCTGACATACCCACATAATGTCTTCTTGTTCTCTTCAATGACTTGTGCTAGTAACCTGCATATCTCATAGGTTAACCATTATACAACTAAGTTATACATACCTCGTAAGTAGATCTTCTATGTGATCCATGACAATGAATGAATCTTTGTCTTCATGTCACCATGGTCATATGTTCTTGAACTAGGACATGATTTGTCTTTCTTGATGTACCTTTCATGTTAGCGGACAACATCAACCTCATACAACAACACAATGCATTAGTACAATCATAAGTGTCAAAACCCTAATCAATGAATATCTTCTATCATGCATTCATATTTTTATTAAGGTGATACGACAAGTCTAAAATTAATCAAGATTGTACTAATCTTAATGAAGACAAACATAAACTTAATCATGAATAGATTTCGAAACATACCCGTAAGTCATACCTGTCGAGTTTGCTTGTAATCTTCTTATGTAAGGCCTTAGCCTCATCCCCCTCTAAAACTGGAACAACTTCAATTATGCAGGTGACCAATCCATTCTCTTCTAGGATTAACCCAATCCACTTGATTTGCAGAAACTAGATCTGGAGCTGGATCAGGGTTTGTCAGGGAAACCCTAAAAAATCAAACTTTGAATTTCAAACTTCTGAAAGGATAGAAAGATGCGCCTTGATGCGATTATCAACCTGGTATACTTAGAATTTGAAAAATGCAAAGTTTCACCCCTCAAATTTTCTTTTCAATCTTGTAATATCCTTGGGAATATTCGACCAAGATATTATCTTGAATTCAAATTTTTTATAAATTTTTGCTAGTAAAATTTCTGTCAATTCCTTCGAGCAGTGCAGGAGGTAAGTGAGGGGTACTGAGGTGAGGAATGAGGATGGTGGGATGAATATTTAATTCTGGAAAATGTATGAGGTTATGTGCAGCAACAGGTCAAAAGGTGCATATTGGTGATGTCCTATGCACCATGTACCAGTACCTTTCACTTTTCAACAATAGAGCTAGTCTATTGCCTACTTCGAGGCTTCTTAGGTAGCTGGCATATCCATACTAGACAGGTGGGGGTTCTGGGAATTAATGATAGAGGTTATATCAGTCAAATGATGGCTGGTTATGTTCAAGAAGTTATTATTGCAGACTTGGGAGATTTTGGGAAGAATTGGGGTTTCTGGGCTCTCCCGGGATTGTTGGGCTAGTAATTTTCCAAAATTTACAAATAGAGTCTAAAGGCTTCAAAGTTCTGAATTTAAGGACTGATATGGATACTAGACTGAGTTAATGAGCTTCTCCAACTAACATAATGTAAAAATATTGCTTAGGATGGATTTGGCAGTAAAAGTGGTAAAACTAGTATAGAATTGACATCAATCTAGCTAGTCTTGCATTTTATCTTCACAAACTTCTTTAAGAAACCACAAACTCTATTCTGATATTAATTTAGACTCTGATATAACATGTTCCACACATAAAACTTGAAATATGACTTTCAGAACATTTATTCTTTCATTAATTGTTTTCTTCTTAAATGACAATGCCTCACAAGCTAATCTTCGGTTACAATCAGTGAGAGAATAGAGAAGAGAAGGAAGTAGTTACTGTGGATCTGTTCTGGAAGTGAATATCAGTCCATCTATAGATTAGATGGCTGATCTTTCTGCATCATGAGTGGCTGATCTTCAAATGGGCGCCATCATCAACTAGCTCTCTTCTTCAGTGGAATCACCTCCAAATCTAGTTGTGTAGTAGAAGTAGAAGAAGAGTGGAGAATGGTTCTGATATTTGATCTCTGGAATTTAGCAGCCACTGATCCTAGCAAATATCATCTTCTAGAGTTCACTGGAGGTTCTGGGAACACCTCTCTATAACTATCTTCATCCACTAGTGTTCCTTCACAGAATCTAGCTGCAAATCTTCTCCAATGGTAGCCTCTTCTTCAATCTGACATTAAATCTCCATGGCTGAACTGTATTGAATGTTACTGGCTGTAATATTGCTTGCTGGACCTGCATAACACTCATAGAACACTCACAAGGCCTTGGGGCACATCACCCAAGAGGAATAGTTGAGGCACAACACTCAATATATGAGTATCTCAGAGCTCTCATTCACAAATTACAAAATGATCAAAATTTCTTGAATGAAGTTGGAAATGTTCTTAAATAGAATTCTTGTTGACATGTTGAGCAAGTTACTTAGCTTGGTGACCTGTGAGAATAGGTTACCCACTTGCCCATTCTACTCCAAAGCCATGAGGGTGCCTTTCTTGAGGAGAATAGCAACTTCTGAGCTTTCAAAACTTTCTCTCCTTCATCTCCTTCACTGAATTTGGGCAAGTGCGCTTTAGGTAGCTTTTCTAGTTGTTGCTATTTTCTTTCAGAAAGCTTTTCTGAATCTTTCCACTTTCTTTACTTTCCTCTTTCCTGCTTTTGTCTGATTTTGCCAGCTTTTGTCAGTTTCCTTTTTGGGTTCATCTTGCCAACTTGTCTCCACTAGATTCCTTAGCTTTTCTGAGACTTTACCATTTAGGCAAGTTTGGCTCACTTACCAATTCGAATTTTCTAGCCAAGTCATCAACCACTTGGCACATTTATTAGCAATAAACATTTAAATGAAAATAGTACAACTCAGAAATAATTTAACTTAGGAATTAATTAATTATCCAGTAATTAATTAATTGTTATGGTGTAATGCCTCAGAATTTCCCCAATTAATTAATTTCTCAATTAGTCAATCACTTGGACTTAGTCATGGGGTTAATAACTGCATGGGGGGGCCTCCTTGTCCATTTAATTCTCAAATACAACCTTAGGCATCTTCCATAAGGTAGTTTCCATACTTGCTCATTAATTAAATAATTATTGCCTAGGTGACTTAGGCCAAAATTACCCCATGGACCATGGAAAAATATGGGGACATGACAGTCCTCCCTTCCCAAGATTACTTATCCTTAAGCAATTTTAGGATCCCACCAAGCTTCTGTTGCACCACTCTAATTAAATTTGTCCCCATCCGCTGAACATTTTTAAAATTAAACTTGGGCCTTCAAAAAAAACAAAGAACAACTGCATTGTAATCTATAACTGCAATTAACCAGTAATGAACAAAATTTTCAACCCAACTAGGATAACTTGAGTAGAATTCCTGAATCCCATTGTTTCTCCTGCAAGGACCAAAATTTTTCTGTCACCTTTGGCAATCTGTCACTCCCATGAAGTCCCGGATCCCAAAGTATCAACTGCATTTTCTCAATCTTCAGAATCAGTTTAAAGAATCTATCATCAAACATGTGCCCTTTCATCTGGGGAATAACTGAAAGGACCTTACTGCCAACCAAACCAAGTAGAGAGAAAAATGCTTCTTCAAGTGAAAACATCCAATGGCTCATCTCTCTGCCATTGGAGAAAAAATGCAAACATACCTCCAAGCATGTGGATTCCCTCCACTTAGGCCAACCTCTGTGAGTAAAATGTTCCATTAATTTATCTTGGTAACTTTCTTGCTTAGTTGCCCTCCCTTGACCATAAGCAGAAACATTTTTGCAAGGATATTTCATGTTTGTTAGGTAATATTTCACCCAATCCATATGTGGATGAGTGACCTCCAATGGCTGCAAATTATGCCTTTTCTGCTGCTTGAAAATCATAGAAAAATCAGCAATATTAAAAGCAATTTTCTTGCAACAAAACATAAGACTTTTACCTTCCAGATTTTCCATTTTAGTGATGCCTCTATTCATCCATCCTGTGGATGAATCAAACATCTTGCTTGCTGATTTATATGAGCTATAATCAGCCATCTCTTTTGTAATAGGATCTATCTCCCATGGGGACAGTTCATGATCCTCCTGCTGTACATGTGACACAAACCAGAAAAATTTCTTCACCCATTGTTCATTCCCCAGTGGTGTCGCTGAATCTAGGACATGTGGGAAAGAACTATGAACCTTCTCTGCATGTCTGCAACCTTCAGTAACTAGACTTATGGCTACAAATTCTCCATCATTGGCTATCCCAAATTGGGTGCTCTCATCCCACTCTTCCATGGGAGAGTGACTGTCTTCAAGGAACAACTCAAGTTCCCTTGGAAAAAAATCAAGTGCTTGGTTCTCATCAAACTGTTCTACACATTCCTCAAGCACATATAAAAATGAATGATACTCATGATCCACCATATCATGAAGTTCCTCCCTATGTTCAAGAATTCTTTAAGCCAAATGAAGTTGACTGAATGGTGTGTAGGAGGGTAGGGGGGATCTTTGCAACTTTTCATGAAGCTGCAATATTTCTGTCTTGCATTCTTGGAGGGACTTTGAGTGCTTCTCAAAGAATATTGGGTGGCCATTAGTTCCTCATTGAGATTTATGATCTCTTCATCATCCTTCTTGGATGCACCATGAAACAACTTTACAATCTCCAAGAAACTATCTCTATCAGAAATCAGGTTCAAGAATTTACCTTTTATGCTTGCCATGGCTTCCTGAAATTCTTCCATGTTTCTCATGGAAGACTGCTCCCCCAAATTCCAACAAAGGTTATTCATTAAGGAATGTGTGTAATTGAGGGTTTGAAGGGCTTCTTGGATCTTCTGTTCATCCATATTTAAAGATCCTGCAAGAAGATGAGGTCCTTGCAGATGTTTCTCCTCTTCATTTCCCATCGCCGGATCAATTTCATGCGGTGCACTTGAAGTTTTGAAATCTGATCTATATGTTTCTGCTTCAATATTTTCATCTTCCAGGTCCTCAAAAACATAATTTGGGCTGCAACATAAGTTCTCATTCATCCTCGATGCAACATAAAGATCTTATGTTAAATTTTCAGCCTTCATACTACTTTCCTTTTTAACACCAGAATTATGAACCTCATCACTATGTGGGTCAACCATTCTAAATTTTTCAATGGAAATGGCTGCCATATCAAAATGAAATAATGACACATAAAAATCAGAATTTAATAACTCACCAGGTGTCATGTTATCCTCCTTATGAGGTGGAGTGTTGGTGGTTTGGCCTTCCATCAATTTCTCATTTTCAGTTTCTGTTGTTGCTAGAACTTCTTCTTTCCCCATGGATATTGCACCCACCACACCTTCATCAATGGGAATCTCCATGTACCCCACAAATATGTGAGAGTACACATCTTTAGATGCTTCCTCAGACTTAAAACATTCCTCAATAGATTCTCTTCTGTCCATGTAGGCATCCTACAAACACCCTTCTAGTGATTCAGTTTGGTCACTACATTCACCCCTATAACCAAGGATATGAAACTCAACATCCAGGGAATCCCTTATGTAGTAATTGTCTTCTGATGTGGCTGCAACATCATCATGACACAAATTAGTACAAAAATCTGAAAGTGGTCCATACTTTTGCATCATGCTTCTCTCTTCAATGGGTGGGGTTATAGTGCCTTGTTCTATCACTGATTCTACTAGTTCACATCTAACTGATGTGTGGTCAATTTCTACTTCCTTGTGAAGCTCATGTGGTGTCTTTGGATCTGATTTAGGTTCTTCTTTTGGATCTAATCCAAAGTATTCCTTACCATACTTAAGCTTACCAAGCTCCTATGAGGAGATCCTGGAATCCTCTACATAGAATCTTGCGGTAGATTCTGATCCCAATCTATCAACAACCTCATGATTAGTCTTTGTTTCTTACTTCCCCAAACAAAATAATGAAGCTTCTGCCTTGGTTGTTTTAGGGTCAGGATTCTTGAAGGCTCTTTTGGAAGAGGATCCAAACATTCTTGTGAGGTGTAAATAACATCCATCCACTGAGGCTCTTGCTTCTTTTAGGTACTCTTCAGAAGTAGGTTGATATTTTGCTATAGAACATACAACCTTTTCCTGCATATAGCTATCAAAATAACCATAACCTATTCTTCCAATCATGATTTCATGGGTCATACTTGCAGAGGGTACTGCTCGGAGTTCTTCTTCCTCATACTGTCTACAATACTCTTCATATCGCTCAACAAATTTATCATCATATTGCTCATAAAAATCCTCATCGGAGTAAGAATCTTCTTCATTAAATATTGACATGACTGCCAATTCATTAAATTAAGAGTCTTCTTTCCACAGGAGTAGAGGAAAGAGATCTGATACCACTGTAATATCCTTGGGAATATTTGACCAAGATATTATCTTAACTTCAAATTTTTTAGAAATTTTTGCTAGTAAAATTTCTGTCAATTCCTTCGAACAGTGCAGGAGGTAAGTGAGGGGTATTGAGGTGAGGAATGAGGATGGTGGGATGAATGTTTAATTCTGGAAAATGTATGAGTTTATGTGCAGCAGCGGGTCAAAAGGTGCATATCGGTGATGTCCTATGCACCATGTACCAGTACCTTTCACTTTTCAACAATAGAGCTAGTCTATTGCCTACTTCGAGGCTTCCTAGGTAGCTGGCATATGCATACTAGATAGGTGGGGGTTCTGGGAGTTAATGATAGAGGTTATATCATTCAAATGATGGCTAGTTATGTTCAGGAAGTTATTATTGCAGACTTGGGAGATTTTGGGAAGAATTGGGGTTTCTGGGCTCTTCCGGGATTGTTGGGCTAGTAATTTTCCAAAATTTACAAACAGAGTCTAAAGGCTTCAAAGTTCTGAATTTAAGGACTGATATGGATACTAGACTGATTTAATGAGCTTCTCCAACTGACAGAATGTAAAAATATTGCTTAGAATGGATTTGGCAGTAAAAGTGGTAAAACTAGTCTAGAATTGACATCAATCTAGCTAGTCTTGCATTTTAACTTCACAAACTACTTTAAGAAACCAAAAACTATGTTCTGATATTAATTTAGACTCTGATATAACATGTTCCACACATAAAACTTGAAATATGACTTTCAGAACATTTCTTCTTTCATTAATTGCGTTCTTCTTAAATGACAATGCCTCACAGGCTAATCTTCAGTTACAATCAGTGAGAGAATAGAGAAGAGAAGGAAGTAGTTACTGTGGATCTATTTTGGAAGTGAATATCAGTCCATCTATAGATTAGATGGCTGATATTGCTGCAATATGAGTGGCTGATCTTCAAATGGGCGCCATCATCAACTAGCTCTCTTCTTCAGTGGAATCACCTCCAAATCTAGTTGTGGGAGTAGTAGAAGTAGAAGAAGAGTGGGGAATGGTTCTGATATTTGATCTATGGAATTTAACAGCCACTAATCTCTGCAAGTATCATATTCTAGAGTTCACTAGAGGTCCTGGGCACACCTCTCCATAACTATCTGCATCCACTAGTGTTCCTTCACTGAATCTAGCTGCAAATCTTCTCCAATGGTAGCCTCTTCTTCAATCTGACATTAAATCTCCATGGATGAACTGTATTGAATGTTAATTTCTGTAATATTGCTTGATGGACCCGCATAACACTCATAGGACACTCACAAGGCCTTGGGGCACATCACCCAAGAGGAATAGTTGAGGCATAACACTCAACATATCAGTAGCTCAGAGCTCTCATTCACAAATTACAAAATGATCAAAAGTTCTTGAATGAAGTTGGAAATATTCTTAAATAGAATTCTTGTTGACCTGTTGAGCAAGTTACTTAGCTTGGTGACCTGTGAGAATAGGTTACCCACTTGCCCATTCTACTCCAAAGCCATGAGGGCGCCTTTCTTGAGGAGAATAGCAACTTCTAAGCTTTCAAAACTTTATTTCCTTCATCTCCTTCACTGAATTTGGGCAAGTGCGCTTTAGGTAGATTTTCTGGTTGTTGCTATTTTCTTTCAGAAAGATTTTCTGAATCTTTCCACTTTCTTTACTTTCCTCTTTCCTACTTTTGTATGATTTTGCCAGCTTTTGTCAGTTTCCTTTCTGGGTTCATCTTGCCAACTTGTCTCCACTAGATTCCTTAGCTTTTCTGAGACTTTACCACTTAGGCAAGTTTGGCTCACTTACCAATTCGAATTTCCTATCCAAGTCATCAACCACTTGGCACATTTATTAGCAATAAACATTTAAATGAAAATAATACAACTCAAGAATAATTTAACTTAGCAATTAATTAATTATCCAGTAATTAATTAATTGTTATGGCGTAATGCCTCAAAATTTCTTCAATTAAATAATTTCTCAATTAGTCAATCACTTGGACTTAGTCATGGGGTTAATAACTGCATGGGGGGGCCCTCCTTGTCCATTTAATTCCCAAATACAAGCTTAAGCATCTTCCATAAGGTAGTTTCCATACTTGCTCATTAATTAAATAATTATTGCCTAGGTGACTTAGGCCAAAATTACCCCATGGACCATGGAAAAATATGGGGACATGACAAATCTTCCGGATTCACTAGGGAGGACCTTGAATTAGGGTTTCAGTTTCCCGGAGCTTCACCCAACCAAATAGTTTGATCCAAATCTCTAAACTTCGATTTTTCCAAGGAACTTCCAGCTATGGTCATAGATTTCAAAAATTCCCATTTTTGCAGAAGCCCTAATTTTTCACCTTTCCGATCAAAGTCCCAAACTAGGGTTTGATCAAGCCCGACCTTCTTCCCAACCAAAAAATCTGATCTTGGTCTCTAAATTTCAATTTTGATTAGGAGCATCTAGCCTTGGTCTCTGATTACAAAAATTCCAACTTTCTCCGAAACCCTAAATTCCCATAGCCATGAATGAAGGTGCTCAAAATCCAATTCTGTTTTGACAGAAATATGCACCTGATTGTTTCTGGTGTACCTCAGAAATTTTGGATCTACAGGGTCTGAAACTTCGTCCTGTGGTATCCTGACCTGTTAAATTTCCAACCCCACAATTCTGAACTCAAATGGATTCTCTGAGAGAGAGTTATGCCAAGTGTCGCAATGTGACCTATTTATGGGATAAAACATGAGAGCAAACTTGTATGGAGTGCCACGTGTCACTAGTTCAATTACGGCCTCTGAAAATAGGACCTCTCAAATTACAGTTCGTTCCCTACCTACCACATTTTACGAAATTTAATTTGGAGCTTCCTAGCCCAATTTGTGACCTTTTTTCCTAGGTCACCTGTTTATGACTGAGATCTAGAAGAGGCAGAAACCCTATATTGTACAGATCATAAATCTGAAAGTACAACGAATTAACGGTTCTTCTTCGGACACAAGGTACATGGGGATCTTATATTCGACCTGTAATATTTTCAGATCCTGAAAATTTGCCAAAATGAATTTATAGAGAAAGTACTACGATGACTGGTTTTTGCTATATCAAGCACTAGCTTCGCAAGTGCAACAAGTGTCATAAATGCCATACCATGCCTTCTTTCAGGCTAGCTCTGATACCATGTTAGATTTTCAGAATTTACTTCAATTTGATCTAGGATCTTAACTGAGAGAATAACATGTATATCATATCTACAGCATATCAATCATGGACACAATAATGCAAGCACACAAGAGACACAAAGTTTCACTGGGGAAAACCAAGAAGGTGAAAAACTCCGCAACTTCCTTAGAGATAGATAGAGCAATGATACAACCCAAGTACAAGAGATAGTCCTCTTAGCAGAATCTTCTCCTCCTCCACTAGTGCGCCACTCTCCAATGAGTGTGTGAGTGAAGAATAGAATGATCAAATAGAGTGTCTCCCACACTCTATTTATACATGACTTGACTTGCCTAATAACCTTTACCAAGTTGGCCTCAACTTAAGCACATAGCATAATGCTGACAAGGCCAAACCCCAATAAGGTGGTCTAATAACCCTTTAACCCACATGACTTATACAGGGCTGACCCCATCAAGGTGGTCTAATAACCCATCAAATATAAGTTACGACACTTACAATATAAATGATGACACTTCCGTATAGAGGAATAATAACATCTCTATAGGAATACAATATACATATATGTGAAATACATTTTGAAGTTACAATTACATCAACACGAGGAAGCTGGGTGATTGAATAGTAGAAGTTGAGGTATCTTCAACAAATGGGGTTTCAGCGGGTGTGACATGCCGAAGGAGGGCTGAAATGTCAGTTGGTTCAAGAGGAAAAGAAGATAATGCAGTTGTTGAGTTAACTTGGACATCTTTGTAGTATGGATCATTTGAAAGCTTGTATTCGAGAGCAGCAAGAACACGTGCTCGACTAACAAAGAAGTCATAAGGCGTTTTCGTAGGACTGCATTTATGAACAATAAGGATGTCAATGTTTGAGAGTAAATGAGGGATGGAAGTGGAAATGGTATTAATGTTTTGTGGGAAGCTTATAGTGTGGCCAAAATATGTATATTGTCCCCCACGAGCATTAGTGATTTGTAATATTTGGTTAACTCGAGAAATGAGCATTTCTTCAACTTGAGTAAGGGCTGCTAGCACCGATGGCTGTATCCCATGATCCATATTGTTTGTAATGGAATAGCGGTGGCCATTTTGTTCTGCATTGCACCGAGAACATGCATATGCACCAGAAAAGTGTTTTATTTTAATTCTAGGATATGACTCCATGCATATAGAGCATATTTTCATGGGAGATAGTTTGTCCAATCTTGTACGGAATCGTTGTTGTGCACCATCTAGGTCGATGTTTGTTGGATGCATTGTTGTGTATGTGGACGGTGTGGAGGGTGTAAGGGGAGGTTGAGCAACGTGAAACAGAGAAGGAATGTGAACAAGTTGATGAGAAAATCTATATAGAAGACGTTGACGCTTGTTGTTTTCACTTTTCTTTTGAGCATATAGAAATATTCGGGTTACATCTGGGCCATAAGATTAAGACAAATCGATGGCTGATATCTAATCTGGGGAATGCGGAAGACAAGTTGCGTGGGTTTAATTTTTCGGAAATATATATAATGTTCCTGCAATCCGCAATTGCAGGTTTCAGGACCACAACTCCAAATAAAAACAAAACAAAGTGTCATCACTTCCTATGATGTCAGTAATCTCTTTGAGGCTCACACGTGTGAGATTTTGGCCTTACAAAATAGAGATCAATTCATGTATAACTAGAATGGTCAAGACTGGAAAATATAAGTAACAAGAAGGGTTGTCCGATCCTTCATTTAGTAGATAATTGTGAACAACAATATCCAGCAATTCACTTGTATCCAGACTGGAGAACACAAGAAGGATCGAACCAACCTTCCTAGAAGTCTAGAAGTAGTATAAAAATAATAATGGGAAGAAGAAAGGAAGGGACGACCGCCCCTTCATTCATGATGTAATTGTGAAAATATTAAACCTACGAAGTATAGGCTGTCAATTCATGTATATCTTGAATGGTGAAGACTGCAAAAATACTAATCACAAGAAGGGTCGCCTGACTCTTCATTTAATATGGAAAAAATGGCGAAAATGACCCCTGGTAAAAACTCGCAGTAAAATCCACACAACAGGTAAATCAAGGTTTCCATATATTCAATGTATGTAAATTCTATTTTTAATACCAGAAATCTTTTTAAATTATCAAGTGGCCTGCATATACTTTCGTCCAATTTTAAGTCTTAGCTTATTTGATCTCATGGAGGAATAATATACCTTTGGAAGTGGGAATTGTTCTTGCATGCATTGGATCAAGCTTAAGCCCCTAGATTTGATTATATATCAAAGATTCAAAATGATTATAACTTTGTTCCATAGGTATCATGTGACTTTGCATTGTAGCTCTCTTACCTTATTCTTTGAAGTTTTCTTTGAGCTAGTTGTTAAGTTATTGCATCAGTTTTGTTGGACTTGGTCCCAGATAGAATGTGTAGTAAAAAAGGTGCTAGAGTCTATTTGAGTCTATCTAAATTAACCTGCCCCCCTTGACCTCGACCAAAGGGGAAAGGGGGAAACCGAATCATATAGTACTCAGATTCCCGTGCATTCCATTTTTTATATTATCTATCCTTTCCTATCATTCTTGCACCTATAGCGATAAAGGAATTTCTCTGAGCCGTCCATCTTGCATGATCAATCTAGTACTGTTGATCTTCTTCCATGCTTAGCCCCACAGCCTTCCACAGTCTTCAATCTATCAAACGCTGCCTTCCTCGTACCTTAGATTTGCGTAGTTATTATCAACTATCGATCTAGCCCCTATCCACATCCTTATCGTCCAAAGGTGCAGCATTTACCGAGGTTCATGAATTTGCAATGTGTCGATACTCTGTGCATGTACAATCTGCAAACTAAACCTCTGTCATTGATACCTTTCCCTGTTAGATCTGCACCGTCAAAACATGCAGTCCTGACCAAAACTTCGCCAATCTGAAAAGTCCATTTCCCCACGCATCTCAAATCACCGAAGTACCTGTCATCCGTAGATTTGTCCTTCCACCCGTCGATCTAATTTCCAACTTGCTCGCGGGCTAACAACACTCCGCCCATGCTTAAACCATCCTATCTTACTTTAGTGAACAACGTTTGTGGCCATCGATCTTCATCAAGCTTCTGTAACCGTCTATCTCCGTAAAGCTTCTGGAAGTCTGGAACTAGTATGAAAATAATAGGTTGTCAATTCATGTATATCCTGAATGGTGGAGATTGCAAAAATACTAAGCACAAGAAGGGTTAGCCGACCCTTCATTTAAGCTGGAAAAAATGGCAAAAACCACCCCTGGTAAAAAATCGTAGTAAAATCCACACAGCAGGTAATTTTCGAAGATGAAAAATAATAAAAGGAAACATAAACAAAATCAACATATTTATTAATTCCATCAGGTAAAATCTGGGCCGTAAGAATAAGACAAATCGATGACTGAGATCTAATATGTGGAATGCGGATGCCGAGTTGTGGGGGTTTACTTTTTTGGAAATATATACAAAGTTCCCACAATCCGCAATTGCGGGTTGCGGGACTACAACTCGAAATAAAAACAAACCCAAGTTTCTGCAATCCACATTGTGGGTTGCGGGTTGCGGAAACGCATGTCGCAAATCCATTATTCAAACAGGTCCCGCATCCACAATCATTTATAACCAGATAGCCACTTCGACAAGCTATAGCATGATATGATGGGGCATGCATTTTTCTCAAACCATGAATTATGGCGAGCATTGTCTTAGAGAAGTTTTGACTACTTTTTCCATACTTTGTCAATTTCCAAAGTTTCACAAACTTTTCATACTTTTTTAGAATGATGTCAGATTGCAACACTCACACATTCCATGTCATCACTTCCTATGGTGTCAGTTCTCTCTTTGAGGCTCAATGAGATTTTGGCCTGCCAAAACAGAGATCAATTCATGTATAACCAGGATGGTCAAGACTGGAAAAATATAAATCACAAGAAGGGTCGGTCAACCCTTCATTTAGTAGATAATTGTGAATACCAATATCCAACAATTCACCTATATCCAGACTAGTGAACACAAGAAGGATCGGACGACCGTTTTGGCAGCCTAGAACAAGTATGAAAATAATATTGGGCAGAAGAAGGGTCGAACGCCCCTTCATTTATGAGGGAATTGTGCAGATATTCAACATACAAAGGATACAATGTCAATATATATCTAGAATGGTGAAGACTGGAAAAATACTAAGGACAAGAAGGGTCGGCCGACCCTTCATATAAGCTGTAAAAAATGGTGAAAACGACCCCTAGTAAAAAAAACTTGCAGTAAAATCCACACAACAGCTAATTTTCGAAGATGAAAAATAATAAAAGGAAACAGAAAAAAAAAATCAACATATTTACTAATTCCGTTGGGTTAAATGTGGGTCGTAAGATTAAGACAAATCAACAACTGAGATCTAATCTGTGGAATGTGGAAGACGTATTGCGGGGGTTTATTTTTTGGAAATATATACAACATTCCCGCAACATGCAATTGTGGGTTGCGGGACTACAACTCGAAATAAAACAAACCTGCGTTTCCGCAATCCGCAATTTGCATTCCGGGTTGCGGATTACGGAAAGGCATGTCGCAAATCCATTATTCAAACACTTCCCGCAATCTGCAATCATGTATAACTAGATATACACTTCAACAAGCTATAGCATGATATGATGGTGCGTGCATTTTTCTCAAAACATGCATTATGGCAGGCATTCTCTCAGAGCAGTTTTGACTACTTTTTCCATACTTTGTTAATTTCCAAAGTTTCATAAACTTGTCATACTTTTCCATAATGATGTCAGATAGCACCAGAACACCATCATGTGTCTTTCCAGCCACATCACACATTCCATGTCATCATACATGCCATGTCATCACTTCCTATTGTGTGAGATGTTGGCCTGCCAAAATAGAGATCAATTCATGTATAACCAGAATGGTCAAGACTGGAAAAATATAAATCACAAGAAGGGCTGGCTGACCCTTCATTTAGTAGATAATTGTGAACATCAATATCCAGCAATTCACATGTATCTAGACTGGTGAACACAAGAAGCATCGGATGACCCTTCTTGCAATCTACAACTAGTATGAAAATAATATTGGTCAGAAGAAGGGTCGACCGCCCCTTCATTTATGAGGGAATTGTGCAAATATTCAACCTATGAAGTATAGGCTGTCAATTCATGTATATCCTGAATGGTGAAGACTACAAAAATAATAACCACAAGAAGGGTCGGCCGACCCTTCATTTAAAATATAAATGAAAAAATATTTAATCTACGAAGGTTGGGACGATAATTTCCCACTACCAACTTCCACAGTATATGGTAGGGATTGAGACATTTCCTAAGTTATAACATCTAAACAATATTTCTCCAGACTTCTGACTACCAACAAGAAGGATCAGCCGCCCCTTCTTTTAGTAGATAATTGAGAACACCAATATTCGACAATTCACCTGTATCCAGAATGGTGAACACAAGAAGGATTGAACCACCCTTCTTGCAGTCTAGAACTATTATGAAAATAATAGTGGGCAGAAGAAGGATCGGATGACCCTTTATTCATTTATCTCGAGCCTCATTCAGAATGGGTGTTGGTTACTGAAATTCAACTTGAAATGACCATCATATTATACAGACACCGATTCATTTGATAATTTGTATATTTTTTACAACTTCAAATTACCATCATAATTATCATATCAAAACACCCCAAAAACCAATTTCAAAAGTGGCAATATCAAAAGAAAAAGTATGGTTTTGGAACCTGGATTTGGCACTTTTGGAAATGGATTTGGCTCTTTAGGAACCGATTTTGTCACTTTTGGAACCTTGATTTGGCACTTTTGGAATCGGTTTTGGCACTTTTGGAACCTTGATTTGGCACTTTCAGAACCGGTTTTGGTACTTTCAGAACCGGATTTGGCACTTTTGGAACCGGTTTTGGCACTTTTGGAACCCAGATTTGGCACTTTTGGAATCGGTTTTGACACTTTTGGAACCCGGATTTGGCACTTTTGGAACCGGATTTTGCTTGATTTTGGGGTATAGAAAGGTTATTTTTGACCCATCTTCAAAGTGACTTGGACTAGAATAAGTCCAAGTTTAATGAAATTGGCATTCTATGCATGTAATGATTTTGGTCGTTATGTTGGCCAATGTCCTAAGAAGAAGACGGAAAATCAATAGAAAGAGGAGCAGGTTGCAACTACAATAGAGATTTAGAGGTATGATACACAGTTCAAGAAAGAGTTCTCTCTTTCCACTGCTATTTCGAGTTGCGGTAGTAGTAGACCAGTTGATATTGGAAAGTGGATTGTGGATAGTTCCTATTGCAGCCACATGACTGGGAAGCGAGATTCCTTCCTCACTTTTGAGACTATTCCAGAACAACTCGTACAATATAGAGATGGGACAGCGCATGCAATCAGAGGATTGGGACGAGTAAGGTTCCAGCTTGATTTTGGAGAGATTTTGGAGATTTCAGGAGTACACTATGTTCTAGGGCTATAGGACATCAAGCTTTAAATTCTAGTCGTGGAGGGATCAGGATATGTAGTATTGTTCAAGAGTGAACATATATTCATTTATGTATTGGGAGTGGATCTGATTGACCCTGTGTTGATAGTTCATTCGAGAGATGGAGAGTATGTAGTGCATGGTTAACCTACAGTAGAAGGATCTGGGTAGATAACAGATCTTGAGTATAAGATAAACGGTGAGCAAGATGATTCGAGGATTGATGTGGCACCGAGTAGTCAGTCCGCAGTTCATAGGAGAGAGCGAGATGTTCCATATATTATTGTGGTACTGAGTATTTCATCTTCTATTTAGAGGAGTCAGCGAGAGGCTACTTCCTCTAGTGCTATCCAAAGGGTCAGCTGGTATGACTTGTCACTGATGGATGATCGAGATGAGATGTCCCGACATGAGGCATCAATGAAGGATGTAGGACAACTTCCAGAGATAGGGGGAGCATCTACTGTTGACAGTGTGAGACTGGAGTGTGGTTCTGGTAGAGGATATGCCAGAAGTTATTCCTGCATGAAGCGGAATCACTGAGCCTTGCAGGTTAGGATGTCCTTCATGTGATGATGTCTAACATGAAGGGACACTTGATTTCAAATTTCTAGAGCATAGTTTAGAAAGGGTGGGCATCTCTGATATTGTGCGAGAAGCACATGAGCAGACTTCAATATTGTGCGAGGAGCACATGAGCAGTTTACCAGCTTCAGTGGGGAAGTAGTTTATCTTCTTTGCGGATGAGTTGGTTGTTTGGAAGAACACATTCCTTGGTAAGGGCGAGTATTGAAATTTGTACCTAGGAAGTGTCCTTGTATTAATTGCTTGAGATGAGCAATTAATTCACTTTAATGTTATAAAGTGACTTTTGATATATTTAATAGGTAGTTGAATAAAATTAATTATGGAGAGAATTAAAGAGCATTTGTGGAGCATTTATTATCGTCCATTGGTCTAAGCCAATGTGGGTTCCTTAGATTAGATGACCTTTCAACTACCCTTGAGAGGCAAACCAAAAGACAAGGGATTTGAATTAAAAATGAATTTCCTCTACCATTGTTGAGAATCCAAAAAGAGAGTTTTTGGTGAGGCATTAAATCCAAGAGAGTTGGAGCAAGTCGATTTTAAGAGGAGAGGAAGGAGACCACCAACATGAGTTCCAAGGTGCAAGTACATCAGTGAAACCATACCGTATAGTTGCAGTTAATGAGTATGCCAATCGAGAAGAGACTGGGCACTCATTTCCAGACTTTTGGCATGATTTTCCAAGCATATTTTGGGCACAAAATTCGAGGCAAAGTGAGCACAAAATTCAAGGCAGTGTTTGACTATAATAGTGGGCAGGAATTTCAAGAAGGAAGAGAAAACTTTGGGCACAAAATTCGAGGACGGTACAAGATGAAAGATGACAAACCATACTCTATTGGGTTGGCATGAATTTCGAGACTGGTTGCACATAATTCTAGGCAGCCTATGCACTGTCTTTGAGGCATCCTATTTGTCTGATGGTTGAGATAAGTTGGACTTGGAATCTTGATTTTATTACTGTACAAATTTATTTTTGCAGAAGAAAATAATAAAAATACTCACTCTCTCTCTCACAAGTTGTCCCCGGTTGGGGTTGTGCTTGGACCATATTGGCTAAAAGCCTTCTGTCTGAAATGTTATGAGATGAATGTGTTTTTCTGCTCTGAATTTAATGTGGTAGAACTCCTCATTGTGCTTTAAGTTCAAATGGTTCATGAGTAAGAATTTTATTTGTAGCAGTTAGTTGTATAAGATTAAATATTGAACTAATATGTGTGCATAGCTTAAAGTATGTGGGGAAGTGAAATTTCTACATTCTATATCTCTACTATCCATTAGTCATACATCTAGACCTTCTCCTTCAAGTTATTTTTCTCTTATTAAAGTTGAACATTGATGGATTACAATTCTTCTAACCTTTCTAGATTTCCTTTACCGATGCTAAGTCTACAAATTCCTAGTAGTTGCGTCAAGATTACGAATGTAACTACTCTAATATATTATGATCCATAATCAAGGGACTTATAGGCCACTCAACTTAAAAACATGGATCCAATGGAGAAACAATATTCTTAATCTCCATTATCTATGTTATGCATAGCTCTCTGTCACCAAGATGGAATCTCTACCTCTATTCTTAATTTTAGCTTCTCTTGAACACGGATTGAATTCTTTGAAATTACAATGCTCTATCGTTGAGTACTCTATCTTTGGAAATTGGTTCATTGCTTGGGTTCTTGATGTAGTTCAAAATGAAAATTGATATGCCAACCTAGATGACAATGCTCCTTCTCTTTCTAACCTACACAAAAGAAACTAGATGACAATGCAATGCCAAATGAATCTAGGTTATTCAGTTTGTCGTTCAACATCTACTCTTTATATTTGTATGATGCATATTCCTCTTTTTTTTTAATTGGTTTACAAGGTTTGAATTTCCCATTTAGGTCTAGTTCAAATGCTTGCAGTGCCAAGCTCGATGCACTTTGTAGTTCTACAATGACAATAAAGCCATGCCTATTGAATGTGCAATCGTATTCATGAATATGGTTTGCTTGATTACATTGGTGGCTAGAAGCGTCTATGCACTATCACATTACTCTTAACTTTGTTATGACAACCTCAATATAAATTAACAGGCATATATTTTATCTTGAAGAACTTTATACAATGGTGGAGCTCTTTATGGTTTGGACACTACTTGACTTCTCATGCTAGTTCAGCTTACTCTCTCACGCTCTTAATGCCGAAGAAATTAATCACACACTCATAGACTATCAATGAAAACCAAATTATTTCTCAAGTTCCCAAAGACATATGGTTATGGAGTAAACCTATGCATACATATATGTCTATGAGAGAGAATGTTCCTGCATACACTAAATACCTTCACAATATTATGAAGAGTATGCTACATGTGAATAATAATTTAATTCCAGTTGTGGGTTCACTTTTAAACCTCTAACTACCAAGATAACCATTCAATAGATGATAAGTCATTGAAAGTAGCAATGCATATGCAAACACCATGAGGAAAACAAAGTAATAGAGCGGTATATCAAATGTTGCATAAGATGAATGGTCTAGGAATGAGTTCAATAGACCCACCATCATAAGTATACTCATAAAATAGCCAATGCTCAGCATCTAGAGTGTGTATGGACTTCAACAATGATTAATGGACCCATGAGCATTTAAGCCTACTATGAAAGAGCCATTACTTAATAGAATGGAGTGTATGGTCTAGACATTGAGGAGAATAGATGTCTAGAAAGCCAACTGACCAGTTGGAGAGGAAAACATTGAAAGGGAAGGTACATACAACTCTAAACAAGAGAACAAGTGCCCAACTAGCAATTGAACTTTCCCAATATTGATAAAAAAATGCCCCATGCAAAAAAAAAAATCGTTTGAGCAATGATAAAACTACCCTAGACAAAGATATAATTGCTCTAGTGAAAACAAATTCACCCCAAACAATGATAGAAACATCCAACCAACTAGGAAAATGACTAGCTAAATCATGTGATTCCTTGTATGATTTGAATGCCCCCCTTACCTTTGATTCAATGGTTAGGGAGAGGTACGAATAATTCAACTGTTGATAAATAGACCCCTGAAGCAATCTACTGTTGTTAGGAGAGCCTAGCAGAGAGAAAATTGCTTCAATGATAAAATTTCCATATTAAAAACTACTACACAAGTGCAATAGCTATTAAATTTGGTTCCTTTATCTTTGAGATCAATTATGCATCTAGTGGTGAACATTATCTAGTTGTTGGAGTTTCCATAACTCAACAAATATAATGAAGTTGCAACCATAACAACATTTAAGCAACCTACAAATCTAAGCATTGTTTTCATAGATCACTAGTAACCATTAAGAGGAACTTCCATATCACATAGTAAGCAAATACAAACAAAGACTTAGCATAGATACCATAAACATTGCACATAAGATAGTATTTTACCATGGAAACCAAATGGGAAAACCAACATTCCTTGGTATCTTAGCTCTTCATTCCACGATCTTTAGTTACAATGCAATGCACTCTCTAGCATTCTCCTCTCTTGGCCAATAAGAAAGCAAATTGCATTTCAGAATGAAAGTTACAATTAGAAATAGGAGAAACATGAGAGATTTGAGGGTAGTTGGAAGGTCAAGGGACTCACCTTTCAATTCTCATTCTCCTCTCCACTTTTCTTTTCCATTCTATTAATTAATGAACATTTTTTGTTTTTGTTTTATTACACATTGCATTATCTTTTCCCTATCTATAATTATCATATAGTGTTAAATTACATTTAATAAATCGTTGAATCTTACAACCACTCTTATTCTCAAATTACATTTAATAAATAGCTGAATCTTACAACCACTCGTTAGTTCGAATCCATTTTCACATCAAATGGATCTTTTATGCTACCTAAAAATAAATTGTATGAATGGTTTCCTTGCAAAGTTTTGTATAATTATGGCCGACCAAATAAATACTGACATCTTCATCCTTGTTCCCTGGCGCTGGTTTTTGTAAATGGATATTTGCGGTCCATGGATGTTTAAATAACGTACCATCCATTCATCACTTTGGGATCCTCTTCCTGCAGATTGATCTGGATGTGAAAGAAACCTTCGGAACACGCTAGAGCAGGCAATGGACCGACCGATCAACACAGGAAACCTTTGGAACACACTAGAGCATGCACAAACCCCACTTGATAACTAGTCAGAATCAAATACCACAAACTAAAAAGACAAATTTCTCTACAGCTATGAACAGGTTTTAAAAAACATCTCACAAAGTGGGCAGCTTGATAGTGCCCTTCTTGTTGAGGGGAAGGGTGAATTTGCCAACAACAAAAATGTGCGTGGTAAGCCCAATATCCCATTCATAGTCAATATCCCAATACCTGCCAACGTCTTTCATAATGTTGATCAAGAAGTCGTAAGGCACTGTCACTGGAATGAGCATGCCTATCTTGTCATTGGCCTTCACTGGCCCAGGATCTTGAATTGTTCCAAACACTATCTCTATGCTCACACAGATTAATTAGGTCATCATCAATGGAATGAGTGTATCAAGAATTAATCAATCCAATATTGCGGTGCGTGATTTGTTAAGCATGTAGATTGAAAAAAAAAATCAACAAGTAACAAAGAAATTAACTACAAATATCCAAAGAGCTAGAGAGATTACATGTCTGCGCTTCACAGTCGGTAAGAAATTTGCCCAATTGGTAGGTCATGGTTGTAAGGATTGGTTATGTCAACATCGCTCTCCAGAATGAACCAACGGACAAGGAACCGATAGAGGAAAAAGGAGAAGATACACTTGCCGAGATTCATGTTTTCTTCCAAAACAAATCGCTAGAGGTTACAGGTGTCAATTAAATTCAAAAACAGTGGCAGCTCAAGAACGACAAATGTTTTAAACCTTTCCAAAACAAATCACTGGAGGTTACAGGTGTCAATTAAATTCAAAAATAGTGGCAGCTGAAGACCCTTGAGCATGAAGGTTGCATCCTTTCCAACGTTTAATCTTCCAACTGTTGATCCTATTGCTTTTCTTATATTTTGACAGTCAAAGTATTCAAACAAGCACAAAATAACTTGTGGGAAATATCTGTTGTTGCTAGAATATCATCTGGAAATTACTGGGGTAGGTTCGAGTTGCTTTCTAATCTAGGGTTTTTATCATCAAAACCTGAAAGAAGAAATCCATAACATTTGACAGCCTGCGGGCTAGGTTTCTGTGGTTCAGTTCGATTTCGAAGTTTAGAGCGTGTTGGTTTTACATTGTTCATGAGAGTAACCAGCTCGAAAGCTCATGAAAATCGTACCCATGGAGTCTACTTTCATAATGGGTACGCTATTCCATCATTATGCAGAGCTTGGCACACCATGAATACGCTTTCTCTGAGGTGATTTGCAGTGTTCCTCATCAATTTTGTGTAGTTACATTAATTCACTCTGAAATTGTAGCGGTTTTATTTATGATTTTGCAGTAGGTTTATTATCCTTCATTCTCAACGAACATTGTAACTAATTACATCTATGTTTTTTCAACAAGTTTATAGGTTTGAAGTAGATCTGTTATAGAAATCTACCATGAGTTTGCCTCCGGAGCAATCCCGTCGAAGGGAAATCTCAGCAGGTAGCTATTATGAGTTTGGATGGGGAGCCTCACAACTACATAAAGTACCCACCAAGCACAACTACGCCACCACCACCATCAGTCCTGCCCTAATAGCCATTGTTGTAGTTCTAGGCAGCGCCTTACTGGTGGTAAGTTACTACAAGATTTTTGCCAACAATTGCAAAGCCTCTCGATGGAGGCCTTCTTTCAGAGGAGACGTAGGAGTTTGGACTCTGAAGAGAATATACAAGTCGATGCTTATTCACTGGAAGGATTCCAAGACCCAGAGGGTTGGCAGATAATTACTCAATCATATGTCCTAGATGAAGCTGTGATCAGATTCATTCCTTTGTGCAGATTCACTAAAGCAGAGAAGCTCATAGACAGCATGGACTGTGCAGTTTGTCTGGTTGAGTTTCAGGAGAACGAGGCTCTCATATTTTGCTGGATGAGGATTATGGGCCTTATGTTGCACTGCAACTATTTCTGTCGCTAAAATGTAATATCAGAGAGGGATATTTAAAATTATAGTTCAATAATGTAAGATTTTAGTTTATTTTGCTGGGCAGTTCACTATGGTTGACAGTAATTAAAAATATGTATAATTCTCTGAGTCGGAGTTGGATTTCGTAACTCTCTTTTCATTACATACTCAAAACATAATTAAGGACTAAAAGACAAGGTGTAGACATGAATGAGAATTTTGGACCTTATAATGGCTATGCATTCTATGGAATTTTGGGAGCGTGAAAAAGTTTAGTACATAGAAAACAGGAGAAATAGCAGCGATGCTGCAAGTCCATGCCCAATACAATTTGACTATTTCAAAGAAAGTAACAAGTGCTTCGGTAAGAAGTGCTTGCCGACAACGATGTATAGCGATTGTGTTGTGTCCGAAGCAGACATGAAGAACTTCTATTATATATATACATTAAATTCAGTATTGATTGACATTTACGGTTATACAATTAATAGTTTGTATGGTTATCAATTGTAAACTTTTTCAAAAAAGTCTCATTAAAAGTGTGAAAATTTTATTTAAGAAATTAAGAATTAATATATATATATATATATATATATATATATATTTTGCAGATGGTGTCCTCTTGTTAAGCTCAGCTTTATCTTTTCTATTCATTCATTTTTTAGGGTTAAATATTTGAAGCACTGTTATGAAAGGCAGCACAACCTGTGCAAGTGATTGTAGTTTTAGTATTGAATTTCTCTATCCGACCTATTTTGTTTATCCAAGTCCTGATTCCATGGTTTGCAAAAATGCTCCTTCCCATCCATTAGAGAAAATCCACTTTCTCAAAATCAATGAAATTGCATTGATAATGATGAATCATCATCTTCTTCCTTGATTAATGATGAATCGACATCTTCTTCCTTGATAGACGGAGCAAGACATGTTCCGCACGCACCCACAAAGCCTCTGGCTGCAGACGATAGGTTGCCATGCTTTTTCTTCACTGTCCCATCGGCCGGATCTAGGTATGTGGATACTTGTGAAAAGTCAGAGACCTCAGTAGGGAGATAATTCTGGTGTGTACAATTTTTCTTAACAGGAATTGAACGACAGTTGAATTTCCCACAAAATGCTTTAATATATATCCGAGGCTTTTTTTACATTCATTCTAAATATTTGACAAAAGAACCTCGAAATGGTCTCCTAGGTCAACACCATAAGACACGTTCTCAGCGGTCCAAGTCATAAGTCATACAGTGTACAATATTCATTTCTTACCATACCGTTGTTGATTAAGTGGAATTTTTTGCAGGGAAAGGCGAACATGTACATTAAAATGGGCATGTCTTAATCTCAAATCTGGTATATTATGCCATTGTGGTAGTGGTTGGCAATTTGCCTAGTCAATGAGGACTCAGCCCCGTATTGATGGCAATTATAGCACCGGTGTATGATTTGGATGTTTAATTATCATCACGGGGACTACTCAACAGGTTGGATTATATTTAACAATGGCAAGAGAGGGGCAGTGGGCAGAAGCGTGGACAGGAAGAAAGTATTCAATATTTGTTGTGGGGCCATTGCACGTAAGTAGTAGTTTTCTGAAATCTGGCAGCTTGTGTTTTGGCCATTTGTGTTTTTACTAAGGATAAATGATTTATAAATAGGTCCATTTGGTAAATTTACATGTAATTTTATTTTCAAAGAATTGAAATTTTGTATCAACAATTCCGGGAGAGCTTCACAGTTTACCTTATCCCAAAGTCTAGGAGTTAATTCTCATTTCCAAACACTTACAGAAAATACCATAAATTTTCCTAATCCTTAAGCAGACATTCAATAAAAGTTTCTTATGTTTTATGTTTTCATAGAATTTAAAAATTAACAGTTTTTAAGATGCCGAACTTCTTAAAAGCACGAGCCTTAACACCTCGAACTAGGGCTATAGAAGAGCAGTATTCATCATCACCAGAGTCCGAAGAGTGGTTTTGGAAATGTTTTAGAAATATATATATATATATGGGGTAGATAGCCTTGGAAATACATCTTTGAAGTCAGAAAAGGGTAAGAATACACTGCGGAATCAAGACCTCTAAATTTTATTTATTTATTTTTAAACAATAATGTAAATCATATGGATCTCAAATATATATGCACTTATATATGAAGCAATGTATCATATAATAATAATATATATTAGAAAAAAGTTAAAGTAAAATATGTATATAGCTTATGAGAATTTTGATTGAAGGTTACCCGTCAAGTTAAATGATAATAGGGTATTGATGAATTCATATCAGGGAGTTATATTGAGTTATATTAATGTCTAACTTTCTTTATAATTCATGTAAAAATTATTTTTTTATATTTCATGTAAAAATTAAGTAATGAAAGTATAAATATTTACTATAATGTAGGTATTAAAATATATAGAATAGCTAATATAAATTCATAGGATAATATGGAGGTATAGTAAATAATATTGGGCTTGAGTAATTTGTATACATTTGTTGAGGGAAGATTATAATTGGGATAACTAAGGAAATAATTTTGTCGCTAAAGATTTAGAGAAGCAATCCATACTACAATTTCAATATTCAGTTAAAGGGATATCTTATGTGTAACTTAACCAAAGATAAGTCACGGTTGTTTAAATTAAAATTAGTTGGAAGATGGAAATGCCAAATATGGGGCATGTTGACCTCACTCTTAAACTTGAAGAGGGAATTCTTGAGAGAACTAGAGATATCTAAAGGATTAGACATCACTTTGCTTAGTATCATGCATGTGTAATGTATAAATATGAATATTGTTTGAAGCTTTAAATTATCGTTTGGAGGGAATAGATTTCGATACCCTAGCGGACTTTCATATGATCTCAAAAGCTGCGATTATAAAATAGGTGGTCGCCTTCTATGGAAGGGGCAGGGAAAGTTGTTTCTTCGAAGGCAGCTTGCTTGCAAAGCTTGGCATTCGCCTATTTTTGTTATGGGTTGATTGTGCAGTCTGTATAGGACAATGGATCGATTTTGATCCTGAAGTTCTTGATCTTACAAAAGCATGATCAAATATTGGAAATTTCTTAAAAAGTGGGTTTTGTTTCTGCATAAGGAAAGAACTCGTTATGTTCTGCATGGGGAGAATAGTAGGGAAGGGCATGAGCTCTTCTTTGGATCAGCCTCTGTGTATTAGTCTTAATCCCTGTGGTAGGTGTGCTAGCTGCAATAGGAGCAAGGAAGCTGAGTGTTAAGAGGGAGGCCTCTGCGATTAAAGGAAATGATCCCTATGGCGGGAGCTGGTATGCGATTTCTACCAAATTCTTATTTTTGGTAATCTTCTTTTGAGAAGAATTATTTTCCACCTTGAAAGGGCATTCAAATGCAATGACAAGGTTGGTTTGCCTTTATCTTAGTAGCTAATTTTTGGCCTTATCAATTCTTGTTTTATTTTGAAACTATCTTTAAGCATGATATGCTTATTTTCTGTTTACCTATTATGCAACCTTTATTATTGGCCCAGCAACAAAATTCATAGCTCATCTAGCGAACCAACAAGTGGCACATGAGATCACTACTTTGGATGAGCTAAAAACTCAAGTCTATTTTATTGTGATTGGAGCAACAAACCGCCAAATAGTATTGACCCATCCCCTAGAAGGTTTGGAAGGTTTAAGTTGTGTATATAAACACTATGGTGCAATGTTGTATATCTATCTTTATTTTTTTATTTATAGTAAATAGTGTATAAATAACAACATGTTAAGAATTGTTTGATAGTTTGTTGAGGTGCCCAATGTTTGGAAAATGTCAAGAGGAACCTTCAAACGGTAAATCACCAATGATTCAATGTTGTTTTGTAGGCTGTTGTTTTATGAATGACCTCATTTTAGGAAGACTCTATTTGCAAAAACCATTGCTAATGAGTGTCAAGCTGATTTCATCACTGTAAAAGGCCTAAAATTCTTAACAATGTGGTTTGGAGAAATTAGGTTAATGTAGAAAAGATTTTTGACAAATCTTGACAATCAGCACCATATATCTTGTTCTTTGATGAGCTTGATTCTATTACCACACAGGTAAGATATCGTATCTTAGATTTACCTCTATCTTTGTTTCTTCTACCTTTCCTCTTTTCCTACCGGCATTCATTTTGCCTCTCTAGGGGCAAATGCCAGTATCTATGTATTTTCATTATTATGGTATATTATTTAAAGCTTGTTGGCCACAAGGATGTCTATTACTGTTTATTCGTGGGGAATCAGTCATGAAAGAAATTGCACGATAAGGTCGAGGTTGGTATCGATCGCTAGTGAGCACTAGAACAATGACCCCACCCACTAAACATTGACTCAATAATATCAACACGTCTGAAGTAAGTGAGATAGGTATATAATTTAATGTAAGAATTCCACGCAACCCACTTGAGTTTGAATACTCTATTGTTTTAGTAGATACGAGTGATTGATCCTTCAACGTGGAAGATTCACAGCTTCACACTTTTTATCCTTTTAGTATTGGTTGTCAATCTCAAACGAAACCCTAACGCTTAGTAGAAGATTCCGAAATCGAAAAGCGTTGAATGAAGTGAATGGAGAACATGTTATACATATCATATTATACATATAAGTGGTAATATTTTAAATCCATAAAGGAGCTCCGTGGAATTCATATCGCTTAGACTAAAGATTGAGAATAGGATAAGGCTGAGTTGTGGAACATCTAAAAACCAAATACAATAAAATCAATGTTGAGAATAGACTTATAGCATCCTCCTACAATCTAATAAAATCATAAAATCAGTGATAATAAAATCATAAAATCAGTCATAGAAGTACACCTCAAATTCTAAAATATAAATTCTTACCTATATTAAAATGTTATAAAATCAAATTATAAAATCAATGATATTAAAATCATAAAATCAGTCATAGAAGTACACCTCAAATTCTAAAATATAAATTCTTACCTATATTCAAATGTTATAAAATCAAATCTTGCGTTACTTTGCAGCTCAGTTGACGTGTTGATTAAGGAAAATAGGGGAAAGCTGGGGCGGCGGAGCTTAATCATAAAGGAAAAGGAAACGTCATTTTGGGTGAGCTATGACTGAATCCGGCGAAGCACTTAAGGTATAGTTTCCACAGATTCAGTGTATTTTTGGGGGATTTTGGACAGTCCGTATACGCTATTTAGCCGTACTGGCCTCGCCAATGCGCTTGGAATCTTTGAATTCAGGCAGAAACTGATAAACATTCTTTGAGTTTATTTAACATATCTGTGTAGTTCAGATTAGAATTTTGGGGAACACTAGTATTGGCATATCTGTGTAGTTCTCCATTTTTCGTTGGCAATGACATTCTGGACATTCCTGAGGGGGCGAACTATGAAGCTATTGTACAGAATTAGTGTACTCTCTGGATCATCATTGCTTTTCATGGACAGATTTACAGCGCAGTACAGCAGTGACAGCACGAAGTTAACTATACAAAAGGCAGTACGTTTGAGAGCAATCTGAATACAGTCTTGAATAATCTTGTTCAACACACCTCCCAAACTGGATTTAACACTTCTGTCTATGGCCAAAGTCCCAACCAAATATATGGCCTCCTCCAATGCAGGGGAGACTTCACAGTCGACGAATGCTACAATTGTTCACAAGAAGCAAATACTACCCTTCGACAAAACTGTGGGAATGCTAGCAGCGGTTTAATTTGGTTGGATGGCTGCTTCTTACGTTACGAAAACACTAGTTTTTTCGGAAAACTGGATCTGCCGGATCCTGCTTATGGATATTATATATATAATATAGATAATGTCTCCAGTCCTGATGTCTTTAACACGGCACTTGGACCCCTATTCACTAATTTGTCAGCGGAGGCAGCATCTAGATCTAACTTATTTGCTTCCGGAATAGCTACAGACTCCTTGTCTCGGAAGATTTACGGTCTGGTTCAGTGCTGGAGAGATATATCCAGTGACAAGTGCACAACATGTCTGTCAAACACAATAAATTTTATTTTAACAAGTTATACTGGAAAACTAGGAGTTCAGGGTCTGATGAGAAACTGCATAGTTCTTTATGAAGTACGTAGTTTCTTCAAATCGACTGCGACTCCACCCCCTGTTAATACGCCGGTGGGAATTGCACCACCGAATGACAATACGCAGATCAACCAGTCTTCAAACAAATTAGGCTTAATTTTAGGCGTTGTTGGCGGTTCGCTTCTCGCGGTGTTCGGATGCGTGTTTGTGACTGGGAGAAGAATGAAGTCTGCCATGTTTGGAAGCCCAAGCCCAAACGAAGGTATTGCATAATATTATTTTTGCTTTTTGCTGGCTGTTCAAGTCTGAAATGAAATTAGTAGAATGCATATCTTTAACTTCGTATAAAGTTCATACTTTTGTTCACGTCTGAAATGAAATTAGTAGAATGCATATCTTTAACTTCGTATAGAATCACAAAAGATAGCCCATCATTAAGATAGCAGACTTCGTCCTACCACATGTCATATGTCTTTGGGAAAAATAAAAATAAAGACACCTCTCTTTAGAAATTAGAATTAAATGATTACTACCGAGCATGTCTTGAATTTCTACAAAATGTTTTCGTTCGGAAGAAATAAACTTGGTCTGGAATGTTTTGGTGATGTTCACCGCCCGTAATAAGAGATCCGCTATGTCAAGTAGGGAACTCAGACACAAATTAGACACAATTCGCTTAACTATGGATTCGTGTTATTACAAAAAGTCAATATTTGCATTCAAAGATTTTAAATATTTGCTTTCAATGCATTTTAATTATGAATAAAGTGACTTCAATATCTTATCAACCTAATATACTTGTCCAAACTTTACTCGAGGTTAATAAAACACTGGTCATAATCTAGTTATATATTTTTTAAATAATCTTTGCATATTTTGATTTTTATTCGAGTTTCATTAATGGAAAGGATCAAACTCTAGACCTTTTCACTCATATTTTCCCTTCAGTTGAGTAGTGTTCACACGCTAAGCTAAGAAGCAAAAGTCGTATCCAATCAAAAGTCGTATTAAAAAATTACAATTTGAGAATGTGAATGTCGGTGGGATGGTTCGATTTTGTCAAACCTAATAACCTGCTCGGAGACGATAGGCTTAACTATGTACATGTATTATTACTTCATTTTTATCACTGTTTAGTTGTTAAATTGTTAATAAATTATTGGTTTCTACTTGTAAATACAGGTTGATTTATCACAGTTAAAAAACCATGATCACCTAAATTAACTTTTTAGTATAATTAACTTAAAAAACCCATGATCGCTAGGTTGGTTTCTTCAACAATTAACTTGTTTTTTCAATAAAAAAGAAAACAAGTTCTTAATCAATTAAATAATTGTAAATCTTACTCCATGTTCACTTAAGGAATAGTGAATATGTATAAATATTATTGATGAAAAATTAAATAACAGAAAAACAAACCAGTGCAACATGGATCTTGCATGGACCTACCATTAAAATTATGCATGTAACACGACAAGTTGCAAAAGAAAATGAATTGTTGCTGAATTGACTTTGCAGGCGGCACCACCTTTCTCATGATTGATTGCATCTTTCACACAACTGCCTTCTTCATGCTCCCAATTCACGTGATCTACCTATTGCACTCCTTTTGGAGTGCAATAAAAGAACGGCCTATTGAAGGGGAAGGCAGGAAATGAAGAAGGCCGAGGCAAAATAGACATAGACTATTGAAAGGAGAGCCACAAACTAAAACTGAAAACATGAGAGTTAATATAATATTCTCAAAACAGTAGAGTATTTACAATATCCTTAAATTGTTATGGTTGAAAATAGGTTAATTTTACTAAAAGATTAACTTACTCTATTCTGCCAACATGATACATGCATTGCAGTGATCATGTATTTTTTTAAAAATAGGATTACTTAAACTAAATTCAAATCAAAAATAATAATTTTGACATCATTATATTTAAACCTATAATATACTAAAAAATATGAGCCAGTGAGAAACTAAAAGTACATAATGTATGGAAACATTATCTTGCACCTTGCCATACATGTCTATAACTTATCATATGACTTTAATTGTAGTGTAAGCTAGTACAAAATATGCTTTCAATTAGTGAAAGACAAAGAAAACTCCATAATATATAATACTTCATATGGGTTTGGACATAGTATCCTCTTTCCATACTCCTATGAAGAGGTTTTTGTCAAACTTGGGCTTTGAAAGGAGGGTATTATGGTTACTTATTGATCCATTTCATTGATGAATTTGTGCCTCATTTCTTTGACAAATTTCATTTATAGTTGAAATATTGTTTATGTACTTGAAAAAAATAAATTTATAATACTATTTTTGTTGAATATATAAAAGCTAGTTTATATATTTGTTTTCAAAAGAATTAGTTACCTAACACATGGTAGACAATATAACTTATATTT
The DNA here is from genome assembly GCA_027924585.1 of Larix kaempferi. Lineage (NCBI taxonomy): Eukaryota > Viridiplantae > Streptophyta > Pinopsida > Pinales > Pinaceae > Larix > Larix kaempferi. The sequence goes on from BSBM01000860.1 coordinate 3,396,825, forward strand.
TTTCCCTATCAAAATAGGGTTATATGATATAATAAAAAGGTATAAAATCCTATTAAAAAAATTTACACATTTATAGTTTTTTCCATACAAAACAAAGTAATATAGAAATTGGACACAATAGTCTATAAAAATAAAGTTTTTTTTTTGTGTGTCTATATATATATATAATTAATTTTAATTAAAATTTAAAATAAGTTAGTAAGATTCATAAAGATGTGTATCTCTAAAACTTCTTACCCAACATACCAATACTAGACTCTAAACAACCTGAAACCTAGATAACATCTGAAAGAAACATCATAGAACAAGAATGAGTGAGAGAATATTTTGGTAAAGCACTAAAGGTACTATAATTTACTTAAATATTTTGGTATTTTGGTAAATCTAATGTACTAGGCAATATAATAGTTAATATTGTATTGATTGAAGTTTACACAATTATATTTTTGTATTTGAAGTTCTTTACTTTAAAGTCCAATTCGGTTCATAAGGTCCATCATTTTCGTCCCGTCGGTCCCTTCAGGTCCGGGATTTTTACTTAAGCCCATTAGGCTAGACCCTTTCTTCTCAAGGGTAGATATTATGTTGTTTAAATCACCGAGACTTAAAGAAGAGCCGAGCCAATCCGGTTCATTAAGTCTGTAATTTGGCAAGTTACATGTCTATCTAGACAAATTTCCAGCGACGTCTTCCCAAGCTTTCCATAGTCAAACCACCATACATATATGTGTGTGTGTGTTTTTTAAATTGTGAATTAGTAGACTTTCTTATAAATGGGCATTCTTGAGGCCCAATTTTGCATAATTTTAAAATAAAATGCTAGATTATATAAAACTCGTTGGTTTATTCTTATTTTGAAAAAAAAATTGAGGAAACATCCAAAAAGTCACTTTAAACATTAAAGACAGATTTTCTAGCACATATTGCATTGTGGGTTTACTGTGGTGAGGGACCTGGCCAGGTTATTTTCGTGTCCAAGTAGAATTTCAAAGTAGTGCAGGCGTTATCATTTCAGAAAATACAGTGTTTACATTAAATTCAAATAACATAATAGGTTAGTGCAAAGAGTCGATCCATGGATTGAAATGGGTGTTGTGTAAAAATTGTATGTATGTAGGAAGCTTGTAGAAAGTGTGTATACATCAAAGATATATAGAGTGCTACCAAAGCCATAATAGTGGCTGAAATTGTGTCTGAAAATGATGAAATAGAGTCCCTCGGAGAAGAAATAGCTAAAATTGGGAGGAGCATGGGGCTAATGACAGATAAGAACTTGACCTTTGGAAGCATTACAAGGAATATTAGTGGCATATTTCGTCATTCATCATCTCAACTTGGAGTGGAAGACATAGATGATGATGAAGAGGCGCTACACTAGGAAACCATATAAAAGATTCTTTGAGAGAAAGAAAGCATAAATACTAAAGGAATATAACAAAGATGGCAAGGTGATAAAAAAGCATGTTGTGTATGTAGGTCACCTCGAGCCTCTGGAGAGGCACCTGCTGATTGAGAAGTTGATCAGGGACCAAGAGAAGGACAATGAAGAAAAGTTTCTCTGAAAATTTTCTCAGGAAGCTCAAGAATATAATAGAGAGGTAACTTAGCCAATATTAATATCAGTGACTACATGAAATTCAAAGAAATAGATGAAATAACAGATCATATGCCACTATAGAAACATAATTCTTGGTTTCTAGACTCTGAATTTGGGTCTGTAAAATCAATATAATTTGTGTAGGGTCATACATCAATCATGAAATTCTTAATTTCTTTACTACAAATTCTGGTCTGTAAAAGAAATATGATTTTATAAAATCAGATTTCATCCCTTCCATTTTTTTGCATTGGTGTTGTTGTTGCATTTCATATATAGGGTAGGAATACACTTGCCAACTGTGGAAGTGAGATGCCAGAGATTGAATGTGTATGCACACTGCTACACAGGTTGCACAGCTCTTTCAACATTTTTTAATATTGCTGAAATGACTAATGATTTCATTCATTTTTATTACAAATTTACAGTAAAAATCAAATCACAACATCTGAACGTCAAAAAAATAGTCTTGCAAACCTCGGCAGTAGAAGCTCCCTATGTTTCCCCATAACCATCACAACTACATCGAGAATGAATGCATACAAAAAATTCAAAGTTCAAAATTCAAGGGAATTAATTTATTTCAACACAATTGTTTTATATCCGATCTATATAAAGCAAAACAAAAATAATGGCCATTGTAGGTGTAGCAACCGTGTCCGGTTGCAGAGTTAATCGTGTCCGGTTAAGGAGTTAAGAAGTGAAACCAACTTCCATAATTAATAAATAAAGAATAATATATTTGATAGATGATGATAAAATTACAATAAGCTCGCCTTTATAGGGCTTGAGCAATCATAGGTAAGGGTTACACCCTTTCACTAGTAACATAATAATCTATTAATTTATAAATAATAATATTAATTAAATATTCACAGCATTGCCTTCCCCTTAGGAAAGCTTTGTCCTCAAAGCTTGAGGATTTTCCTAATGTCATCCTTCATTCTTATTCGGTGTCGGTATTAGAATCAGATGTGCTTTTTGTGTAGAGACTTGCACTTCCTTTCCATTAATGATTTTGCACTGTATTGTCTGATTGTTCCTACATTTATGGCCTGCAATCCAATCATCACCGCATCGACGACATATGTTTTTCTTCTTTTTTCTATTATCAAAGTAATTGTTAGATGACTTCGATCTATTTTCCATTTCATAGGCATATGATTGAGGTTTGTGGCATTGATGGACGGGTGACCAAGTATCTTCACAGTACCTACATTGTGTCTCTTTTTCTTGTCGATAATGGTTATTGCCTCTTGTTTTTATTCCTTCCAGTTTGCATTCTGTGGCTTTTGCTTTATGTCTTGCTACGTCTACATTAGGTATGTCATCTAACTTTAACACTTTTTGGAGGTATGGTTTAAGACCTCCTAAATAGGTTTCGAGTCTTTCTTTCTCAGACAACCCAAATATTTGTGTCGATAAGGATTCCCACTGATGTGTGAATTCCTTAACGCTTCCAACCTGTTGTAATTTGGTAAGTTTACTGAAAAAATCATCTTTTTTGATTCCTTGAAACCTATTAAAAAAATAATTTTTGAACAAGTTCTAGGTGTAGGAAAAATTGTCTCTCTTCCACCATAGTACAAATTATGGACGTACCCTTCCATATGCATTGACGCATATTTCACCTTCTCCTCGTCAGATTGAATATTGTAAATGTCGAAGTATTCTTCCGCTTTGTTTAGCCAAGCAACGCATTGGTATTCAATTCCATTGTATTTCGACAACTCTATTTTTGTCTTAGGTGGGTACACTATGTAAGGGTGATATTGATTGCCTTTTGCTTTATGGTTTGATGGTGGATCGGAACTACTGGATGATGTAAGTGACATATTTGAACTGCTTCGTTGTTGGCGGTGATTTTTAACCTTTTTATTCTCTACTATTTTACTGATAGCTTATATTTTGTTGTTTAATCATGCCTCCATATCTGTTAGTACTTTTGTTTCTATCTCTTGCTTAAGCGTTGCATTGTTAATCTTTATTTCTTTTTCAAATTCTTCTTGATTCTTGGCAAGTCCTTCCTGTGTGAAAATATGAAATGAGGCATCTAGCATGTCTGGACTGCGGACTTGGTCTGTCTTAGGAATTAGTATTTGTAACACCTCGATTAATGTATTATGGTTCTACGTCACGGTGCTCAAGTTCTGGGTTATGGTGTTTATGTTTTGAGTCATAGTACTCATTTTGTCATCCAAGTCTTTTTGTTTTTTGTTCAGGATGTCAAAATTTTCATCCAGCCTTCTTTCTAGTACCAGAACAACTTCATCTTTGATTTCCTTTTTAAGCACTGTATTGTTATTTTTCATCTCTTCTTTCAAGTTTTTTTGGTTAGCGACGAGGGATTTGATGTCCTTCTCTATTTTTTCGATTTGCTCTTTTAGTTTCGCCATGGTTTTGGACCTTATATGCGGAGGTGTGTACTTTGATGCTATTCTGGCTTGTTGTGAAGGGCTACATATAATAATAATTATTATATTTATTAATAATAATAATATATACTAGAATTATTATTAAAAATTAATTTATAATAATATATATGTAATATTATTATTATAATATGTTACTATATTATAATATATAATATATATATATTATTAAATTATTTTTTTTGGTGAATGTGTACGGCTCACATGGAGTAGGCAAGAGGCGGCGGAAGAGGGTCACGACTGGAGGCGCGATGGAGGGGAGTGGCAGGGGGTAGCGTGGGGCAGAGGTGGAGAGTTGGGGAGATGGTAGCTGCGGTGGGAGGAGGAGGAAGCGTGCAAGGTGGGAAACGTGGTGTGGGACAGTGCAGCACATGGTGTGGGCATAGAGGGAGGCCGTAGACTGTTGGACTAAGCGAACAGAGGGAGTGAGAGGGTGGAGGTGGAAACTGTTGGAGGGAGGCACTCGAGGGAGTGTGTAGGGGCACGGGGAATGGTGAGTAGGAAGAGAGGATGCGGAAGGGAGTGCTGGGGAGGAAGGGTTGAGGGATGGTAGGGAGGCGGTGTGGAGGTATGTAGAGTATGCAGGGTGTAGGTGGAGCGAAGGGTGGTGGTGGAGGCGATGGGGGAAGGAGTGGAAGGTAGAGGGATGGAGCGGTGAGGAAGTTCAGAGGGAGAAGGGAGTGAGCAAAGAGAGAAGGGAGTTGGGGGATGTGAAGTAGATAGCTACAGGGGGGAGATGGCGTGAGCAGGAAGGAAGGGAGAAGATGTGGGGGTGAGTGGAAGGACACGGGATGCACAGGAGTGGTGGCATGGGAGCCTTGAGGAAGGATGATGGAGTTGCAGGAGTGGCATGAGAGACCAAGGTGGGAGAAAGGTAAACGGGGATGGTGATGGAGCGGCGTGGAGGCATATGGGGGTTGGATGGTGTGGATGGAGCGGTGGGAAGAAGGAATGGAAGGTCGTGTGGGATTGGAAAGATGATGTGGAATGAAGGAGTGTGAGGAGCAGCGGATCGGATGTGTGAATGAATGAGAGTAGTGTTAATGGGAGAGATGGATGATGAAAAGGGTGGTGGAAGAGGAGCCGAATCTTAGCTCTGAGGGGAGGAGTGAAAGCTCTAATACCAAATGCAGCAACCGTGTCCGGTTGTAGAGTTAACCGTGTTCGGTTAAGGAGTAAAGAAGTGAAACCAGCTTCCATAATTAATAAATAAAGAATAATATATTTGATAGATGATGATAAAATTACAATAAGCTCGCCTTTATAGGGCTTGAGCAAGCATAATGAAGGGTTACGCCCTTTCACTAGTAACCTAATAATCTATTAATTTATAAATAATAATATTAATTAAATATTCATAGCAGTAGGAAAAAGCACAAAGTAGAGATGGTATCTTCAATGTTGAGAGGGAGAAGCACGCCAGAGTTGGACCTTGGGAACATGTAAGGCCCTCTTCAAAATATCCATTTTTTATCAGATGTCTACACAAAAAAAAGGTCAAGAAACAAGAACCCAATCCATATTACACTTTTTATCATATTCAGTGCACAAAATCAAAATCAAGAAGCAAAGGAAGATTATATTTTGTGAACCTAGGGGGGAACATCTCCTTGATGGCCACTGCGTCCGGCATTAGTCTGCAAGCAGGATCTTCTTCAATGCCAGGGTTGCGAAGAATGACATCAATTACAAAATAAGGAGCGTTGAATGCTCAAGCATAAGCATAAGCATCCCAACCTTTGCTGCTGTAAAGGGTCTATATGGATATGTCTCCAAAAAAAAGAGGAAAAGAGACATTCACTCTTTTAGTCTATGCACAAGTCCTCTCAACACTAAATGTAAATGTAAGCGAGTAATACGATCCCCTGTTGGCCTTGATACCCTATATAATGGATGCCTCATTTCCCAGTCTCATAGTGTGGTCTCCTTCGAGGACGACCACTAACATATCACGCTAAATCACGACAGATACAATGGTAACCGGGAGGTGGTACAGCTATGAGGAAGAGGAAGTCGAATCTATCATGCTACGACTAACATATATCCTTCTTGTTATCAACAACATATTTGTATCCAACCATCAACTTATCCCATTTATCTATGCATTGCTTTGCATCTCATTTAATCCCCTATTCCATTAAACGTTCTGCTAGTTCATCCCACAGAATCCCCCTTCTTGTCGAATAAAAAAAAATGCTATCTATTTCCCTCCTAATCTTGATCAGCTGAAGGATGTCATCTCGCTTCTAGTTCCTAGAGCGTTTCTTCAGAGCCTAATTTCCATCCATGGAAGAAGTTTGAAAAACAAAAGCTCTTGACGCAAACTTCCATACTTCCAGGAGGTCTTTGAAAAAATCCCATTGTTTCTCAATAACCATCTCTATAAAATCCTTCACAACTGAAAAATCAGATACTAAAACATATCTTAGCCTTTTTCTCTTCTTCCCTTTGAGGCCACTACTTCAACTTCCCACTCTTCCTCATCCCTAAAATCACAGCTTCTATTCTCAGTATTGATTTCCGTCTCGTTGATGACTGAGTCTCAACCAATTTCACAAAAAACCCTTTAGGAAAATCCACTTTTGGCACCTCATGATGATACTTACCCCCCTCTCCCTCCTTTACCCATTTCCAGAAAAGAAAGGATGAAGTTCTTCAAAGAAGGGGTTATCTTCTCTATCCCTGAAACCACCTCTAACACCCTTATATCTAGCTGCAAGTTTCTCCGACTTATCCCTGCACTGTTGTGCATCACGACAAATCTGATCATTCTTCAATGACTATGCAATTTCATCCCACAGCTCATATTTCTTGCCCCTTTTGGAAAACCTAGGCTCTAATTCATTCCTCAGCCTAATTAATTTCAGAGTCTCGGACCTGGTCCAATTCTTAGAAATTTTCATGTGCTCCCTCTCCTTCTCCTTCTCCTTCTTCTTGTAATCAACCCCATCTCCATCATCTACCTCCACCATTCTCAACCTATCATTCTCCAAACCATTGACGTCGGGGTTAGAAGAATTCTGATTCGAATAAGTGGAGTCAGGGTGGGAAATAGCCTCAGAGATGGCATACTGAACTGTCTGCACTTGGTCGCAGAGACTGGGAATGTCACAGAGAGGCTACGAGATACAACATGGCTTGCAAATTTCAGAGACCTGGTGCAGCTGGGATATTTGAACTTCGAACGAATGATACAATTGCGGTTGAATTTTCAGCGAGTTGGGGTGTGTTAGTGAAGGTTGGGAATGAGAATGGGAATGGGAAATGGGTATGTGAATGCGATGGTGGTGGTGCAACGACATATGAGAAGATGACAAAATGGGTATGTGAAACCATACAAAATATGGAACGACAAAATAAAGTTTGTACCTAAAACCGTGTGAATGAATCAAGGGTAGAGATGATTTCAATCGTTAGAGATTTTAATCCAACGGTGGAAACAAAGTTAAAGAAAAAATTTGGGGAGTCTTTCCCACTTGTAGAACACCTTACGACGTAATTAATAAAATAAATAGAAAGTGATGTAATGTTGTGATTTTTTTATAAATAAAATGCATCATTTTGCGTTAACACCATATAGAGAGTGATGCAATGTTGTGAATTTTTTATAGCTCGCTCCACAAACAATCTCCCACACACCCAGCTCCCTTACAGTATCCATCTACGCCCCTCATCCCCCTCATCAACTATGACCTCATCCTTTTGTCTCCCATCCCGCGCTTCTCTCTCTGTGACCCCCTCCTCAGGATCCCTCTCTTTCACGTGCCCTACACACCTTGTTCCATCCATCCTCCACTGTGTTCCGTCCATCTCCTTTCTCCACTCTACACCCAACCTCCTGTGCCATCCATCACTCCTTCACGTTCCCACCTACACCTACACGCCCCTCCCTCCACATCTCCCTCACCACCTTCGCTCTCCATAGCGTTTCACAACCCAACATCCACTCTCCAAAAAGAAAAATATTATTATATTAATATTTTGATTGTTTTAATTTTAAAAAAAAACCTATATATATATATATATATATTATACTATAGTATTATTATTTTAATAAATTATTATTATATATAAAAATTAAAAAAAAAAAACAAATTTCAAAATTTCTTGAAGATTTTGATAATTACAAGCTGGAATCACTATGTTTGGCTCTTTTAATAAGATCATTATTAGCCCATTCCACAAACCTAAAAGAGATGAAAGAATTGAAGTGAAAGATATAAAAAGGATTGAGGCTAAAGAAATAAAAAGAAACCAACATGGAGAAATAAAAAGTGGCTATGAAGACATTATCAAATTAGTTAAAGAATTGAAGTTGACGATAACATAAAGTCAAGAAGGCGCTACAGTGAATCCCGAATTCCTAGGTCAAGGAAAGTTGGAAAATGCATCTACACCCATGTCAGAAGAAGGGACTCCTATTATAAAGGAACAAGCTATGTTGACTCCCAAGTTCTCAAGTCAAGCAGAGCTGGGGTCTGCATCGACACTCGCGACAGAAGAAGGGACTACGACCAGAAAGGAAGAAGTTATTATGACTTCTGAGTTCTCAGGTCAAGAAGTGTTGAGATCTACACCCACGAGAGAAGAAGTAACTGTGACTCTTGATTTACCAAGTCAAGAGAAACAAGGTACTATTGTGACTCCTACGTATTCAAGTAGGGTTGCATATAAAATCGTTACTACCCCCATGAAGGAAAGGAAGCCTGGTCGACCAACTCCTTATATCCCCCCTCACAAAAGATCCATACCACCAGACACCAAGTGGGATAAGAAAAGACATCCCAACTACAAACCTCAAAATGCGATACTTAGTAAAAAGTATGCATGCCTACCGGAAATTTATTGTGGATTATTACAAGGTAGGAAAGTAAGGCACATTAATACGCCAGCTGAAAAACCTATAAAATTGTCTTGTAAAACTCCATAACAAGGACTTGTTAAGCAATTTGATGATAAGGACAATAAAACAGAAGATGTAGAAGACAAGGATATGGAAGATCAAGATGATATTGATAATCATAATGTCAATATCAATTGTAAAGAAAATAACAATGTCGTAAAAATCAAGGAAGTCAATAAAATCAATGTTAACAACAATTATGAGAGAATTGAAGTTGTAGAAGAATGCAAAGATGAAAATAAAAGAGTTAAAGATGACCTTAATCATGATATCGTAGAAGAACAAAACCCAGAAGATGTTGTGACAAATGAAGAGATGAACATTCTACCAATAGTCACGACTCAAGATGGGAAGGATCCCAGGGAACAACTAACAACAAACTTGTCAGACAAAGCAGTAAGCACATTACTAATAGTTGCCTCTCCAGGTAAGAAAACCATATCAAAACATGTAGAATTATCAAAGATCCACATAAAATTAGAAGAGCAAAGGAACACCGTCAGATTAGCAGATCCGAAATATACGCCGCTTAGTTGTTATGTGTTCATCTACATAATCGTAAGCATGATAAGATTTGAATGGAAATGTGACCAATTATTCCAAGAACTGCTAAACCGTGGAACAGTTATTCGTGGCAAGAATTTCAGCTACAACATGCTCGTAGAAGATTCATGGTCGAATCGTTTCAGAGCGGGATGACTTGTAATAAACCTAATTGGCTATTACAAGTGTATTTATTATTAGATTAGGATAATTAATTATTAATTACTAAATGACATGTCTATTCTCGTTAGGCCATATTTAATATCGACCATTCCTATGTAATAATCATCAATTCAATTATAAAAATATATTAATTATCTATTAAGATAATCATGTAAGATAAGCAGGTTCCCAGATCCACTTCTTAAGGATCAAATTTGAAAAGAAATTGTAGACTTAACTATTTCCTGTTTTCCAGGAGGCGAAATTCAAAAAATTCGACTTCAAAGCACCACCTGTCAATATCAAACCATAATAGCTGTGTGAAAACTGGAAGAGGTTTTTTTAAATTGGCCCGTTGCAGAAAAAACCCATGTTTTAGTTTTTTTATATTCCTCTCCAGATCCTCAGAATAATCTCCCAAAGATAATGACTAAAACAAGAAATTATTAAATGTTTTTAAACCCTGAAAAATAGGCCACAAAGATCAATTGGAATCTTTCAAACCATGACACCTGTTGCAAAAATGAGAGATGTTTTTTTAAATGAGTCTGTGATGGACAAAAACCTCTTTTTGTTTTCTGAAGCTTTCTTCCATCTCCTCGTAATCTATGCCCAATGAACATGACTAAAATAGTGAAAAACAGATATTCTGGTAGCGCTGGTGTATGTAAAATTTGATAATTGCGCTATTGGAATGTGCTATGTTAATTTAATTATAACACATGCACAACAAATTTACAAAAAGGTTAGAACTAGGTTAGATCATATTTTGAAGACCTTTTTAAATGAAATGAATTACTTATAAGCCAATGTTTTACCCCAAAAATAAAACAAACAAATAAAAATCAAATAATAAAACTAGCATTCATATAATGTAATTCAAATAAACACAAATAAAAAGAAAATAGGAAATAAGAAACAAAGAAAAATATTAAAAGGACTAGGTACAATTTTAGTTCTAACAAAACCTATGAAGACGAACAAACTTGCCAAAAACGATGGATGAGGGATGGACAATACATCTATAAAAATATCAGGGATGTTGAAAAGTACTTCAATAGAATCCCTTCTTTGTGGTGTCCCAGATACATACATACATACATACATACATACATACGTACATACATATACATATACATATAAATATGTGTGTGTGTGTGTGTATAGAAAATCAACAATAAACCTATGAAGACGAACAAACCTTCCAAAAAAGATGGATGAGGTAAACAGTAGATGGAATACGTTCTCCTGTCAGGGTTGCAGATCGACAATACATCTATCAAAATCTTAGCGATGATAAAAAGTACTTTGATAGAATCCCTTCTTTGTGGTGTCCCAGATTCTATTGCGATGGGAAACATTAGTAGGGAAGGTATGGATGAATTCATTGCCTATGGATGTGACCCATGAATAAAGTGGTCAAGGTGGAGTCAGATAGAGACCTCCACAAAGGGGCATAACAGCACCAGTCATTTCTCGCTTCGTGAGGTACCCTCCCTTGGAACGTAGTGATCTGTGAGGTAAATGGAAGCTATTATGTTAAAAAATTAATAGTACTAGAAAACAAACACACAGACAAAATGTGTAAGTAAGAACTTCACTAACTAAGCGCAGATGATTCCCAATTGTAATAGGGAATAATTGATCAAATCCATGCCCTTCATACAACATAACAAGACACAAATCATTATGCAGAAAATTAATTCTTAAAGATCAAGTGGGATATTTTTTTGGAAATTGATGAATATCATTTTTAAACAGTAATTCACTAGTAGAAAATGAGAGATAAAAGATGAGGCGACCAAGAAAATTGTTCACCACAAATTTTTCAAGGTATAAATGACCAAACTTGAGTGAGCCAACCAAAAATGACCAGAGGAATGACCAATTGGGCCACGGGATAAAATATATGACCAGATAACAAGTAAGGCTAACCTAAAAATGACCACATAAAAATAACATTGAGAATATGAATTGTTCATTTATTTGGTCATTGTTAGCTGTGTCACTCCAATAATGGAAAATTGCAATTTTGACAATGAATTTGTAAAATTTACTAAATTTTAACACTGCAGATGGATTCAGAGACCCCCTTCCACTATAGATGGATTTAGAGATCCCTAGAAGGGGGTATTTGAATCCATCTACAGTGTTAAAATTTAGTAAATTGTAGAATCCCTCAAGGATTCATCGGGTTATTTTTATAGGCCAATTAGTGTCGTGTCTTGGAGATTGGTCATTGTTCGTTAAAATAATCATCATGTCTTGAATTTTATACCATTGTTTTTAACTTATTTCACTTATCATGCTCATATTTCATTTGGCCAAAATCATCATCGTTTGACCCTTTCAGCACTCAGTTGAAGTTTCGGTAAGTAAGAGTCTTTTGCATCTCATCAGTTGAAATCTGTCTATTTCGTGCCTCCCGGTTAATTTGTTGATCTTCTCTATCGATGTCAACTCATCATACCTATGTCTAGAATGTTAGAAATACCACCTTGGTCTTCTTCTGGGGAAAAAAAGGCCAATATGCTCCATTTAAAAATAAAAATAAAACCCTCCCTTTTATACTAAAACTCCCATCTTTATAATTTATTCTTTCAAAATTCTATTACCGAAATAGTAAGATTTTAAATCTTTTCTACTTTGCTTTGATGATTATAGTTTTAGAAATATACAACAATCTCTTTCCCCTCCTTAATTAAAAGGTGTCCCTTTTAATGAACCTTCCATCCCTTTTACCCATTCTACATGTTATGAACATCCCTTTTGAAGAATCCCCCCACTTGTGGCATAGCCACATACCCTTCTTCACTATGTCTCCAAAAGTTTCATTAAAACATAAAGGATAAAATAAATTCTAAATAAAAAGGCCTTATCCTATACCCCTTTCTACTACTCACCCCTTTGAAATGCCATATTTATGCATAGAGGGGGTCCGTTGTACCAAAAACAAGGTGGTCTCTGCATACACCAACTTGGTGTCTCGCTTAGCGATGACCTTCAAAATAGACTATTATTATTATTATTATATGCTAATGTATATATCATATAGTTATTAATATATATTAGTTAATATATTAATACATTATATAGATATTATATATTTATATAGTTAATATATATAATATATTTATATTGGTATTAACAAATTTAAAAAACCAAGAATATAAATAAAACAAATATAATAAAAAGAGGGAAACTAAATTAAAAAAAAAAGACAAAAGAGGGAAAAGTGAGGAAAAAGTAAATGAGCTCAAAAAAATGAGTAAATTAGAAAAAAAGAACGAGAGGGAAAATAGAGCAAAGGAAATTAGGGGATTTTTCAAAATGAAGCTTCAATAGATATGATCTGTCGGGGTTGAATGAATGCGAGAAAAAATGGTTGAATCATGCGGGCTATACACTTGGGTCTTCGGTTGGAATCTAGTTCATATTTCAGGATGATATTGAATGTATGCTATAAATTGTTGTTGGGGGATCTCTACAACTCAACCCTGAGGTGAGATCTACAACTTAGCCCAGCGTCAACTTCTCCACGCCTCCAAGGTTCGTTCACTTAATTCTTTGCTAGGGTTTCATTGGTATTTAATTTCTTTGTTTCATTTTTGTTTGTTTTAGGGTTTGAATTCGAGGTGGCTCGGCCTCCCTCCTCCCTGTTATGCAAGTTTTGCAGGGTGAAATATACGATGTAAAGAGTCACATCAGATGGATTCCTCCTGTTAGCACCAAAATCTACCTTGTTAAAAAAATTTGACTTTCGTTGAATTTATGCAAACTCTGTCAAGTCTCTCATCCTATTGTGTCACTTTGGTCATTTTTTCATCACTACAAATTAATATTTAATCTTGTGAATCTTGTGATTTATTCTTTCCCTTTGGCTAGAGTCTAACCTATTGTTCTTTTGCTTCTATTTGAAAAGGTGCTAAGCAACCCTTGCTTTTCCTTTATCCAAAGTTCAATATTTAAAAAAAATATATTATTTTGAAATTATTTAATTTCATTTTAATAATGAATGAGATTCTATTATTATTGATTTTTTTTGTAAAATGGGTTTCATATTATAGTCTCAAGCTCCATTCTTGAACCAATTCCCAAATTGAAACATTGTTTCCAAGTCATAATTGTTGATGACATATTTGGTCATCAATGAAATTTAGACGGCAGGATCCCCCCCGCCTATCATTTATTTAAATATTACACCTAGCCTAGGTCTCTAGTTAGCTTGATGTTGACTTGGGTTTCCACTGTTACGGAGTCTATGATTTTTTTTTTAAATGATTAAGTTAACAATACACAGTTTATGGCTCATGGTTTGGTGGCATGCCATGACATACAGGTGGATTGTTATAAGTCAATTCAACAAATCGCTTGAAAAATGTTTAGATGGTCATTTGATAAGGTTAACATGGGATTGGCTAGATGTATTATTTTATTTAAAGAAAAAAAAAAAAGTTAGCTTGGCTTTATACTCTTGTGTTTATGTCTCATCTTTTATACCTCTTTTTCCCTATATGATTCCCATTTCTCTTTATCTGTATGCCCTAATACTCCTCCTTGGTTAAGCACTATGAAGTATAAATTAAATACTGTCCATCTACATTTAAAGCTCTGGCCACCATGTCCATTATGTGAACCTTAAAACCATTGTTTATTACGCCATAAGCGTTCAAACAACGAAAGACTATCCTCGGAATTTTAGCAGATTCCTCGCTCATTGAGCCAATGGAATGCTGCCACGTATATTTGTATAGTTTCCAAGCCTCGTCGCTTTGTCCAACCAACTTTTGCTACGTATTTCGATTAACTATCAATCTCATGCAACGTGTTTTTCGAGTCGGTGAAGTTTCAAGTTTGAATAGTAAAGCAACACTGCGGAATTTTTTTATGTTCACTGTTCCAACTTTCCCCATGACATACATACGGAGGAGACATATATGTGGAGGAAGTTTTGAGTGAACCTTTTGTTGGAGACCTCATGTTTATCGGGTAGAGACACCAGGGTTTCACCTCTCCCTGTTTTTGGTGGTTTGGATGATTTACCTCACCTTTTTTTGGTCTAAGGTTTTTACTTTTCGCTTGGTTCCCCACTGTGTGCCATCTTGCTTTGTCCATTGGTTTTCACGGTGTCCTCTCTGGTGTCTGCTGGCTCTTCACTGGTGTCTTTCATCCTGCTCACATTGCGCTACATACCCATCAGTTAAATCAACTCAACGTGTTCTGCTAGTGATTATGTTTGTTGTGTTCTGCAAGGTTCAATTTTCAGAGCAACGACAAGTTTTGAGAACTTTGTTTGTGGGTAGGGGGAGGTATTTCTATCTATTAGGAAAAACTGTAAACTGTTTCCCATTGATAAATACTGGTGTTGGTGGGTAGGGGAGGTACTTCTATCTATTGGGAAAAACTGTAACATTGTTTCCCATTGAGTTTGATGTGGGAAGCAAGCACTAGAGTTCTAATATTGAGAGAGTTGCAAAACATAGGGCCAAAGAGATTGTAGAATGAAATTAGAGGCTGCATTAAACTTTGTGGTGAGGCTCCAAATATGAGAAATATTATTTGGATTTATTTATCTTGTCTCAACTGAGCTGGGCTAAAAATTTGGGTTGCTTGCTCGTTTTGTGCGTGCAATGTGTAAACCTGATTTTTTTTAGCTTAAAGATACTTGGGATGGTGTGGAAGAGTAGATTGTGAGGCACCTGCAACATCTAATTAATACGAATATGCGAAATAACAGAAATGACAGAACTCAGAATCACTTTTATATTGATCACAGGCCACTTCGAGGGGGCAACCTCCTATGAGCAAGCTCAATACAAATAACTTCATGGTGCCTTCATAGGTCTCAACACAAACTTATATACTAATTCTAGGTGCCAATACTATGGGTCGAAACCATGGGTCGTTACAAACTATGGATCAACAATACTACGGGCGACTTACAAAGCATATGTGCCAACAACAATAACACAAACTATTGATCAACAAATACTACGGGACGACTTACAAAGCATATGCATCCAACAACAACATAGTAACAAAGTAAAGACATGGGTTCCTAACATCCCCTCCCTCTTAAAAAAAATCTTTGTCCTCAAAGCTTTAGATGTGGAAATTTTTGTTGAATCTGAAGGAGTGGTTCCCATGTAGCATCCTCTGGTTGCATGCCGTGCCATTGAATTAAGACCTCTGTGATAGAGCGAGAGAAAAGATGACGCGTGCGCCGATTGAGGATGGCCTCTGGCTCCAAAAGGATGGATCCTTCATTATCCAGTTCGGGTAAAATCGTTTGTCCGCTAATGTTGGTGCCAAGAACTTTCTTCAGACAAGAGACATGAAAGACTAGATGAATGCGGGAAGAAGGAGGAAGTTCCAATTTATAAGCAACAGACCCAATCTTCTGAATAATACGATATGGCCCATAGAACTTTGGAGCGAGCTTATGACGCCCTTTGAGTTTCAAGGAGGATTGTTTGTATGGATGCAGACGAATAAAAACCATATCGCCGACTGGAAAAGTGCGCTCCGAACGGTGCTTATTAGCTTGTTGCTTCATGCGATTTCTTGCCATGTGAAGATTGTCCCGTAAAATGCGAAGAATCTGATTGCGGTTTCGAAGGACCGTGTCAACTTCCTGAACTGGTGAACTGGTGGGGGTGTATGGAAGAAGAGCTGGAGGTGCTTGACCATAGACTGCTTCATATGGGGTCATTTTAGAGGCAGTGTGGTAAGAGGTATTGTACCACCATTCAGTGAGAGGGAGCCACTTTGCCCACTGATGTTGTTGTTCTGAGGTGAAGCAACGAAGATAAGTTTCCAAGCATTTATTGACAATTTCAGTATGACCATCTATTTGTGGGTGATACCCTGAACTCATCTTCAGTTTGGTGCCAATGTGGCGAAATAGTTCTGTCCAAAAATGACTGGTGAAAGTCGCATCACGATCCGAGACAATGGAAGAAGGGATGCCATGAAGACGAAAGATCTGGTCCAGAAAAATTTGAAAGATGGAGGAGGCTATATAGGGATGGCTGAGAGCACAAAAATGACTATATTTGGAGAGGCGATCAACCACAACGAGAATCACTGTCTTCCCGCCAGATTTAGGTAGCCCTTCAATGAAATCCATAGAAATATCTGTCCAAATCTGTGTAGGTATGGGCAAGGGTTCAAGCAATCCTGGAAGGAGTGTTGTTTCACCCTTATTGCGCTGGCAGGTATCACATTCGGCCATCATCTATTGAATTGTCCTTTTCATTCCCTACCAAAAGAAGTTATGCCGTGCTCGTTCATACATTTTGAGGAACCCAGAGTGCCCTACCGATGGAGAAGCATGGAGTTCATAGAAGACAGCCTATTGAAGATCTGTGCTTTGGGAAAGCACCAGACGACCCTTGTATCGCAGAGAAGCACCATCCCAAGAGTAATGTGGTACATCAGAAGGGTTGTTGGTCAAGCATTGGATGATTTGAGATAAGGAAGAGTCATTGACATAACCCTGTTGAACAGATTGCAACCTATTTGGAACAGGCATAGAAATAGCTGAAAGAGAACCTTGGGCATCAAATGTGCGAGAAAGAGCATCTGCCACAATATTGTCTTTACCCTTCTTGTAAGTGATCTCATAGTCATAAAACATGAGTTTGCTAACCCATTTCTGTTGTGCCGGGGAGGAGACACGCTGGTCCAAGAAATATTTCAAACTCTAGTGATCAGTCTTGATGCAGAAATGATTCCCTAATAGGTATGGGCGCCACTTCTGTACTGCATGCAAAATAGCCATCATTTCCTTCTCATAGGTAGAGGAAGCTAAATTCTTACCTGAAAGGGATTTCTTGGTGAACGCAATGGGGTGTTCATCTTGAAGGAGAACAGCACCAAGTCCATTGCCGCAAGCATCACTCTCAATAGTGAAGGGCTTGGAAAAATTGGGCATAGCTAGCACAGGTGTAGTACACATAGCTTGTTTTAGTTTGTCAAATGCACACTGAGCAGCAGGTGTCCATGTAAAAGCATCCTTTTTCAATAGAGCAGTTAATGGAGCTGCAATATTCCCATAATCCTTAACAAACTTGCGGTAGTAGCCAGTCAACCCCAAAAAACCATGAAGGCTCTTGAGTGTCTGAGGATGCGGCCAATTGTTCATGGCATTGATTTTGGCAGGATCCACGTGAACCCCTTGTGCTGAGATAATGTGCCCGAGATACTCAACTTCCTTCTGTCCAAAAACACATTTAGATTGCTTGGCATGGAGATGATGGTCAGAGAAAAGTTGCATGACAAGATCCAGATGCTGGAGATGTTCATCCCATGTTTTACTGTAGATGAGGATATCATCAAAGAATACCATAATGAATTTCTGCAAGTAGGGTCAAAATATTTTATTCATTAAGGCCTGGAATGTGGAAGGAGCATTAGTGAGGCCAAAGGGCATGACCAAACTCATAATGGCCATCATGTGTGCCAAAAGCTGTTTTAGGAATATCATCCTCATGAACTCGAATTTGATGATACCCAGAACGAAGATCCAACTTGGAGAAAAAGTGAGCCCCATGAAGCTCATCAAGAAGCTCATCAACAACAGGAATTGGAAACTTATCCTTGATGGTGAGGTGATTAAGTGCTTGGAAGTCAATGCAGAGGCACCATGACCCATCTTTTTTGTGGACAAGAATAACTGGAGAATAAAAGGAACTAGTGCTTGGGTGAATAATACCTTGCTTCAATAAGTCCCGAACGAGCATTTCAATCTCCGTTTTTTGGTGAAATGGATAGCGATAGGGCCTGATGTTGGGAGGAATGTTGCCAGGAAGGAGCTGAATATGATGGTCTTCTGGCCTAGAAGGTGGCAATCCCACTGGTTTAGCAAAGACACCTGTATATCGATCCATAATTTGTTGTAGATCTAAAGGAGTAGTGGAGACCGCTGATGGTTGCATCTGGATGGAATGGATCTGAGCGATGACACCATGTGAATTCTTCTTGAGTATTTTGTCCATGCGATGTGAACTGATGATGCTGAGAGAACCTAGTTGTAGTCCTGTCAATGTGTGTTTTTTTCCATTGAGGGAAAACTGCATCCAAAGTTCAGCAAAATCCCATAAGATAGGGCCAAGTGTGCGTAGCCATCGAGCGCCCAAAACCACATCACATCCGCCTAAGGGCAAGCCAAACATGTCAGAGCGCAAGGTATAATCTCCCATAGAGATACGCACATTTCAACATTTCCCTTTGCAAGGTAAGGTTCCCCCATTGGCAACCATGACTTCAAAGTTGGAGCAAGGATGGATAAAACAATCAGCTTGTTTGGCGATCCGAGGGTCAATGAAATTATGAGTGCTACCAGAATCAATGAGTATTGTAAGAGGAAGCTTCTTGAAGTAACCCCTGACTCACATTGTTTGTTGGGTGGTGATTCCAGCTAAAGCATGGAGAGATATCTCTGGCTGGTCATCTTGAGACGGAGGGTCAATAGGCGGTTCCTGAATGTCGACCGGAGCATCCAGTGTTTGTGGATCTTCGTCACCAATTTCAGAGGAAAGAAGAGACTCCACGTCCAAGAGATAGAGCTTTTGCTGAACACATCTATGTCGCCGAGTGAATTTCTCATCACAATTATAGCAAAGCCCCTTTTCTCTGCGTGCTTGCATCTCTGCTTTAGACAAATGCTTGATAGGAGTCGGTCGAGGAGCCTGCAGTATAGGTGGTCGCTGAGAACCCATATTTCGGAAGGGAACAAAAGTGGGCTTGGAGCGTTGTTGGGCTTCAATCTTGTCTTCTTCCAACTTAGCCAACCCTAGGGCTTCCACCATTGTGTTGGGACATAACATTTTGACCTAAGAGCGGATGGCATCCTTTAGACCACTGATAAAACAACTCTGGTAAAAGTCATCAGTCAATCCTTCGGTGTGGTTGGCTAGATTCTCAAATTCGGTTTGATACTCTCTCACCGTGCCAATTTGGCGAAGTTTAGTGAGGGCTCCTGTGAAGTCATCAAAAGCACTAGGACCAAATCGTTGCAAAAGGAGATGGAAAAAGTCTGGCCATTTAGGCTCTGGATGAGCCTTAATGTACCAACGGTACCACTGAAGAGCTTCCTGTTCCAAGTGAAAGGATGCCAGCGAAACTTTGTTGACATCAAAAGTATTATGCAGGCTAAAATACTGTTCTGCACGATAGATCCATCCAGTTGGATCAGTACCATTGAAGCGAGGAAAATCAAGCTTCGGACCACGAAAATTGTTGGAAGAGGAGAACCCATTGTCTGATGAAGACTCGGATTGCCGTTTGTTGTTCATGGCTGAATGTTCAAGATGGAGGTCGAGAAATTTTTCATCCAAATCGTGGAGTTTGGCTTGGATGGCTGCAAGTGCTTCCTCCATGGTTTTTGCTCCTGCACGGGTGACAACCATAACTAGGAGTTTTTTTTTTTTTTTTTTTAATATTTTCGGTTGACTGGGTAGGAAAACAAAAACAGAAACTACTTCAGTAAGGGAAAATCTAGACTAGGGAAAAAATCTGAAGGGTAATTGGGGTTTGACTAGGTTTTGGACACTGTTGAATAGACAGGGAAACAAAAATGAGGATTCTAGAAGTGGGGTGAAAGAATGGGAAAATTTGGCAGACGGGAACAAAGAAGCAGAATTCAGAAATGAACTCTGTGGTAAAATTTGAGGGTGATTGGGTGAAATCTGAGGAAGTTATGGCAAACCCTAAAAATAGACAAATGTGGGATTTCGGGCTTTGGGAAGGGGAATTGTGGATAGGGTTCTCAAGAATGAAATATGCCAGGGGTTCCCCAAAAATTTCAAGGGAAATAGAGTGAAAACAAGGGAGATATGGAGCGGCGCCGACTGGATTGAAAATGGCTGGATCTAGAATGACTTGCACAATGGATCTCAACGACTGTATGTAAAACGACACAGCAACGATCGACGACAGTTCAGCTGAAATTAGATATGGACCCCAGGTATGTGCGGTTTCCTAACAGTTCAAGGGTTTCACTCGGCCACCAATGTTGTCTGACGGCTTGCGTATTGGGGCAGTACCCCTCACTCCACGGCTCAGGTAAAACTAATAACCGCTTTTCCACAAATGACAGCTCTTGGTTTACCTCATGGGTGGGAACTAGTCAATCAGGTAGGGGTCGTTGCCCTTTTTGCTGACAGGTCCTCTCAATGGGCCAGCTACTTTGGGGTTCTTGTGGTACTCCTCACAATGAGTTTTAGGGCTTATGCCCAAGTACTTCCCACAGTTAAGCGGATAGGGATTATTCCCAAATTCGAACCTGCAACAGATGCGAAAAAAGTTTTGGCAGAAATTTCACCTAGCGAGCCTAAGAAAGTGCTCTGACACCAGATGTGAGGCACCTGCAACAATTAATTAATACGAATATGTGAAATAGAAGAAATGATAGAACTCGGAATCACTTTTATATTGATCACAGGCCACTTCGAGGGGGCAACCTCCTATGAGCAAGCTCAATACAAATAACTTCACAGTGCCTTCATAGGTCTCAACATACACTTATATACTAATTCTAGGCGCCAATACTATGGGTCGAAACCATGGGCCGTTACAAACTATGGATCAACAATACTACGGGCGACTTGCAAAGCATATGCGCCAACAACAATAACACAAACTATTGATCAACAAATACTACGGGATGACTTACAAAGCATATGCGTCCAACAATAACATACTAACAAAGTAAAGACATGGGTTCCTAACATAGATCCATTGTTGGGTTACAAAGAATAACTCAATTTTTGTCTTGGGTTTTCTGGAATTTTGAAATTTGATTTGGATCTGAGAAAATAACTGCAATTATGAATTCACATCAGTCAAAATCATATGTCATAGTCAAGTTTACATGAAACACTTAATGATTTTGATTTTGACTTGGCAAGGATTAAGGATCAAATTGAGGTATCCACTTTCTCAATGTGGCTTGGGAGGTCCGTAGGGGCAATTTTCGATTATAACAATCTATTGGCTAAATTTAGGGTTTCGTTCAGAGGGGTATATCTTATTCCCACACAAAGAATCGGCAAAGAAATCTGCCTTCCTACCCTCTAGAGGTCGACAAATATGTCAATATCTATGTTCCTTGAACAAAGGCATCTCTGTCGGTAATGGTGCATGTTATTCTCTACTTTGGTTACAATATATACTTGAATTCTGAGTTGGATTTCAGAGAATGTTCATTTGGTGCTTTGGAATTGGAAGTAATCTAACATCCAAGTTGAGTTTGGTACAAAAACGTCACTGCAGATTGTGTATGTGTAGACTTCTGAAATGTAATATGGTTTTTCCACAAAAAATATTCAATAGCCATGTTTCTTTGAATAAAATGTTTCCATGTATGGTCTGTCACATGGTGATGCTGAATTCAGTTGCTCTCCGACCTTTATGGTGTGTTCACTGCGTTAGATTACACCAAATAAATGGGTTAGGTTAAGTCTCTACTAGCTCCCAAATGAGGCGGCGCCATTGAAGTCTTGGATGTTGGGAAAAAAGTGGCCGTCAATATCTGGTCGTTCGCAGATTCCTTCCTGAAACTCGAGAGAGTGAAGATGGAGATTTTTAAAAATTCCAAGTGACTATGTGCCGAGATGGAGGAAAGCAGATTTTATATGGAGTTGAAGAGAACAAAGATTATTATGAATACCCAGCTAGATATTGCGAAGCTCCTCTCCAGAAAAATGAAGAAGAAACTAAATAAGAATCCCAAGATCACATAGTCGTCAGAAATCATTTCCCCCAACCATAATAGAGGGTATGGAAATGGTTCCGCTCCTCTTCCACCTCTGAATTGCGTTAACTATCAAATATTCAACGATTATGTCTCCAATGGGTGGACTAGCAATGCTTAACAACAACAACAACAGCGGTGTTCTTCTTCTCTCATGATTCAATTGCCTCATTTTGTTCTGACCGCTATTTCGGTCCTCGTGGTTCAATCCTTACCCCATGCTCTGTAGTTCATGCCTTCGTCGGTTCCTCATCCCAATCCCAGTTGAATGGTAAGATTTTGCATATGTTATTCATAGGTTTTTAGTTGAGTTTCAACATTCATGCTTTATGTTTACTGGTTTGATGCTATAATATTTTGAATTCATCCACAGAGTTTATCGATTCATAGAATTTTTTTCCAAACGGTAATCCAATGATATTTCTCATGTCTTGATTATTGTCCAATGAATCCAATGACAACTTCAATTTGACATTTTTGGACACCATCTACATGATAAGGAAGCTTCATAGTGCTTGTTTGGCTCGAGATATTATGTATGATAAATATTGGCTTCATTGTGCCAACTACATGTCTTATGTTATTGATGCATGTACACTAATTTCTATCTTTATTGTGTACTTTGTAGCTATCAGTGAAATTTTATTTTATTAGGGGATCAGTCGTTTGATATGTACTACTGCCACCTGATGGTGTGGATGTTGATATTTTGCACGATACCACAAGAAGTGAAGTTATCTTCTCTTCTAAGTATTTCCAAAACTATTATCAACATTGTGGTAAGAAAACATTGCATCAATCATTTACCCTAATTATAAATGACTCTTTTAGTAATGGGTTGATATGCATATACAAGTTTTTACATTAAGGTATTTAGCTACCTATGCAAAATTTTTATTCTCAATAGATATATTTTCTGATAATCCCTTTCCATTATATATGAATGTATTAGCTATCAATTAGAAGAAACCTTAGATATGTAGTGGGTAGTGTAAGCTCACATAATGTTCAAAATTTGAAACATCTTTGTAATTAGTTATTCAAGCTTATGTTGAAGAAAAAAAACTAAGATTTTTTCTCATTAACCTCGTTCCCATGCCCACCCCAAGGCCACAAGGAAAAACTACAAAATTTATTTGATAGAATGTGCTCCATGTATGGTTTCCTCATGTACAAGAAATATATCATCCTAATAGAGATACATTATTGAGTGAGAGGTTGGACTTGGTTTGAGGTTTGTTGTAGTCAAGGGGGTTGCATGGTTACCAGTGATACATATTATAATATACACAAGCAAGCACAATGATATAGATACAATAAACAAGTGATGGAAGATGAAGCAACGAGCCTTTCTATTACTCAGCAAGATACGCATATAGGATTACATATGTATGAATAGTATGACTTAACTTTGTAAGTCAGCTCACCAACCTATTTATATGATTGAAAAACAGTTACATAACTACCTGCTGGTTCAACTAACCGACTCGACATGTATTGGTCAGCTCAGTCCGTTGACATGTATTACAACTAGTCGAGTGGAGGACCTAGTTGGCAGGTTGACTTAGGATCCTCGAACATCTCCCCCACCACAAAATATTTCTTCTTCCCGAAGAAATGAGGAGATGAGAATTTAACTGTAAGGAATGAAACTTGTTGCTACTGCTGTGGGAGACTTGAACTAGCAGATGCTTGTTGTTGGACACATACTTCGACAATGGCTTCTGCAGATACTAATAATTGATGTTGAAATTATTCCCAGGTGTGTAAGGAATTCCGAATGTCGATAGTGAGAGTGGTGAGGCTCGACAGGATCTCCATATTGTCATGCGTAGATTTTTCTTGGATATTGATCATGTCATGTACAAAAAGTTTCATCTTGTCGTGAACAATGGAAAGAAGTGATTGGAGATATGGGAGGATCTTTTCGACTTTGGATAGGCTAACTCGAGCTTGACTGATCCATTGCTCCTCTTGTTTCTTGGCCCAGTCGCTGACATATGTCACATTTGCTTACAAATTATCGACAATCTTTATGCATTGTCAACCACCATAATCCACATTGCAGAATTTTCCTTGCCATTATGTCGGCCTGAAAATGTCCTCCTGTCGGTCCATAATGTGCCTCACTGAGTATGCTTTGTCTTTCATGGTCAAGAGAACAACATCGTAATACATCATTAGGTCCAAGTTTGTAGAGGAATCCATTAATTATAGTATACGATGCATCCTTCATTGCTAAGATCTTCTTTTTCTTCTTCTACATTCTTTCCGGTGCTTGTCCATCTTCTAAGAATTGGGAGATCTCTGCTAGCTCCCATGGGACAGATTTGATTCTAAATAAATGAGCATCAAGAAATTCATCCTCAATTAATGTCGGTTCTTCTCCCGTGTTTATTCTCGACAGGTCAAGTCTGACATTTGCTTTTCCTAGTCAAACTATAACTTCGAACTTGAACTCATGAAATAACAGTAACCAACGACAGAGTCTCCCATGGTGTAATGGTTTATTGACCAATTATTTGAGTGCTTGGTGATCTGTGTAAACCACAAATGGGTTAGCCAATAAATAGTATCGGTACTTCTGCAATGAAAATACCATACCCAATGCTTCCCTCTCTGTCATTGAATAGTTTCTTTCTGCTTTATTCAATTTTATGTTGCTGAATGCGTTGGAGTAGTCCATTCCGTGATCTCCTGGTTATGTTAGATATGCATTGATTGCTATTCCTGAAGCGTCTATATGCACATGGAATTTAATCGACCAATTCAGGAATAATGCCAATTTCATTAAATTTGGACTTATTCTAGTCCAAGTCACTTTGAAGATGGGTCAAAAATAGCCTTTCTAAACCCCAAAATCAAGCAAAATCCGGTTCCAAAAAGTGCCAAATCTGGGTTCCAAAAGTGCCAAAACCAATTCCAAAAGTGCCAAATCCCATTCTGAAAGTGCCAAAACCGGTTCAAAAAGTGCCAAATCAAGGTTCCAAAAGTGCCAAAACTAGTTCCAAAAGTGCCAAAACCGATTCTGAAAGTGCCAAATCAATGTTTCAAAAGTGACAAAACTGGTTCCTAAAGAGCCAAAACAGGTTCCAAAAGTGCCAAATCTGGTTCCAAAAGTGCCAAATCTGGTTCCAAAAGTGCCAAATCCAGGTTCGAAAACCATAATTTTTTTTTGATATTGCCACTTTTGAAATTTGTTTTTGCGGTGTTCCGATATGATAATTATGACGGTCATTTGAAGTTGTAAAAAATATACAAATTATCAAATGAATCGGTGTTTGTATAATATGACGGTCATTTCAAGTTGAATTTCATTAACCAACACCCCATTTTGAATGAGGCTCTAGACAAATGAATGAAGGGTCGACCGATCCTTCTTCTAGCCACTATTATTTTCAGAATAGTTCTAGACTGCAAGAAAGGTGGTTCAATCCTTCTTGTGTTCACCATTCTGGATACAGGTGAATTGTTGAATATTGTTGTTCACAATTATCTACTAAAAGAAGGGGTGGCCGATCCTTCTTGTCGGCAGTCGAAATTTCGGAGAAATATTGTTTAGATGTTATAACTTAGGCAATGTCCCGATCCATACCATATACTGCGGAGCTTGGTAGTGGAGAATTGTCGTTTCAACCTTCGTAGATTAAATATTTTTTCATTTCTCTTTTAAATGAAGGGTCGGCGGACCCTTCTTATGGTTAGTATTTTTGCAGTCTTCACCATTCAGGATATACATGAATTGATAGCCTATACTTCATAGGTTGAATATTTGCACAATTCCCTCATCAATGAAGGGGCGGTCGACCCTTCTTCTGACCAATATTATTTTCATACTTGTTCTAGACTGCAAGAAGGGTCATTTGATCCTTCTTGTGTTCACTAGTCTGGATACAGGTGAATTGCTGGATATTTGTGTTCACAATTATCTACTAAACAAAGGGTCGGCTGGCCCTTCTTGTGAGTTGTATTTTTCCAGTATTGACCATTCTGGTTATAAATGAATTGATCTCTATTTTGGTAGGCCAAAATATCACACGTGTAATCCTCGAAGAGAGAATTGACACCATAGGAAGTGACGATATGGCATGTATGATGACATGGAATGTGTGATGAGGCTGGAAAGACACATGATGGTGTTCTGGTGCTATCATTAAGTCAGTGTCTCAATCTGACATCATTCTGGAAAAGTATGACAAGTTTGTCCTTAGTATTTTTCCAGTCTTCACCATTCTAGATATATATGAATTTGTGAAAATCCTCACAGCAGATCAAAGAGATAATGTATACCTCACAATGAAAGAATT
Source organism: Larix kaempferi (assembly GCA_027924585.1). Lineage (NCBI taxonomy): Eukaryota > Viridiplantae > Streptophyta > Pinopsida > Pinales > Pinaceae > Larix > Larix kaempferi. Next base: position 3,423,526 of record BSBM01000860.1, read on the forward strand.
TAGGAATAAGTTTAAGAGTGAATAATGCAGTAAGAGAGCAACAAAATAATATAGTAGAACTCAGATAGAAGCGAAATAACTTCACACACACTAATTCATTAATCACAAATGGACAAATAAATAATACAATGCATGAGGATTCGAATGCCAAGGTGGCAATTCGAATTAGCCTTCATGGAGAGATCAAAAGATCACTGGAGTGTCATTGGAGCACAACTAGAAGTCTTCATCATCATCAGTGGAGTCGTCAATGCTCAAGTAACTGTCAACCATCCGTCAAACTGAGTCTAACTAAGTGTGGTAGGTGTAACTGAGTGTAACTAGAACTAACTGAATGAAGGAGGCTCAATGGAGGGTGCATGAGGAGCTAACTGGAGTCAGAATGGGCATTCTAGTCTCAGTGGAGGTCCATCGGAGTGATACAGTCAGTTGAGAGTCAATTTTTCCTTAAGCCTAGGAAAGAACTAAAGAACACCTATTTCATTAAATCTAGAAAAATTCTATTACAAGGACTTCTATGACATCAAATTTTTTTGTAAACATTTTATTTATTTCATTTAATTTGTAAAAATTATGCATTAAAGAAATATTCCATTAAAATTGGAAAAACTAATCCTAGAAAGAATGTTTTTATTGATCACAAATTTTATTTACTCCAAGTGTTTTTAATATACAATCATAAAAAATGAAATGTTGTATCATTTATAACTAGTTCGGTATGCCATAAATTAGGAGGAGTATATGAAAATCTGTAATTTGTTGAATCGTGAGAAAAAATATTCATGAAGATATAAAATGTAGGATTACATGTTTGCATGTTTTATTACAAGAAGATCTCTATCTATATTTGAAGTGAACAAAGTATCATATTAAATATTTTCATTGTTAAATAACATATTATAATATAGCATGAGTGGAAGGAAATCACAATATTAAATTAAAATAAAATAAATTATAAGAAATGTATTGATGTCACCAAATAATAACTTTAAATTCGTCAAAATTGGGATAGTTGTTAGGTACAACATTATACATACACAATGAAAGTGTGAAGAAATCGAATTAAGAAATCATGGCCGAGAATTACTTTCACCAAAAGGCAAAGAAAATGATAAGATTTCTAAATGTCGAAGAAATAGATGTTGAAACATATTTTTCAAATCTTTTAGTTGAACTTTATATATGACCCCATGCTCTTTTGAATTTATTTATGGCACATATCGAATGAGTCTAAATAGTCCACTTAGTACTCATTATCAATTAATTATATGGTTTTACATTGTATTATATTCCAAAAATTACATACTACATTTATACATTCATTTAATGCATATAAGAAGATAAAAGATAGAACATATCTCGTGCTTTGTTGGCCTGTAAGAGATTATTTCAGTTAATCATAATTGAGTTAGTAATTCAAACTTACAAAAAAATGAATTGAGAAATCAAATTTCTTATAGTTCAATGTCACTCACTTATGACCAATCACGTACTACCCTTAATACCACTTAGCACTCATTAGCAATAAAAATTACATACTGCATTGATAAACTCCTCTTATTAATGAATATACGCAAATAAAAGTCAATAATTTATTTCATGCCTTGTTGGCTTATATGAGATTATTGCAATTATAAACTATTAACTTAAGAATACACATTTACAAAACTTTGTGCGTGCCTTGTTGGCTTTTATGAGATGATTTTAATTACAAATATTTGATTTAAGAACGCAAATTAAAAAATTATTTTGAATGGGGAAATCAAGTGGTGTAATGCAAAAAAATGTCAAACTTAAGGCAATCATAAATAAAATTAATAATTGTTAATTCTCATCTATCTATAAAAGTTTTAAAAACATACAAATTAATTCATCAAAAAATGTGTCCAACTTGTATTGAAATATTGCAATGTACGCGTTAACAAATTTCTAAAAATTAACATCTTCACCTACTATAAAGAACTCAATGTTCAATTGAACATTCGAATGTAGTTGCGTTTCTCTTTGATACGACGAAGTGTCTTAAAAAGGGGGAATAGAATTTGGACAAGCCAAGTATCAGGTTCATGTCCTATATAAGCCTTTGTTAAGATACAATTTGACCGGTATCCGGGGAATTGAGAAGTAAGCTTTGATGTATCTATTAGCAATATATTTGATTTTTCGTACATATTTCCATATTTGGACCACACATCACTTAACATTTTCTCATAAAATTGTATCACACTACATTATTTGAATTTTGTTTCCAAGTGACAATGAGAGCTGTCCCATATGAATTCAAAGTCACCTGTATCAGTATTTGATTTTTCAACTACTTGTGGAATGTTTTTACATTGTATTTTATTCCAAAAAATACATCACATTTATACATTCATTTAATGCATACAAGAAGATAAAAGATAAAGCGTATCTCATGCTTTGTTGGCTATTATGAGATTATTTCAATTAATCGTAATTGAGTTAATAATACAAACTTACAAAAAAATGAAATGAGAAATCAAATTTCTTATAGTTCAATGTCACTCACTTATGACCAATTTCGTACTACCCTTAATACCACTTAGCACTCATTAGCAATTAATTTTGTGTTTTAAAACAATTGCAACTTCAATTATATGGGGTTTTATTTCAAAAATTACATATTGCATTGATAAACTCCTCATATTAATGAATATAGGCTAATAACAGTCAATAATTTATTTCATGTCCAGTTGGCTTATATGAGAGTATTGCAATTATAAACTATTAACTTAAGAATACACATTTACAATAAGTTATAGATTGGGAAATCAAATGCCTATACCTTTCAAAATCATTCATCTATGACTCATCATGCTTCAATCTAAATTCTAGTACACTTAGCACTCATTATCATTGAAGTAATATTTTTTGTAAGAAATGTGCTTTTATATAGATGGAGGTTTAATTCAAAATTTGTGTGTCACTTGTATTAATCGATATAGATCAATAAAACTAAAGAGAACTTCATTCCTTGTTGGCTTTTGTGAGATGATTTAAATTACAAATAATTGATTTAAGAGTATATAATTTAAAAAAAAAATTTAATAGAGAAATCAAGTGTATTAATCGATATAGATCAATAAAACTAAAGAGAACTTCATTCCTTGTTGGCTTTTGTGAGATGATTTAAATTACAAATAATTGATTTAAGAGTATGTAATTTAAAAAATATTTTGAATAGAGAAATCAAGTGTTGTAATGCACTTGTATTAATACATATAGATAAATAAAACTAAAGAGAGTTTCTTGCATGCCTTGTTGGCTTTTATGAGATTATTTAAATTACAAATAGTTGATTTAAGCTCACAAATTTAGAAAATATTTTGAATGGGGAAATCAAGTGTTGTATGATGCAAAAACTTGTCAATCTAAAAGCAATCATAAATAATACTAATAATTGTATTTATATATCATTGTCAATTATCATCTATCTATAAAAGTTATAAAATCATACAAATTAATTCACTAAAAAATGTGTCCAACTTGTATTGAAATATTGCAATGTAATCGTCAACAAATTTCCATATAATAATATCTTCACTTAATACAAAGAACTCAATGTTCTATTGAACATTCGAATGTAGTTGCGTTTCTGTTTGATGCGATGAAGTGTCTTTAAAAAGGGGAATAGAACTTGCACAAGCCAAGTATCGTGTTCATGTCCTATATAAGCCTTTATTAAGATACAGTTTGACCGATATCCGAGGAATTGAGAAGTAGGCTTTGATATATCTATTAGCAATACATTTGATTCTGTGTACTTATTTCCATATTGGGACCACACGTCGCTTAGCCTTTTCTCATAAAACTTTATCATACTACATGATTTGAATTTTGTTTGCAAGTGACAATGGGACTATCCCACATGAATTCAAATTCACTTGTATCAATATTTGATTTTTCAAGTACTTGTCGAATGTACTTGTTAGTAACATTTGATGTCCATATCGCAACATCATAATGTTTTAGGCAGTATTTTAATACTTCTAATTGAAAAGGCCTACAAAAGTAGGATTTATCACCAAGCTCCCAATCTGGTTTTCTTTGAATTTGACAACTCGTATCATCTTTGGAATACGACGAGAAGAATACTCTTTCCATTTCAAAGATCAACAAGATCTTCCGACTGATATTAACTCCCATCTGCATTGCTGCCACATATATAACATTAACATATTTTCACTTCAAAACTTCATTGCTTAATGGCATCAAAACATATCCAATTTATTTCCACTCCCAAACAAACAACTTAATGAAAAAAATAAAAGTAATTTCAGTGGAATAGTTTTTTTATACAAACACATTCAACTACTACTCAAATCACTAATTTTTAAGAATTGTAATGAGATAAACTACAATTTAAAAATATAATTACAATAGTCGAATTCATTTGAACTAATTATATGTTAATATCTACATACTACCTAAATTTACAGTTTTTAAATTTAAATCATGCAAACTATTTATATGTTCATTTTTACATACAACCTCATACGATATTTTAATTTTCAAGAAATTATAAGAAAAATTCATATAAGCACATTGCAATGAAATTCAAATCACAATTTAAAAATATAGTTACAATGGTCCAATTCAAACCAATTATATGTTAATTTATACCCACCACCTAGATTTACAATTTTTTAAATTTCAATTAAACAAGCTAATTATAGGTAATTTTTACATACAACCTGATATGATTTTCCATTTTTTTTAATTTCTAAGAAATAAGAAAATTTCATATGATAACATTGAACTAACATTCAAATCACTGATTTGTAAGAGTTATAATGATCAATTAAGACGCAATTGATAAACAAACTGCAATTGCTCAAACATAGTAATTGTACGTTAATTTATACATACAACCTAATACAATTATTTAATTAATATGGAATACTACATTTTTATGCAAGCACATAAGACTATTATTCAAATCACTAAATTTTTATAACTCAATATCTCAATATAAATAAACAAAATAATAATATGTTAATTTATAATAATGACACAACAACAATCCTTATATGTGTATTATGAAATAATAGACATTAAATTGATAATAAAATAAAACACAGTAATAACACATCACATGTAGAATTAAGTCATCAAATGTACAATGACCAAGAATTTATATCATAAACTTCAAGATTTTGTTTATAGAGGAAATGAATAACAGTCATCTTAATGTACTAATAAAAGTCATTGAAGATTCTTCAAAATATCTCGAACATCGGGTGCCTTGTAGAATTTATTCAATAAGCTCCACAGATCAGCGATCAACCATTTATCCTCATTCTTTCCATCAAACGAAGGGGCAATAATCACATTTTCTTTGGGATTTTCTTTCTTTGTCTCCATTGAACAATCCACTAGAATAGTGTTAGTAGCATCATATTGAGAATACATTCTCCACACTTTTTTCACATGTTTTTTGTATATAACTTGTGTTGAATCATCAATGTCATTTTTTCCCTTTTGTTGTTTGCAATCTGAAGCAGTCCATGTAAACAAAAATTTAGCTTGTAATGTTTCTGAAACCAGCTTTTTCATAACTCTTGTTGTGTTTTGTTTCAAAGATGTCGTCCAAATTGTAATGTCAAGAGATTCATTTCTGGAACACATTTCAAGAAATGTTTTTGCATGTGGACGAAACCAAAATGATTTTTTCTCTATCGTGTAATCTGCGGCCCTTCCCATTTTCTCGATAAATTCTTTTTATGATGCATCACCATCAACGCTCTGATAGAAAATGTTATTCAATTCAAAAATAACTAATTTCTTTTGACTTATAATAGCTGCAAAACAATAATGGATCATAGTAAATTCATTTTATTCATGCTACATAAATTATTATTAAAAAAAATTGTTGAAGAAATACACTCACTTTGAGTATTTTTTGTACTAGTTATTGATAAGCCACACTTCTCTTGTATTGTCTTCATAGAACCTAGAGCCAAAATAACAAACCTTCAATCAAATACCAATAATACTTCTTTAAATCAATTTTTTTTTATAAGACATATTTTATGTTTAATTGAAAATAAGAGACATGTGAAGTACCTGATATGATATCATGTTCTTGACTATGGCTTTCTGGCACATTCCCTTGATCACTGTCTTTTTTCTCCTCGTTTGCTACTGTAATAAACATATGAAATGTTATAAAATGTATCAACGAATGAAATTCATTAAATAAATAGGCATAGAATCCAAAGAATCACTAGAGAAAGAACAAAACAAGTACAATACAACAAAAGAAACAAAATAAATTATGTACCTGGTATGGTATTTTCTTCGTCTTGTATTTGCATCTCGAAAACTTCTTCGACATTGTGCACACTATGTTGATCATTGCTTTGTTGCAAAGTGTCGTTGTTTTCTTTACAATTTCTACCATTAGTAGTTATAGTAAACATCTTGTTAATCAAGATTTATAAATAGCATAGAATCCAACGAATCACTAGAGAAAGAACAAAACAAGTACAATACCTGGATATTCCAACAGCAATATATTAGACATTGGTTTTTGCAATTGGAAGGATTCTTGATTAGTCAGCATGGTAGTCCTTTGTAACTCATTTTCTACGACACATGCCATTCTTCTTCCATATGTACAGCAAGCCTGCTGTAAATTTTTCCCCGCATAAAGAGAAATAATCAAATTTAGATCACTATGTTGTTGATGCATTTGCAATAATTCTTCCCAGAATTCAAAATCTCTCTCATTTTCATCAGATATGTCTCTAAAACTGTGAGAGTATATTGAGGCCTGTAAACTTTTTGACTCTTCACTATAGAAATGTATAGTTAAAACTATATCATAACTATAGTTATTTTGTTCTTTATATTCATAAAGACCGGTAGCCATTTTATAGTTGACATTTGAGTCCTTGACAACAATCTCCAGAGCTTGGCGTACATCCTTACAAGACCAAATTTCTACTAAGATAATCATAGTAAAATCTTTCAACCCATTTTTTTCGATTAAAAATCGAAACAATTCAATATAGTGATCCTTAAGGAATGATTCATCTTTCAAAGCCAATGTATCCAACACAACAAAGTCAGTGTATAACATTGGTTGAAACAGACAAGGAAAAGAGTGCAAAAGTGTTGACAAGAGGCTAGGACCCCCATAATGACAACCGAATTCAAAACTGTTCTCAATTTCCTGTATATCTGTCGATGCATCAATTATTCTATCAAGGACCACACAGGCTTGTGGAGAAAGGGACTCTATTTTTGTATTTCGTGATCCTTTTACATATTTACACCCTTCCATTGTCTTACAGAAGTTGGCAAATATGATATCAGTAATTCCATAATGCTCAAGAATATTGGATATTGTAAGAATCTTATCATTCAGATTCTTATCATGACTTTTGCAATATGTTACCATTGCCTCCAAAATTGTTCTTTTGGTTTTCAATTGTGAACAATAATCTTTCATTTTTATGGCATTGGTTGGATGGTTCACTGGAATAGAAAACCAGACAGTTCCATCCAATAGTTTATCTGCTACAGAACACATTTCTTCAGCGGTTAGTCCCTGAAGGGGAAGGAAAGAACTTGATAACAAACTGTTCAGACTATTTGTCTTATAGTTTGGATCCTTAGGTTGGTTTGGAGAACACATTAATGTCCCTAGTTTGTAACAATTAAAAACAACTTCCCATTTATCCCAAGTAGTATCATCAAGATATAACAAGACTTTTTTTTCAGCAAAGTTTGTTAGTGGACAATCGAAGAAAGAGCACAACATTTCATCATCAACCTGTTAAAAAATAAAAAATATAAATTAGTAAGAATGTGATATCAAAAATAAAATAGCCATGAATTTAGTTATAACAATATAAACTAAGTGCAAAAAAAAAAAAATTGCATACCTTGTCTTCAGCCGTCTTAGCATTCCCACATTTTTGTTTCTTTAATTTATTTGTGGCAATTAGGAATTGTCTTGCAGATCGCACAGAATCAATGAATGGAGTTTTGAAGAACATTGTGTTTGCAGAATTTAATTGGCAGCAAATACGAATCACCACACTGGGAGCAACTAATGGATCTAAGAATCGAGCATTACGTTCTTTGTACTTCTGTTTTGCCTCCCCAGATAGACTGAATTTAGGATTTGATAATATTTCTTTTGCTGCTTGAATGGTGTGTTTCCCATCAACTATCCAAAAATTGATGTTCTTGGCATTTATATCCATTTCATTCATGATTTTCACAGGGTTTCCAATCGGATCAGACTCTTTTGTGTCAAATGGAATCAGAAGAGCATCAGGCAATGATGCTTGAAATTTCTGTAGGAACGATTTTAATAATACTCGAACATTTAAATCATCCCGTGATCTCATTTTATATAACTTGGGTGCTTCTACACATCTTCGAACATCCACCTTCATGGTAAAAGAGCTTGAAAATAAATAACTGTCCTTAAAATTTTCATGGATTTCATCGCATTGGTCAGCAAGCTTCTCTATCTGAGAGTCTTCTTTTTGGGATTTTACAAACTCTGTAGTAGGCATGAACTCACTTTCTTTAATGCTCTGTTCTAGCTCAACTAAATATACCCTTCTCAAAGCAAGCATTTGAGCCTCGAGTTTATCATCTGGTATTTTATCAAGTAGTTTACCTCTTTGTTGCAAATAAAGAAACACGGATGATGTTTTCTTACATCTCACAAAGCGATATTTCATAACGTTGGTAATACGTTGTACAAGATCATCACAACTATTTAGACCAGATTCATTGAAGCTCTCAAAACTGTCCAACTTAAACTGTGACTTTTTTATTGACTCTGGAAATTCTGTATTAGTATCAATCAAATCTGGTCTAAATTTTGTGTAATCAATTTGGCAAGAAAATAATTTCACTTCATTTTCTTCAATTACCTCCATTTGAAAATCGATCTGACTATGATTGAGAGCATAGCAATTAACAATTATCCCTAGCCTTTGTATATCATTTCCATCCATGGATCCAAATAGATACATATCTGGAAACATATTCATGGGACTTTCAATCTCAACATACCAATCTTCGACATACTCAAATGCAGCAGATGTTTTGAACTTTTTAATCATTTCAAAATTAGAACCCATTGTTGAATTTATAATCTGAGTTGAATGAAGCTTTTGTTTTTTGAATGTTGATTGTGGCATTTTACTTGCTTTGGAGACGACAGCTTCAAAAAACAATAATAAGCAATTATGACTATAAATAAAATGAAATCAAAATCACAAATATTACCATATAGTCTTCTAGTCTAACCATTTAGAAATGAGAGAATAATATTTAAAACCACCATACCACATGGGGGAGACCTTGTTTGTGTGTCACTTGCAATTCGTTTTTTCTTCAAATTATTCCTTGGAATTGTCATTGCACCAGAGTCCATAGCTTCTAAAAACAATAATAAATAGTCGACTATAAGTTTAAATTGTTTTAAAAATACATGAAATAATGAGCATTATCAAAGAATATTCTATTACATGTCTTTTATTCACATGCACAAGAATAATAAGGGTCATGTGTTATGGAAACATATTAAATACTTAGAGATAAATAAAAATCCATTGCATCTAGCACAAGTAGGGACTCATTAAAAAGAAAAGTTTTCCTTCTCAAAAATGCTAGAAGTAAATGCTTATGCTAGAAAGAAAGCTAGCAGTCGCTAGTTTTCATTGATCTTTACCCATGTGCTTATTTCAAAATAGAGCACATGGCACAAGCTCAAGGTATAAGCTAGCAACCACCAGTCACCATGGACAGGATTTTTCTATTGAAAAGCTAGCGATTGCTAGCTTTCTTTCTAGCATAGGTATATGTTATTATCCTATAAGTAAATGCTTATGCTAAAAGGAAAGCTAGCAGTCGCTAGCTTTCCTTGATCTTATGCCATGTGCTTATTTGAAAATAGAGTACATGGCACAAGTTCAAGGCTTTCCTTACCTAACTAATTTATGTTTTGTGACCTCATGTGAAGCTTGGAGGCTACACCAAGAATATAATTTTTGAGATAATTTCTATTGCTAATAACAAGTAAATTATACAAAGACACTACCTCTAGTTTTCTATTGCTAATAACAATTAAATGTTACACATAGATTACCTCTAGTGCAAAAATAGACATAAACATAGTAAAATATACATAAAGAAAACCTCCTTCATTATAGCTTTTATACCAAATTAAGTTTATTGGTTTACTTAAAGACCTGTGAACAAAAAAATAAATAAATTGAACCCATATAAATGATAGACTATAAATCATCATATATTTTTTTTGAACAAAAACTAAAAAGGAGTATATTATAAAGGGGCTGTGCACAGCCATTCAGTACATAGAAAAAAGAGAGGAAGAATAGTCCTGCAGAGCAGGGATAGAGCATTGTAGACTAAGCCTGCAAAGGGTCCAAAAAACTATATACAGAGTTCTTCCATGATGACTAACAGAACGGGCAGTATATACCCTTATATATCTTACATAATAAAAGACAAAAAAACATATATCCTTAAAAACCAGATTACAGGTGGCCCCTGAAGTGGACTGGCTGCACCACTGATTCTTCCTCCATCTGACGCTCCCCTTCAACAGTTACTGCATTGTTCCTGCTACCCTGGTTCATGGAAATGAGTCGCACAAGGTCCTCCTGGATCATATCCACCTTCCCCATCATCTCGCGCAAGGAGCTTTCATTATCATCGATCCTGGAGTCATGGTTGCTGATTTGAAGGGAAGTGTAGCTCACAGTGTCCTCCATCTTTTTTATAGCGCAGGCTATCTCCCTGTTATCCATAAATCCTATGGAAACTATCTCATACAGCCACCCCAAACATTTCTTGATGTCCTGGATGCCGGTATTGTCCCCTGGCTGAGCCATTCTGCCAAAATCAAAGGAAATAACAAGACAGTCAAACTGCCTAAGCAAAGAATCAGTAGTTAAATTACTACACGAACCCTCACGTGCTGAGCAATTAAGGATGCAACTGAGCACTAAGAGTTCCTAATGGAGCACCGAACCCCCTTGTCCGTCAGAGAATACCTTTAAATCATCATATTTTTATGTCATTAACCAAGTAGTTCTTTTATCATTACATTTTGTTAACTCATTAAACAACATAAGGGTCATGTGTCCTGGAAACATATTGCTTACATAATAAAAGACAAAAAAACATATATCCATAAAAACTAGAATATAGATGGCCCCTGAAGTGGACTGGCTGCACCACTGATTCTTCCTCCATCTGACGCTCCCCTTCAACAGTTACTGCATTGTTCCTGCTACCTTGGTTCATGGAAATGAGTCGCGCAAGGTCCTCCTGGATCATATCAACCTTCCCCGTCATCTCGCGCAAGGAGCTTTCATTATCATCGATCCTAGAGTCATGGTTGCTGATTTGAAGGGAACTGTAGCTCACAGTGTCCTCCATATTTTTTATAACGCAGGCTATCTCCCTGTTATCCATAATTCCTATGGAGACTATCTCATACATCCGCCCCAAACTTTTCTTGATGTCCTGGATGCCGGTATTGTCCCCTGGCTGAGCCATTCTGCCAAAAGCAGAGGAAATAACAAGACAGTAAAACTGCTAGAGCAAAGAATCAGTAGTTAAATTACTACATGAACCCTCACGCGCTGAGCAATTAAGGATGCAACTGAGCACTAACAGTTCCTGATGGAGCACCGAACCCCCTTGTCCGTCAGAGAATACCTTTAAATCATCATATTTTTATGTCATTAACCAAGTAGTTCTTTTATCATTACATTTTGTTAACTCATTAAACAACATAAGGGTCATGTGTCCTGGAAACATATTAAATACTTAAAGATAAATAAAAATCCATTGCATCTAGCACAAGTAGAGACTCATTAAAAAGAAAATTTTTCATTCTCAAAAATGCTAGAAGGAAATGCTTATGCTAGAAAGAAAGCTAGCAGTCGCTAGCTTTCCTTGATCTTTTTCCATGTGATATGTTCTTGGACAGAAGGTATCCAAGAAGACATCTATCCATCCATACCATGATCTGCACAAATGATGTATAATAAGGGTCATGTGTTATGCTAGAAGGAAATGCTTATGCTAGAAGGAGAGCTAACATTCGTTCAAAATAGAGCACATGGCACAAGCTGAAGGTATAAGCTAGCAACCATCAATCACCATGGACAGGGTTTTTCTAATTGAAAGCTAGCGACTGTTAGCTTTCTTTCTAGTATAAGCATGTGTGTTTATTTTAGAAAGAAATGCTTATGCTAGAAGGAAAGCTAGCAGTCGCTAGCTTTCCTTGATATTTTGCCATGTGCTTATTTCAAAATAGAGTAAATGGCACAAGCTCAAAGTATAAGCTAGCAACCACCAATCACTATGGAAATTATTTTTCTATTGGAAAGCAAGCGACTGCTAGCTTTCCTTCTAGCATAAGTATGTGTTCTTATCCTAGAAGGAAATGCTTATGCTAGAAAGAAAGCTATCAGTCGCTAGCTTTCCTTGATCTTGTGCCATGTGCTTATTTGAAAATAGAGTGCATGGCACAAGCTCAAGGTATAAGCTAGCAACCACCAATCACCATGCGACTGCTAGCTTTCCTTATAGCATAAGCATGTGTGTTATGCTAGAAGGAAAGCTAGCATTCGTTCAAAATAGAGCACATGGCACAAGCTCAAGGTATAAGCTGGCAACCACCAATCACCATGGACAGGGTTTTTTATTGGAAAGCTAGCAAATGTTAGCTTTCCTTCTAGCATAAGCATGTGTGTTTATACTAGAAGGAAATGCTTATGCTAGAAGGAAAGCTAGTAGTCGCTAGCTTTCCTTGATCTTGTGCCATGTGCTTATTTGAAAATAGAGTGCATGGCACAAGCTCAAGGTATAAGCTAGCAACCACCAATCACCATGCCCAAGGTTTTTCTATTGGAAAGCTAGTAGTTGCTAGCTTTCCTTCTAACATAAGCATGTGTGTTATGCTAGAAGGAAAGCTAGCATTCGTTCAAAATAGTGCACATGGCACAAGCTCAAGGTATAAGCTGGCAACCACCAATCACCATGGACAGGGTTTTTTATTGGAAAGCTAGCGAATGTTAGCTTTCCTTCTAGCATAAGCATGTGTGTTTATACTAGAAGGAAAGCTAGCAGTCGCTAGCTTTCCTTGATCTTTTGCCATGTGCTTATTTCAAAATACATCACATGGAACAAGCTCAAGGTATAAGCTAGCAACCACCAATCACCATGGACATGATTTTTCTATTAGAAAGCTAGCGACTGCAAGCTTTTCTTCTAGCATAAACATGTGTGTTATGCTAGAATGAAATGCTTATGCTAGAAGGAGAGCTATTCGTTTAAAATAGAGCACATGGCACAAGCTGAAGGTATAAGCTGGCAACCACTAATCACCATAGAAAAGGTGTTTTATTGGAAAGCTAGCGAATGTTAGCTTTCCTTCTAGCATAAGCATGCGTGTTTATACTAGAAGGAAATGCTTATGCTAGAAGGAAAGCTAGCAGTCGCTAGCTCTCCTTGATCTTTTGCCATGTGCTTATTTCAAAATACATCACATGGAACAAGCTCAAGGTATAAGGTAGCAACCACCAATCACCATGGACATGATTTTCCTATTGGAAAGCTAGCGACTGCTAGCTTTTCTTCTAGCATAAGAATGTGTGTTATGCTAGAAGGAAATGCTTATGCTAGAAGGAGAGCTAGCATTCGTTTAAAATAGAGCACATGGCACAAGCTGAAGGTATAAGATAGCAACCATCAATCACCATGGACAGGGTTTTTCTAATTGAAAGCTAGCGACTGTTAGCTTTCCTTCTAGTATAAGCATGTGTGTTTATTTTAAAAGGAAATGCTTATGCTAGAAGGAAAGCTAGCAGTCGCTAGCTTTCCTTGATCTTTTGCCATGTGATTATTTCAAAATAGAGCAACTGGCACAAGCTCAAGGTATAAGCTAGCAACCACCAATCACTATGGACATGATTTTTCTATTGGAAAGCTAGCGACTGTTAGCTTTCCTTCTAGCATAAATATGTGTTCTTATCCTAAAAGAAAATGCTTATGCTAGAAGGAAAACTAGCAGTCGCTAGCTTTCCTTGATCTTGTGCCATGTGCTTATTTGAAAATAGAGTGCATGGCACAAGGTCAAGGTATAAGCTAGCAACCACCAATCACCATGCCCAAGGTTTTTCTATTGGAAAGCTAGCGACTGCTAGCTTTCCTTCTAACATAAGCATGTGTGTTATGCTAGAAGGAAAGCTAGCATTCGTTCAAAATAGAGCACATGGCACAAGCTCAAGGTATAAGCTAGCAACCACCAATCACCATGGACATGGTTTTTTATTGGAAAGCTAGCAACTGTTAGCTTTCCTTCTAGCATAAGCATGTGTGTTTATACTATAAGAAAATGCTTATGCTAGAAGGAAAGCTAGCAGTCGCTAGCTTTCCTTGATCTTTTGACATGTGCTTATTTCAAAATACATCACATGGAACAAGCTCAAGGTATAAGCTAGCAACCACCAATCACCATGGACATGATTTTTCTTTTGGAAAGCTACTGACTATTAGCTTTTCTTCTTATCATAAGTATGTGATCTTGTGACGTGTGCTTTCCTTGATCTTGTGACAAAATTTGTCTCAGGTACTGTCGGCTTCCACGACAGTCACCTATAAGGAATGACATCCTAAGTTGGTCACTAAGTACCTTCGTCAAGTGGAGAAAGAGCAGTTATCCCTCGAACGGTATTGGGTCGTCTCCTTTTCAACAAGTGGTGGTGAGCCCACTTGAGAGAACATACACCCGCAACCTTGGGTTTGACCTCCTATGGCGCGGCGCCGCTCTTTCACTTGCCCCATGTGGCTATACACGACCACTTGATTTAGAAGGATTTATAAAGCACCCTAAGGACAACAACTATGTTTTTGGATGCCTAGCCCCAAAATCGTACCTAAACTACAAGATTCTTTTGTGCCCTCCTATGGAAGTATTAAGTGAGTAGATTTAAGCTATTTTTGAATTTAGTGAGTGACGAGAGAGTTTCTTGTGTGTGTGTGTGTGCATCAAAGAAAGTGACGGTTTTGAGCGCACATGAGATATTGCATATAAATGAAAAGGATTTTCTTTTAAAATGAAAATAATGCAACTCAACCTATTAGAAAAACAACTAAATAAACCATGTAAAAAAAACTAAATAAAATAAATTGTAAAAATAAAAAAAAATCTATAAACAAAATTGTAAAAGTAAAAAAAAATCTATAGACTTACCAAGATTTTCAACCTCTTTTTAATCCAGTCTTCTTCTTTACTTTTTGTTTGGCTAAGACTAAAGCTAATGCCAATGCCAATGCCATTTTTTCCCATAACTTCATCTTCATCTTAGTTGGTCTTGCTTCTTTGATAGACAATAATCTAGAAGCTATGAAGCCAAGAATACTTGAATGGAAACTGTACAATATATTGAAACTATCTGTAAGTTACAAACTTATATCAAATAATTAAATATAAAAAACAATAGCTATTTAGCTATTTTTATATACAAGTAATGCTATATATTACATCTTATATACACGACAGTCACCTATAAGGAATGACATCCTAAGTTGGTCACTAAGTACCTTCGTCAAGTGGAGAAAGAGCAGTTATCCCTCGAACGGTATTGGGTCGTCTCCTTTTCAACAAGTGGTGGTGAGCCCACTTGAGAGAACATACACCCGCAACCTTGGGTTTGAACTCCTATGGCGCGGCGCCTCTCTTTCACTTGCCCCATGTGGCTATACACGACCACTTGATTTAGAAGGATTTATAAAGCACCCTAAGGACAACAACTATGTTTTTGGATGCCTAGCCCCAAAATCGTACCTAAACTACAAGATTCTTTTGTGCCCTCCTATGGAAGTATTAAGTGAGTAGATTTAAGCTATTTTTGAACTTAGTGAGTGACGAGAGAGTTTCTTGTGTGTGTGTGTGTGCATCAAAGAAAGTGACGGTTTTGAGCGCACATGAGATATTGCATATAAATGAGAAGGCTTTTATTTTAAAATGAAAATAATGAAACTCAACCTAATAGAAAAACAACTAAATAAACCATGTAAACCATGTAAAAAAAACTAAATAAAATAAATTGTAAAAATAAAAAAAAAATCTATAAACAAAATTGTAAAAGTAAAAAAAAATCTATAGACTTACCAAGATTTTCAAACTCTTTTTAATCCAGTCTTCTTCTTTAATTTTTGTTTGGCTAAGACTAAAGCTAATGCCAATGCCAATGCCATTTTTTCCCATAACTTCATCTTCATCTTAGTTGGTCTTGCTTCTTTGATAGACAATAATCTAGAAGCTATGAAGCCAAGAATACTTGAATGGAAACTGTACAATATATTGAAACTATCTGTAAGTTACAAACTTATATCAAATAATTAAATATAAAAAACACTAGCTATTTAGCTATTTTTATATACAAGTAATGCTATATATTACATCTTATATACATTCATAGAGTTGATAACTATTTTTATGTACAAGTAATGCCATATACTTATATACATTCATAGGAACGATTAACATGCATTGACAGTGTTGGATTCTTTCCTTGGCGTACCACTCAATTCATGATATCTATGGTAACAAAACCACTTTGGGGGTGTCCCCATTTTCCACTAGTTTCCCCTTTGGTAAACATGCAACCTTATTTGCAAACATGTTTTCTCAACTATTGTTTCTCCATCAAGTATGAATCAATTGGAAGAATTCAAAGGAATCAATCATACTCTAGATTCTCATTTTCATACGCTCAAGAACTACATCTTTGAGTTGAGGATTTCTTCTTATTAGTCCTATAATTAAAGATGAATATTTAATGATAGTAGCTATCGTATTTAAGGGTAAACAAGGGAGTCTCATACACCAACAAGATAGCTAACCGACATATATGAGGTAACTTGTATCCTTTTAAACCAAAATTAAACCCACCCAATTCTTTGGATTAAAAAAGGATCTGATATATGACCTGACATGTAACGTCTTTAAAAAAAATTAACCCCAGCAGATTATCTATAAATACTATTTAAATTTATTAGTTTCAAACACGTTGAGACACGTTGAACTTCTTCCTACTTATCAAGATTTAACAATGATATAAGTTATCATGGATAAGTCAATTAAGTGTTTAGTGGATGACTTAATTAGTAAAAGATTATCAAGTTCTCATGTGTAAAATAAATGTCATTAATTGTAAGTATCCTCAAGTAAAGGTGTCTTCAAGGTGAAGTATAAAAGTTAAACATTAATAATAGAGGAGTGTGCTATATAATTGTTGATCATGATTAATTAAATCATTAATTATATTTCATTGTTTATACACAGAGGTACTATGTTGACACTTATCCATTAACCAAATAAATATTTTAAATTACTATTCACAATTTAAATTAATTACTATTATTATTAATTGTTATTGTTATTATTATTATATTATTAATATTATTTAATTAATAATAATAATGATAATAATACCTTTTATAAAGTATAGTGGGTTGAATAATAATGAATTTATTAAATAAATTATTAATTTAATTAACGGACGGAATCATCCCAAGTAAATTAAAAGGATATGTTTGAATAAATTATTGAATAATTCCATTACTAGAGAGAAATTGGGATGATATAAAATAATATATAATCCACCTTATTACCTCAAAAGGGGATGCATTAATGATTACCATGGAAAGTGGCTGTCGGGATTATCGGTCTGTGGGCTCGGGGGCTAGGAAATCCGTTGATTTCCTAGGGTCAGCACGATAATAGCTGATCGGCAGGGTGGACACATCATTTTGGGGTTGTTAAGGTAACTTACAGAATCCATTCCAGAAATCTTCTTATCTTACTGCAATCGACGGTTTCAGGTATTTTTTCTGAACCAACTTAATTAGAATGTATTTTCTTTTATTTCCAAGCTATGCATGTCAAACGAACAGAATTAAATGGAAAGTTTTAGGATTATGTTTATTTAACTGCAGAGACATGTAAACATATAGAAAACAGACAGTTAAACATTTACAGAAACAGAAATATAGATGGTTGAATCTCTTGTTTTCTTCTAACAATAATTAAGGGAAAAACTAGGTATAACCTGATAACCCGGAATAGACCCAGTGCCTTGATAGGGCACTACAGTTGGTATCAGAGCGCAAGGCTCAGACACTGAGACCTTAGGGCCTAACTACACCTGGAACTTTAGTGAAATTTACTAGAAAATAACAAACCAGTATGATGGCTGCAAAAAGATAATTTGAAGAGCCTTTTCCCATTTATTCGTAAGGCGTAACAGAAACAGAATTTGAATGATATATATATATATAACTGCTTATTTAGGGCTCAGTCTAGACCCCATTAAACAAACCTTTCCAGAAAAACAACAACATTTCTATATACACTCTTTTAATATTCAAACCCTAATATTAATCCAATGCTAAAGCATTTGGGATAAAAAAAAAACACTTCATTGCATTTATATAAAGAAAATGTATTCATAATAAATACGAAACAATGAGTCTCGCACAGGATTTACAGAGGGTTCTCCAAATTTCAGACCTGCAGCCAAAGTGATCAGTTTTCATTTCCTATTATTTTAATGCAGATCTGCCTTCTTGCCTGTGACATTTTGCTTTAAACATTCATTTCAATAAATGTGGCATAAAAAAAATATTCAAATAATATTGTTGCCTGCAATATTGTTTATAATACAAGCATCGCAGCAATTTCGATGCAGAAATCATTTCATTTGAGCTCGATATGATCCATTTTGACCAATAACTAAGAAGATTTACAAGCATGGCAAATGCATGAAACGATTTCCATACTGCTCTCCATTGTTGCTGCTTGTTTTGTCCGAAACGAATTTCATACAAAATGTTGCTTCCTTTGAAACCCTAGTGCTCAAGCCAGGTGTACCAAGTGCCCGGAGCCCAACGCCACATCAATTGTCCTCCAAGCGTTTTTCTTCTTTCCTTTGTGCCCATCCCGAACTCAACAAATAGAGCCAATTGGCCCACGCACTTAACACATCAATGCCCACCATCGAATCCCATGCACTGAGTTCACATAAGAGGACGAGAATATATAAAAGATGCGTTGTGCTCAACGCCGAGGACTCATCAGGGAACCGAATGCCAAGCCAGGCGGGTCCCATGGATATCATATCTCCCATCATCCATGAGATTACCCACATATCTGCCCAGCACCGAGGCTCTTACATGAAACCTTATTTCCTCCTTAAATAGGCATACTTTTGACGGCACGTGAGACGGTTTCCGCGTTGCCCATGAGCGGTTTACTATACCGCTTTATTGGAATGCGGACGAGTAAGGAATGAACACGTGGGATGGTGGTTTCCTTTCCACGACCACCAACCACCCTTACCATGCGTACATGTTGCCGACGCGGAATAAGGAGAGCCGTCGATCCTGCCTTGGCGTCAATCCCCATGCGAAAAAGAAAAGGTTTTTTTTTGCGTTTTATATTGTTTTAATTTTTTTTATTATTATTTTAAATTAATGTTTTTTAAATATTAATTTAATTTTATTAATTTAATGTAGTGTCTCTCAACCATGCCCCTTTTTAAAGCTATAATTAATTAATTTCACCTAATACACTGCTGTGCAATCTTTGGTTCTCACATCATATCTGTCCATCGTACAGATAATAAATTTTGAATGAACACCATAATTAATGTGTTGCCAATGCCATTTCCCGGCTTATTCCATCGTGATTCATGGCATTGGGTACACATTTTCCAGTTGCAGATTAAAATTTTGGCAGACTTTATCTCCAGGGTATTGAGCTATCCAATAAGCTATGGCAGTCAAACATCATTTGCACTGAAACAACCATGCCCCGGGGGACCAGAGCTTCTGGAACCAAATTGGACCATCAAGGGTTTCGGATCAGGTACTCCGGCTGATCGCACTTTATGCTTAAGGGAGACTCTCGCTACAGCCCATAGGCATCCGCATCAAGTTCCAATAAATCGCTGCGAATGCAAGGGTTCGGGCTCTTGGGGCAAACATCCTTCTCAGAGGTAGGTACCGTATTGTGAACCATGAAACTTCAACCCCCTTGCTGGTACCAATTTTGCAAAATAGTAACATTACAAATGTCCATTAGCTAAAGCTATAATTATAAAATTCCATTGGCGAAGAAAATAAGATTCCATTGGCGAAGAAAACCATAGTAACCTTAAGTTAAGATGTTAATTTGTTAATAATATGGGGAATGGCCAGGGTATTTATTTGGTTCTCTCTGATATTGGAACTGAAGGAGTGTGAGATATCGTTCTAGCTCATGTCCATGGAGTAAAGGTCCTTGTCAAATACATTCGGCTGTGGGAGGTTGACAATAGCCGACGGCTGGGCCTATCAAAAATAAGGTAACCTCTTAACCAACATTTACAGTTTAGACTCTAAATAAAATTGTAATTTTCATAAAAAATTAAAATATATTGAAAGTAAGATTCCGAATTTAATAATTTAAAGGAAATAGAAATATATTTATGCTCAATTAAGACAATTTTGCAGTTTAGATGCAATTTTCTTTTTACAAAATTTATCCATTTTTTAGATATAGATTTCCAAAAAATTAGTTTAATTTGAGGGCTTGATTAATTCCCCATACTAACTACACTAACTGTGTTAAATGAGAGACTAAAAAACCAGTCAAATAGATAAACCTATGCTGATGAAAAATGACAATAGAAATGAAAATTTTACCTTGGGAAAATATATCCATAGCCTCAGCTCTGAATCTATTAAAATGATTTACTTCAACAAACAAAGGGAAAGTGGTGGTGGTTGGATTAATGGTAGAAGCAACGCATGCAAAGTTTGATCCATGTTTAAAGTTAGATCCCACCAATTTCAAATACTAGCTCAGTAATGTTGGATTCATTGCCTCGTCTGTAATTCATTCATTAACAAACAGTCAGTCTAGACTTTCAAATCTTTACATCAAGAAATTACCCAACAAGATATAAAACGTCCAGGTACATAAAAAAATAATCGATAACCAAGCTCTCCCCAGATTCGTAGTATCTCCAAGTGTGTTTTTCCTGGCTGGGAAGGATAGAATGCAGCCTCACTCCTGCCACAAGGCCGCCTATGTCATAATTCGAGTGTCCAAAGTTGAAAATTGCAGTGAAATTACAAGCCCCAGCCCTCGGGTCTTGAATCTGCCACCCTACAATGCCAAATAAAACCTTATTTCCTCCTTAAATAGGCATACTTTTGACGGCACGTGAGACGGTTTCCGCGTTGCCCATGAGCGGTTTACTATACCGCTTTATTGGAATGCGGACGAGTAAGGAATGAACACGTGGGATGGTGGTTTCCTTTCCGCGACCACCAACCACCCTTACCATGCATGCATGTTGCTGACGCGGAATAAGGAGAGCCGTCGATCCTACCTTGGCGTCAATCCCCATGCGAAAAAGAAAAGGTTTTTTTTTTGCGTTTTATATTGTTTTAATTTTTTTTATTTATTTAATTTTATTTATTATTATTTTAAATTAATGTTTTTTAAATATTAATTTAATTTTATTAATTTAGTATTTAAAAAATATTCATTTAATTTAATTCGTTTAATTTAATTTAATTAAATTAATTTAATGACTTTTAATTTAATTTGATTTAATTAATTTAATTTAATGTCATTTAATTAATTAATTTAATTTAATTAATTCAATTTAAATTTTTTTAATCAATTCAATTTAATTTAATTTTGTTTTATTAATTATTATTTAATTTAATTTAATTTAGTTGTTGATAAGAATTAAAAAAAAAAAATACCATGTAAAAGAAAAGGTTTTTTTTTGCGTTTTATATTGTTTTAATTTTTTTATTATTATTTTAAATTAATGTTTTTTAAATATTAATTTAATGTAGTGTCTCTTAACATTTATTTAATTTAATTCGTTTAATTTAATTTAATTAATTTAATTTAATTAATTTAATTTAATGACTTTTAATTTAATTTGATTTAATTAATTTAATTTAATGTCATTTAATTAATTAATTTAATTTAATTAATTCAATTTAATTTTTTTTTAATTAATTCAATTTAATTTT
This sequence comes from Larix kaempferi, assembly GCA_027924585.1. Classification (NCBI taxonomy): domain Eukaryota; kingdom Viridiplantae; phylum Streptophyta; class Pinopsida; order Pinales; family Pinaceae; genus Larix; species Larix kaempferi. Next base: position 3,445,663 of record BSBM01000860.1, read on the forward strand.
TTTTATTTTTTATTTTTTTTATTAATTACTATTTAATTTAATTTAATTTAGTTGTTGATAATAATTTAAAAAAAAAAAAAATACCATGTCAAAATAAAAGGGGTTTCGGCAAAATTTCTTATATAATTATATAATGCTAGTGTTATTTTATTTATATTTAATTAAATTTCGTATATATTTTTATTTAAATTTCGTGTATAATTATATAGCGCTAGTATTATTTTATTTAAATTTAATTAGATTCCATATAATGTTATAACCTAGGTTTCTTAAAAAATTAAAAGTTAATATTTAAAAATATAAAGCTACTCACGAACTTTCAATTTAAAAGTTCTTCATAGATTTAAAGTTTTAAGGTCAATTATAGTAAGGTTGAAGTGGTTGGTGAAGTTATATTTAAATTAGCATAGATAAAATTTAAATTATAATTTATATTTAAGGGAGAAATTTAAAATATTTAAATTTAATATATATAAATATTTAAAATTTTGGAAAAGAAATAAATAAATAAATATATATAAATAAATAATAAAGAGTGGTTTAAGTGGTTTGGTGAAGATCTAGGGTTTTATAAATCCATGTATTTAATCAAATTGTCTTAGTATTTATTATATTTAACATCCTACATAAAATTAAATTCAAAAAATTCAAAAAATATGTAGGTGTAATTATATAATAATTTTTGGATGGTCACATTACAATTTCTCATAAAAAAATTACAATATCTTTAATTTTTCAATTCTTGGTTCATTGCATTTCATGATCGTTGAAATTGCATTTTCATTTTACAATTCAGCCTACTCATATGGAGTTACAAACTTTTACAATTCAACCCAGTCATATGCCGTTAGTTTGGAACACAAGAATAAGTATATATTTCTTTTACAAATCAGCCTACTCATATGAAGTTACAAACTTTTACAATTCAATCGACTCATATAAAGTTAGTTTGGAGCACAACAATAAGTATATATTTCAATTGAGAAGAGGTTATGCTTAATATGAAAACCTAATAACGGCCTATATTAAGAAAACCTAATAATGTCCTATATTAAATGCAATTGTGAAATTACTATCATGTTATCATGTCAGTACCATTTGTCAAAAACCCAGATTCATGGTATTATAAAATTGAAGTTTTCACAATTTATAACATCTACATTTTTTAAATTTGATAAATAAAAAATAAATTACCTAAAAATAAAATACATTTTTATTTTTGACATTAAAAGTTTCCAACCATGTTAATGTCAAAAGAGTTGTAACCAAAACTTGCATTGAGTTGGCAGAATAATCAAAAGTCTATAGTTCTACACCTGAGTGAACCCTTTCTTAATATATTTTTACGGAAGAACACTACACTAGTACCATTTTACTCCCATTTACAAAACCTGTAAAGGTTGGCGGTAAAGATTCACCAGGCCAGTGACAAAAAAATATCGTGTGCTCCTATCTATGAATATGTTCGAACTCAAACGAGGGCAGGAAGCGGCAATGTCACTTGTATCTGGTAGTAAGGTGAAACAAAAAATTTCAAAATTCAAAATTCAAATGGGCGATACAGGAAAACGGTTTCATGGAAAACGACGTTAATATAGACATCTGTAGATAGATTTAGGCCCATCTCCCTCTACAACGTTTAATACAAGATCCTCAAAAAGATAATTGCAATCAAGTTATGGAAAATCATCCCTTCCATCGTCTCGATTAACCAAGGATGATTTGTCTTTTATTTTTTTGGAACCTTGAATTACCTTCAATTCTGTAGGTTTCAATATCAGAGATTGCTACTGCAAAAAAGGTTTTTATATTTGAGATGGTGAATTTATTTAACAAAGAACCAGGTGCACTGGACTTGTGCCTTAAAGCTGTATTTCATTCAACTAGCATTTTGAAGTTAGGGTATGCTTTGCACTCTGACCTGAAGCGTCTTTCTGATTCTTATGGAGAGCTGGAGTGTTTTCGCTACTGTGAAACGCCTAAATTAGACCTTCAAAAGGTTTTTCCATCTGTTCCAGGGGGGCTTTCCGACCTTGCAAAGACTGTGCTGGGAAGTGCTTTAAACAAAAGTACTAGGATGAGTGACTGGAGGGAGCGTCCCTTGAGCAATAGTCAGGTACACTAAATATAAATCCATGCTACGTTATAAGTTGCACTACAAAGTATAAGAACGGTCCAGTACAAACCTCTAAAAACTGATAAAGTTTGAAATAAGAACATACAAACTACAAATTTAAACGTTGCTACGAAATTTATATGGGAATGTTCAGATCAAGATTTTCAAGCATACAACAGACTCGCAGATATCTCCAGTAACTGAAATATGCAACCTCTTATAACTTGAAGAAGGCACAAAAATACCCATACCCCATGGGCCTTTACCAAATCCAAATACTAAACTAAATGGACGAGAATGATAGGAATTTGTAGGACGAGGAGTACCTGAAGTTCTAATTTACAGGAGGACGATTCAGCCGCTCCAGCTGCTCGCAATAGGATTCAGGTTCTAATTTGCAGAGGACAAGAACAATGTTTCAGCAGCTCCAGCTATAGGAATTTGCAGGACGAGAATGAGGACCAGGTCTCTTGGCATTTTGCAATGGACTGCACTGCCTTGAATGCAGGTAGATGGGCATTGAATGCAGGTAGGTGGGCGTTGAACCTTGAGAATATGGCGGGAGCGAGACTGTGTACGATGAGATCTCCAGGATATGGCTGCAGCTGGCTCATGATCAAGCTGCACGTTTTCAATGGGACTGTATGGCGCTTCGTGTGGTACTACGTCAATAATTATAATACATTATTATAATTATAAAAACTAGTTGAATGATATTGCAATATTTCTCATTTATGCAATGACATGAAATGGATGATAATGTATGGTATGTTCTTATTTCATATTCCTTTATGGCATGTTCTTATTTCATATTTCTTTATGGCATGGATGAAAAGTTAATGTATTATTATATTTTATAATACCTTATTATAATTATAAGATTTAGTTGAAATATATTGTAATATTTTTTATTTATGCATGATAGTATAAAGTAGTGTGATATTACATTTTTTTTTTGGGATAACTGGAAGTAGAAGAAAGATTAATATTTTGTCTATATTTTGTACTTTCTTATGTAATTTGAAAAGTTAAATGTATTATTATATTATATTTTATATTACGTTTATGTGATGAAATGAATTAGGTAAATTTAGGATAATGCATCACCATATTTCATATTTCGTTAATGGGATAGAAAGATGTAAAGGAAAGGTTAATGCCTTGTTTATAGTTCATAATTATTTTATGGGATACTATGAAAGGCTAATGTATTATTATATTTATACTACGTTTATATGATAATATGAACTGGTTGAAAGATAAGATACTGTTATGATATTTCTTGATGTTATAAAATGAACTAGATGAAAAGTTAACACATGCCTATATTTCACAGTTCACTTAGGGGATTGTAGGTTGTAAGATTAAAGACATAGCCTTCCTTTTTGTCAAATTGTACCCTTAGGGTTTCCGTTTGCAAGTGTTACTTATTTAAGATATATTTCAACTATGATAGAGATCCTTGCCAATTCACATATGGAATAATTGTTCCAGAACAAATGCTTTGGAAAGCCAAAGAACTATAACTTAGGAGTAGACACTTATAGTATAAAAAAAAAAAAAAAAAAAGAAGAAGAAAAAAAAAAAATCATTCACTAACTAGGAGCATTAAATTGTCGAATAGAGATGGTATCAATAACGTAAAGTTGTATTTTAAGAAAAATCTACTCGGAGAAACTTGGATGTAATGTCCCCTTCCATCAATTTCGTGCCAGGAAGGAAACGTTAACCAAATACCGGGCGTATTGACAAACTTAGCCTCATTTATTGCTAAGAAAAGCATGGATTATTAAAACTTCTTGTGTGCAGATTCATACTTCAAATAAACACAGCGGAATAACATACTAGCAAGCACACAAACAGTAATGCCTAACATATATATATATATATATATATATATCATAACAGAGGATGATTCAGCATATAGAGACTCAATCTCGTTCCAATGCCATGCATAGATTCCAAATTAGGATAATCAATTCATTTCCTTAAACATGGACAATTTAACATATTGCAGAACACAAAATGCAAATAATTTATAATACATAGAACACTTATCTTGAAGATGAAGCTGTCCAAACAACTGGCTATGTGAGAGCAACGTTCCACCCAACCATAGATCTCTGTCCAGCTTGTATTCTTTTAGCTGAGAGATCACCCCCGAGCTGGGTTATGTATCCACTAAGGAGTAACTAGTTGGGCTCACTCACAGCCATGGTTTCGGTCATCATCTATGCTAAGCCAACACACCGTTGGGTTTATCAAGCATTCAAGAAGATAGAGGAGGGTAACGCTAAGCCAGTGAGCTCAACCACAGAGCTACAGGCATCTCAAGTGAACTCAACAGTCAGGCACCCACATTACCTACCACATCCAACACAAGGAAGATCCCCTTCTCTACTACACAGTCCCTCAGGAAACTCTTCCCTCTAGTGCTCTTCAGGATGGGCATAGAAAGGTCCAGCTGCTAATCCTTGAGATCCTAGCCTTCACTGCGTTTATCAAGCAAACCCAACCTCTGCTCAGTCATTCACACTTGGATTTCTCACAGTTCTGTTATTCAATAACTCAATTCCCGTCACTTCATTTCCAGGCTGTAAAAATCTGGGTTTTCCAATGGATTTCGGGGTAGCTAATGCTCTCAATTTCGCCCCAAGGTTCGTATCTATGGATCCCCCATCGGATTTCACTGTCAAATACCAATTTTGGGTGTTGATGGCTCTTCAAAACGTGGGTTCCTGCAAAGTCGCGATTTCTGGTTTTTCTCACTGCTGGGCATTTGTTTTTGGATGGAAAATGGTGCTGGTAACTTTCACAATGGAATGGGGATGAGGAAGAAGCAACTCCCATGAGGTAGAGTGACTTGTGGTACAAGAAAAATAGAGCCCATACCTGCCATACGAATTTATGGGTTGCCCATGCTCCATTGAAGCCATGGACTGAATTCTTCAACAACTTCCTTACAGCAAAATTAAATGTCAGCAAGGAAAGTCAAATGGGTTCTCACAATGACATTTGGCAGCATATGGTTCATCCCCACAACCCCCTCACCACTCCCTAGTGGATACACATGGCCCCTTCTCATTCGTTGCTCCCATAGCCAGTTTTGGTATTTTATTGCAATATCAAATATTTACATCAATTCACAATATCCCATGGCTTAATAGCACATGGATAATAACATATCAAATACTTGCCCATGTTAAATAAAATCCGAACATATACTAACGGGGCCTTGGCCTTGAGCTCCACGCTAGGAAAACATACATTACATGTATACAATATTTACATGAAAGCCAATATTTCCTAAGGGTCAAAATTGGGGTATTACATTGGAACAAAGACCAACGATATTTTAAACCTTTTTCTACATAGCCATGATGAGAAAACAAGTGGACGGATATAATCGGTGGATTTGCTGAATGACGAAAAATTGATCAATTTTAAATGATAAGACACCAAGATGCTCAGATTGACGAGACTTTGACGGATTGTCGAGGAAGAGAAACCAACTTAAAATTTGAAAACGAGATATCAATGTGATTGGTATGATGAGCTGAACTCAACGACATGCATTTTGCATTACGACAAAACCATTTATGAAAACTCATGACTACGAACTTGAAATTTAACCATGGTATCGAAATGGTCAAATGAAGGCAATGTTTCGTAAAAAGAAGTATGGAGACGATTAGCATAATAAATAGAACGCAATGAAGCTAACCTTAGGTCATAATCAAACATGATAAAATGACAACTAGCCCTCGAGATGGAACTTGATGGAGTTAAGAAGACACTTTGTGCGACTTGATGAATCTGTCGAAGTGGTCTTATGATAACATAAACGAAGAGATAAGGGAAATACATGATAAGCTCATGGAGCTGAACATGATGATACTAATGACAAGAATAAGTGATATCGAAAATCTAGTTGGGACCGACAGTTATTGAATGTACTATCGAATTGATATTATACACAATTATGATTGAGTTCCTGAGAATGTATTGGAACCATGTTGGAAAAAAACAATAATAATAATAATGCTTAGAACCACTTGTGCTTAATATGGCCATGATTGTTGGAGAAAAATAGAAGGGAATGGAAAGAAGATGATAATAGGAAATTAAGATAAAGTTTAGTGTCGAAAGTACAAGAACAAAAATTAACTTCAGGATGAAGTTCTATTTAAGAGGGGGTGTATGTAATGCCCCTAGAATGACTGTGGACCTTAAGGGCACCTGTCAAGTGACCCGGCTGAACAACTTCAATATGGTGGTCTCTTGAGCCTTGTTATGTCTTAAATGATTGAGGAAAACCTGAAGATGTGAATGACGAAAATAATTGATAAATGAATTAAGGAATTAAATTATATTGTGTGGGGTGGGATAATTGATTGATTACATCTTGCTTAATGATTAGCATGGATTGATCAAGTCAAGTGTAGTGACACATTTATAGTCCTAGCTGTGCGACTTGGGAGGACGCAACTGAGATGCATCATAGATTTTCGCATTTATTCTGAACTTCCGGATGAAGTTCTAAATAAGTAGGGGTGTATGTAGTGCCCCTAGACTACTGTAGACATTGAGGGCACCTGCTGAGTGACCTCACTGTTTGAAACATTAATAAAATAACCCTATGATTTTATTTTGAGTATATTTATGATTACGATTGATTGATATATGTGCATTTGGGTAGTTATTGTGAATGGACGATTTCATGTTGTTTAACAATTAACTTTGATATGAAAACTGTACATATGAATGGTGCTTAACGAATAGTTGTGCAATTGATTATGTGATTAGACGAATGAGTAACGATTGAGTAAACTATAGATGCTTAATGAAGCAACAGATTTATAAATCAAATTGTGATTATTGAGGACATTGCTACTAATTTACGTTTGTGAGAAATGTGTGTAGCGACAGGTGAAACGGTTCACCGACGGACACACAAAGGAATATGAAGGGTCGTAGAGTACGGGTAAATCACACACAGGGAGAGCGATGACGATGTCGACTTCTGACGGAATACCACGCTTGAGCAGATAAGCACTGATCCGCTTGCTCCTAGTGAAAATGCTTATTAAACTTAACTGCATAAAAACATATAAGTTTGCACCTAGAGCATTACTTAGAAATGCATTTGAGTACTTTAGGCATTTGCATATATCTAAACATAAACAATCATTGGAGAATGTTATGGCAAATTATCACATCGTCGATCTACTGCGTATGGCTTGAGGGAATGTACAACAGTGAAGAGAATACTTCCTTGTGCTGGGTGTGTAGGTATTGTGGGTGCCAAGCTAGATAGATCTTGCAAGGTTATCCCTGGCTCTGTGCTGGAGCTCACTAGCTTAGCAAATCTTCCCTCCCATGTCCTAGCAGCCTGATAAACCCAATTGCAGATTGGCTTGGCTCATCTTGGTGTATGCTTGGCTATGTGTGAGTCTGCTGTTCCTTGGTTCCTTGTAGAGATCATGCCCAGCTCAGGGGTGGCAGTGATGCTGGGTGGAACGTTGCAGTTGCATAGCTAGTTGCTTGGGACTGCCTTATTGAGATAAGTATTCTCCTGTATATTCTTGCAAAGATTTAATTGATGGATATCTGAATGTAGGGTGATGGTGTAAATGAATTTACTTCCGCTGTGTTTTTACGAGTTTATGCAATTCCATATGATCTTTTATAAATCTGCAAAGGTCTTTAATTGGCTGTTATAGAGTCTTGAATGTATGATAGATATCAACAACATTTAGTTAACTTCCGTTGTGTTTCCATTGTATAAACATATACTTGTATATATATATTTTCATTTTCATTTGAATGCTTGTTTAATGAATGGATATGGGGGCTAGATGCCCGGTTTAACCTCACGATCCCTCCAAAAATCCCCTCCTCCATACTTCCCACCATACCCATTAGATCTATCCCTTTGCTAATCTATGCCTCCCATGCTACCTCCCTCCCTCTCATCCCCCTTTCTATCCCCTTTTCCATAACAAACCACCTCTCTACCCCACCCCCCCCACTCTCTCTCTAACCCCATCTCTCTCTCCGATTATCTTTAACCCCCCTCCTTTATAACTCCCACACTCTCTCCCTCTCTCTCTTTAACCCCTCTCCTCCTCCCTATTATTATACAAACTATCATCCCTAGAACACCTAGGCTGTGTGGACCAAGGGGCTAGTTACAGTAAGTGGGGAGGACATAGGTCCAATGTCACCATAACCTAACTCCTCATCTTCTTTGGTTAAGTCCTAAACCCATGGGAGAGTCCCTAATGGAGGAATAACACCTGTAAGCACCAACACACCTGGAAATACCATTCTACAATCATTATGGATAATATTGGTGCCTTGCATGGAGTCAACAATGGATAATAAAGACAAATAAGTAATATAAAAGGCGTAATTCAATATACCAATCAATGTCAATGAATATCACAAGTTCAACATACTTCACAATTCATACAATGCATCTACCTGATGCATACCAAGTATCTACCTGATACATATCATCATACATGATCCACCTGATCATACTGTGTATCCACCTAATACAAGTACAAACTTAACCGAATATTTAGGGACACATAAAATTGAAGTTATTGACATTTAGACACTGACCCATTATAATCCTCCCTTGACCCAACCTGACGATCATGTCTTGATACAACTAGATGTACCTTTTCCCATAGATCCCTTTAAATTTGTTCAAAATGTACAACATAATATGTCTAGAACCAAATTATGGTTAATCTAACAAGCATGGGATGTACTTCCACTACACCTAGTGTCTTTTGAGGAAACATGAATGCTTCTTATGTATATTTAGTTATCAAAATCATTTCTTCTACCCATATGCCACATGTTTCCAATGTCTCTTCATTCTTAATGCCATCTATTAGCAAACACATTCCAACCCTACGTTTTCCTAGTCTTGGAATACCTTCCACAAGTAATTTTATGCCTAGTTCGAGCTTCTCCTTTGGTGTATGTAATAATCTATTGATCTCTCAACAACTCCCCAAGTTATGTGATGTGGGGCCCCACCTGAAATTTTGAGCTAAAGGCCACTGATCCAAGTGTTGTTACTCTTTAATGATGTCTATACAACTACAATTTGGATGGAGTCCTTATAAGGTATGTTTTATCATACCATGTCTAATATTTCTCCTTTACAGGTTTTTTTATTATCATGCCATACACTTGGATATAGTAAACCCCCCCTGCCCTTACTGCTTATTCTTTCTGTACAAGCAATTCATCCTTGAAAAGTTTGACAAAATATGAGTGAGAAAACTATCCCTGATTCCATAAGCTTAAATTCCACTTGATGAAAACCCTCAGTTTGTTTCACCCCTAAACCATCCAAAGAGTCGAGCTTGCACATGGGACAACAAGTTTAGTTTTGTGCACAGATCATGGTCTTGACTCTTGGCATTGCGGAGGGGCTGCACAGCATACCATTTTGTGCACCCTCCAAGGACTAGTCTCCAATCATAACTGTTAGCCCACACAAAACGATACAATGTGACTCTGTGCACTATCAAACAACTTTTGGTTGAATGGTCGATGGAGCCCGCACATTGTTATGTAACATTGGTTGAATGGTCGATGGAGCCCGCACATCATTATGTAACATTGGTTGAATGGTCAATGGAGCTCGCACGGTTGATGAGTCAATAGCTGTATGCTTGAAGTTGTTTTCTCACGCTCCTTTGGCTTCTGTCTCCATGAATACTGGTTGCTGGAACAGTGGAAACCTATTGGAACACAACCAGTATTCCAATGAATCAGATCCCTTTTTTGTTTCCACGAACACCAATGTCAAAGAATGCTTGCCTGCATGAATTTCAAACATAGTTGTAACAACAAGGGGACTAGGACTACTTAAGCGACTTGGTACAGGCTTCAAGGAAGTACAGTACTTAGCATGTACCAGTACTTGGTACATGCTAGTGTTACACAAGCAAGTTTGATACAAAAGAAAACATAGAAGATATAATGTGGTACGGCAAGAGAAAATAACATAATGTCGATCATGGATTAACAAAAAAAAACATGCGATACTTTGAGGGGTGTGCTCAAGTGGAATGTGCATCCAAGGAGGATGCAAGTTAGTTATTCCAACTATGAGTCAAGTGCATGTGAGCAAATATGTGCATGACAATGAGTGCACATGATGAGCATGGGGTAACTGTGCATGACATATGAAGTGCACTAAGGGAAGATGAAATATCAATGTGGAAGTTGAAGCGACAAATATGTGCTGAAGTAGTCATATGGAAGTTAAAGAGTAGTTGAAGATGGATGAAGCGTAGGGGAAGCTGCACCACGAGTAGTCATTTGAGAGGGGTTAGCTAGATGGTCTTGAGACATGGCAATTGAGAGAGTCTACCATGGACCTCAAACATAGTGGTAAGGCAAATGTTGTAAATGTGTATATATATTGTTATGTTTGAGTAATGAAAATGAGTAGAGAAATTCCCTTATTATAATTTGGTTTTGTATGCCCTCTAAAATTGTTTCAACTTTTATGTTTGTAGTGCTTTTCTATTTTCAACTTATATCTTTCGAAGCATTGTACTTAGTCTGCATAAATATGATTTCATAGAATTATGCCCATCAACTCTTTAGTTTGCTGTAATAATAACCAACTTCACAGATTTAGTTCATTTAATATATTGTTAGCACTCTAAAGTCTGAGCTAGTTCAATTAAAAAATTTGTAACTCAATCTTATTTTGATCCTATATTCGAAGAAGAAATAAATATATAAAAAATAAAATAATCTTATATCAAAATAACCTATTTTGACCACAAATTTATTAAGAATCTAATGTATGTCATATACCAAGTCCATGCATATAATGCATAATATATATATCCTGTCCCTTCAATGTTCAGACACGGTGTTCAAAAAAGCGAATTTGAATTTCAAAACTCAAATGCCCGCGCTCCACGAAAGTTACCAAAGGACGGTTCCTCACCAATTTCCTCCATTCTTCGCCATGGTAGAAGATCCATCAAGGATACCTCAGAAAACTCACCGTCGGGACTCGGTAGTTCAAATCTTGTGCATTGGAGGAGCGCCTTCAGGGCTTGCAAGTTTCCTAGAAGGAAATGGGTGAAAGGATGCTGTTCTCTCCATGCTAAGGCTATGATGAAGGCGGTGAGCATTTTGCAACAGTTCATAAGATTTTTTGGGCGAGCATTGTCTGGAAATATTTTCTATATATTCTCATAATCTAGCGTTGCCAAACAGTTGTCACACATCCTACAAGGCACATGCTCAACTACGAGATCCAGTCTATGCCTGCTTAGGGCAAATTTCCTCCTTGCACCAACTGGTATATAAACTAAATAGCCTCAGCGTATGCATTATTTGTTGTTATTTCCATAAATTGCTTCTGTTGGTATCTCCAGCTCTCAAGATATGTGTAATGAATTTTTTACAGGAGTTGGCAGGCCGAAATAACCTTCACGAGCGTGGGTGGCCAGCAGCATTTCATTCGGTGTTTCATCCATCTACATGAATCATCCTGACAGCACCACATTAGTTCCAGATACATCTCTCTGCCATGTCATCCTATCTCCTAGTGCTACAAGGCATTCTTGTCTCATCAAATTCTCTGGCATTTTCTTAACAAAATTTCATTCCCTAAACCAAATACTATCCAATTTCTGGTCTAGTCGGGTTTAGTGCGTGGAATGTTCATAGAAACAACTGCAACATCTCATGGGAAATACCTGCGCACTTTGCCATCCTGCTTTCCCTTATATATTAACTCTAGCTAGCACATGAATTCATTCAAATTTTATTATTCAGTGTAATTCTTTGTGTATGATCATGTTAATGCTCTCGGATATGGTTACAATCAAGAATTGTTATATGTGTTCAATCCTTTCGTTCGCCTCCCTTTCTGTATATTCAAGAAACTAAGTATGTGAAATGCAGGAAGCGAGCCCTAGACCGATCTATCAAAAGATTGTGAAATGTGTCAGGGACCTCGATTTAAAGGTTGGACGGTTAAGTCGATTATTTTATATATTTGAAGTGATTGTGTGTTAAGTACCAAGTGAATTGTGGTATTAAGGCCTGTGTAATACGTTTGTGGAGTGCATGCGATGTGCAGATGGTCATGGTCTGCAAATAACTGTTAAATTTCATGAACTTACTGTTAAGTGAAAGACAAGAACCCTCAATAAATTTTTGGAATGTTTCCCTACTTGTCAACTCGGCATTTTCATGTTCTTCCTTGTGAGATCCGCCCATTATTTTTGGGTTGTGATGCAGCAGTTGAGTGATGTGTTTTGGGAAGAAAACAATCAGTCTATTATGGTGATGGTGCGATATAGTTGGGAATTAATACCCCCTCGGTTCTCGATCATAGATCTTGTGGTAGAATCTTCATAATAATTTTCATAATATTTGAAGGTTGACCCTAGCGGAGAAAAACAGTTTGGTTAACTCCCTTGAGCGATCGCTCATTTATGTGACAACTCTTTTCTGCTCGACGCCTGCCTCTCACATTTTCTTGTTGAATCTTAGAGTCCATATGTACTTTAAGGGTTTAGTTGTCACCCTTGTCTCCTATGCCAAACTCCTGTTGAAGAAAAGGAAATAAAAGTTTTAAAATTTATGCATTCCTTTTGTTTGGGTTGTTACATTTCCAATGCTAGCACATGTCCAATTTTTACATATTTTTTTAAAGCTAGAAACATGTTCAAGCATCTTTAAACACAAATATATGATATTTACTAGGAAAAAAACAGTACTAGGAAACATACATGTAGGAAATTTGAGTCACTTGGTTGGGCTCCCTAGTGAACCTATGTTGGTATCTAGCAATTAGTACCACATTACATAAAATATGCTTAGAGATTTAATCTTCCATGTACCTTTGGGTATATAGGAAGTCCCTTATTTTCGCCTATACCCATGCTTCCATAAACTCTTCGATTATCTTACATTGCTATAGTACGTGCTAAGAATATCACTTTGCGGGGAGATCACTCTTAGGAATCATATAATATGACTAAGGATATGGTCTATGTCATTAGTTAGTATTTTGAAAGATTATAGATGAATAAACTACCTAAACACTTGAATATTATGTTGGCAAGAACGTTGAAGAAACCCTAAATTTTGAATATATGTCAAATTAAAAGTTCAATTTATAATCGAAGAAGGATAGAATGATGGATAACATCAACCATAATTTTAGTACAAAAGGAGAAGGATGAGAAGGTATAAGAAGGTCACCATAAAATAATTGTTGAATTTGAACATCATCTTCAGAATATGAAGGAAAAATATGATCTTATTATCTCAAAAGTAGAAGCAATTGAAGGTCAATAATTATAATAGTTGGAGCATGTCATTGTACCAAAAAGGAGAGGGGGTGATAAGGGCATCAAAATTTACGAAGCACCATTAATGTTGGAACCATATTGATACCTCTTTACAATGAAATATCGGAAAAAATACAATAAGTGTCAACATTACAAAGGATGAAAATGAAATAATCAATGGTTCATATAATGAGGCAAAAAGGGACCATTATTTAATGTGATGTTATCAAAGAACAAAAACTATAACAAATTGGAGAAGCTATAATAATGCACATGCAATCAAAGGAAAGGAAGCCATGAAGAATTGACAAAAAAAAATTAAATATAGATGGATGGATAATCAATAGTAGTAGCAAGAGAGAACAAATATAAATAACCATTATTATTATTAGGTTTCATCACATATAAAAGCCTTAGCTACAAACATTTGATGACAAATCCTTTTTATGGGGTGATATGTTATAACTCCATGGGATGTATATATGGGGTTGAATATATAGGTAATGTGGTTACATGAATATTTAATAGGGATAACCCTAATAGGGGACCCACAAGTACAATTGGGGATATGGAGAGATATGGAATATTATATAGAGAGATGTAGTTACAATCATTATAATTAAGGATTCTCTTAATGAATATAATGATTTTTCTCTCTCAGGATTTCACAGTGTGCTCGTTTATTCTCCATGATTTTTTGATTCATTGTGTTAAGGAGGGGTTTATCGACGTTTCGGACCTATGATATGTAGTCCATCTTCATGATAGGTAAGAATATGGATTGCGTATCGTAGGTATGAAACATCGATAAACCCCTCCTTAACACAATGAATCCAGAAATAATGGAGAATAAATATAAGGATTTATTATTTAATTCATCTCTATTATAACTTTAGGATTTATGTTTCACTCTCATATTTGGTGTACATTGGTTTATACACTATTTTATTAAGCTATTTTATTTACAAAATCCGTAACATGCTTCTTGAAAAACCTCCCACAAAATGCATTGTTCTCCCATGGTCTAGTACTTATATGTATATGTTGATATAAACCTTCCTTCCCATTGTTGGTCTTACTAGAGCAATGGCGTATGCATCCTCTAATGAACCAATCTACATCTTCCTGAATTTGGCACAAGACACATATCTACAAGTTATTATTTGTTTTCTCAAAACCAAAATGGCCTCCAACATCAGAGTTATGGGCCTCTGTTATTAGTTTTTTCCTCTCACCTATATAGGTGTATAACACTTATATATCTTGTTGAGAAATGCATCTTGGAGATGATACTAAATCTTGCTGTCACTTTAATTGATTCTTCATGACTTTGGCCTTGTATCCTTGAAATATCTTCATGAAATTGTAATATTATGTTCTTTCCTCTTTGTATGAATCATGAGTGAAAGGATCCATGTGCACCAAATTAGCTAAAGATATGATCTTCAATGCACATAGAATCAATAGGATGTCTTCCTATGTGTTATATTTCCATTTTTATAAATGATTATGAGATAAAGTTTTGCAAACATCCCATCCATTTCTAGTGTCTTAATTGTTGAAGGTCAATATGAACCTACAAATATTACAAAGTCTAGTGATTAGTGTTATTGATGGCCTTTTTCAGTTTATATGGTTCTTCCACTTCAGAAGATCATTCATTAGAGGATATAGCACATTGCTTACTTGTCTACATTAAGATAACTTCCATAATGTATCCACTTCCATCTATCCTCACTTGAAAGTGATTCTTAATATTATGAAATATGAGAATTGGTGCTTATCTTGCATTTTAGGTTTTCAAATTTCTTTTAATAATTTCTTTTCCCCATAAAACCCTCTCCACTTTATTTTAGGGCATTCCAAAACTATCCTAAATTCAATGAAATTGGTAGGAAATATCCATTTAATGAAAGATTGTAAAGAAAATCACATTTCTTAAGTTGAAGGTTTTGATGTATATAATTTTATATATCCAATTGATTTGATGCTTAACTTGACTGTAATTTTAAAATTAACTTAATATTAATTTATCTCTCTTTTCAATTATTTAATGGTCAAAATATATTTAGAAGGGGATAGTAAAATCACTAATATCTATTGAGATATGATTTTAAATCTATGAGGCATTAACCATAAAGATATGGTTTAACACATTATAAGTTGCAAAAAGATGGCATTTAGAGTAGAATATTTTTATTTCCTCTCATGGAAATCCCATATAAAACCTATACGGCATTAACTGTTTAAAATATATGGGACATTAGCCATTTAAAATCTATGGTTCACTGACCATGAGATCCCTCCGGACGTTACATTATGGATCAATCGAACTAGATGGAAAAGTTTAGTGTCGGGTCATAATAGTTTAGTCCTACCTATTAAGTTTATAGAGAGATTTAGGATTGATCGCCAATTTGGTGTGTAACTTGTAGTTGTTTGCCTTGCATTGGAAATGCTATGCAACTATAAAACAAAAGTAGAATAGAACATGGAGTAGAATAGAACCTGCTCGAGCAGCAGATGCAGGGGTCTCGCTGCAGAAGGGTGAGATGTTTGGTTGAGAAGCAAATGCAGGGGATGGGCTTCCACAACGGAAGAATGAACAGGGAGAGGCAAGATGCCAATTTTAATTCACCAACATTTATGACAATGTGACAAGTGCATACCGAGGAAACTGACATGTCATACTTAGTTGGAGATTGGAATGCTTGGAGTTTGAAATGCCAAAAATAGGTACAAAAGTTGAGAGTGGTGTAATGATCAAAGCATAATTATTGGACAAAAATTAATTAGACTAAGGTATAGATTAATTACAATTTTCATTCCCTTGTTGCTACAATTCAACAAACTTGCAACATCTACCGGCTTGGTATAGAGGTAGACCATCATAAAAGAGAAATCCAATTTTTTTAGATATAGAGAAAATACACCAGGAATTTGAGAGGATGGAAGATGTATTGAACTATGAAATGCAGATGGGTGCTAATTCTCATGTAAAGAGAAAAGATTGGCATTCTATGTGTTGACACTAAGGTTTGAGAATGACTAAATCCAAAAAGTTTGCTAAAATGTCCAAAAAAGGAAGAAATTATCACAAAGGAGGTTGAAGAAAAGGTTGACAATTCAAAAACAAGAGGAAAAAACCCACTTATGCAAAGTCCGAAAGCAAATTTGTGAAAAGATTAAACCCCGATCAAGTTTCGGTGGCGGAGATGTCAACAATCCCGATCAACGGCCGATATTGCTTCCCGCATCCCCAAAGTGATCGACGGCAAATAGATGTGGGCGGTAGCGGACTCAATACCACCGGGACACGTGTCCAAACCTCATCCTTCCGCATATGTAATATAGCGGTAAAGGAAACCACCATAGCGCTGGGCGGAACCACCAAATATGGAAGCGCGGTGGGGTCAGTACACGTGGCAGGGTGGGACTTGATACGTGGAAGATAGAGCAAGCGTGGCGGGGTCATATCACATGGCGTATACTTTGTAGCAATCGGAGGGCCGATATAAACCTTAGTCAAATCAACGGCCATTGTTTCATCCGCATCTAGGAAGGTGCACACTGGATATGAGGAAGAGCGGTCGCGGAGAATAAACCACTCGAACAGGTGTCAGCAGGTGGCTGATCCGCACAGAGAATAAACCGGAAAAGAAAACAGCGTTTTGATCGCGGATACCACCAGATGGAATAAAGGGAGGCGAGATCTGACGGTCCAAAAAAAAGTCTCGAGATCAATGGTCAGATATGAACCGCATTCATAAAGGTGCAGGGAAGTTAATTCAAAAGTCTTATATAAAACAAAATAGGCTCCACATAATGGCATTCTGCATGTGTCACTATCCAGAAGAGCTCTGAAGACTGGTGGAGATCTGTGATTGCGACAGAAGGCGAAAGGCGGGTACATACAGGTAGGGTCGGGTTACCTGTCCTACTTTTTTAAACAGAATTTTGTTTAAAGAAACGTTTAAATGGAGACTGTGCACGATATAGATGTTTTTAAATCAAAAGAAGCCCTAGAGGATAGAGACGAAGACGTCTACGATACCCTAATTAGGTTTCCAATATCTGATATAAAAATTCGGTTGTGTGAATTGTTAAAGGAAGGGACAGACCCCCATAGAGTTCACCAGTCGTCTTTGATAGCCTTTTGCCCCGACCAAATCCCTTCTTTCCCAGAATTCGTATCATGGTGTGTCGAAAATTACTCCCGGGAAGAGAAAGTTGTTCTAAACAGCCAAAAGACCCAAGTCATTTGCGAATTAAAGCCAGTAGAGTTAATTAAAGCCCTAGAAGTAGATTGTTCCCAAACCCTTGACCCTGAGGTTTTCTATGAAGTCTCCGTTATTGAAAATTATCATCATGTTTCTCAAAATGATAGGGAAATGTTTTTGTCATCGTGTCTCAAGCCAGAGACCAGCATTTCGGAGGTCCCATACCCTATAGATATCAAACTTTTTAATGAAAATACCCAGTTAGTTTTGACATTATTGGCCGTAGTTCTAGGTTTGGATACGGATTTGTATGTGACCGAGTTTCAATTGAGTTTATTGTACAAAATGAGTACAGTCCAGTCAGGGATTGGTGAAAATCAAATCCCTCGACTTAATTTTGAAGCATTTTTAACAGAAAAGATTCACGACCAGATGGTCAATTTTCCTACTCTCAGACATTTCAGGTTTCAGGCCTTTTTGATGAAAATGATTATGACAGCCAGTCAAGACGAGTTGCAGTTCCCAGAAATCATTTTCACGACTTTACTAGAAAATAACATGTTCAATTACACCAATTACATGCTTTCAGAGATTTATAGAATGATTTTTGGAAAAAATCTGCCTAGAGTACTACTAGAAATGCAGGCATCCATGCAATTGAGTACAGAATACGCAACAGGAGATTGGTTTTTGTCGAAAGATAGTACAGTAATCAGATTATATGGGTTCATACATAAACCCTATGTGTTACCAGCTTTTCTTACTTTAAGGGTTTTTGCCTTGGAATTCTTAAGACAAAAGTTGATTGTGGAAGATAACAATTTTTTGGTTCACAGACAAGCTACAGACATTAAATACCCATTCACATTTGGTCCGTTCACAGTAAAGAATAAGAATGTTGTAGTGTATATAGAGAAGTTGTTGACGGATATGAATTTTGAGTCAGATACGGCTATGGAGTATGACCCGTTAAACATCATATCAAAACAAAGAACGGAGCATCGTATCAAGGCCCTGAACCATCAGATTGTTGAAGGAATGTCGGACAGAGCCAATTGGCTAGAATATAATGAAGAAATCATTCCGGATGCATCCGACAAAGAAATGGCATTGATTGACACAACAACAGGGACAGAAAGCGAAATAGATAGTGCATTGGTTGGATCTAAAAGACCCATATAGGACATAATGATCATTGAAGATGAAGAAACAGAAAGAGGAAAAAGATTGAAAATGAATGAACCACAAGAGTTAACAACAATTTCAGAAGAGGCTAAAATAGATGAAAAAGAAATACCAGAGGTTACAGTTAAAGAGTACAACATTGAAGAAACCCCTGTAGAGGGTGATGTAAATAGACCCCAGAATATCATGGATGTGTTTGATGAGCATAGTCGAAATAAACAGGAGTCCGCGAAACAAACCAGTCAATTGTTTCCGAAGGTTAGAAGTATATCTAATACTGATGTAAGCTTATTTACTAGCAGAAATATCAGGGAAAATACCTTGAAATTTTCAGCTGTCACAAAAATAAGATTTCAGAAATGAATTTAGATTTTGTCTAAAATAATGCCCCGGATAAAATTTTATTGCATAGACAAACTGGAGAAGTCATATATTCAGACTATTTGGGAGCCATATTAAGAGCAGACAAGTTGAAAAGTTCAGTGGATAAATTGAACAATCAATTGAGATAAGAGAAGGCAGAGAATAAGTCTCGACACCAACAGATTAAAAAATTGCAAGCAGATTTGATAAATAAAGAAGGAGATGCAGCAACCAAACTGCTCAAAGAGAAAGACGATACGATCCAGATGTTGAGACGAAAATTAAAAATTCCAGACACTGTACTCATCCAAGGAGCATAATTGACAATATTGTAAAAAGAAAAAGAAGAATTATCTAATGAAGTCAATGATGTTACTTCTAAAATGTTAAAGCTTTCTGATGAAAAAGATCGGTGGGAAAAAGAGAAAATCATTTTAGAAGAACAGTTGGCAGAAGCGAGGAAAAGATTAGTAGGAAGTGGTCAGCAACAAGTACAAACAGACACACAGGAAGATAAAACGGGAGTAGATGATATTTTACAGGCTATGTCCCAGGTAAGCTTAAGGGAAAATGAAATCAAAGAATTGAAGGTTGAAATACAGAAGCTGACAGAAGAGAATGAAATAAAAAATAAAGAAATAAAAACCTTGCAAACAAAGAATCAGGAATTAAGTAATAATAATAAAGGATTAGCAGCTCATGTGACAGGGCAAGCTGCTATGCAAGGTTGTAAACACCTGGTGTGGGACCAAATTATAAAAGAAGTTGAGAAACTAAGACCATATCTGGATTACATAAGAGTCAAAGAAAAGGTGGTCAAAGATGCCTTCGAAAGTTGCAGAGCCGTCAGGGAAAGCTTAAATAAAAAGCCAAAAGACGTAGCCCAGAAAGCAATAACATTTTTAAACAGTCTAACTGAAGCAGACCTGACAGCCATGAATATAACGAACAGAATTTCAGTCATCACATGGGCCAGAAGGATCTTGGGTAAATACTCGCATGTTGAGAATGTTGAAGCTAAAGCTGGAGAAATACGGGAAGAAGTAGTAAAGTTCAAAAAGCAATTTGAAAAATTAGTAAACAAAGGGTTCCCTGCTTTTTGGAATGAAAAAAATGAATTAATTCCTCCGAATGATTATAAGAGATTGCTGTTTGATATAAGGATGGATCACAGAAAGTTCCACCAGCTTGATCATATGCTTACAGGGAAAATTTTAATGGAGAAAATATCAGAGGATTTTGAAATTTTAAATATGGTAATCTCAACCTGTGGAAACCTTCTTCCTGTTTCTTATGCAGGTCATGTTGAAATGCGAGTCTTGGTGAAGGAAATGACCAACTATGACTTACCCGCGGCCGACTAGTGGACTTATGTGGAAAAATATGGAAGGACAAGATATTCTGTCCATTCATAGAGGCTTTCAAAACTCTCGCCAAGTGGCAAAAAGATACTTTTATTTTAAATTTGTAATATTATTTGGAGACAGTTATCTATTGCTCAAAGACAGTTATCTTTTAAGTTAAAATATTTTCAGTTATTAGTTAAAAGAAGCAGTAATGTCAAGCTTCTTCCAAATTTTGTATAAGAACAATGAGAGTCATTGTTGAGGGGGTTGGAAATTTTTTGAGAGACAGTGTATGTTTGGAGATCTATTTTTTGATAAATAAAAGCAGTACAGTGAAAATACCCATCTTTTGAGACCAGAGATTCATGTGTTGATCAGCTTTACAGTCTGTTTTTTCTTTATCTTTATATGTGCATGTTCACTTCCTTTGTTATATCTTCCATTATGTTTTTCTTCTATATTTAAATGAATGTCTGAAATAATTCGAGATTCATACTGGTTATGCCTCGTTTTATATCATTTAAATATTCACTATTTTCTCCAAAGTTGACAATGGAGAAAAGTTGGAACTTCTTATGGTGGAGGAAGGGTTGTTGCAGGTTATGTTATGGTTTTGATAATTGATGTCACTCAACCACATTTGATTGTGGAATATGTTGATGAAGGGGACACACATCCATGGAGGACTACAGATTTGAGGCACACCATAGGTAAATCAAACACCAAAGCATGTGTTAAGAATTATTCATAGTTTATTGAATGTTTTTTTGAGAAAATACTAAGTTTGTTATGTTTGGTGTACAGGTGCAAATGTTTGTTCAACATTTTCTATTGGAGACAAATTAGATCTTTTACAACATGGAGTGAAGGTGGGTGAGGGCTCCATATTCAATAGAGAGCATAGTGTTTATAAGTGTTTATAAATGACAAGCTTTAAATTCTAACCACTATGCATCCTTTCTTTTTTTTAGACTGAAACATAGGGTAGTTTTAATTGATAACCGGTGAAACAGCCACTGGGTGCTTGGTTACATAGTTATCGCTATCTGAAGTTACAAAATTCTTGGACTTGAGATGCCCAGAAACTCCAGATTTATGAAGCAAAATTACAGAAGACAAGCTTGTGGAATAAAAAGTAGTACTGAAATTTACAAAGAGGGCATGGAAGAGATCAGAACAGAGTTTAAGAGATGTTGAGCTTCTCCAAAAATTTTTGGACAGCAGCTTCCAATGCAGCAATTCGATTCCCATAGTTCCCTGAGGTGTTGGACAAGTCCTTGAAGTGGGTGTAGACCACTTCTTCAAAGTAGGTAACTTCTCCCTTGGAGTCTTTAAGATCCTCTTTAATGTTCTGAAGATCTTTGTTGAACTTCTTCCATTTTTGAAGATCTTCTGCATTGTTGGAATGCAGGCACCCTTCATGCTCCTCTGATTTGGTTTTGAGGAGATCAATTGATTGTTGCAGCTCATCCAGCCTATCTTCCACCGATTTGCCTCCAGATGTAGATCCCACCGATGCCATGTTGTGCTACTCATACTTTTCCTGGTCTTCTTACTGCTTATGCTAGCATTAGTGCACTGGAGTGATCGGGGGTTCCCAGTCGGGCTGATTAAAAAAGGGGAGTGGCGACCTGAAGAGTCACGGGACCATGTGACATCGACCGGAGGAAACAGACTGTTGTGGAGATCCGGCTCGATTGCGATCTTGACCGTAGAGCTTAACAGATAAGCGAATAACACGGCAGTCCAGCAGATATTCCTTGTCAGGGTCTTTTTTGTCTTAAGGGAGATTGCATATTGATTCTCTGTCATTAATAGATAAAATACTCCTGCCCAGGAGCACGGCCCTGTTTGCCTCAGCGTCAGCCTTTCTTTACAATCTTTCCATGAACCTTATTCTCATGTTGACATGTCCAAAAGTTATTCATCTAACGAGTTAAATGATGGTCTCTATGGGATAGGCTATTATGAATCTTTAGGAAATGTGAACTTAAAGAGATTCTTATTATTTTTCTATTGGATTGTTAGCTTTCCTTCTAGCGTAAATATGTGTTCTTATACTAGAAGAAAATGCTTATGCTAGAAGGAAAGCTAGCAGTCGCTAGCTTTCCTTGATCTTGTGCCATGTGCTTATTTGAAAATAGAGTGCATGGCACAAGCTCAAGGTATAAGCTAGCAACCACCAATCACCATGGACAAGATTTTTCTATTGGAAAGCTAGTGACTGCTTGCTTTCTTTCTAGCATAAGTATGTGTTATTATCCTAGAAGGAAATGCTTATGCTAGAAGGAAAGCTAGCAGTCGCTAGCTTTCCTTGATCTTGTGCCATGATACAAGTTCAAAGTATAAGCTAGCAACCACCAATCACCAAGCCCAGGGTTTTTCTATTGGAAAGCTAGCGACTGCTAGCTTTCCTTCTAACATAAGCATGTGTGTCATGCTAAAAGGAAATGCATTTGCTAGAAGGAAAGGTAGCATTCGTTAAAAATAGAGTACATGGCACAAGCTCAAGGTATAATCTAACAACCACCAATCACCATGGACAGGGTTTTTGTATTGGAAAGCTAGCGACTGTTAGCTTTCCTTCCTGCATAAGCATGTGTGTTTATGATAGAAGGAAATTCTTATGCTACAAGGAAAGCTAGCAGTCGCCATATTTCTTTGATCTGTTTCCATGTTCTTATTTCAAAATAGAGCACATGACACAAGCTCAAAGTATAATCTAGCAACCACCAATCACCATGGACAGGATTTTTGTATTGGAAAGCTAGCGACTGCTAGCTTTCCTTCTAGCATAAGTATGTGTTATTATCCTAGAAGGAAATGCTTATGCTAGGAGGAAATCTAGCAGTCGCTAGCTTTCCTTGATCTTGTGCCATGTGTTTATTTCAAAATAGAGCAGATGGCACAAGCTGAAGGTATAAGCTAGCAACCACCAATCACCACGGACAATGTTATCAATTGGAAAGCTAACGACTGCTAGCTGTCCTTCATGGCTAGAGTTTTTCTATTAGAAAGCTAACAATTGTTATCTTTCCTTCTAAGCACATGTGTGCTTATGCTAGAAGTAAATGCTTATGCTAGAAAGAAAGCTAGCAGTCGCTAGCTTTCCTTTATCTTGTGCCATGTGCTCTATTTTGAAAGAAGAACACGGAACAAGATCAAGGAAAGCTAGCATAAGCATTTCCTTCTGGCATAACCACACATGTCATGTGCTCTATTTTGAAATAAGAACATGGCAACAGATCAAAGAAAGCTGGCGACTGCTAGCTTTCCTTGTAGCATAAGAATTTACTTCTATCATAAACACATGCTTATGCAAGAAGAAAAGCTCAAGGTATAAGCTAGCAACCACCAATCACCATGCCCAGGATTTATCTATTAGAAAGCTAGCGACTACTAGCTTTCATTTTAGCATAAATATGTGTGCTTATGCTATAAGGAAATGCTTAGGCTAGAACGAAAGCTAGGAGTCACTAGCATTTCTTGAGTTTGTGCCATGTGCTTATTTCAAAATAGAGTACATGGCAGAAGACCAAGGTATAACTTAGCAACCACCAATCACCATGCCTAGGGTTTTTCTTCTGGAAAGCTAATGAGTGCTAGCTTTTCTTCTAGCATAAGCATGTGTGCTTATGCTAGAAGGAAAGCTAGTAGTCTCTATGTATTAGTAGTCGCTAAGCTAGGAGTCGATTATAATTCAAAAAACTTCTATTATGTATTAGTATACTAATAGTGGCATCAAGTAGCATTGCTTGGGATTTTGTATGACTCTAGTTCCATATAGATGTTATTCTTCACTAATCTACAATATAGGTTTAGATGACACCAAATAACTATTTTCGGGAGTACTTAAAATAGGGATGACTCCAATCAAGAATATTTGAATTTACTTTGAACAATTGATACAAAAAATAAATCTCAGTGAGACATGATTATACAAACTTGCATGATCAATCATGGTTGGATTCCAACCTACTTAATAACTACCTTCAATACTATTACAAGTTCCATGATTATACAAACTTGCATGATCGATCATGGCTGGATTCCAACCTACTTAATAACTACCTTCAATACTATTACAAGTTCTTAAGTATGGAAAATTTTTAGACATTTTTACAAGTTTTTCTAAGAATAGTTTTGTGTTTGTATTAAGATTATATACATTGATAACCAATCTTGTTTTGATTACGCTTTGTAGCTCCATCATAATTTATATGTAAAGTCCCTTTTGGCGGTGGGGACTAAATGGTGGGGAACAAGGTTTAATTTGCACAACAAAATGATGCCATACCCTTTTTAGCTATTACAAGTACATTATTTTTTTGTAGATTGTGTTTTGCCTAAAATATAAGAGCACACTTTACATGGTTTAACCTTAACTACAAATTATAATTCAATTGTGTGTTACAAAATTTGTAGGAGCGACAATGGAAAGTATAATTTTCACAAAAGGGGACTATGTTGACGTCCTGGTTAATGTTCAAGTTATTGGGCTAGGAAAGGTTGAATCTACAGAAGTTGGAACTTATTATGGTGGAGGAAGGGTTGTTGCAGGTTATGTTATGGTTTTCATAATTGATGTCACTCAACCACATTTGATTGTGGAATATGTTGATGAAGGGGAGACACATCCATGGAGGACTACAGATTTGAGGCACACCATAGGTAAATCAAACACCAAAGCATGTGTTAAGAATTATTCATAGTTTATTGAATGTTTTTTTGAGAAAATACTAAGTTTGTTATGTTTGGTGTACAGGTGCAAATGTTTGTTCAACATTTTCTATTGGAGACAAAGTAGATCTTTTACAACATGGAGTGAAGGTGGGTGAGGGCTCCATATTCAATACAGAGCTTGGGAATAAGGTTCATGGAAAGATTGTAAAGAAAGGATGAATAGTGGTTAGAATTGAGAAGGTGTTAGAAAATGATGCTCATTTACCACATCCAATTGGATTTGAGGAAACACTAGGGGGTGCAATAGAATCTTATGAGATTTGTCCAGAAATAGATTTGAAACCTCATTGTGAAGATCAACCCATAAATATTCCACAAGATAGGGCTGCAAGTATAATTTTCACAAAAGGGGACTATGTTGACCTCTTGGTTAATGGTCAAGTTATTGGTCTAGGAAAGGTTGAATCTACAGAAGTTGGAACTTATTATTGTGGAGGAAGGGTTGTTGCAGGTTATGTTATGGTTTTGATAATTGATGTCACTCAACCACATTTGATTGTGGAATATGTTGAAGGGGACACACATCCATGGAGGACTACAGATTTGAGTCACACCATAGGTAAATCAAATACCAAAGCATGTGTTAAGAATTATTCATACTTTATTGAATGTTTTTTTGAGAAAATACTAAGTTTGTTATGTTTGGTGTACAGGTGCAAATGTTTGTTCAACATTTTCTATTGGAGACAAAGTAGATCTTTTACAACATGGAGTGAAGGTGGGTGAGGGCTCCATATTCAATACAGAGCTTGGGAATAAGGTTCATGGAAAGATTGTAAAGAAAGGATGCATAGTGGTTAGAATTGAGAAGGTGTTAAAAAATTATGCTCCTTTACCACATCCAACTGGATTTGAGGAAACACTAGGGGGTGCAATAGAATCTTATGAGATTTGGCTAGAAATAGATTTGAAACCTCATTGTGAAGATCAACCCATAAATATTCCACAAGATAGGGCTGCAAGTATAATTTTCACAAAATGGGACTATGTTGACCTCCTGGTTAATGGTCAAGTTATTGGGCTAGGAAAGGTTGAATCTACAGAAGTTGGAACTTATTATGGTGGAGGAAGGGTTGTTGCAGGTTATGTTATGGTTTTGATAATTGATGTCACTCAACCACATTTGATTGTGGAATATGTTGATGAAGGGGACACACATCCATGGAGAACTACAGATTTGAGGCACACCATAGGTAAATCAAATACCAAAGCATGTGTTAAGAATTATTCATAGTTTATTGAATGTTTTTTTGAGAAAATACTAAGTTTGTTATGTTTGGTGTACAGGTGCAAATGTTTGTTCAACATTTTCTATTGGAGACAAAGTAGACCTTTTACAACATGGAGTGAAGGTGGGTGAGGGCTCCATATTCAATACAGAGCTTGGGAATAAGGTTCATGGAAAGATTGTAAAGAAAGGATGCATAGTGGTTAGAATTGAGGTGGTGTTAAAAAATTATGCTCCTTTACCACATCCAACTGGATTTGAGGAAACACTAGGGGGTGCAATAGAATCTTATGAGATTTGGCCAGAAATAGATTTGAAACCTCATTGTGAAGATCAACCCATAAATATTCCACAAGATAGGGCTGCAAGTATAATTTTCACAAAAGGGGACTATGTTGACCTCCTGGTTAATGGTCAAGTTATTGGGCTAGGAAAGGTTGAATCTACAGAAGTTGGAACTTATTATGGTGGAGGAAGGGTTGTTGCAGGTTATGTTATGGTTTTGATAATTGATGTCACTCAACCACATTTGATTGTGGAATATGTTGATGAAGGGGACACACATCCATGGAGAACTACAGATTTGAGGCACACCATAGGTAAATCAAACACCAAAGCATGTGTTAAGAATTATTCATAGTTTATTGAATGTTTTTTTGAGAAAATACTAAGTTTGTTATGTTTGGTGTACAGGTGCAAATGTTTGTTCAACATTTTCTATTGGAGACAAAGTAGATCTTTTACAACATGGAGTGAAGGTGGGTGAGGGCTCCATATTCAATACAGATCTTGGGAATAAGGTTCATTGAAAGATTGTAAAGAAAGGATGCATAGTGGTTAGAATTGAGAAGGTGTTAAAAAATGATGCTCCTTTACCACATCCAACTAGATTTGAGGAAACACTAGGGGGTGCAATAGAATCTTATGAGATTTGGCCAGAAATAGATTTGAAACCTCATTGTGAAGATCAACCCATAAATATTCCACAAGATAGGGCTGCATTCACATGTACAAGGGTTTCTCTTACACATGGATGCATAGGAACAATTATGTGCATTGCCAAAGGAATGATAGTTAATGTCCATGAGGATGACATGGTTGTGGGTGAAACACTAGGTGAAGATAACTTTGGTGTTTTTGTGGAAGAGATACATGGGTATTGTGAAAGATGCAAGATTGGGGATAAGTCTATACATGGATTGGTTAGATGGCCAATACATAAATTGGTGGACAACATAGGTGAGATGTTAAGGGTCAAGACAAAGTACAAAGAGCCACCCATGGAAATGATGATATGGGATGTTATAGAGGATACAAGTCCTTTATACCAATGGGATGGGGATATTTATAATAAAAAAGATCAAGATGTCAATGTTCTTAATGCATCGAGGCCATATAAAAAGATTAAACGAGCTATGACAAGAGAAAAAGTTGCAAAACGTCAAACCAAGATAGATAAAGAGAAAGAAGTCCGACTTTTGGCTGCAGATGAATGTTGTAAACAAGATTGTCTTCAACATGTGGATAGGAATGCCATTGCAAATGCTAGAAGGGATATGGAATGCAAAGAGAAAAATGGTATCAGGGAATTTGTATTGAATTCACTTGTTTCAAACACTATCATGTCAATGAGCCATGGCCATGGCCTACCTCCTATTATTAGAAAAGTAAAGGACATGAGATTTGATGGTAATGTTATTTGTAAGAAAGCATGGTACAAGATACATAAGATTCCTCAAAGCACCTTCTATAGCTACCAACATAATTTTGAACAAGGACATATGGAATCCATTCATGGTAACACCAATAGATGTAAAGCACGTGCACAAACTGTGGTGGCCATAGAAATACTGCATAAAATTGTAATGGACAATTCAGATTTTTCGCCAAACCAAACACGTCAAGTCGAAGCAGATGGAACTTCTTCTCCTCTAATATTGTTGCCTTCGACTTACACACAAAGCTCTTTGTTAAAAGAGATCAATGTGGGTTTGGAAAAGCTCAATTGTCCATTAATATCACAACCAACAATGAGCAAGATTTGGAACACTCATTTTCGAGACGTGGCATTCTCAAAGAACACCAACTTCAGTAAATGTGGTGAATGTATTGTGTTGAAAGCACAAATGAAGTCAGCAACTACAAAAGAGTTGGAAGAAACGGCACGCGCTAGATTGAACAAACATAACAAGATCGTTATGTGCGGAAGACATTGCTACTATGCCCACAGAATCATGTCAGAGAGGTTTCCAAAGGAGTATTTGAGTATTATCCATGATAAAATGGATAAAACAAAGACTTCAATTCCAAGGCTACGCGTCAAATCAAAATCTATTGTAGGAATAAACTTGGGTTTGTCATTGACAGGTATGCTAACACATGGCCATAAGACAAGAGGTTTTGGTCATTTCTCCCTACCATTTGTACATATGGGATCACAATTTACCATTACATCACTTGCTAAGTGCTTTAGGGACCTTGAAGACCCACATCTTGATATGTATGGTGATCTTCTTTATGAGAGTGGAAGTTCAAGAAGCCCACTTTCAAATGCATTACTTGACACCTCTATTTACTCAAAATGTAGAGTGTACAAGGATGAATTTTTATCTCATGGAAGATTAGAAAATCAAGATATCGATTTTAAACCTCTTCCTCCACATTTATTGTTACAATTGGATAATGCAGCAAGTGATAATAAAAACCGTTATCTTTTCATGTTTCTATCACTTCTCACTGCACTTGGTGTCTTCATCACTATTGAGGTTGGGTTCTTGCTCGTGGGACACACCCATGAAGACATAGACGGGACCTATGGGAGAATGTCTTCCAGCTTGAAAAGTAAAGATATATATTCTCTACCTGAGATGATGGATACATATCGCAAAATTGAAGAAAAAAGAGTGTTTCCACCTAAACTGATTGATAAGGTGTATGACTTCAAAAGCTTCCTTAATGGATACATCAAGGAAGGAAAAAATGCACTAGTTGGACATCTTAATGTTCAGTACTTCCAATTTCTTGTACTCAATGATGTTCCGGTATTAAGATATAAAGAATCCATAAGAGATGTTGAGTGGTCAGAACCAGTTGAGTTATGGAATACAGACGATGAAGGTCGATCTAAACTGCCCATAGGGAAGCCATCTTTCTTACATCCCAAAGAGAATGAAATCTATTTAAAAGAACTAAAAGAAGGAATAACATCATACATAAAAATGTGGAAAGACACAATGGGTGGTGAGGAATTGCCAATTGTTACACCAGAATGGAAAAATAAGGTAGAGTATTGGGAAAGAGTTCTTGATACTTTATATGAAGATTACAATGATCATGATTCATCTTCTGAGGATTTCTGGCCCAAGACAAGGCAAACTCCAGATGTTGGTCGTAATGCGCTTCATGCAATCTCAAATATTATGGATGGGGATTTTGATACTATGACAGGTGAACCCGTGTATGTTGGACCCAAGTGCAATAAGCCAAAGACAACATTCAACCCTATTAATGATGTTGAGAAAGGAAAGATGTTGCTAGTTAGATCAGGAAACGAGGAAGAAGGGGAGATGATTTGGATGGCAAAAGCCACCTCAAATATATTTCAAGATGATGAAAGTGATACTCTTCATGTTAAAGTTGATTGGTGGAAGCCCGGTTCAGGGAAATACAATGGAAAAGTATTAGAGGAATATTGGGTACCAAATCCTGATGACATAGAGCGTGGATCTATTCCAATTGATACCATAGTTTGGGCATGGATGGCTAAGAAAGAACATTGCAAGAAGGCCAAGATAAATAAACATGGTGTACATGCTGTCCTTGACCTACTTGAACGAATAACATGAGATTAGGTGGAGATGATTCATGGATGTAATTTTGTTCTTTGGAGGACCAATTAATACATGAAGAAACATTTTTCAATTTTTCTTGTATATTGAATATTTTCTTCAAATTTATTTGGGGAGTTTTATATTATTTGGTACAAATATGAAAATTTTGTTTAAATTGCAATGTATTCATGTGACGATACATCATGCAAATTACATGACACCATGAAATATTAAACTTTCAATGATTTGTTTATATTAACATAACTTCTCCCATAACTTGGATAATCAAGTCCAATAATGCACTTAAAATCAATATCTTCTAGTTTTGGCCTATTAAAACTATACTGGAGTTAATTTGGCATATTAAAACTATATTGGAGTTAATTAGCATTGTTTTCAATGTAATACGTTTAAACACCAAACAATATCTAACATGGAAATTACAAATTCCAATGCTTTGTCTAGATCGACATAACTTCTCACTCCATCAAACTTGGATAATCAAGTTCAATAATACATTTAAAAGCATCATCTTCTAGATACGATCTATTAAAACGATAATGTTGGGCTAGCTAATTCATATTCTTTTCAATATAATACATTCAAACACTTCATGAATATATATTATAATAAAATAAATTAAACTGTACTAGTTTGTTTCTATTCCAATTCATAACAAAATTATTTATTTTGATCATTAAAAAACACGCCTAGACTTATAAAATATTTTCTTTTGACATCTGTAAAATGTTTCCAATAAAAATTACCAATAAAAGTTCATAATAATTTGATTTTGATTGTTTTTTTTTTTTACAGTAACATAGGGGTAGATTGTATTAGTGCCGGTATTGAGCAACCGAATGCTAATTACATAGAGTTCCCAGATACAGTACACCTCCATAGAAGTACAGTGAGCTTACAGAGATCGCCCAAAACTTGGCAGGGCTCCACTACTCCCAAATGCCAGATATTATTTAGCTATAACAGAGGAGAAAGGCGTATTGTACTGCTGGAGCGATATTCATTTTTCCAGCTTAGCTTTCAGAGTGGTGACTTCAGCTTCAAGTGCTGCGATCCTATGGCCGAAGTTTCCATGAGTGTTCGCAGCATCTTTGAAACCAGTTCGCGTCTCATCTTTCATATCATCCATTTGTTCGGAGAAGTCTGCCCGGAGTTGCATGAGTTCTTTGTTCAACAGGTCCCAGGTTTGCTCTCCTGCCTTGGAGAGCGCCTCTAACTTTGCTTTCTGGTCATTGTGCTTTTCCCTCAGACGCCCCAGGGCAGTTTCCAGGGCTCCAATCCGTTCTTCTGCTGTGAATCCGGATCTTGAAGAGCTATTCGACGCCATCTAGTTCAGGAGAACACCGCGAACCTTGATCTGAGCTCGGACTTGACAGAGGGAACTCGAAATGCTTGATACCTTAAGCCTATTAGCAAAGCTCGCTGATAGAGAGGAATGAGTTTGAGACAGGGGAGGAGCTCCTTTAAGAGCATACAGGGAGACTCCCGAGGGCGCAAGGACCTGTCTCTGAGCTGTGGTGCAGGGAATCTCTGCATTCGCATGAAAAACGTGTTTTGGGGAAGCCAAAGAGCGTGCTGTGCGAAGATACAGGATCCCCTGCAGCTATGCGATGTCACATCGCTGACGCGAGCCATCTATGCTTAATATGCCTTGAGCCATCTCGACCCCTTTGTTTTCTTCCATGTCTGCTTGCTTATTCAGCACCCGAAGCACATGGTAAAATCTGATTTTTTGGAAATGTTTGCTCACCTGAAGAATTCTTTGAAATATATGGCGCAGTTTGACATTCGGAGGGGTCTTCTTGGTTATGAGGGCTCTGATCAGAATCCTGGAGTCCCCAAAGACTGTTAAATTGCTAATTCCTTGATCACGCGCTATATTTAATCCTTGCCAAAGACTGCAGAATTCAGCAGTGTTATTCATAATAAAAATTCATAATAATTTGATTTTGATTGTTAAATGACACACAGATACTTATAAAAAAAATTGATTGTTAAATGCACTTTTAATAAGTTTAGTGGGTTTTCACTTTTGTATTTGTAAGAAACAAAAATGTACTTCAATGTTTCTATTCTAATTCATTGATTTCAAATGTAGTCCAGTAAAGCACTTACAAGCAACATATTATAGACTGTCCATAAAAACTTTATTATGGGAATAGCTAATTAATGTTTTTTAATGTAATATGTTCAAACATTTCAAAAATAAATACTGGACATACAACATATTATAGACTTTGTCTATAAAAACTTTACTATGGGAGTAGCTAGTTAATGTTTTTTCAATGTAATATGTTCAAACATTTCAAAAATAAATGCTGGACACTTGCAATAACTAGAATGGGTTTTCCCTCTTTCTTCATGTATTTGAAAAAAAACCAATTGTACCATAAAATTTATATTCTAATTAATAATTTTTTTTGACCTTAATTGGTATACTTAGACTTTATCCAATACAATATTTTCTCTTGTTGGCTCTAAAATAGTGCCAACCACATATCATAATATATAGTATTGAATAATGAATATTTCTTTAAATGTTAGATGATTATATTTATATTATAAAAAGGAATCTAGGCTTAACCAATCAACATAATCCAAAGTAATAATTGATAGTTAACAATGTCCAAAACATGTAGAAACTTGTGGGCTCATAATAATCCCATAAAATGAAGGGAAAAAGTGAAGTGCCTAAGTATCTATTGTGCTATATACTTGACAAAAATGTCCTCAGACATACAATAGACAATACATATAAAGGGAAGAAAATAAAATAGAGTATGACCTAATTTTCGATGTTGTTGCTCGTAGATATGTTATTGATTTTTTTTCTAGTCAATATTCTAAAGATTATTAGGGGTAGTGTCATCATCCACAAGTACAATATTACAATGACTACAAGAGCTAATACGTCTTCATGGTATTAGAGGTTTCACCTAATTCCTAGACATTTCCAGTTCTCGTTGTCTCTTGAAGTTGAGCAAAACCCCCCATGTTCTAGCCACCCATTATCAAGATTGAGAATTACTAAGTTATTATGCCAATACATAAATTTGTTATAGTAACAAACACATTGACTGTTATGTCATTAAATAGCTTTCTAGGTCACTTTAAAATGGCGACAATCTCTTACTAATATGGTAATTCAACACATGCACAATATATGCTTTATCAAATTATAAATAAAATGGTTAATACTTTCAACATACAAATAATGCCATTAGATAAATTAATAGGAAAGAAATATTAATACAAATTACAAATTATAATAATAAAATAATGTAAAGAATCTAAATTTAAGCATAGGAAGATATGCTTCAAATTAATATAAATTTGATTTTATATAGCTTATAATGATAATATTGTAAAAAAAATGGTGAATATATAGATTGAAATGAGTGAATTAAGTAATTTTTAGGTTATTCATTTTTTGAAAACTCAATCTTGTTGAAGTTCTAAATTCCAGATCCGTACTCGACAATACATATAAAGGGAAGAAAATAAAATAGAGTATGACCTAGTTTTCCATGTTGTTGCTTGTGTATATGTTACTAATTGTTTTTCTAGTCAATATTCTAAATATGATTAGGGGTAGTGTCCTCATCCACAGGTTCACTATTACAGTGACTATATGAACTAATAATTTTTCATGGTATTAGAGGTTTCAGCCAATTCCTAGGCATTTCCAGTTCTTGTTGTTTCTTGAAGTTGAGAAAAAATCCCCATGTTCTAGCCACCCATTATCAAGATTGGGAATTAATAAGTTACTATGCCAATACATAAATTTGTTACAGTGACAAACACATTGACTCCTATATCATTAAATAACTTTGTAGGTCACTCTAAAATGGAGACAATCTCTTACTAATATGGTAATTCAACACATGCACAATATATGCTTTATCAAATTATAAATAAAATGGTTAATAATTTCAACATACAAATAATGCCATTAGATAACTTAATAGGTAAGAAATTTCTTGCAACATCTATTGTTCATGAGATGAGGTAAACCTTGATCAACTCAAATATTAATACAAATTAAAAAGTTATAATAATAAAGTAATGTAAGGAATCTAAGATTAATATTCGGAAGATATGCTTCAACTTTATATAAATTTGATTTTATATAGCTTATATTGATAATATTATAAAAAAATGGTGAATATAAAGATTGAAATGAGTGAATTAAGTAATTTTTTGGTTTTTCATTTTTCGAAAACTCAATCTTGTTGAAGTTCTAAATTCTAGATCCCTTGTATAATTCCAAATTTAATGAAATATGTGTTAAAGATAACTGATGTTCAACTGAGTGGTAGGTGAGAGAGGACGAGTGGCTTCCTTAAATCAAGGAGGAAGGTGCACTAAGCTCTAGGAGGGCTAAAAATGATTTGAGAGAAGCTCTCAGGGGCTAGCTAACTGAGGCTAGGTGTTGGGACTGATGACTGGGATGCATGCATAACTGAAAATGCAAAAAGGAATAATGCTGGTAGGACTAGGATAGAGTATAGGAATATCCTAACACCCCCCCTTAATCCATCTTGGGCCCTGGTAACTGAGACCAAAGGTCACCCAATACAATGAATAATAATAACAGTCAATAAATTGAGGAAATGGGGAGAACCTCATGGGAAAAATACCCCCCCTCAAAATAGACTGTAAGGCACACACAAAAAATAAATGCTCCAAACTTAAGCAGGTGTGATGCTTGGTCATATGTCTGGAGGTATCTTCTTCTTGGGAAAAAGTGGATCATGCTCAGAAAGCATGTGCTTGTACTTGCTCTTCAGATCAAATGTTATGAGAACAAATCCAAAAGTATGAGGATGATCCTTGAACCCGTGATTCGAATCAGTTGAGGTAGGATAAAATCTATGAATGTGAAAATAGTCTTTTGTATTCTCCTTCAAACCATAATAGGTGAGATTATGCCCAAAAGAACTATCACATGATAGTAAATGCTTTGAATCCAAATCAGATCCAAGACTTGAAGAATGGTTTCTTAATATCTCCTTTGAACCATTTGAGGTGAGATCTAAACCATTGAATGCATGCGAAATTATCCCAAGCGAATGGCAATGGCCATCATGGGTGAGATTATGTCCAAAAGAACCATCAAATATCAATGATTGCTCGGAATCCAAATCAGATCCAAGACTTGAAACATGGTTGCTTAAGATCTCCTTTGAACCATTTGAGGTGAGATCTAAACCAGTAAATGCATGAGAAATTATCCCAAGAAAATGGCAATGGCCATAATCTTCAATAACCTTCCGAGAGCATGAAATAATAATCTTACAATAGTAAATAAGAGGTGATTGATCAAGGAGAGAAAATGCATTACCTCCAATGGCTGATTTGACCTCCGAAACATTCATGAGATCATGATGCAAACCAACAGACTCTAGTGCAAGAGAGGATTTAGGAACCTCTGCAATTTCTAGAGTGTGAGCTGGCACAAAATTCGAAATAGAAGGAATTTGCAGCATAAGTGTAGAATCTGCAAGTTCTTCTTCTTTGTGGACAGCTTCAATATGAGATATGTTTGATACTAATTCATGATCAATGAGATCATCAAGGAGGGCGAATGCATCACTTTGCTTGCTCTCGAAAGGGTTTGGAACAATTCCTTCATTATGTTTGCCAAATATTACATCCAGTTGGGCCCATAGTTCTATTGGAGATTCAACATAATCAATGAAGTGGTTCATCATGCAATGAGGCATAGCAAACATCATTGTTGCATAGACATTGTCACCTTTATTTAACCAGTCAGTCTCTTCTTCAGAGGATTCGAACTCTCTTTCAAAACAATAATCAAAGAGATCATGGCTCTTCAAATATGCTATCATTTTTGGTTTCCATTCATCATAGTTGAATGGACAAAGAGGATGAATTTCTTCTGAATTCAAGGAAGCTGTAGAAGACCTACAAAAACAATAGAAAGTCTACAACTGCTACTGCTGCAAAAGTGCAGAAACTGATGCAACTGCTGCACTCAAAATCTTGATAATAACTTGCATAAAACTCTCAGGGATGGAGATAAACAATACTATCGACATGCTATGATACCATGTGAAAATCCTCACAGCATATCTAAGAGCTAATGTATACCTCACAATGAAAGAATTTAGGAAGAAGATTAAGAGTGAATAATGCAGTAAGAGAGAAATAGAATAATACAATAGAACTTGGATAGAAGCAAAATAACTTCACACACACTAATTCATTAATCACAAATAGACAAATAAATAATACAATGCATGAGGATTCGAATGCCAAGGTGGCAATTCGAATTAGCCTTCATGGAGAGATCAAAAGATCACTTGAGTGTCATCAGAGCACAACTAGAAGTCTTCATCATCATCAGTGGAGTCATCAATGCTCAAGTAACTGTCAACCATTAGTCAAACTGAGTCTAACTCAGTGTGGTAGGCGTAACTGGCACTAATTGAATGAAGGAGGCTCAGTGGAGGGTGCATGAGGAGCTAACTGGAGTCATAATGGGTAGTTTAGTCTCAGTGGAGGTCCATCGGAGTGATATAGTCAGTTGAGAGTCAGTCTTTCCTTAAATCAAGGAAAGAACTAAATATAAATGAAGTGCAACTGAGTGGTAGGTGAGAGAGGATGAGTGGCTTCCTTAAATCAAGGAGGAAGGGCACACTAAGCTATAGGAGGCTAAAACTGATTTGAGAGAAGCTCCCGAGGGCTAGCTAACTGAGGCTAGGTGTTGGGACTGATGATTGGGATGCATGCAATTGCATGCTGCATGCAGAATGCATGCATAACTGAAAATGCAAAAAGGAATAATGTTGGTAGGATTAGGATGGAGTATAGGAATATCCTAACAGAATTGACATCCTATCCTTTGTATGGTGAATATCTACACAATTCTCTCATAAATGAAGGGTCATCCGACCCTTCTTCTTCCCAATATTATTTTCATACTTGTTCTAGGCTGCCAAAAGGATCATTCGATCCTTCTTGTGTTCACCAGTCTGGATACAAGTGATTTGTTGGATATTGGTGTTCACAATTATCTACTAAACAAAGGATCGACCGACCCTTCTTGTGATTTATATTTTTCCAGTCTTGACCATTCTGGTTGTACATGAATTGATCTATGTTTTGGCAGGCCAAAATCTCACACGTGTGATCCTTAAAGAGAGAAATGACACCATAGGAAGTGATGACATGGAATGTGTGAGTGTTGCAATCTGACATCATTCTGGAAAAGTATGACAAGTTTGTGAAACTTTGGAAATTGACAAAGTATGGAAAAAGTTGTCAAAACTACTTTGAGACAATGTCCGCCATAATTCATGGTTTGAGAAAAATGCACGCCCCATCATATCATGCTATAGCTTGTTGAAGTGGCTATCTAGTTATAAATGATTATGGATGCAGGAACTGTTTGAATAATGGAATTGCAACATGCGTTTCCGCAACTCGCAACCCGCAATGCGGATTGCGGATTGCGGAAACTTAGGTTTGTTTTTATTTTGAGATGTAGTCCTACAACCCGCAATTCTAGATTTATCTTAATCTTATGGCTCAGATTTTACCCGACTGTCAGACGCTTGACGGAGATCGATGGTTACAGAAGCTTAACGGAGATCGACGGCCACAAGTGTTGTTCGCTAAAGTAAGATAGGATGGTTTAAGCATGGGAGGAGTCTTGCTAGCCCGTGAGAAAATTGGAAATTAGATCGATGGGAAGAAGGACAGATCTACAGACGACAGGTACTTCGGTGATTTGAGATGCGCCGAGAAATGGACTTTTCAGATTTGTGAATATTTGGTAGGGACCGCAAGTTTCGACGATGCAGATTTGGCGGGGAAAGGCATCAGCAGCGGAGGTTTAGTTCGCAGATTGAACATGCACGGAGTATCGACACATTCCAAATTCGTGAACCTCAGTAAAGGCCGCACCTTTGGACGATTAGGATGCGGACAGGGGCCAAATCGACAGTTGATAATAACTACGCATATCTAAGGTGCGAGGAAGGCGACGTTTGAGAGATTGAAGACTGCGGAAGGCTGTGGGGCTAAGCATGGAAGAAGATCAATGATACCAAATCGATCATGCAAGATGGACGGCTTAGAGAAATTCCTTTATCGCTATAGGTGCAAGAATGATAGGAAAGGATAGATAATAGAAAAAATGGAATGCATGGGGATCTGAGTACTATATTATTCGGTTGCCCCCTTGCCCCCTTGGTCGAGGTCAAGGGGGGTAGGTTAATTTAGATAGAATCAAATAGACTCTAGCACCTTGTTGACTGCACATTCTATCTGCGACCAAGTCTAACAAAACTAATGCAATAACTTAACAACTAGCTCAAAGAAAACTTCAAAGAATCAGGTAAGAGAGCTACAATGCAAAGTCACATGACACATATGGAACAAAGTTATAATAATTTTGAACCTTTGATATATAAGCAAATCTAGGGGTTTAAGCTTGCTGCAATGCATGCAAGAACAATTCCCACTTCCAAAGGTATATTCTTCCTCCATGAGATCAAATGAGCCAAGACTTAAAATTGGACAAAAGTATATGTAGGCCACACGATAATTTGAAAAGATTTCTAGTATTAAAAATAGAATTTACATGCATTGAATAAATGGCAACCTTAATTTACCTAATGTGTGGATTTTACTTAGAGTTTTTTCCAGGGGTCGTTTTCGCCATTTTTTCCAGATTAAATGAAGGGTCGGCCGACCCTTCTTGTGATTAGTATTTTTGCAGTCTTCACCATTCAGGATATACATGAATTGACAGCCTATACTTCGTAGGTTGAATATTTGCACAATTCCAACGTGAATGAAGGGGCGGCTGACCCTTCTTCTACCCATTATTATTTTTATACTAGTTCTAGACTGCCAGAAGGGTCGTCCGATCCTTCTTGTGTTCACCAGTCTGGATATAGGTGAATTGCTGGATATTGTTGTTCACAATTATCTACTAATCGAAGGATCGGTCGACCCTTCTTGTTATTTATATCTTGGCGGTATTTACCATTCTGGTTATACATGAATTGATCTCTATTTTGTAAGGCCAAAATCTCACACGTGTGAGCCTCAAAGAGAGAACTAACATCATAGGAAGTGATGACACTTTGTTTTGTTTTTATTTGGAGTTGTGGTCCTGAAACCCACAATTGCGGATTGCGGATTGGAGGAAAGTTGTATATATTTTCAAAAAATTAAACCCCCGCAACTTGTCTTCTGCATTCCCTAGATTGGATCTCAGTCATCGATTTGTCTTAATCTTACAGCCCAGAAGGGACCCGGGGAAATTAATAAATATGTTGATTTTGTTTCTGTTTTCTTTTATCGTTTTTCATTTTCGTAAATTTCCTGCCGTGTGGATTTTGCTGCCAGTTTTTACCAGGCTTCATTTTCTCGAGTTTTTACTAGGGTTCGTTTTCGTGACTTTTTACTAGTGGTCATTTTTGCGACTTCTTAATAGGGGTCGTTTTCGCCATTTTTTCCAGCTTGCACAGGTTGGCTTTGTGTCACTTTCTTATTCAATTGTTCAAGGTTTTTTTCTATTTTGAGTTTTTTTTCTTATTGGTGTTTATTTATTCATCATATTTCTTCAGTTTTTCAAACATGTCTCGCAACACTCACTGCAAAACTCCTCATAAATATCTTTTGAACAAAGACCCAAACTTTGACATCCTTGCTAACACAAGCGATAAGGTTTCTGAGACATACCAAATGGATTGGTCCAAAATTTACTCCATCTTTAACAATGACGACCTAACTGATATTCAGAGTGACTACCCCTCCCATGAAAATATTATGGATTCACAACTCCACGCTATAGCTGCCAGACCTGTTATCCTTCACTACACTGATGTAGTTAACTGGATTATAGACCATGCTAACCCTAAAGACCTCTCTTTTAATGATAGCATAGGGTCTCAATTGGTTACTTTTCGCGCTGAGGTTTTTACCAGAGATTATGCCCTAAAACCAGCTATTCAACCCCTCAATGTTGCATTCCTTGAGTCATCAAAGACTAGGTACAATTTCAATGAAATGCTGAAGTCTTGGATGCACAGACCGACAAATTTCATGTCCAGGGATGATAATTTATACCCAATTTCCTGGTTCAAAGAGCCTTATTCTCTTCTGGAAGGCATGCTCTGCAGACTTTATGGTCTCCCTAATTGTTCAGTATTCAAAGCTGAATGGGCTCCTATTGCCCATCATGTCCTAACAACGGGACAGTCATTCCCTTGGGCTTCAATTTTATCAGCAGAGTTAAAAATAGCCATTGAGAAATATCAGAAAATAACAGCTACAATGAAGCCATACTTCGTTTTCTCTACATTTGTAATTGATTTTTTCTGTACAGAGTTTTAGTATCCCACCATGGGGTGGAGTTGGACTAAGTCCTCACCCCTTGTTCATATTTATTGTTCTGCCTTATGAGAAAGCAATTTTGTTCCCTTGCTCTATGACATCTGCGACCATTTCTTTAGTGCAATTTACCAGCATATTTTCAGGGAAGTTTCCCTTTCCTTTTCTCCTGATTCCACAACTCTCATCCATACATTGGGTGACTGGTATGTGGGAGAATCCTTTGCTTACATTAGAGTCTGGAGAAGCAGTACTGTACATTTGCTACCAAGAGTTGTCCCTGACAGACTGTTACTTGAGGACATATCTTATCAGATTGTTATAGATGGTGTCTACCTTAAGCTCACTGGTCCCAAAAGGAAGGGATGGCCTAAGTTCCCTTTAAACCTTGGGCCTTTGGTTATCCCAAATTCAACTTGGGCTACAACACTGGGAGACAGGATTGTTTCTTTGAAATTGGGATTTGCTCCCAAAAGAACTCATGACCCCTAAGGATTTCTGGAGGCTCATTTCAAACAGGTGCATATGAGGATTGGTTATACACATCAACACATCCCCAATAACTCTATTTATGAGGGAGTTAATATTTTCTCTGAAGTCCTGCTGAGGGCAAAGAGCAAAAAAGAACAAAGCCATATCTTTCATTATCAGCAGGAGCTTAAAACCAAGGTTTTGAGCTATAGAAGGATGGAGCTCAAGCTTGATGAGCAAACAAGAAAATATAGGGAAGAAGAGGAAGCTCACAAAGCCAGTGCTCCATTGACGCTGACCTATCCGGATGGAGACAAAGGCAAAGGCCTTATGGAGGATACTCCGAAGC
Source organism: Larix kaempferi (assembly GCA_027924585.1). Classification (NCBI taxonomy): domain Eukaryota; kingdom Viridiplantae; phylum Streptophyta; class Pinopsida; order Pinales; family Pinaceae; genus Larix; species Larix kaempferi. Next base: position 3,487,266 of record BSBM01000860.1, read on the forward strand.
TGAAAACTACTGCAGAATTAAAGATATGGATGCATACATCTCAGGAATTGACGCATAAATTAGCACAGATGAAGTCTTCGGTGTTGGATACCCAAGTGGTTGTGGCACCCAAACCCACTACTGATATTCAAGTGGCTGCTACAGCCAACCTGATTAGTGATGTTCAAGTGATTGTTGTGAGTAAACCAGCTAAAAGACTGAAAATTCAAACTTTTGCCTTTGAGATTCCCACTCTTACTATTGAGGACAGTGATTTGGAAGATGAAACACTTCCTTTTGTGACTGTGGTGCAGGAAGAAACTGAAAGTTCTCAGGAAATCGCAGATGTGTTGGATGCCATAGTCATGGATGATCTTGTCCCAGATCAACAGTCTCTTGAAACCACTACTGCTGTTGATACCACAACTTCAGCACTCTTACTTTCATCCATTCAAGATCTTTCCACTTTATCTTCTGGGGTAATACCACCATCCACCATATCCTAGTTATTTCATGCAATAACTTCCATTACTGTTCCATCTCCAACCCTGTCAGTTCCACTTTCCATTCCACCATCAATAGTTGCAAAGATCCAGTCTTCAACTGTCTCTCTGCAACCACCATCATCTATTTCATTACCACTAGCCAATGATGTCCAAATCCCGGTTTTTCCGTATTCACCATTAGTTGTCGGTGCATCTTTTTCACTTCCTAAAGTTTTAACTTCAATCCCTACTCCAACCTCTTTATCCTCAGTCCCTGAAGTTATCCCTTCTCCACTAACCAACTCTCAGATTACTATGACAATACCTAATACCACTGTTACTCAAACAACCCCAATAATTGAAACATGAGATGTGGCTAAATCTTCCACTGAATTGGTATCTACTTATGAGGAAGATATTGTAACCTCCCTTGGAGATTATTTCTATAGCAAAAAGGCTAAGGAAGTGGTGAAGAAGGGTAACAAAAGAGGCAGAGATCAAGATTTGTTGCAGGGCCCCTTTCCTAATCAAATCATTTGGGCCAAGCAATCAGATGACATACAACAAGAAGCACTAGATACTGCTGTTGCCATGGGTGCTTTTGCAGGTGCCAATTTTGATTCAGTAATCACAATGAATAAATAAATTGATGTCAAGAAGGAGGAGCTCAAGAAACTTCAAGGGCAGCTGGTTAAGGCCAATGAAGAACATGAAGTTGACATTCGTGAACTGAGAAAAGAATTTGAAAATAAGATTGAAGACCTTCAAGAACATAATGCTTCTCTTCAAGTCCAATTTCAAGATGCTAAAGCTTTGGACACTGCCAATGCTGAAAAGATAGCCGTGCTTGAACAACAGCTAAAGGATGCTACTGTAAGTGCAACCTCCTCTGCGTTTTCTAGGTTTTCACAGCAAGAGTTCAAGCACCTATCCAATCAAGTCAACTTGGAGCATCATCAGCTTCTAGCTAAGCTATTTACTACCTTGGGTGAAATCCATGAGACTTACATTGTCTTTGACAAAATGGCTGGAACCTTGGGCTAGCAAGTAGAGGAAACAAAACATGATTCTAAAGCTGTAGAAGACATCATGGATTGGTAGAAGTATATGGAAGATAAGCCAGTTGATATCCCTATGTTAGACAACCTCAAATTCAGAAGGATTCGAACTGCTACGTGAGCTTGAGAGAATGTTATTGACATGGTACATGATACTATCAACTAGGCTCCAGCCCTTTGCAGAAGAAGATGGTATGCCTAAGACAATCTCATGGAGATACTAGCATTCCCTGCAATGGGGCTCATCGAGGGGGAAGATCCACCAAAATTGATGATAGAACATGTCGAAACCCGTTGTGATCAAGTCAAGGAGAAAATCCTGCAGATTGAGCATATACAAATTGAAGACGTGGATTGGTTGACTAAGCAATATGTTTCCTTGGAGGCCAAGATCTATATGTTTATCCGCACGTGGCATAAAATTGCCAAAAATGAGATTGAAGGATTCATGTGTGATGCCTATCTGGGGCTTGAATCTCCTCGTTATCCACATATAGATGAATTGATAGAAGTTTGCGACAAGTGGGAAGATTTCCTCACTAAATAGAATATTCTGATTTTGTAATCCCTATTTAAGGGGAATTTATCCTTTGTATTATTTTCGTAATTTATTATTTCAGGGGTAGATCTCTCTTAGGCAAGGGACGATCATTTTTGGGGTAGAAATCGACAAAAGAAGACTGGAAATGCTCTGTTTTATGCTGAGCTTGTAATTTCTTACAAAATTTCATTAATACAGTAAAGTTATTCTCTTGCATCATCTTTTGTTCATTGATCAAATTTCTTTGGTAAATATTGATTTCTACTTCAGGTTATTATCTATGTTGTTTAATCCTTTTCAAATATTATTTCATGCAGAGATTGTTAATCTGGATTTTTCCTTATGTTAGATCTGTGTATGCATTATGTTTTAATTGGTTTCTTCAACTAAAATATTTATCGATTTCTACAAATGATTTATAGTAAATTATAATCTATGTTAATTTTTCAATTGACATATTGGTTATAGGTTAATCTTGAATGAGCTTAAACACTTAGTATTGCATTCAGTTAATTTTAATTGATTGATTGTAAATTAAGCAAATAAGGAATTGATCTTCTTCACATTTCTGTTAAGTGGATGAATGTACTTATTTATTTTCACATCAAGTTTATCTGCATTTAAACAAGACACCTTCTAGAGTAGGTCTAACTTAGCTTAGATTTTCCTTCCTAGGTACTAGATTTGTTTCAGACTGAACACACTTTGTTTTCCTTCATTAGAAGACATATCCTTTTAGGATAAAAACCACAAGTTCCAGTGGAGGCCTTTGTATCCGTGGGAGGTCACCATCCCACACAGCTCGATGATAGGGTAATACTTGTGCATGATTATCTGAAGCCTTTGGCTGGGTTTTCTCCCTCTGTTGAGAGCTTTGGAACCCATTACAGCACATACACATTCGAGGCCTCAACAAATGGCACTAAAAGGAGGGCCTGAAGTAAAATATGCCTAAACATAATACCCATAAACCTCCTCCAGCAAGAACATCATATTGTCATTTGTAGCCAATCACAGGCATCTACCTCTGAACAACAAATATTCCCACAACCGACTGTAATTCCTGGTACACCTACACCTCAGCAGGAAAATAGAAGGGATATCCTTATAATATCACCTACTAGAGGACCCCTTTCACTTGAACAAATACTGAAAAGTTCTAATGATAGTGTTGCTAGAGTACAACAAAGAATTATTAACCTACAAAGTAGAGGACTAACAACAATTCAACAGAACACCATTTCACAGACAGATAACCAAGAACACCATGTCACAACCTCATTGATGGATGGATTCCTCCTGCATGTTCTTAGAATGATAGGCATAAGCTTAGTTAAGAAGCTGTTAATTAGATGCTTAAATACTTAACTTAGAAAATTAACTTAATATGATGATAATGACTGTTATGTAATTGCAGAATGTGAAACAATATGAATCGAGTAAAGATATTTACTGATGCATAACCTGCATATAAATCATATGAATGATAAATCAAGCACACAGATTTATATGTTTTATGATTTAACAATACAACTTAAACAAAGGTACTAGATGTATGTATGAAAAACCAAAATGAATCGAGGAAACTTTATACACAACAAAAGAAAGGAAAAGAGAAACTAACTGAAATTCTTTTAAGATTGTAAAACATTACAATTCTCCAAGTACAGAGTTTCTCCAGTTCTCTCCTTCGATGGTTCCCACATTCATCTGATTTCCCAAGGGTAGATTGCCACTTGCCGTTTTGGAAGGCTACATTTTACGCATCCAATACTTAATCTCAAAATTTTCAAACATATTTTAGCAATTTCAAACTCTGATTTTGCATTTTCGGAAACCAAACTCGACACTTTGCAAGAATTATTATCACAGTGAAATTGAACATATTACTAGTAAAAACAAACATTCAAGTGTATTATTTAACAAAATACTTCCATTTTCATTTTATTCACAATTGGCCTCACATCGCTCATGCCATTCAGCTGCAGCAAGCAAGGCCATAATCGATCTAAAAAAAATGTGTCCTTGACATTATCGAAAGTATAAGTTTTTGTTATAATATAGTTTCCTTCCTTGTTAGAAACACGTTTTTCTTCGGAGTCATCGACAATCACAGTATTTGTCCGATCCCAACCATGCATCAAAGTATCCCAAACTATACTCAAAGGCTTGCGAAATACATTAGGATTTCCATCACCCTGAAAACCTTCTCTGGCTACGGAAGAACAATCTTCCTGTGTTAAAATTAATCTAAACTGTTCCCTTTTCAATCCCGTTCTTTGTAATAATCTAGGCAAAAACTCGTGAACGTTTTTTCGTTGAGCAAATGTCCATACGCCAACCTAAAAAATACTAAATATTTTTTCAAAAAATTCCCTTAATCCTGGCCATATAAAATAATACTTTGTTGATGTTTCAATGTCTGGTGGTCGTCGCAATCAGGGTTTCTGTTTTCTATGCAATGCGTGTAAAAAAAATCCATTGAAATGAAAAATTATCAATGGTTTACTAGAAACAACTCTTCTAGTACTATCCGCAAACAAAAAACACACACACACACAACCCAATCAATAAAATATTATGGTTCAATGTTTCTAAATATATTGCTTTCATGTTCAACAATTTTTGAAACACATTACCAGATACATGGTACGATGTGCATAAATAATATGAGAACTCTGCAATAAAACTTACATCAATTAAATGTAGGAGTTGTAAAAAATTTACAAATCACTAAATGCATATTTTTTGTATAATATGGCGGTCATTTCAATTTCAATGTGTTTAACCAACACCCCATTTTTGAACGAGGCCCGAGATAATTCAACAGACAACACAACATTGTTTTTATAGTTATATCACTCTCTTGTGAACCATCAAATTTCCAACTAGTTGGCATTTTCAAGCAGTTTTCCTTGCAATTGACTACTGATTGATATTGCTCTTCATCTATAAACAACATGTCTGTTTGTTTATATATATCTCCATATTGGATAAGTACATCCTTGAACGCCTTTTTGTATATGTTTTGTACTTCACCATCAATATAGTATGCAGACATTGAGTGATTATAAATAGTACTAAGTTTACATTGCTCTCGACCCCAAATAAATACAAATTCTTCATTTTTCAACCATTCAAATACGCCAAGGAAATTTTTAATTTCCACGTTGTCGAGCATGGAAAACCACAGAACAACGTCGAAATGCTCTTTGGCAACACTGATAATTTCAGGGCTGAACATGTGTGTATAATAACGATAGCAATTATGGAAAAAATGAGGTTGTTCTCAAGAATCTCCAAATTAACATGAATGTTGGATAACATCCAAACTCCAAAGAGAAATCCCTCTACTCCTAGGACCAATAGTTTCTTTTGCGGTGATATCCTGACTACATACAAGAATAGTGTCTATATATATAACAACAACAACAACACTTTGTTCATGAATTTAATGATCACAACCATGCAATTGTACACGAAGATGTTGATTTCCAAAGAATAATACAAAAATCACCCAAAATTTCATAGTTTCAATTGATTTAACAAAAGCATCACACTGAACTAAAAACACGTTACATTCAGACGACAATAGCAACGTCTCCGGAAAAAACAGAAAACACATTGAATGATTTAAAATAGGCAATGATAGATTACATCTAGAAATAGGAAATGATAGGCTACATTTGATGGCTGTCACTCAACCAAGAATCAACTGGGAGAAGGCATTGAAGCTTCTGATATCAGCTGATTCATGCATTTTACTAAAATGGTGCCAAAATCCTTTTACCAATTCAGTATCTGTCCTAAGGGACGATTCAATAAAGGGCTTACTCAAAATAAAGTTTTGAAATGGAAGTGCTTTCTCACCATCGACACCCTCCAAAACAATCATTAATGTATTAATTTCCGAAGTTTTCATTGGGAACTCCGTCCACACACTCTGCATATTTTTGTGTGGATATCCTTCTTGATCATAGGTACATCTCTCTCGAAACCAAATAAATAAAAATTTTTGCTCATATGATTTATCTTTACCGCTTGCCACCATAAATTTTCTAAGTAGTGGCTTCCCCTCATTGACACTACATTTAGATGACCAATTCCCAACATTGAATTTGGAAAGAAGTAAATCCAAAAATTGAATGGCACGTGTTCGCGACTCATATGAAGATATTTTATGTTTAAATTCAAATTCACCATTAGTAATCTCTTCCCCCTTTTTTCCTCTTTCCCCTCCACCAGTATTTTTTTTATTTCCTTTTTTTTCTCTTTTGGAGTCATTTTTCTATGGCTTTCTTGCGAAATAGAAAACCTTCCATTTCTAATATCAATAACATTTTTGTATGGGGAGCTGCATGGAAATATTGCTTGTCATTATATACTTCGGAATAAATTTGTTTGATCAATTTAAGTAAAAAATATTCTTTGTCTTTTACCTGTCAATGGAAGGCCAACATTTCACTGGTGAGAAACGTAGCTAGAGACACTGCATTTTGACAACAGGCCCTCTCCAGGTTCAATATTTTCCAAGCCCTCTTCTAGTTCTGTATTGTCCAAGACCTATCTTGGTTCTTTATTGTCCAAGCCCTCTTCTGGTTGAATATTATCCAAGCCCTCTTCTGTTCTATATTGTCCAAGCCCTCTTCTGGTTCTCTATTGTCCAAGCCCTTTTCTGGTTCTGTATTGTCCAAGTTCTCACCTCGTTCATTATTGTCTATGCTCCCGCCTGGTCCATTATTCTCCAATGTGATTTGATGGACAATCTCCAAGGACATCATCGATGCCAGCTCTGGTTTTGGATGATCCACATGTTGACCTAGAAATTTGCAGGTATACATTTTATATAATTTTTTGCAAGTATTCAAGGTCACTATCCTCTTTCATAATTGAGTTAATTTAACCACGATCTTTGAAAAAAAAAATTTACCTTCTTGTCCTATTTGGTAGTTCTTTGTAGATTCTCTATGACATTCACTTTCATCATCGGATAGTATAATCTGATTGGACAATACCTGGGTGTGCTCTTTATTTGAAGCTATAGTAGAATAGGAATTTGAAGAAGTTATTGAACATAAACGACCGAGAAAAGTAAAATAAAATCAAAGACATCTGAAAATGTTAATAGAAATACCTTGTTTTAGAAAAGTAAAATAAAATCAAAGACATATAAAAAAGTTAATAGAAATACCTTGTTTTACACCCAATTCATGATAGAAATTGTTCATAAATAAATCTTGTTGTAGTGACTCCACAAAAGAAATAACTATTCTTTCTGGAGCCTGCATCAACGAACGAAGAAGCCTAGCTCCTGCGGACAACGAAAGAACTGTGCCTTGAGAAAAGACATGTTTGGAAACTATGTGATCCCAGAATTCTTGTGTCCTTTCTTTTGCAAATACATGGCTTTAGCACTATCATTGTTAACCTTGGGCCGAGGTAAATCAATCATCGTTAGGCCCTTTTACTTCCAATCCATATCAAGTTCAGAAGTAGATAAAATATCTTTCTCCATTCCAATGCTCCAACACTGTGTAATATAGAATCCTATAAATGAGTCCCTAGAGAATTCTCTATAAAGTCCCTTTGTAGGATTCGGTGTAACATGTTTTTGGAATTTATTGCTGAAAATTGTGAAAGCTTTAGAAATCATACAAGATTTTTCCATGTAAACTAAAACAATACAATTACATGCCTCTTGATTTGTTTCTAAGTAGTACAAAAAAGCCAGCATGTCTTGTTTTGTCCATGGACTATCACAATTACACATATCCACAGCTGACTGTCACACGAAAAAATGGAATTAATCTGAGTGTGTTGATAACAACATTGACAAGCAAACTGTGAACTATTTTCGATGTCGCCAATGGACATACCCATCCTCTCTTTATCGATATACAGATTCAATATTTTGGATAATGGTATTTTGGTACCATTATGCACTTCAGATTCGTTCTTTCTCTTTTTACTCGAAGATTTTACTTGCTTTCCATAGCATAAAATACTGCACAGTTATTGGAGATGGTTTGGTGTAATTTTATATATTTCAATGACCTTTTGGTCAGTGACAATCTATGAACGATCACTTTGGACATCATTAACTTTGACATATTCAACAATCGAATGCCTGGTTGACCTCTCGTCCTTGATTCGTTTGCAATATTGATTTAAAGTTTCTGCGCAAACGTTTTTATCCACTAATGTGCTCATCCAAACTGATCCGTTGATTATATTGTTCGCCACAGCAGTCAATTCATCTTCATCAAGATCACGCAATGGTCTAAAAAATTTAGAGCCATAATTCTTTATTTTATTTGAAACAAAATAGTCCTGATTGATGCTCTTGGGTGAGCATGTCAAGGAGCCACTTTTGTAAAGCTTGAATACAGACTGCCATTCGATCCACAGTCGTTCCGATGTCAAAACAAGAGTTACCTTGTCTTTAAGGCTCTCCTTATTTTGAACTTGAAAGATATCCATACATTTAGATTGGAAAGACTGCAAACATATCAAATTGAATATTCCAGTTAATTTGCTAATTTCATAACATAGGAAGCAATCTAAAGAATTTGATTGATAAGAAGAAAAATTTTATACCTGCCAAGCATCACTTGAAATGTTTCCCTTTCCAGGGCAGGATGGGATACCGTGGGATATCCATTTCTCCCTTGCTTTTTCAGCTTGAGAAATGTATGCAGTCTCTGAAAATTCCTTATTTGATAAATTTTGTTGTTTGCATAATTTGGTGATGATGTGCTGAGGAACATCTCTATGTAGAAGACAAGTTGTTCGATGCCGATACCTTGAATGGAGTTGTTTATATCGATCATCTGCAATGATTATTTGCTGCGCAAAAATAGTATGCTGCCCATCCAATATATAAAAATTTAATGTTGGAAAATTAATTTCTTCTTCATTTCGAGGAAGAAAGAGCAATGTGGTCTCCTTATCGAAAGGCAATAAAATTGCATCTCTCAATGTTGTTGTAAATGTATGGACAAGAGATACAACCATCTTTTGCACGACCTCCTCATCAACCTTTCAGTATTGTAATTGCGGAGGCGCAACAACAAATCTTGTTACGTCAGTGGAAAAAATGTTCTCATTGAACAAAAAGTATTGGATCTTCTCTTCTTGAACTTCTTTTCAACTTTCGAAGCTCTTAGTCGCTTTCCGCATCATCGCTCTAGAAGGACTTCCTTTGAGTTGTTTGAAGGAATATTTGTCCATATCGTTCAATAAATTGGAGAAATGCACTTCTGTTGTACGTAAGACTCCTTTCATGGCACACCTTTATAGATTCTTACTAATATTCATGTAATGCAATACAGAGGAAGTTTTCGCAGCTTGCATTCTTTTCCTCCATACCGACAAAATTCCTTTCTTCAAGGATGACGTGGTATCAATTCCGGAATGATTAGAAACCTCATACGAGGGAAAAACCCACCCTTGCTTCGCACAGGAAATCAGATCTGGATCGGGACCACTTTTCATTAGATCTGGTCGATAATTACAAACCATAAGATCAAGCTGGAAAAGGAAACAGTTTTCACCATTGACCGCTTCAACTTGAACTCGCAATTTTTCATCAAATTCAACGGGATCCGCATATGTCAATATTCCAATTCTAGTATGAGCTCCATCATCATTCAAGCAGAAAATATATAAATCCGGGTACAAATTATCTAGTTCTTCCATCTCAACATACCATCCATTTCTGAATGGCCGAATGTAGTAGTGATCTGTTATCAATTCAAAGAGAGGGATTTCCTAGTAGTTACTGAGGCTCAACAACGTAGCCATGCTTTATCTGCAAAATAGTCAATATTAAGTAGTCAATATAAGAATGCATACAATGTCTATAATTATAAGTTAGTGTTTTAATATTAGATGTATACTTGCAAATGTTCATGCTAATGATTGATGGTTAATGAACGACCCCTCATTTTCAAAATCAATTGATTGATTAAGAAAAAATATACTAGCATTATCCATGAGAGATTGAATGCACATTTTACAAAGTCGTTTGAGATAAGAATTGATCATAGAACGAGCGATCATCATAGAAGGGGCGGCCGATCCTTCTTGTTTATGTGTATGAGTTAATCACATGTTTTGTATTCGAGTTTATGTGAGTTTTTGTACTTAATTTATATGTATGTGAATGGAAATTGCACATTCATTAATTGGAATACAAGTGCTTGATTGTGAAGAAGAAACACATAGTTTGACGAATTCGTGGCTAACTGGTGAATGTAGTAGAGATTCAGTGTAGTTCTGTATACTGCGATAGCTTCCAAGTGCGAAGACATCTAGTGTTCTATCCCATTAGTTAGTTGATGTTAAATAGAATGTTATGTGAAGATCGTAACGACATCCCTGCATCGCCGTGGTTAAGAGAATCTTGATTATGCAACCCCGTATTCGCTTCGGGTTAGACTTCAACCTATTTACAAGGTGATGTCGAAGGGGCCAATGAAAGGGGTTTTGTTGTGTATACATTTATCTCATGAATGAAGGGTCGGCCGACCCTTATTGTCCTCAGTCTTGTTTCAGTGTTCACCATTCTTCATATACATGAATTGACACCCTCTCCTTTGGAGGTTGAATATTTGAACAAAAGTATATGTAGGCCACCCAATAATTTGAAAATATTTCTAGTATTAAAAATGGAATTTACATGCATTGAATAGATGGAAACCTTAATTAAGCTTGGACAATTACTGGACAACAAGCTCTACAAATCATACAGAGATAGCAAAAAAAACTTATTAAAGAGTATTGATTGGATTGTTTCTTATCTTTTCTTTTCCATCGGACCAAAGCATTTTGACTGTAACTAAATGGCTACCTTGGCTTTGTTAAAAATTTCCATTCAATGAAGGGGCGGCTGACCCTTCTTCTACCAAGTATTATTTTCATAATAGTTCTAGACTTCAAGAAGGGTCAACCAATCCTTTTTGTGTTCAACATCTTGGATACAGGTGAACTTTTGGATATAGGCGTTCACAATTTTATAATAAACAAAGGGGCGGCCGATCCTTCTTGTTGGAGGATGGAAGTCGGGATAAATATTGTTTATATGTTATAACTTAGCCAATCTCCGTTCCCCACTATTTGTTGCGGAATTCTAGAGTCGGAAATTTTTGTCCTTCTTGTTGGAGGTCGGAAGTCGGGATAAATATTGTTTATATGTTATAACTTAGCCAATCTCCATTCCCCACTATTTGTTGCAGAATTCTGGAGTCGGGAATTTTTATACTAAACAAAGGGGCGGCCGATCCTTCTTATTGGAGTTCGGAAGTCAGGATAAATATTGTTTATATGTTATAACTTAGCCAATCTCCGTTCCCCACTATTTGTTGCGGGATAGCGGAATTGATGGAATGTTTTAAGAAATCTAGGTATCCTCAATCCGCAATATATTTGCATCTTCGAAAAAGGCGATGAAATCCTCATGCGAGGTGCAAGAAGGGTCAGCCGATCTTTCTTGTGCCAAGTATTTTGTTCAAAGTAGTTTTAGGGTGGAAGAAGGGTCGGTCATGTTAGGATATTCCTATATACTCCATCCTAGTCCTTCTAACATTTCTGAAATTTTCGATCCTGCATGCAAAATTAGGGTTTTGCATGCAATTAGGGTTTTGCATGCAATTAGGGTTTGCATGCAATTAGGGTTTGCAGCACCAGCACCTAGCCCTTGCCAAACTAGCCCCAGGAGCTTCTCTCGGATCAGTCTTAGCTCTCCTAGAGCTTAGTGCGCCCTCCTTTTAGTTATTGCATGATAAGGGCGCCCTTCGTCACCTACCAGTCCAGTTTAGTTGAGTTATCTTCAGTTCTTCCTTGATTTAAGGATTAACTGACTCCTAACTGACCTTATCACTCTTTTGGACCTCCAGTGTGACTAGATAGACTGTTTTGACTCCAGTTAGCTCCATGATCGCCCCCCACTGAGTCTCCTTCACTATATCAGTGCTTCCATGTGCCAGTTACACCAACCACACTCAGTTAGACTCAGTTTGACTCCCGGTTGATCACTACTTGTGCATTGATGACTTCACCGATGATGAGATAGACTCCTAGTTTGGCACTGATGACTCTCCACTGATTATGGATCTGTGCATGAAGGATAATTCGAATTACACCTAGTGAATTCGAATCCTCATACTCAGCATTGTATATTTACCCGGTTACTATTCTGATTAATGTAATGTGTGTAATTATTCTGCCTCTATTGGATCTATGTTCTATTGCTTCTCTCTTCTTCCTAAATTCTTTCATAGTGAGGTTTACATCATCTCTTTGGATCTTATGTGGGCAATTTCACATGGTATCAGAGCCTTGAGAGTATATTCTACCTCCATTCTTGAGAGTTTTTTGCAGGTATTTTGAAGTTCCAGCAGTTGCAGCAGCAGATTCAGTAGCTTCTATTTTGCACTTGTTCAAGCAATCAAGATGAGCAGTTCGAATGATCCTTCTTCTATACTTCTCACTCCTTTCAATTATTTCGAATGGAAAAGGAAGATGATAATACTCTTGCGATCAAGAGGGTTTACTAGAATAGTTGAAGAAAAAGATGTCATACCACATCAAGCTGAAAAGAGAGTCAAGCACCTAAACAAAATGGATGAAGCCTTTGGATTCATATGCCTTCATATTTCTGATGATCTATTGTTTCATACTGATGGATTGAAATCTCCATATGATTTATGGATAAAATTGAGGAGTCTTTTTGGCAAACAAGACGAACTGAGAGGCTACATTCTTGAGAATGAATTGGTTGCCCTTCAACCTAGCAATTTCGAGAGCATTCAAGATTTCTTCTCCAAATTTCAGAATTTGGTTTTGCATTGCAAGCAATGTGGCATCACTAAAAGTGATGAGCAATTGATACTCTCTATATTGAGCAAACTTGGATCTCAATTTTCTGTCTTTGTATCTACCTTTCATTCTGTTCGAATGTCCATCCCTGGATGGAAGTTTCCCACCTTAAGTGACTTCATTGAGGCTCTCACTCAAGAAGAAAACAAACTATTTCAAATGGGTGCCATCAAAACCTCTAGAGATCTAGCTCTGTTGGCTGGTGAATCAAATGGAGCGAATGATAAAGGGGGACAAAAAGGAAAAGGAAAGAAACCTTCAAGATCCAAGAATGACAAACAAAAGAGACCAAATTGTACCTACTGCAAGAGAGGAAACCATCCTGAGCATGCCTGCATGCATAAGAAGATTGATCTTCTAACCAAGCTTCTTGAACAAAACCAAATTGTTGTTCCAAAAGAAGCAAAGATGTCTGATTCTGGAAGTGGATCTGATGATTGTCATGCATTGATGGCTGGTTTTTCAAAGACAAAAGCTCTCCTCATAGATTCTGGAGCTTCCAACCACATGATGGCACAAGAAGAATCCTTCTCCTCTTTGGATCTCCAAGATGGGCCTACCATTCACATGGGAGACAACTCTCAGATTTCTGCCAAAGGTTTGGGTACAGTTCATATGGAGCATGGTAAGTTCAAAAATGTCTTATTTGTTCCTTCTCTTACAGCTAATTTGTTATCAGTATATCAAATGACTCATACAGGATCTCCAAAACAAGTGATTTTTGGTCCAGACACAGTAGAGATTACAGAAATCTCCACTGGAAAGGTTATAGCGAATGGGATTGCTAATCATGCCTCAAAGGCATATGAGTTCTCCCACTTCATGCCCTTCTCTCCAACTATCCCTTCAGATTCTGATGAGGATCACAGTGACTTCTCTTCCAGTGACTCCTATTCTAGTGAGGAAGAAGATCAAGATTTTGATGTTGAGATCATAGTTCAAGAAGATTCAGAACCAACACCTATTCTTAGGCCAGATTCAAGAGAAATATGTTCTCACACAGTCCTTGCTACTACTAAGAACACAATTGATGATGTATTTGCTTACAGAACTACTAGACTTCAGCAGCATGCTAACCTTGCATTATGCCATCCACCTCTCCATGAGAGATTCAGCATGATGATGGGGTTTACTCTTCCATTCCTTGGGAAAACTCATCATGATACATTCGCTCCAGTGACAAAAAAAGGTTCCTGAAAGACTTGCTACATTCAACACATTCTCTAGCACTTACATTCACACTTTACAGAGGATTAGCTTACCAAGTCTCTTTGCAAAGTTTTCACTGATGAAAGCTTGCTTCTTTTCTGCTTAGAGTAATGGCTCCTTGAGTTATTCAAAAATATAAAAACAAAAAAAAAAAAGGGAAAAAGAAAAATTGAGGCAGTATTCTTTTTATCATTTCATTGATTGTATGGGTGACCTTTGGTCCTAGTTACCAGGGCCCAGGATGGATTAAGGGGGGGTGTTAGGATATTCCTATATACTCCATCCTAGTCCTTCTAACATTTCTGAAATTTTCAGTCCTGCATGCAAAATTAGGGTTTTGCATGCAATTAGGGTTTTGCATGCAATTAGGGTTTGCATGCAATTAGGGTTTGCAGCACCAGCACCTAGCCCTTGCCAAACTAGCCCCAGGAGCTTCTCTTGGATCAGTCTTAGCTCTCCTAGAGCTTAGTGCGCCCTCCTTTTAGTTATTGCATGATAAGGGCGCCCTTCTTCACCTACCAGTCCAGTTTAGTTCAATTATCTTCAGTTCTTCCTTGATTTAAGGATTAACTGACTCCTAACTGACCTTATCACTCTTTTGGACCTCCAGTGTGACTAGATAGACTGTTTTGACTCCAGTTAGCTCCATGAGCGCCCCCCACTGAGTCTCCTTCACTATATCAGTGCTTCCATGTGCCAGTTACACCAACCACACTCAGTTAGACTCAGTTTGACTCCCGGTTGATCACTACTTGTGCATTGATGACTTCACCGATGATGAGATAGACTCCTAGTTTGGCACTGATGACTCTCCACTGATTATGGATCTGTGCATGAAGGATAATTCGAATTACACCTAGTGAATTCGAATCCTCATACTCAGCATTGTATATTTACCCGGTTACTATTCTGATTAATGTAATGTGTGTAATTATTCTGCCTCTATTGGATCTATGTTCTATTGCTTCTCTCTTCTTCCTAAATTCTTTCATAGTGAGGTTTACATCATCTCTTTGGATCTTATGTGGGCAATTTCACAGGTCAATCCTTCTTGTGTTCACCATTCCGGGTACAGGGGAATTGTAACATATAGGTGTCTACAGTTCTCTACTAAACGAAGGGGCGATCAATTCTTCTTATCGTAATTCGGGATAAATATTGTTGATATGTTATAACTTAGCCAATATACCAATCCCAACTATTCATTGCGGAAGTCGGAAGTCTGGAATTGTTGTCCCAGCCTAGGAGGGTTGAATATTTTTACAATTCACTCATAAATGAAGGGTTGGCCGACCTTTCTTCTTCCCAATATTCTGTTCAAAATAATTCTAGACTGCCAGAAGGGTCGGTCGATCCTTCTTGTGTTCACCATTCTGGATACAGGTGAATGGTTGGATATAGTTGTTGACAATTTTATAATAAACGAAGGGGTGGCCGATCCTTCTTGTCGGATGTCAGAAGCCAGGATAAATATTGTGTATATGTTATAACTTAGCCAATCTCCGTACTAGGATGAATTCTGCATTAATTTGGAAGAAAGAACATTGACAATATATAAATGTGTGGATCATAGCATATAAAATGAATTCTAACTCAGATATTGTAGTCAACTATGAGGCAAAGCGATAAGATGGTGTAACACGAAATACATTCATAAAAGATAAATTAAAAGACTGAAGAAAGTAACAACATATGAATCTTTGTTTAAGATATACTTGTACTTCTATTAGTCATTAAAGTCTTCAAAAAATATTACGTCACTGTATTTTTTGCTCTCGTATCCAACCCCTATTACTTTGTAAAATCAAAATTATACAAAAAGTTCTTTGAATTCTTTGCTAAAAAAAGAAATTTCAAAGAAATCTACCAATGGGACATCCAAATCTATTCTCAAATATGTATTCTTGACATAACCTGTGTTTTGGTTTCCCAAATCTTTCAACAATTTTCCATTGCTCTTGAGTTGGGATTTCATAATCCATCATTTCTTTCACCATCACCTCCAATTCTATGCATTCTATGTAACATACATCTGGAAGACCCTTCTTAATCATTACAAATTGTTCATGTATTTCAAAATCATCAGTCAATTTATCAATTATTGTCTTTCCAGTTAATCCTTTGACCATGACATAGGATCATAATTTATCCTTTCAGCCTCTTGGAAATCCATAATATTCAGTAATTTTTCTACTACAGAGAGGCCTACCTTATTCTTAATGATGAATGGACCAACTTTAAGAGGGAATTTCACATCCGATGCTCTTTTGAAAGCACATAAATGTTCTTTGGAATGCAACCTTTTTCTAATAAATTCCAAGGAAAAAACTGACGCTGTTAAAAACACTGGCAACAGATATGGTGCTCCAGTAAAACCATACACCCTAATTATAGTATGTTCTCTATACAAGAACGAATCACCTGTTTGGCCTTATGGTGTAGGCTGCAAAGTTTCTTTCATTTCTTCTAACACTCGGGGCATTTCAGCATTAAAAATAATTCTGTAAACTTCTGCCATGATTTTATGGGTGAAATAAAAAATATTGACCTGTTTAGGAAGGTCATGAGAAAAGATGGTACCAAGAAACTTGGATTCCAAAATGTTTGAACACATGAACAACTTCAGGAGATATGACTGATATATGAAATGCTTCAACTGGTTGAATTTCACCAACTAGACATGAATCGCTTCAGCTAGGAATTTATCAAAATTAAAACAACACACTGGACTCGACTGTGACTCTAGTGAAATTACTTGGAGAAGGAAACCTAACATAACTTTCATGATTGACTTATCACTATCTAGACCTAAAATTTGACTCAACAAGGACAAAACTAACTGGGTATCTCGCTAAAAGACATCAATACTCAAAGGGAACGATAGGTTTTCATGTGACTGACCATCTTTCAGGACTTGTAATAAAAACTTGTCTTTTTTCTGCACGACTGCAGTTTCTATAAAACTTTGCCAAATTTTCTTCATTCAACGACTCAGGGCTTTTGGGAAATGTTTAAGGTAAACGTATAACCTCACGGACAGTCTGCGAATTTACTCGGCATAGAATTTGGTTGTTTTTACATTAATGATTACCCTTTCGCCCTGCGAATAATTTGCTGCACACCAACAAACAAATTCGGGGAAGTGTAGGGTTTGAAGCTTCTCGTTTTCATCTGACCTTTCATTGAAGGGAAGAAGGTCATGGGTTTTCTCCATTTGGGATACAAAATCTAAATACTGAGGGTTTTGAGCTACCTGTGAAGTGAGCTTCTTGCGTGTTGTTCCAGTTGACGATGACAACGACGTGTTTCCCATGGGTTCTTTTCCTCTAGGCAATAAGCAACAAAAACATTTTTTGAAATTTCGAACAAACCTTTTATAGAACATATGCTTAGTTGGTTTCGGAACTTGCGATGAGCGGTTTAAATTTAACCTCTTTTCATAGCAGACTCCACCAACACTTGCCACGTGGTAAGCGGTTTTATTTCTGCTCGAACTTCTCCAAGTTTATAGATGGGTTTGTAGAAGATATAATGTTAATGTAACACTTCCCTAAACACACAAGTTTAGACTTTTGAAAAATTTTAAAAAAACTCTTTCATTAACGTTCTTCACAATAAACTATTTGTATTAAGGACCAATAGTCTGCCACCACAGCATTGATAAGAGGCTTTTAATTTCAGATCTAACTAATCTGCATTCGAACTCTGTTCCTATGACATCATTTATCATCTTTGATTTTCTTATGCCATAGTTTTCCAATTATGATACTATGATAGTATATTACTTACACAATTTGATGATGATATAACAAAATAAATCATACGAAACAACGGTTGATAATACGAATCCTTACCATTTACTTTGGACATCTTCCTTAACACTCTTACCCATTAGCGGTAAGTCAATTTGCTTGTCAAAACTTAAATATAGTTATGGGATCACGGTGATCGACATGATTAACAATAAATTATCTTTACCGAATGAATCATTAGACGAAACACATAATCTTACATGAAAGGAAACACGTTTGTGACAACACATAACTACATCAATGAAATCATTATATGCACAACATAATTGTCACATACCCAAGTAATGAATTTATAATTTCCTAACATTCTTCCATGACAATTAGCGATTAAATAAAATAGAACATTCATCATGCATCATCATTTTTTCCTATGAAACATTCTAGACTAGAATACATTTTATGATCAATTAAACATTGACAATAGTACATTTACATGGCAATTAACATAATCAACATGTTACCAAGAATCACTGGACACAACCAACCATAGTGTTCATGCAAGAAGGAGACGATATTTCACGTGCTTCACCCAGAAGGGGCTACGTCCACCAAAGGGAGTCATATCTTTTTATTATTCACAAACATGGTTCACAACCAGCAACTCATCTGTTGCGATATTACACTTTCTCAATGCTTCCTCCCGAAGCATTATTAAGACATCCAACCCTAACTCCAATAAGTACAAAATCTCATCTCTATTTAATACACCTATACACTTTAAAATACATACTTTCAGGGACATGCCTATAAATAATAACATAAATAGAGCAGACAAAATGCACACTATTTCAGACCCATAGAATCTCTTAACATAGTTTCTCCCAAAAGCTCAACTCTCTACCTCGTCGTTCCATTCTCCATCAACGAGCTCGCAAGGGAAGTTTCAACAAACAAAAGGTATGAAATATTATAATAGCACACTACTAATACCCCATATACGTTTCATTTTCCGGAGATTTAGACAACTAAAGCCTAGTAACCAATAATTATATTATTAACCAAATATTACATTATTTGGACTGATGTCATGCATCAATACAATATTTTCAGCAGGCAAACCGGCATTTCCACTTGCAGATATTATCAATACAGAAAAGAACAAGAGGCATCAGGCCTTCTATCAACATGTAATACTCTAAGTAGATCTATAGGAAGTATTTGAATGGTAACAATGCTTCTAACCAATGAATATCAAACCCTAGATGCAAGGATCGTAATCTTGAGGAATATATCATACTGATTATTGTCGTACTCTGTAAACAACCTGGTTTAACGGGTTTCATTCCATATTTATACAGTAATAAATATGAAGTCAACCGCAAAGGTAGGAAGTCAATAAACACACACACATCAAAATCTCCGGTAGTTAAAAGACTAGAATACAAAAATATCGAAGAACACAAGGCGTTCCGAGATCGGGGTAGCCTCGATATAGAGATCTATCGGCTCACAACCCGTGGCAGTAAAGGATAGCGGTGTTCAGAGGTCTATGAATCTATTAGCAAACCTCTGCAATAAAAAAAAATATTATGAATGCAATCTCGAGTTTATACGCAGGGGATTCTGCAATCTAGACCCAACGTAGATGGAAAGTCCCTGCGACCAGATCTCGGAGAAATATCGCCAGGTAGCTTCTAAAAATACAAAGCAATCGGATTTAAGAAGGTGAAGGCGGAGATTACAAGACAGATCGAGGAAAAATACGCAGAGTAAAACGCCTCTATGGGAGATCGAAATGCAAAACTTCAGACTCGGATGTTGTATGTATGTTACATAAAGATCCAGAGATCAGAACTACCCATGCTCTATCCAACGTTCAATTCTATTATAACATTCACTATATTATTAAATGCTAAAGATCAGCTCTACCCAAACGTTTTAACCAGAGATCCGTCAACCATGTTTTTCCCTAAAACGTATTATAATTTAACCAGGGTATTTAAATCTGAAACCATACTATAATATCTCTTCCTCTCTCTCTATATATATTAATACCACCAACAGAATATAATACGTATTGGTACAAAATATTTACTAAATGTTTGACCATATCCAAATCAAAATGGATTGTATAAAAACAAAACAACATGCACAACCTGTAACTAGACAAGGATCTCGCTCCTGTGAGCGGTCCTCGCAGCACCCAATCATAATTTAATATAAATACTGCCATAATATATCTGTTCACGTCTTAACGAGGAGTAACTCAAATCTGGACTTAGATCATCATTCATATAAGACGCATACCTGAAACTTAACAGGAAACAAGCTCCTTGTGGGCCGATCCTTTCCAACGTTTACCGCATAATCTTACTTTTTCCAACAACGTCCTTCCAAGCTGGTTAAGAATCGAAAACCCCCCTTGAATCCGTCCTTTCCTCCCCTTTTAAGTTAATCGGACGAAAGAAAGAGAAAAAAAAACTTCTTTGGAGAGTAACGCCCGGAGATTGACATCGGATCCCTCTCCGGTGGATGACAAATGGACACGACAGTAATTAGATACAACTGCCAATCAAAGGAAGATCTCGCGCCGATCATTCCCCGGATTCTCAGCTGATACAACCTGTTTAATTAAATGTGATGGGTTAACATCTTCATTCAGGTTTTGCTGAGAATCGCTTTCATTTGTTATATCAATTCTTTTATACTCTATTACATCTTCTTACTTTGGGAATATCAATATAAATATATGTATATATATATTGAATAATTGTTCTTATCCTTAGTTTTAGTGAGGATTTTAAACTTACTAAAACCTCTTATGTGCAAGTTGAAATCCCATGATATTCTTATACAAAATACAATGGAGGTAGAGGTAAACATATTTACCCTATTAGAAGTCCACTTCCTTACGTGGCCCTATTAGTAGTTCTACAGAACCTTATGCCATAATTAAAGTGACCATCAATTTTAGTTAAATCAAATAATGAACGGCTTTTCGTTCTTAGCGATGTAATTACAGAAAGTTCACTTTGTGTGAGAGGCGATTAGTAACTAGGCCTACTTAAGATTTGTTTCCAAAAAAATTAGGATGGCACCTAAGGGGGTTTAGACCATTGAGTGAAGAAAATCCATTTTCTTTAGGTTCCTAGGGATTCACTATGAAAACAATTATAAGTAACATGTTCTTCATGTCTTCCTAGTCATCATCCTTCTCCCTCCCTAAGGATTTGTTTCCCGTCGTTTAAATGCACCATAGTCTTCATTTCCTAGTCTATGATCCATCGTTACAATTTTGGGTAGATAACAATGCTTTGCACTGTTCTCTGGTGGGGCCTTGTCATTGAGATTCTCACCAGAAACCGTATAACATCTATAAAAAAGGTAAGGGTAGAAGCGGGATATTACACGGTGGAAGAATCCCTCAACTCAAGTCACATGTTCTTCTAATGAATAGTCGATGTTTTCCCTTTTCTTCTTTGCGTTACCCATGTTCAAATCCTAAGTTTATAATTCTATGACTGATGAGTTAGACCTCATGAATCTCAAACCTTACTGATGGGCCTTGAGCTCCTCACCAATGTCGCTTACACGATTACTATTTCATTTATAATAATAAAAATAACGATCCAAATAGGTCATAAAGGAGGGATATCACATCCTCATCCCCTTTTAAATAACACCGTCCTCGGTGTTCACTCTTTTCTTGGAGTAATCATTTATATCACAAAATTGGAATTCAAAAGAACCATGTTTAGTAACAATTTGTCATCAAGTTCATAATCAAACTGAGAAACATAAATCAGGAGTTCTTTATTGCACATATCACTTGCAATATATGGAATAAATCTAGTGCTCCCTGATTGCATATTGTTGACGAAATCAACAAGTAACATTCACTTGATCTAGGAAATTCTTGCCTAACACCTTAGTGTTCACGCAGCAAACATTTCTCTCATGTTTTGCCTAACACCTTAGTGCTCACACAGCAAACATTTCTTTCATGTCTTGCCTAACACCTTAGTGCTCACACAGCAAACATTTCTTTCATGTTTTGCCTAACACCTTAGTGCTCACACAGCAAACATTTCTTTCATGCATACTAAGCAGTGTCCTGCCTCCCACATATACATTTTCTTATAGCTTGCCCAGGTCTTACAGCCAGCCGATTCTCCGAGAATCCTAGTAGCTGTTCAATCCCTGATTTCAGGGAATATAATAAATGCCATTACGACACTCTTTACACAATTCCCCTCAAGCCTTCTCGCTTGAGTCCCGGAATTTATTTCGATAACCAATCATCTATTAATTCTTACAATTTTTGTCAATTACAATATATCTTGTAATAACGGTAAGTAGTTTCACTTATTTGCTTATCATTCATGATATGTAGCACACATCCATCACCAAATCAGGTTTTGTGCCATACTGTAATCCATGCTATAATAAAAGGTAATCACTTACTCTTGAGCGATTTTGTTCTGCTCAGCTTCACCAATGGACTTATAAACCATGTTCCTTTTTGTTTATCACATTGGTCATAATTATGATAACATCCTGAAAATGTTAGTAACTAAACAACATAATCCAATGTTAAGCCATGGTTATAAGTGTCTCGAAATATGACCAGTAAATAAGATGCATTAAGTGAATCATCACTTACTCTTGAGTGATTAACTCAGCTATTTATCCGCGTGAATACTCACTTCCATTTTGATTTGTTATATTCATAGCGAAATCCTGCATTGTTAGTTCATAACCACTATACAACATTTATTTATAGGAATTTTAATAGCACTAACACGTCTTTCACTTGTCTATTCCTTATCGACTCCTACTAAGAATAAAAATAAAATAAAATCATTCGAGTTTTACTCAAATGCTCATGAGTGATAAGCTAGATATGTATGGACTCAAGTTGTGATTTCTACTTATAGTGCCATCAGTGAAATAATATAATTTAACCACCCAACATTTATAACTTGCGTCGAGGTCTTGTTGACAAGACGACATATACCTGCATAATATATTACGCTCTTCCACAAGTTCAACCGAGTTTTTGACCATTTTTTTTTTATGGGGGAGACTGCATATCGCTTTATTGTATGGCCCTCATATGCCAAGGTGTACTTTTAACTTGCATTAATACACATTAGTAATCCCCTCCATATCATAAAATCTATATATCAAAACGAAACAGATTATCAAGATATCCATGCATATAACATAAAGCTTTGATCACATAAAGGTATAATCCTTCTGTCAACCACTCCCAGTATCCTAACATTCCTAGTAAGGATCCTTGAAGATAGAATATACAAAGATGAAATCATAACATTTCATCATATGCATCCTTTTAACTACTTAGAATACACATTTATACTTCAATATTCTTATACAATCCTATACCGCTAAGAGACAAGGGGATTCTTAACAATTATTCTTTTTTATCCCTTGAAATCTTCAGATAAGGTTATAATGACGAAGGATACTCGTTTTGTGGAAGTAGAGTTAAGTCGAAGGTTATGAAAATCATTCACAAGGATGGCAATTTCCTAGTCATAGAAAATTTCACACAGTAGAATGTCCATTTAAACCAATGAAGTTAATTCCTATCCTTTCAATCTTTTACCTTGAGGATGACCCTTTGTTAATCATGCAAAAAAATCTTACGACTCTTCTAACCATCTATGGTTTGGATAGTATATATATATGTATATATTTTATGTAACATTACTTACATTAACCTTGAAGCTCTATTATATATTTATTAGTTCAACTAATCATTCTTCTCTACCATGTCACATGTCCCATACAACAAATAAGTAAGAACACAAAACTAATATTCTATATCGAAACCATCGCATGTAACATTCAATATAATGTACAACATCTTCTACACCTTTTCTCAATAACATTTAGCCAATAAGGAGAATTTCAGGAGTTACTCCTTAGTACCATTTATGCATTTTTCTAATATAATAAGGATTATCTCAATCCTACAATCTTATGTACATAATTAATACAATCATTTCAACATAAGTGCGAGAAATCAATAACTAAGTAATTCATGGCAATTTTATAGTCCTTCATATAATGGCCTAATTGCACCTTACTCATTTCATAATCCACATACTATATCAACTTTTCTAATCATCATAATACACAATTAGAGCAATCAAGTACTTATGATGAATGTCTATGACTTGACTCATATAAGTACTAAAACCTTACTCGTGGCATCAATCGACCGGGTAGGAGTATACATCTTTCATAGGGTGAATGATCCTAATTATGCTTATACAGCCCTCATAAACTTATGAACATTCCAGGCTCCTATGTTACTTATCGTTATGATCAATATACATGAAAATATTAACAAGATCACTAAGATAAAAATAGGAACATAGTCCAATTAATATAATCATTTTCAAAGAATATTTTCTGGTCATTCAATGGAATTGCATGAGGAAATATTCATCCTCTAGTATTTATCAATACAGGATCATTTAGATACGAAATTAAACATACAAACTGCTCACTCATCGACAATGCTTTTCCTTTAGAATGCTTCAACAAGTGGAGTATACTTACTTGTGATTTTAAAGACATCTTGTCGATTACGTCCTGCTGATTCTTTAGAACATAAATCCTTTGTTTGCGTCTTATCGATGGAGTTCCCTTGACCAGCTTATATTATTTCTTCAGCTGGGCCCAACTAAGCCCGAGTGTTTGCAACCTGTGCTTTGGCGGGAGAAACTTGAAGTCGAGCTCGGAGATTCATCTTCCCCTCCTCCGATACAATCCATGCATCCAAAATGAAACGAAAACCATTGATTAGTAAACTTAAACCTTCATACTCACTTATCTCATAATGAGCTCATTAGGCCCTAGTGTTGTAACCTAATGCTCTGATACCATGTGTAACACTTCCCTAAACACACAAGTTTAGACTTTTGAAAAATTTTAAAAAAACTCTTTCATTAACGTTCTTCACAATAAACTATTTGTATTAAGGACCAATAGTCTGCCACCACAGCATTGATAAGAGGCTTTTAATTTCAGATCTAACTAATCTGCATTCGAACTCTGTTCCTATGACATCATTTATCATCTTTGATTTTCTTATGCCATAGTTTTCCAATTATGATACTATGATAGTATATTACTTACACAATTTGATGATGATATAACAAAATAAATCATACGAAACAACGGTTGATAATACGAATCCTTACCATTTACTTTGGACATCTTCCTTAACACTCTTACCCATTAGCGGTAAGTCAATTTGCTTGTCAAAACTTAAATATAGTTATGGGATCACGGTGATCGACATGATTAACAATAAATTATCTTTACCGAATGAATCATTAGACGAAACACATAATCTTACATGAAAGGAAACACGTTTGTGACAACACATAACTACATCAATGAAATCATTATATGCACAACATAATTGTCACATACCCAAGTAATGAATTTAAAATTTCCTAACATTCTTCCATGACAATTAGCAATTAAATAAAATAGAACATTCATCATGCATCATCAGTTTTTCCTATGAAACATTCTAGACTAGAATACATTTTATGATCAATTAAACATTGACAATAGTACATTTACATGGCAATTAACATAATCAACATGTTACCAAGAATCACTTGACACAACCAACCATAGTGTTCATGCAAGAAGGAGACGATATTTCACGTGGTTCACCCAGAAGGGGCTACGTCCACCAAAGGGAGTCATATCTTTTTATTATTCACAAACATGGTTCACAACCAGCAACTCATCTGTTGCGATATTACACTTTCTCAATGCTTCCTCCCGAAGCATTATTAAGACATCCAACCCTAACTCCAATAAGTACAAAATCTCATCTCTATTTAATACACCTATACACTTTAAAATACATACTTTCAGGGACATGCCTATAAATAATAACATAAATAGAGCAGACAAAATGCACACTATTTCAGACCCATAGAATCTCTTAACATAGTTTCTCCCAAAAGCTCAACTCTCTACCTCATCGTTCCATTCTCCATCAACGAGCTCGCAAGGGAAGTTTCAACAAACAAAAGGTATGAAATATTATAATAGCACACTACTAATACCCCATATACGTTTCATTTTCCGGAGATTTAGACAACTAAAGCCTAGTAACCAATAATTATATTATTAACCAAATATTACATTATTTGGACTGATGTGATGCATCAATACAATATTTTCAGCAGGCAAACCGGCATTTCCACTTGCAGATATTATCAATACAGAAAAGAACAAGAGGCATCAGGCCTTCTATCAACACGTAATACTCTAAGTAGATCTATAGGAAGTATTTGAATGGTAACAATGCTTCTAACCAATGAATATCAAACCCTAGATGCAAGGATCGTAATCTTGAGGAATATATCATACTGATTATTGTCGTACTCTGTAAACAACCTGGTTTAACGGGTTTCATTCCATATTTATACAGTAATAAATCTGAAGTCAACCGCAAAGGTAGGAAGTCAATAAACACACACACATCAAAATCTCCGGTAGTTAAAAGACTAGAATACAAAAATATCGAAGAACACAAGGCGTTCCGAGATCGGGGTAGCCTCGATATAGAGATCTATCGGCTCACAACCCGTGGCAGTAAAGGATAGCGGTGTTCAGAGGTCTATGAATCTATTAGCAAACCTCTGCAATAAAAAAAAATATTATGAATGCAATCTCGAGTTTATACGCAGGGGATTCTGCAATCTAGACCCAACGTAGATGGAAAGTCCCTGCGACCAGATCTCGGAGAAATATCGCCAGGTAGCTTCTAAAAATACAAAGCAATCGGATTTAAGAAGGTGAAGGCGGAGATTACAAGACAGATCGAGGAAAAATACGCAGAGTAAAACGCCTCTATGGGAGATCGAAATGCAAAACTTCAGACTCGGATG
This sequence comes from Larix kaempferi, assembly GCA_027924585.1. NCBI lineage: Eukaryota > Viridiplantae > Streptophyta > Pinopsida > Pinales > Pinaceae > Larix > Larix kaempferi. The sequence goes on from BSBM01000860.1 coordinate 3,514,122, forward strand.
TTGTATGTATGTTACATAAAGATCCAGAGATCAGAACTACCCATGCTCTATCCAGCGTTCAATTCTATTATAACATTCACTATATTATTAAATGCTAAAGATCAGCTCTACCCAAACGTTTTAACCAGAGATCCGTCAACCATGTTTTTCCCTAAAACGTATTATAATTTAACCAGGGTATTTAAATATGAAACCATACTATAATATCTCTTCCTATCTCTATATATATATTAATACCACCAACAGAATATAATACGTATTGGTACAAAATATTTACTAAATGTTTGACCATATCCAAATCAAAATGGATTGTATAAAAACAAAACAACATGCACAACCTGTAACTAGACAAGGATCTCGCTCCTGTGAGCGGTCCTCGCAGCACCCAATCATAATTTAATATAAATACTGCCATAATATATCTGTTCATGTCTTAACGAGGAGTAACTCAAATCTGGACTTAGATCATCATTCATATAAGACGCATACCTGAAACTTAACAGGAAACAAGCTCCTTGTGGGCCGATCCTTTCCAACGTTTACCGCATAATCTTACTTTTTCCAACAGCGTCATTCCAAGCTGGTTAAGAATCGAAAACCCCCCTTGAATCCGTCCTTTCCTCCCCTTTTAAGTTAATCGGACGAAAGAAAGAGAAAAAAAAACTTCTTTGGAGAGTAACGCCCAGAGATTGACATCGGATCCCTCTCCGGTGGATGACAAATGGACACGACAGTAATTAGATACAACTGCCAATCAAAGGAAGATCTCGCGCCGATCATTCCCCGGATTCTCAGCTGATACAACCTGTTTAATTAAATGTGATGGGTTAACATCTTCATTCAGGTTTTGCTGAGAATCGCTTTCATTTGTTATATCAATTCTTTTATACTCTATTACATCTTCTTACTTTGGGAATATCAATATAAATATATGTATATATATATTGAATAATTGTTCTTATCCTTAGTTTTAGTGAGGATTTTAAACTTACTAAAACCTCTTATGTGCAAGTTGAAATCCCATGATATTCTTATACAAAATACAATGGAGGTAGAGGTAAACATATTTACCCTATTAGAAGTCCACTTCCTTACGTGGCCCTATTAGTAGTTCTACAGAACCTTATGCCATAATTAAAGTGACCATCAATTTTAGTTAAATCAAATAATGAATGGCTTTTCGTTCTTAGCGATGTAATTACAGAAAGTTCACTTTGTGTGAGAGGCGATTAGTAACTAGGCCTACTTAAGATTTGTTTCCAAAAAAATTAGGATGGCACCTAAGGGGGTTTAGACCATTGAGTGAAGAAAATCCATTTTCTTTAGGTTCCTAGGGATTCACTATGAAAACAATTATAAGTAACATGTTCTTCATGTCTTCCTAGTCATCATCCTTCTCCCTCCCTAAGGATTTGTTTCCCGTCGTTTAAATGCACCATAGTCTTCATTTCCTAGTCTATGATCCATCGTTACAATTTTGGGTAGATAACAATACTTTGCACTGTTCTCTGGTGGGGCCTTGTCATTGAGATTCTCACCAGAAACCGTATAACATCTATAAAAAAGGTAAGGGTAGAAGCGGGATATTACACGGTGGAAGAATCCCTCAACTCAAGTCACATGTTCTTCTAATGAATAGTCGATGTTTTCCCTTTTCTTCTTTGCGTTACCCATGTTCAAATCCTATGTTTATAATTCTATGACTGATGAGTTAAACCTCATGAATCTCAAACCTTACTGATGGGCCTTGAGCTCCTCACCAATGTCGCTTACACGATTACTATTTCATTTATAATAATAAAAATAACGATCCAAATAGGTCATAAAGGAGGGATATCACAGTTAAATGGGAAGAATTCGATGAAGAGGGAGAGATGACCATAAGAGATAAGAGAAGTATAAACAACAAGATCAATCTTCCAAGATGGCATTGAAATGAAACATTAAATTAGGAAAAGAAGGAGAGATCACATGTCGTAGCAATAACATCCAAGGTTGGTGTTGTTTTTTTACACAACCCAATTCATATTAGCTGCATAATTCTATTCTTCATGTAGTGTCCCTTTTTAATAAATTTGTTAAAATTGAAAAATTGCAATTTTTGGCCAATTCGATCCTTAGACTATTAAAGACTCGAATGCTTCCAAATGGCTCCAAATGCTTCTGGTTTGGGTCTGAATGTGTTTGAAAGGTATTCGGACATAAAAAACGACAAAATTTGCATCGTTCCTCTCTACAGCTTTTAATAAGCAATGTCTAATCGAGATAAACCAAGAACCCGTATAGAGGAAATTGTAGAAACATAAAAAATACCTAACAATTTGAAAAAAACATTTGAAAAATATTCATAACTGTAATGCCCACCTCAGCACTTATGTTTGAGTTGATTATTTTAGACTTACGCCTGACTAGATTATCTGAGACTTATGATAGATCAAACTATTTTGAGACCTGCGACTAATTTGACTATTGAGGGCACTTGTTTGAAGTGACCCGGATTTATAAAAACTTGGACCATGAATGATTGCTTTAAATTTTATATGTGAAATGAAAATGGTTAGATAAATGATGATTGATGAATATACTCGACTGATTGAGAAAATGAAAAATGATGAAAATGCTTTAGAATGGAAAATGATGAATGTTGAAATTCTTGAAATGAAAATGAAGTATGCTCGATTGACAAAGACATAATGATGAATGTTGAAATCACTGAAATGAAAATGACGATTTGTTTTATACTCAATTGACTGAGATAAAAATAATGAATGATGAACATGCTCGACTAGCTGAAGCATAATGTTAAAATGATGAATGTTTAGTAGACTCGACTGACTGAGATACTGGAAATAATGATAAAAATATTCTATAGTGCAGCACTACTAATGTGCGCTTGAGTGTGTGCAGTGGCAGGTAAGACGATTTACCGACTGACCCACAATGAAATATAGGGGTCGTAAGAATGGAAAGAACACTTACGGGTACAACGACTGACTGTCGACCCTAAATTAGTAATCCACGCATGGGTGAAGCGTTTCAGCTCACCCGGGGAAGCGTATGCCGTACGGGAAAGGCCATAATGATTTGGCCGTGTACGATGAGTTGAGGGGCGCGCAATAAGGAGAGCCTTATCCTTCAAAATCCCTTAGTCTTCAAGAAGCATAGTTGAGATATCGCAGTAACGATTCCCGGTCACTACGCAGTACTCCCCATAAGAAGAAAGGAATAGAATTGTCGGAAGGGCCCGCCGAAGAGGCACCTGGACCAAAAAAGATAATGTTATTTAAAGGAATAAATTGAAAACTCATCAAAGATAAATTCAAGTGACTTTCAATTAAAAAGACAAATTAAAATAAAATAATATTCCTTATTTTATTTTTATTTTTATTTTTTTAAGAGAAAAGAAAAATATTAGAAGTGGAAAAAGAAAGAAAACAAAAACAAATTGTTTAGTCTAAATTAAATTATTTGTCTACCTTGTGAAAAGAAGAAAATGAAAAACTAAACTAGAAGTACTATAGTAAAGTCCTACTAAAATTAGAATAGTTTTAGTAGTTTAAACATTCAAGTTTGGAGATATTTACTTTATAAAGAATTTAAAAATTAAAAGGGAATATATATATATATATATATATATAATTTTTTTTAAAAAGAAGGTAGATGTTATTAAATAAAAGAAACAAGTTCTCTTATAAAGTTTTATTATATAAAAAGAATAAATTAAATAAAAACAACAAATTTACTAAGGAGTTATTTAGTAAACTAATTGAGAATCAAAAGAGAAGTAGAACTCTTCTACACCTAACTCCCACTCATTTAGAGAATTATTTAGAGAATTACGTGCACACTAAAGACCTTGAGACACATGTAATTGAGAATACTTGGAATTAAAATATGAAATTAAATTAAAAATGTGCATGGACAGACACATGGCACATAGACTTTTGCTATATAGTGAGGGAGGAGAAGGAGAGAAGGACATCTCTTGCTCCCTAATGCTAGATGGGCATCATAATCTCGGATTATGTTATGATTCTTGAGAGTTGGGATTAGCTCAAATAGGGATTGGGAGATCCTTTCGGGAAGCTTTCTAGTGTGTTGTTACGACCCCACTTGCTCGGGGGTTCGGGAGGAAGGTCAACCGAGGGGTTGTCGGTAGCTTGATCAAGTGGTTCAACTGGAGCACAGATTCAGCCACAACTACAACGGACATTCGACCTCGAGTTCGACGATCTAAATCAGGTTTTATGCTATTTAAGTATTTAATTAAATGTTTAATGTCATCTTCTTGATTTATATTTTGGATGGGCTCATGGAAAGAAGCAAATTTCTGTATACGTAATAAATGGTGAGTTTTAAGGGGGTTATTGTAATCAGGATTACAGGATTCGTTCGGGAAACGAAGGATCAACTCTGGAAAATTCTTATTACTATGTTGTGTTAATATGTATGAGATTTTATTTATTAAATAACATATTCTCTGTGATATTCAATGCTAGAAATACTGGTTATCTTCGCATCATTTTATTTCCTGTCATTTATATCAGTCAGTGTTCGCATTCATCTCTGTTGAGGGCTGGTGTTTCGATCTGAGTGATTGGAGATCAGCTGGTCTATGATATTCTTTAAATCCTGTATATGTCCTCGATGGAAGATTTATCTCATTGTTGAATGATCAATCCTACGAGACCCCTAAAACCGTTTATTCATCACGGCGATGGGTAGCTTGAACTTTCCAGATCGTTAGAACCAGAATGATTTCATTATTCTCAAATTTTTGTTGAACTCTGCTATTAGCGCAGATGGGGTAGTTTAGTTTTTCTTTTTCTTCTTTTCACAAGGTAGACAAATAATTTAATTTAGACTAAACAATTTGTTTTTGTTTTGTTTCTTTTTCCACTTCTAATATTTTTCTTTTCTCTTAAAAAAAAATAAAATAAAATAAGGAATATTATTTTATTTTAATTTGTCTTTTTAATTTCAAGTCACCTGAATTTATCTTTGATGAGTTTTCAATTTCTTCCTTTAAATAACATTATCTTTTCTGGTCCAGGTGCCTTTTCGACAGGTCTTTCCAACAGTTCCATTACTTTCTTCTTATGGAGAGTACTGCGTAGCAACCGGGAATCGTTACCGCGATCTCTCAACTACGCTTCTTGGAGACTAAGGGATGTTGAGGGATAAGGCTCTCCTTATTTTGCGCCCCTCAACTCATCGTACGCGACCAAATCATTATGGCCTTGCCCGTACTGCATACGCTTCCCCGAGTGAGTTGAAACGGCTTCCCCCGTGCGTGGATTGCTAATTCAGGGTCGACAATCAGTCGTCGTACCCCTAAGTGTTCTTTCCGTTCTTACGACCCCTATAATTCCATTGTGGGTCAGTTAGTAAATCGTCTTACCTGCCACTGCACACACTTAAAGTGCACATTAGTAGCGTTGCACTATAAAACATTTTCATCATTCTTTCCAGTATCTCAGTCAGTCGAGTCTACTAAACATTCATCATTTTAACATTATGCTTCGGCCAATCGAGCATGTTCATCATTCATTATTTTTATCTCAGTCAGTCGAGTATAAAACAAATCGTCATTTTCATTTCAGTGATTTCAACATTCATCATTATGTCTCTGTCAATCGAGCATACTTCATTTTCATTTCAAGAATTTCAACATTCATCATTTTCCATTCTAAAGCATTTTCATCATTTTTCATTTTCTCAGTCAGTCGAGTATATTCATCAATCATCATTTATCTAACCATTTTCATTTCACATATAAAATTTAAAGCAATCATTCATGGTTCAAGTTTTTATAAATCCGAGTCACTTCAAACAAGTGCCCTCAATAGTCAAATCAGTCATAGGTCTCAAAATAGTATGATCGATCATAAGTCTCAAATAATCTAGTCAGTCATAAGTTTAAAATAATGAACTCAAACATAAGTGCCGAGACGGGCATTACAATAACCGTTGAGGTGTAATATGACACATTTATGCAGCTATTATAGGCTTGGAAACTTCCAAAATACTTCAGCCACTTGCATTTACAATTAGAGAATGAAAGGCAAAATTACTAGGAAAAATTATGTTGAAGCCCCCAAGGGTAGATGGCTCCAAAAGACTCTTTTAAAGGATTTCGAATTGGGTATGAAGGTATATGAAGGGTATTAAGACAGAAAAAGGAACCTCATTGGTGATTGTAGACTAATATCATAATACTTCTACAACATCCATTTAACTTCAGGAGAAGTTGCGGAATTTTACTAGTCAAATCGAGGTTCAAAACCCCCAAGGGTAGGGGACAAAGATGTCTTCCCAAATGTTGTAATACTTTCCCAAATTTCAGAACAGAGACATGGTACTGATAAAGGACTTCAATGATCTCCCAATGCATCATCAATTAGTTTCTATACGCTTTGTCAACTACCATAATGACACTCGAAGGACATGTGCAATGTTAATGAAAATTCTTCATAACATTAATGACACTCCATACATCAACAAAATCACAAAGATTGACTTATACAATTCGAAATAATGTCTCTTCAAGCTGTGGCAACAAGATATAGGGAAAATGGAACCATTTATGCATTGTTTGGTATTTTTACATATTATGTTTCACTTGGTATTTCGACCTAAGATTCTTCCAAGCATTAAATACAGAGTATATCTATCAGAATACAAATAAATGGATATTCTTGGACCATCACAAAAGCTACTCTCCTTCTTTTTTCTTGTGACTTTTATAAACTTCTCAAGTCCTCCATGGGTACATCTCAGGAATGATTACACTGTCTCGGAAAAACCTGTCATGGCATCAACTGAATCTGATGAAGCATCACTCAGTAGCTTCAGGTTCGATGCCATAGGTGTGGCCATGGCCTTGCATTCCACCATCTTGAACCGCTTTAGGATCTCTACTGCATACTTCTTTGTCCAAGGAATATTCTATCTGCACTCTGCCACACCTCCAAGCCTAGAACATTAATTAGTGCATCGTACCCAAGTCCCTTATCTCGAACTCGGTAGCAAGCTTCCTCTTCGTGCTAACAATCAACCCATCCTCAACTTTCAAAACCAAGTCATCCACATACAGTAAGAGTATCACTATATTTCCTTCCTCAACCTTATAGTGAATCATACAGGGCTTTCTTCAGGAATCACTGGAATCCGCTTTACTCTTGGTAAAGCCCAAACTAGTCAAGAAACTGTCAATTCTGCCGTACCATGTCCTGGGTGCCTATTTCGAATTGACAAGGCTTTATTCAGTTTACACACATGAGTCTCCCTGTCATGTGTCTCAAATCCGAGTGGCTTCTCCACATACACTCCCTCTTCCACTACACCATAATTCAATAATGTTGTCCACATATCCCGTAACTTTCTAGATGCCTTCCATCTCTACCAGAACATTGTTAAGAGTGTGCACTACTCCAACATGTCAGCAAAGAGGTTTCTTTCTAGATAAGTAGCAATGGAATGTTGTACAGTACCATAGACCACTTAGTACCCATTACTTGCATATAAGTAGTATCTTGTTCATAATTTAATGCAATTTTTTTCTAGCATGCATAATATACATCCTAAATCTAGGAACATAAGTATGTATATGAGTGAACAACATTATTTAAGTAATCATATATTATACAAGAAATAATAATTCAAATACTTATCTTTGTTTGATTGTTGTGTGGACTCCCTCTCAATCTTTGCTTCCTTGCAGGAACTACTGGAGTCTCTAACAGAGTGTTCTTCTATTTGTGGGAGCTGCTTTTGTTCCTGGGACATTCTCCTTCTTGTGATGAGGATGCTCCCTCTTGTTGTAATTCTTCTTGGTGTGTGTTGTGAGAGCCTGGTATTCACTACCCATGTTTTCTTTTCGAGCTACAATTCCAGCTTCTTCCTGTGAGCATTCCTCCCACAGCCTACTGAATGTGATGAGCTTCTTCCTAGCACAAATTTCTTGGATGAAGGAATCCCATGACCTAGGAGGACCATTCAAGGTGGTCATCACTATTTCTCCATTCTCTATATATTCTTCAATGGCTTCAAGTTGTTCTTTTATCTGAGAGAGTCTCACCCTTGTAAAGTGTGACTACATCGTCTCTGCATTTTGTATCTTGACATAATTTCTTTAATTGATTCCTCAAAGTCATCTTCTGATTTATGTTCTTTCCTTCAAACAGCTTGGTCAAGGAGTCAAACATCTCTTTGGGTGTCTTTAGGGATGACACACGTGGTATGAGATGGTCCTTGATAGAATCCGCAATGATCCTCGTGGCCTTGACCAAGTTCTTCTTATGTAACGCCTTAGCCTCATCTCCCTCTGGGACTGGAACCTCTTCACTTATGTCGGTATCCAATTCATTCTCTTCTAGGATTAACCCAATCCTATACTTCCATGTTCGGAAGTTATCAGCCCCTTTAGGCTTATCCTCAGGCTTGGTGTGGTGAGACATCTTAATGAGAAACTCAAATGGAAATAAAATATTTAGATCTTACCATTGGATTTGGAGCTGGCTAGGGTTTGACAGAGAAACCGTAAAAATCCAAACTTGAAATTTCAAACTTCTGACTGGACATGGAGATGCAATTGACTGAGGTGAGAAAGCTGGTGTGCTCAGATTTTGAAAACTCCACAAATTGGTACTAAGGAAAGTAGAGTAAACACTCCAATAGCATGGACAAGGTACAAGCTCTCCAAATTGCAAAGATGCAAATAAAAATGATCGAAAGCTACTCTCCTTCTTTGTTCTTGTGAGTTTTATAAACTTCTCAAGTCCTCCATGGGTCAAATTCCTTCCAACTCAATTTGGGAAGAGATTCCAATGTGTGCCACTTGTTCAACAATTCCTAGTGACTCTTCTTATTCCCTCATTTCGAATGGGTGTCTCTTTGGCTTCCCTAACTCCCTTGTGCACCTTCTTGGAGGGTATTTTTATGGGAGCTGCTTTTGTTCCTGGGACATTCTCCTTCTTGTGATGAGGATGCTCCCTCTTGTTGTAATTCTTCTTGGTGTGTGTTGTGAGAGCCTGGTATTCACTACCCATGTTTTCTTTTCGAGCTACAATTCCAACTTCTTCCTTTGAGCATTCCTCCCACAGCCTACTGAATGTGATGAGCTTCTTCCTAGCACAAATTCCTTGGATGAAGGAATCCCATGACCTAGGATGACCATTCAAGGTGGTCATCACTATTTCTCCATTCTATATATATTCTTCAATGGCTTCAAGTTGTTCTTTTATCTGAGAGAGTCTCACCCTTGTAAAGTGTGACTACATCGTCTCTGCATTTTGTATCTTGACATAATTTCTTTAATTGATTCCTCAAAGTCATCTTCTGATTTATGTTCTTTCCTTCAAACAGCTTGGTCAAGGAGTCAAACATCTCTTTGGGTGTCTTTAGGGATGACACACGTGGTATGAGATGGTCCTTGATAGAATCCGCAATGATCCTCGTGGCCTTGACCAAGTTCTTCTTATGTAACGCCTTAGCCTCATCTCCCTCTGGGACTGGAACCTCTTCACTTATGTCGATATCCAATTCATTCTCTTCTAGGATTAACCCAATCCTATACTTCCATGTTCGGAAGTTATCAGCCCCTTCAGGCTTATCCTCACGCTTGGTGTGGTGAGACATCTTAATGAGAAACTCAAATGGAAATAAAATATTTAGATCTTACCATTGGATTTGGAGCTGGCTAGGGTTTGACAGAGAAACCGTAAAAATCCAAACTTGAAATTTCAAACTTCTGACTGGACATGGAGATGCAATTGACTGAGGTGAGAAAGCTGGTGTGCTCAGATTTTGAAAACTCCACAAATTGGTACTAAGGAAAGTAGAGTAAACACTCCACTAGCATGGACAAGGTACAAGCTCTCCAAATTGCAAAGATGCAAATAAAAATGATCGAAAGCTACTCTCCTTCTTTGTTCTTGTGAGTTTTATAAACTTCTCAAGTCTTCCATGGGTCAAATTCTTTCCAACTCAATTTGGGAAGAGATTCCAATGTGTGCCACTTGTTCAACAATTCCTAGTGACTCTTCTTATTCCCTCATTTCGAATGGGTGTCTCTTTGGCTGCCCTAACTCCCTTGTGCACCTTCTTGGAGGGTATTTTTATCCCTAACATGTCATATATTTCAGATGTCGACATTCAGGTATGATTTGTGTCATAGGTGACTGTCATAGCATCTTCATCATTGTTGTCATACTAGAGGCTAGGGAATCTAGCCCAAGTGTCACAATTCTTCTAAGATGCCTCTTCCTCTTCCATGGGACTTATTCTTCCACTCCAATTCGACCTTACATGACTCATGTCATGAATAATACCTCTTAAACTACCCTAAGTATGTTACCGTTAATCTTGAACTCGAATTGGTGAGAGAATCATGCCAAGTGTAGTGGGGAATCTTGCCACAAATGGGTCCCACAACCTCTTTATATGTGTCCTCATGGTCCAAATTATGCACAATGGCTGCTCCAATTCCCAATTAGGATGGGAATCTTTCACCCTCGAAATTGGTACTAAGGCAAGTAGAGTAAACACTCGATAAGCATGGACAAGTTATGCTCTCCAATATGCAAAATGAGAAATGATAAAAAACAACTCTCCAATGGCATATATATTATTGGTGATTGTATTGGAATATTCCATGGTAATGATATTGGCATGAGATCCCTCTAAGGTTTTGGAATGTACTATGAGGTCTATGATGTAAGGGTTTGAAGGTGAAAATAGATGAAGTCTATTGGTGATTAGTTCTGGGTTTTGATTACACTCTTTGGAGGCATATTGTTCTTCTTATTCATATTAGGGTGGCAGTATCAAGTAAGGATAGGAGATGAAGTCTCCTTTGGGTTGGTGCTCGTGATCTCAGGGAGTTGGGGATTCCATCCAGTTGGTGCTAGTAAAACTATTGAGTTGGACTTTACTGAGGTCTGGAGTCTTCTCTATAGGTTGGAAATTATGAAAACCAAGGGGTTGTAGCCTCATTCTACATGGAGCTAGTAATCCGAGGAGTTGGAGCTTCCTTAGGTTTCGAGCCTCCTTCCAATTGGTGTAGTTAAATCATGGAGTCAATTCCTTTGAGAGAGTCTGATAGCTAGACTGAAGATCTCTAGAGCACATGGACGAACATGAAAGTATCTACTCCGCAGATGGGGTTCGATTGTTCTATGGATCAAGTTATGATCTGATTGGATTATAAGAATGAGACTCCATTTAAATGCACAAGGTTTTGATATCTGGAAATATGTTCTAAATGCTTACATCGCTCTAAAAAGACTACAAAAAACTGCATCCATGAAGGATCTAACAAATAATAATGCAATGGAAATGGATATCGTGTTGCATGGAATACATGATCACGTGAAAGATAAATTTGGAAGGTGCTCACCAAGTGGGACAAGGTAACAAATCTCTGCACAAAGGGACCCCATTCTTAGCATTATTTTTGTCCCGAGTACCTAAAAAGATCTGATAAATAGTTCATGAGATTTGGAGTCCAAATAAGGCTTAAAAATTATAAGGGAAGTAATCTTACCTTAGGGGGCCTACAAACTTATGCCAATAGGCCCAAGCGCTTAAAATATTAAGCAGAGGCGTTGGAGCATCAACTACACAACACGATAGGCGACGATGAGGGCACTATGCGGCAGGTGTTGGTTCATCCAACAATACTAAGAGGTGGGGGGGGAATCAATATTTCCTTTTTCAACCCTTTTATATAAAATTATTATTAAGCACAAGTTAAATAATCATTCCCAATGTGAATAAGACAATTAAAAATTTGAACACACCGATACAAAATTGTTCTACAAGCACCAACTTGATGGAGAACTTAATCCCATGAATTCTTCTGCCGCTACAGAAAGGATGCTCCTACACCCCTTTTTCTACCTTCTAAACAAACAAGGATGCCCCACCACCCTAAATCTCTACCCACAACTGGAAGGAGGCATCAATTCCCTTAGAAGGATTGAAACTGCCCCAAGAAGCACCCAACAAACCTCTAATTTATGATCTTGCTTTGGTTTTCAGATCTTGCTTCTGATATGCAATTACCAAAACTTCATAGACACCTATGGTCCTCTTCATACATTTAACTTGTATGGTCATATATATTTTCAAAGAACTTTATTATTTGAGAACTTTATTAAGGAAAATCATGCCTCTTCATAAAAAAAATATTGGATCATGCATCGATCCATCATTGATTTTCATAGTCTTTCAATCTTGTTTTAATTAGTAAGGAATTACTAATTATGAACCCTTGCCGTCAATATGTCCCATCAGCTAAATTAAAGGGTAACGTCTTTGACCCTTCCTTACCTATAACGCACTATAACAGTCTTTCAATTTCTTTGATCTTCAATTCCGAGAGCTAACCATTGAGTTAACCAAAGCCTTAAATGCGGCAGCTTAGTATTGAGTTGCAGAGCATTAAATGCGGCAACTTAGTGGTTAGGATCCATTGAATCTGTATATTTTTTAGATCCAATGAACCCTAAGCACTGAGCTGCGACATTTAATGCTCTGCAACTTAGTGCTTAGCTTTCTCCCTGTAGATCTACTGCGATCCGTGTTCTATTTTTTTTATCTACTGCGATCCATGTTCTGGTTTTTTTTATCTGTCTTTCAATTGCTTTGATCTTTGCAATTTATGAGTGCATCTGATTTGTTGTTTCATATTTTTCTTAACTCACTATTTGGATTGTGATATCCCTCCTTTATGACCTATTTTGACCTTTATTTATAAATTGCGTAGGCGACATTGGTGAGGAGCTCAAGGCCATCAGTAAGGTTTGAGATTCATGAGGTTTAACCCTCCAGTCGTAAAATTATAGACTGAGAATCAAGGCCAAAAGAATTTCTTTTAAAAAATTATATTCTATATATGTATTCTTGCTAACCTGTCTCTATAATGAGAAAATCACCATCCCTTTTGTAACCTAGTGGGTAAGCATATTTTCACTTAGCAAATGTGAGTTTACATTGAGAAATTATACTCATTAAATTCGATCTCTAAAGAATTAAAAGTGCCAACTCGTTCTTAACTCTCCACTCCCTATTTTGATTGAGTATGAAGAACATGTAGCTTGAGTTGAGGGACTCTTCCACTGTCACTTGCTGATTTGTTTTAATGGAGAATTCGGTGCAAACCCCCACTTTAGTGCTTCAATGACAACTCGTTGAGAACTATGAGGGAGTTGTCTCCTATTAAAAGTTAAAACCGCCACTTGTCTCTCAGCTATCTCGAGCTGTCATGAGGATGGAGGGGCGTGAGTCTCTAGCTCCGTGATTTTTGTTGCGGCATGAGGAAAAAAGCAGATGGGGATGAGGAGAGCGGATTTTTTGATTGTGAAAATTAATGCGATAAAGGAAGGGGCGGAATTTTCAATGGGGACATAACTTATTTAGAAAATGCAACGAGTGTAGGGAAGGGAGGATTGGTTCTGCAATAGACTTTGGGAAATTTTCTTGGACAGTAGGGTTCTAGGGTTGGAGAGCTGTAATCTATGGGTGAAGGGATAGTTCCTAGCAATGGAAGTAGCGATTCTGCCTAGGAGAGAAAGGAATCAGCCTGAGGGTTAGCGGATGAGCAGTTCCTAGCAATGGAAGTAGCGATTCTGCCTACGAGAGAAAGGAATCAGCCTGAGGGTTAGCGGATGAGCAGGTATGTGATCTACATAGTAAAACATATAAGCATTTTTCTGCTAGAAAAAGGTAGTCTTTTATTTTGTTGGATCAGAATTTATCCTCTGTAGAATAAAAGCATGGACCTATGTTGAACTGAGCCTAGCCCTGCTAGAAAACGTAGCTGGTTACTTTGTTGCTTTGAATTTATCCTCTGTAAAAGAAAAACGTGGATCTACTGAATTGAGTTTGGCCCTGCAAGGAAAAATGTTGATAGACTTGTACAGGTTATCTCCTGACTAATGCATTTCTGGTTGTTACTACAACACAAAAGAAATATACCCTCCGATTTGGTTTGATGGCTGCTAGTAAAAATGTTTTCACATAGGTTAGATCTGAGGCATTTCCTGCTAAAACTTTTGAGATATATATATTTAGATGGGAGTTTAATCTATGACTTAGGCGAAGAAAATGTTGACATCTACCACGGAAGTATAACTCTGCGTTATGTATTCCTGCACAGCTCTATAGAAACTCAATCTCACTTTGTTTCGTCGATATGCGACCTTAAATTGACCTAGTTTATATCACTCGCCAGCCTCTCTGTAAGAATACGATTAGGATTTTTACTTGGTGAAACGATCTTTGAAATTTAGTGTTGAAGGTTAGTGAACGCTGAGTTTTGAATAAGGGGTACCTCCACTTCTATAGCCTGTTGTGTGATATCCCGGCCAAAGCGTGACATTGTTGGAATCAATGTGCCTTATGAACTTGGTATTTTAGAGGAAGAAGAATTGTCTAGTTTACTATGCGGAATATTCCTTTTTGTTTTGCATGTTAATTCAGCGGATTCATTCTTTTAGATTGAAGTTTTCCTGCTGTAATGATTTAACTATTAGCGATTGACCATTGAAGTTCGACATGCTGCATGGATTATATAATTGTGTTTTACCTTGTTAAATATTATAGGATGCATGGATAACCCAGGTTCTTGATGTAAAATCTCTGTGCAATCGTGACATTATTGGAGTCAATGTACTATGTTTAGTTCTTTTAGGAATGCCCTGTACCTTACACTTATTATGTTCGGTCTGTATTACTTCTGGAAGTAAAGTATTACGCCGCCGAGTTAACCTCTGTTCCAGGCTGAAGTTAATCATCATTTTCAGTTCATTTGGATGCCTCGTGCTCAAAATAGTTATTTTTATATCATGTACGTTATTTGATTGCCAGAGGAAATTTTGGAATTTGGTTTGAAGGAAGTTTTGAGTATCTTGATGGTGCCCTTTATTAAAGGCATGGAGAAAGTGAAAATAGCAACAATAGTGACCTCCATCCTGTTATTTTGCTTCATGTTACAATAGTGACCTTCTGTTATTTTAACCTCTAACGATTTCCATTTAAATTATGCTGAGTTGAAAGCCATGGTTTGATCTCTGTCTCGTCTTTTTCTCGATCCTAGTATCGTTGCATAAGTTTGAGTGAGATCCAGTTTATTTTAGGTTGTAGCCCTGATAGGTTCTTATTGGGATGCATAGCCCATGCGATATGTAGCTTTGAGTTCGAGTTTTAGAACGGATTCATGTAGGTGTGTTTTCTTTTATTTTGAGTAGGCTTTGACTTTTGCGTCTCACCTCTTTTATTTAGATCATAGCAGGATAGTGTGTATGCTACACCGCCTGTCAAGGCTTTGGTTTGATTCCTGAGGGATTTATATTGTTTACTGTGTTGTTTTGATTGCCACGACTTCTTGTTATTCAGATGCAGCCGTGATGGGGTTTTATTTAACGAAGGTGTTCTAAATCCCATCGAATCTTCTCAGACGATGGTTATATAGGGATGCGAGTGTACTCTGACTTATTTCCTTTCGTTAAGGTTCTGTATTGTATGCTTTTGGATTTCTATTGTGTTCATTATAACGTTGAATCTTATGGATTATTGTTTGGATGCAATACCACATTGAAATGTATGAACCTCTGTTAGTTGTATTGCACGAGGAAGATCGTTATAATCCAGATTATGGAGTATGGATTGTTGTGTATTCATTATAGTATTAGATTCATATTATTGAAGCTCTCTTGTGAGAGGCTTGAGAAAGAGAAAGTACATTGTAAATACCTTATTGAAAGGTGTACCCTTCTTTTGTATAAATAAAATATGACAACTGCTCCCGTGGACGTAGCCCAAAGGTTGGGTGAACCACATGTATATTTGTGCCTCTTGTGTTTGAATTTTCTGTGATTGGTGTGATTTATTTTATGAAAGATGTACATTCATAACTTGTGTTGTTTTCAAATGATGTGGTTCACTTTACGAGAGATGTATAACCATACCTTGTGTCCATAATTGATGTGATCTACTTTAGAAAGATGTACGTTAATAATAAGTTGAATTGATGTCGTCATAGGTTTATTTCATGTAAGATGTTCAAATGGGTTAAGTATATTACTTTGTGAAAATGTAAGTTTAAGATTTAGTCATTTGTATACTAATGGATCCTCATATGCAACAAAGTTTCGAAAGATGAATGTATAAATGAATGCATGGTAGTCATTCTAATATAACTTTTAGTGTCGTGGAGATAGGCTTGTCTTTTCCTGTCGAGATAAGTATGTATCAAACGAATCTTGAAAGTTAATGTAAATATGTAAGATACAAGTGCTCATTCATTCGGGGTCTATGGAATGTTCACGAATTCATTTTGTTATTTGGTCCTACATTCTTATGAATATAATTTTCTTTATTTACCCATTTTTTTTCCTTAGTTTCAACTCACAAATAAAGGGGATGTTACATATGGTATCAGAGCATTAGGTTACAACACTTGGACCTAATGAGCTCAACATGCGATAAGTAAGTATGAAGGTTGTTAAGTTGACTAATCAGTTATTTGTGTTTCATTTTGGATGCATGGATTGTACCCGAGGAGGGGAAAATGAATCTCCAAGCTCGACTTCAGGTTTCTTCCGCTAGAGCACAGGTCGCAAACATTGGGCTTATTGAGTTCAATTGGAGAAGAACAAAAATAAGTTGGTCGGACCAGAAAAGGAGCTGCATTCTATAAGCCAAGAATAAAATGTTCACTTCCAAAGAATCGTCAAGAGGCAAGCGACAAAACTTCTGGAAATTACAAGTAAGTACGTATGAGTTTACTAAAAAGTTATAATTAGAGTATCTATTTGTGAACAATACATAAGTTCATTTGAATGATCTCCTATGGATAACACTAGACGATGAATATCTCCTCACCTTTACAATTAGTTCCATGGAATGACAAGAAAGTACTCTTTTAATTACTTAAGATTATTGGAGTTAAGTCCTTATGAAATAGGCTAAGGAAGTCTCCTAATTGGGTTGACCTTAGATAACTAAGTAAACTTGACTGACCAATAGTCTAGATTGCCAAATATGGGAAATGTAAGCAACTTAGATCCATTAAAAGATCCATTAAGTTCAAATCAAAAGTAAGTCCTTATGAAAAAGGTCCATTAAAGATTTGTTAGTTTGGGTCAGTCTTGGGTTTTGAACTATGTAAGGAACGATCAGGTTCTGTTTACATATGAGTTACCTTAAATAAGAAAGTTTATAAATTTATAATGAGGTTGACCTTAGTAGTAAAATCTGTAAAGGTGCATGCTGCAGGAGTAGTCATTGTGATTTTAACATTTCTAGTTGTGAGGGAAGCATAATTATGTAATGTTAAGTTGTTGTTTTATTCCATAAGAAGTATAGTTTGGCTAGACTAGGATGTCTGGTTTCTTTTAAACAAGAAAATTAACTTTAATTGGTGTGGAGTTTCTATGACTAGGAAATTGTGAGATTACAAATGAGAAAAATGGTTAATAATCTCCTTGCTAATCAATTTCATTCTAGTATGTAATTGTATAGGACAAGTAATTATAATACGATTTTTGTTGACATTGAAGCATGTTCGTACCCTTACATATAAGTGCAACAAAAGGAAAATGGTTATAATTACTTTAAAATATATATATATATATATATATATATATATATATATATATACATGTGAATATTAATCAGTTAATGCATATGATGAAAATGCATGAGTACCTCTTATATATACCTCTTATTTCAATAATTTCTACTAAGATAGACGTGGGAAAATAATGAGTAACAATTATACTTTTATTTGTTCAATATTTATGACGACTTGCTATCCATGTACAACTATATGTTTTCTCAAAGTGATTATTTTGTTAAGGGATAGATTATTGGAAACCTAGAACCAACATGAAATAAATACAGGTTAGTAGGATGCTGTAATCTTCTGACGTCCTTATGTTGCCACAAGGAATGATTGTTTTTATTTATTATGTGTTAAGGAAAACATTGATGACATGGAATTTGCAGGGTAGATCGGAAGTGATCTTTGAGACACTAATCGAGGTATAAGCTTTTATGAAACAAGTAAAAATGATGTTTGAACGTATGTTATTTGTATGATTGTTCTCATGATTTAATTACCTTTATACGACTAACACTTTGAATGTTATGATCGAGCAAATGTTATTTTCTCACACATCACTGCCTGACACCCATCAATGAGTAAATGTGGGATATATATATATATATATATATATATATATATATATTGATTCATGCATAATACTAATGCGTGATGATACAAGTAAACTGGAACCTCGGCAGATGAAGGTGAGCTATGCAACAGCTTTTACAAAGATACATGGTTATCTGTATAAGGTATGTAAGTTTGTTTAGACAATTGGTTATCCCTATATGATGTTAGGGTATACCAAAAGGGTTGTATAACTAAAATAGGAATTTTGTTGAATTAGTGAAAGCTAAAGTTCGAGGTTAAATGATCATAATGTCCATAGATCATCATAGAAAGAATGTTATATCGTGTTCAAAACATTATGAAGTCTTATAAGCTAGTTATGTGTAGTAGGAAATGACACCTTAGATGATCAAATATGGATATTCTATTAAGAAAGATGTTTTTTTTTTTTTTTTTTTAAAGGAAGGGATCTTCTTACAATATTTGATTTGGTATATAAAGTGATACTAACAAGTGAAATTTGGCAGATGGTGAAATTCCTGTGAAGCTTGTGAAAATGCAAGAGCATAAATATTATGCATGGTAAAATAAGGGGATGAGGACTTAAGATCCACATCATAACTGTTATTTATTCTTAAGTTTGATAATTATTGATCGAATAAAGATCTAGACTCAAATGGGTCAGAGTAATCGTATGGTTACAAGATATAATATAACGAAATAAATTGATTAAATGGAAAGAGATTTTTCTAGACTCAAGCAAGGTGGCTTGGGAAAAATAAATTCCGGGACTCAAGCGAGAAGGCTTGAGGGGAATGGTGTAAAGAGTATTGTAATGGCATTGAAATACTCCCTAAAATGAGGGATTGAACAGCCACTAGGATTCTCGAAGAATCGGCTGGCTGTAAGACCTAGGCAAGCTATAAGAAAATGTATATGTGGGAGGAAGGACGCTGCTTAGTATACATGAAAAAAATGTTTGCTGCGTGAGCACTAAGGTGTTAGGCAAAACATGAGAGAAATGTTTGCTGCGTGAGCACTAAGGTGTTAGGCAAGGCATGAGAGAAAGGATTACTGCGTGAGCACTAAGGTGTTAGGCAATAATTTCCTGGATCAAGTGAATGCTATTTGTTGATTTCGTCAACGGTATACAATCATGGAACACTAGATTTATTCCATATATATTACAAGTGATATGTGCAATAAAGAACTCATGATTTATGTTTTTGAGTTTGATTATGAAGTTGATGACAAATTGTACTAAACATTGTTTCTTTTGAATTCCAGTTTTGTGATACAAATGATTGCTGCAAGAGAAGAGTGAACACCGAGGACGGTGTTATTTTAAAGGGGATGAGGATGTGATATCCCTCCTTTATGACCTATTTTGACCTTTATTTATAAATTGCGTAGGCGACATTGGTGAGGAGCTCAAGGCCATCAGTAAGGTTTGAGATTCATGAGGTTTAACCCTCCAGTCGTAAAATTATAGACTCAGAATCAAGCCCAAAAGAATTTCTTTTAAAAATTTATATTCTATATATGTATTCTTGCTAACCTGTCTCTATAATGACAAAATCACCATCCCTTTTGTAACCTAGTGGGTAAGCATATTTTCACTTAGCAAATGTGAGTTTACATTGAGAAACTATACTCATTAAATTCGATCTCTAAAGAATTGAAAGTGCCAACTCGTTCTTAACTCTCCACTCTCTATTTTGATTGAGTATGAAGAACATGTAGCTTGAGTTGAGGGACTCTTCCACCGTCACTTGCTGATTTGTTTTAATGGAGAATTCGGTGCAAACCCCCACTTTAGTGCTTTAATGACAACTCGTTGAGAACTATGAGGGAGTTGTCTCCTATTAAAAGTTAAAACCGCCACTTGTCTCTCAGCTATCTCGAGCTGTCATGAGGATGGAGGGGCATGAGTCTCTAGCTCCGTGATTTTTGTTGCGGCATGAGGAAAAAAGCAGATGGGGATGAGGAGAGCGGATTTTTCGATTGTGAAAATTAATGCGATAAAGGAAGGGGCGGAATTTTCAATGGGGACAGAACTTATTCAGAAAATGCAACGAGTGTAGGGAAGGGAGGATTGGTTCTGCAATAGACTTTGGGAAATTTTCTTGGACAATAGGGTTCTAGGGTTGGAGAGCTGTAATCTATGGGTGAAGGGATAGTTCCTAGCAATGGAAGTAGCGATTCTGCCTACGAGAGAAAGGAATCAGCCTGAGGGTTAGTGGATGAGCAGTTCCTAGCAATGGAAGTAGCGATTCTGCCTACGAGAGAAAGGAATCAGCTTGAGGGTTAGCGGATGAGCAGGTATGTAATCTACATAGTAAAACATATAAGCATTTTCCTGCTAGAAAAAGGTAGTCTTTTATTTTGTTGGATCAGAATTTATACTCTGTAGAATAAAAGCATGGACCTATGTTGAACTGAGCCTGGCCCTGCTAGAAAACGTAGCTGGTTACTTTGTTGCTTTGAATTTATCCTCTGTAAAAGAAAAACGTGGATCTACTGAATTGAGTTTGGCCCTGCAAGGAAAAATGTTGATAGACTTGTACAGGTTATCTCCTGACTAATGCATTTTTGGTTGTTACTACAACACAAAAGAAATATACCCTCTGATTTGGTTTGATGGCTGCTAATAAAAATGTTTTCACATAGGTTAGATCTGAGGCATTTCCTGCTAAAACTTTTGAGATATATATATTTAGATGGGAGTTTAATCTACGACTTAGGCGAAGAAAATGTTGACATCTACCACGGAAGTATAACTCTGCGTTATGTATTCCTGCACAGCTCTATAGAAACTCAATCTCACTTTGTTTCATCGATATGCGACCTTAAATTGACCTAGTTTATATCACTCGCCAGCCTCTCTGTAAGAATACGATTAGGATTTTTACTTGGTGAAACGATCTTTGAACTTGAGTGTTGAAGGTTAGTGAACGCTGAGTTTTGAATAAGGGGTACCTCCACTTCTATAGCCTGTTGTGTGATATCCCGGCCAAAGCGTGACATTGTTGGAATCAATGTGCCTTATGAACTTGGTATTTTAGAGGAAGAAGAATTGTCTAGTTTACTATGCGGAATATTCCTTTTTGTTTTGCATGTTAGTTCAGCGGATTCATTCTTTTAGATTGAAGTTTTCCTGCTGTAATTGTTGATGTATATGTAACTTCGGAATGTATTTCACATACATGTATATTGTATTCCTATAGAGATGGTATTATTCCTCTATAAGGAAGTGTCGTCATGTCGTAACTTATACTTGATGGGTTATTAGACCACCTTGTTTGGGGTCGGCTCTGTATAAGTCATGTGGGTCAAAGGGTTATTAGACCACCCTATTGGGGGTCGGCCATGTGGGTCAAAGGGTTATTAGACCACCCTATTGGGGGTCGGCCCACTCAGCATTATGTTATGTGGTTAAGTTCGAGCCTACATGAGTTAGGTAAAAAGGCAAGTCAAGTCAAGTATAAATAGAGTGCGGGAGGCACTCTATTTACTCACTCACTTCTCACACATGCTCTCAAGGAGGAGAGGCGCACTTATGGAGGAGGAGGATTGCTGCTAGGTTATTGCTATCTCTATTGGTTGGTTGTATCATTGCTCTATCTATCTCTGAGGAAGTTATTGGGGTTTTTCACCTTTATGGTTTTCCCCAAGTAAATCTTTGTGTCTCTTGTGTGCTTGCATTATTGTCTCCATGATTGATATGCTGTAGATATGCTGTACATGTTGTTCTCTCAGTTAAGATCCTAGATCATATTGAAGTAAATTCTGAAAATTTAACATGGTATCAGAGCTAGCCTGAAAGAAGGCATGATATGGCATGTATGACACTTGTTGCACTTACGATGCTAGGGCTTGATATAGGAAAAACCAGTCATCGTAGCACTTTCGCTATAAATCCATTTTGGCGAAGTTTTCGGATCTGAAATTGTTACAGGACGAAGCTAAGATCTCCAGGTATCTTGTGTCCAAAGTACAACCTCTAATTCGTTGTACTTTGTGATTTATGATCTGTACAATATAGGGTTTCGGCCTCTTCCAGATCTGAGTCAAAATCAGGTGACCTTGGGAAAAAGGTCATATCTTGGGCTAGGAAGCTCCAAATGAAATTTCGTAAAAAGTGACAGGTATTACACAGTCTGTAATATCTCAGAAAACTTTTTCAGAGGCCGAAGTTGAACCAGTGACACGTGGAACTCCGTACAAGTTCGCTCTCCTGTTTTATCCCATAAACAGGTCACGTTGCGACATTTGGCATAACTCTCTCTCAGAGAATCCAATTGGGGTCAGACCTGTCAGGATGGAAAGGTAACAGGCCGAGCGATCTCAGAAAACTTTTCCAGAGGCTGAAGTTAAAACAGTGACACGTGGCACGCCGTACAAGTTCGCTCTCCTGTTTTATCCCAAAACAGGTCACGTTGCGACATTTGGCATAACTCTTTCTCAGAGAATCCAATTGAGGTCAGACCTGTCAGGATGGAAAGATAACAGGTCAGGCTATCTCAGGAAACTTTTTCAGACCCTGTGGATCAAAAATTTCGGAGTTACACCAGAAACAATCAGGTACATATTTCTGTCAAAACAGAATTATTTTTTGGTACCTTCATTCATGGCTCTCGGAATTTAGGGCTTTGAAGAAAGTTGGAATTTTTGTAATCGGAGACCACGGATGGATGATACTCATCAAAATAGAAATTTAGAGACCAAGATCAGAATTTTTGGTTGGGCAGAAGGCCGGGTTTGATCAGACCCTAGTTCGGGACTTTGATCAGAAAAGTGGAAAATTAGGGCTTCTGTAAAAATGGGAATTTTTGAAATCTGTGACCACGGCTGGAAGCTCCTCAGAAAAATAGAAGCTTAGAGCTTTGGATCAAACATTTTGATTGGGTAGAAGAGTGGGCTTCATCAAACCCCAGTTCAGGGTCACGTTCAGTGAATCTGGAAGTTTCAAAGGCAAAATTGAGGAGTAAAACTTTGCAGTCTTCAAATTCTGAATATACCAGTTTGATCAGTTCATCAAGGCGCATATTCCTATCCTTTCAGAAGTTTGAAATTCAAAGTTTGAATTTTTGGGGTCTCTCTGACAAACCCATATCCAGCTCCAGGTCCAGTTCTTGCAAATCAAGTGGATTGGGTTGATCCTAGAAGAAGATGGATTGGTCACTTGCATAAGTGAAGAAGTTCCTGTTTCAGAGGGAGATGAGGCTAAGGCCTTACATAAAGAGTTTACAAGTAATCTCAACAGGTATGACTCATCAAGGTATGTTTTGAGATTTGTTCATAATTAAGTTTATGGTATGTTTGTCTTCATGTTATCACGGTTAGTACAATCTTGATTTTAGACTTATCATATCACCTTAATAAAATTATGAATGCATGATAGAAGTCATTCATTTATTAGGAGTATGAAACTTATGTTTGTACTAACACATTGTGATGTTGTATGAGTTTTATGTTGTCTACTAACATGAAAGGTACACCAAGAAGACAAATCATGTTCTGGTTCAAGAACATATGATCATGATGACATGAGGACAAAGATTCATCCATTGCCATGGATCTCATAAGAAATTCATTCTCGAGGTATGTATAACTTGGTTTTATAATGGTTAACTTATGAGACATGCAGGTTACTAGCACAAGTCACTAAAGAGAACCAAAAGACATTATGCGGGTATGTTAGACATAAATAGCTAGCATGCTAATCCAGGTATGTTTTTCCTATATCAAGATAGAATCCTACCTTGGGATAGAATCTTATACTATTGTTGATAATGATTATTCATGAAGTCATAGGTTTGAATAATCATGGTTGTATGCATATTATGTTTCTTACCTTAATTGATGATATGACTAACCAGAAGAATCATGAAGGTATAGGTTGAAATAATCACATGATTTTATGCATATTATATCTCTTCTCTTGATTGATGATATGACTAACCCAAAGAGTCATAGCTTTGAGTAATTACAGGTTTAGACATGTTATGTTTCTTATGATTTGACTAACCATAAGAATCCTACATAAACCTTGAATGCTAATGCTAATTATTTCTGTTTGAGATGATCATGACTATACATGCTTGAGATTATTGTGTTTTAATAGTATACTAATGAATGTATGTTTTTATATGAGATCACAAGGATAACACATTCATGATACTAATAAGCATGCATAGGGACCAAGGATGAATATGAGATTCAAGAACAGGTAATCCAGGAAGCAAAGATCAAGAGGGAGTACACTCCAGTGGTTTATGCAAGGATGCAGATATCCAGAGGGAGTTGTCCATCTCTCTACATCCCACAACAGAAAGGTGTAGAAGAAGCTACTTTAGATTAGTACACCAGCAGCTCCTGCAAGGAAGCGAAGACTCAGAGGGAGTCCACCCAACGAACAAACAAAGATAAGTATTTTAATTATCATTTCTTACATATTTGTTTGTTTAAATAAAATTGTTCAAATGATGTATATGCTCATGGTCTTAGACTTAGGATATGTATTGTGCATATTAGAATAATTACAATAATGAACAGTATACTACTAATATGCATGGGTAAGTAGCCTATGGCACTGTACAACATTCCATTGCTACTTATCTAGAATGAAACCTCTTTGCTGACATGTTGGGAGTTGTGCACACTCTTAACAATGTTCTGGTAGAGATTGGAAGGCATCTAGAAAGTTACGGGATATGGATAAATGTTGTATTGAAGCATTGGCTAAGATAATTGCATGACTGTATGACATATTTATTTATGTGTAAGAATTTGTTCTGAAAACTATGAGATGTTTTCTAATCATGCAATTTAACTTGTTGTGTAGGAAAGATCGTATGCCATCTCCTACAAAAGAAGAACTACAACATTTGTTCCAGCAACAAAGATATCTATTGAAGATATTGAAGATATTGAAGATATTGAAGTTCCCAGGATCTGGGATGAAGAAATGAAATGCCATGATCCATCGATCATGAAGAATGATGTTTGGGATGTAATCCCAAGACATGAAGGGAAGTTCGCTATGACTTCCAAATAGAACTATCAGATCAAGCATGTTGCAGATGGCAGCATTGAGAAATACAAAAGTGATGAAATAGAAGATGCACCAGATGGATTTCAAGACAGCATGGTGTAGTCATATATGTGTGCAGAACTTGGTATGGTAGGATAGACATCTTTCTATCCAGTTTGGTATTTACCAAGAGTTAAGCGGGTTCCAACCTTTTCTACAAGGTTGAGGAAGGCAATCCAGTGATACTACTTTTGTAAGAGGATAACCTGTTTGTTACAGGTGAAGATAGATTGATTGCCGACACGCAGCGGAAGCTTGCTGCCAAGTTCGAGATGAAGAATTGGGGATGATGCACTATTTGTTTTTGGCATGGAGGTGTGGCAGAGTGCAGATGGAATCTTCCTTGGACAAGGGAAGTATGCAGTAGAAATCTTGAAGAGGTTCGGAATGATAGATTGCAAGGCAATGGCCACACCGATGGCATCGAATCTGAAGCTTCTATGTGATGCTTCATCTGAGCCGGTTGATGTCTCTCTGTATCGTCAGATGATTGGGTCCTTGATGTACCTGACGACCAGACATTTGCTTTGCTGCGAACACATTGAGCCAGTTCCTGATGGATCCGAGGAGTGTTCACCTGGTTGCTATAAAGCATGTTCTGAGGTACCTGAAGGGTACAGTGGATTATGGGCTCAGGTATGAGGCGAATCAAAAGTTTAACCTGCAGGGTTATGTTGATTCAGACTGGGCTGGCAGTGCTGCAGACAGGAAGAGCACATCTGGGTGTTACTTCAGTATGGGATCAGGTGTGATCTCTTGGTTTAGCAGGAAGCAGTCCTACGTAGCACTGAGTACAGCTGAGGCAGAGTATGTTGCAGCCTGTTCAGCTAGTTGTGAGGCAGTATGGCTACGGAAGCTACTGTCTGAGTTATTTGAACTCCCGTTGGAGGCTACTGGTATCTTCTGTGATAACCAGAGTTGTGTGAAGCTGTCCGAGAACCCAGTGTTTCATGACAGGTCGAAACACATAGAGATCAAATATCGCTATATCAGGGATATGGTGCAGAGAGGAGCTGTGAAGCTCCTGTATATTGCGACGGACGAGCAGATTGCAGATGTGCTAACGAAGCCACTAGCCAGGGTGAAGTTCGAGTACTTCAGAGAGAGGCTTGGCGTTATTCAGATCGAGGACACTTCGAGGAAGAAGTGACGGACACATTTGCTGAATCCATTCCAAGCATGTTGGAAGGAGGATCCTTCACATGGCTGTGGATGTAAGCGCTGGATGATGAGCATCAGGATGATGTTCTAGTTTCTGCTGGATATGATCAGTTGGATCATTTTATGTATGTATGTACGCATCATGTTGGATGCAGGATATGATCAGTTGGATCATTTTATGTATGTATGTACGCATCATGTTGGATGCAGGATATGATCAGTTGGATCATTTTATGTATGTATGTACGCATCATGTTGGATGCTGGATATGATCAGTTGGATCATGTGTATGTATTGTTTATGCACCATGTTGGATGCTTGGACCATGTATCTGTATATGTATCAGGTGGATACATTGTATGATCAGGTGGATCATGTATGGTGATATGTATCATGTATTTGTATTTGTATCAGGTGGATACATTGATGATCAGGAGGATCATGTATGATGATATGTATCAGGTAGATACTTGGTATGCATCAGGTAGATGCATTGATGATCAGGAGGATCATGTATGATGATATGTATCATATATTTGTATCAGGTGGATACATTGATGATCAGGAGGATCATGTATGATACTTGGTATGCATCAGGAAGATGCATTGATGATCAGGTAGATCATGCAGCAGGATGTTGCAGTGATGATCAGGATGATCATAGATGACGAGCTTCAGGATGTTGCTCCAGATGACATGCAGCAGGATGTTGCATTGATGATCAGGACGATCATGGATGACGAGCTTCAGGATGTTGCTCCAGATGACATGCAGCAGTATGTTGCATTGATGATCAGGACGATCATGGATGATGAGCTTCAGGATGTTGCTCCAGATGACATGCAGTAGGATGTTGCATTGATGATCAGGACGATCATGGATGACGAGCTTCAGGATGTTGCTCCAGATGACTTGCAGCAGGACGTTGCAGTGATTATGATCAGGATGATCATGAGTACATCAGGATGATGTATGGTGAGTATCAGGTTGATACTCTGTGGCCGTGGATCAGGTTGTGCAGATGAGCATGTCTGGGAGATCCTATAGGTCGGAGTTGTGTACCCGTAACAGCCTGGGATGCTCTGTCAAGACATTGCTCTGGGAGGACATGTAATTTGTGCCCTGGGAGATCTCAGGTCGGAGTTGTGTACCCGTAACATCCTGAGATGCTCTTTCTAGGTTTTGCCATGACCACATGTAATTTGTGCCCTGGGAGATTTCAGGTCGGAGTTGTGTACCCGTAACATCCTGAGATGCTCTTGCGAGGTTTTGTGGTGGACCACATGTAATTTGTGCCCTGGGAGATTTCAGGTCGGAGTTGTGTACCCGTAACATCCTGAGATGCTCTTTCGAGGTTTTGTGGTGGGGTCACATGTAATAGCGCCCTGGGAGATCCTACAGGTCGGAGTTGTGTACCCGTAACATCCTGGGATGCTCTTTCGAGGTTTTGTGACGCACGTAATAAGTCCTGAGGATTCCACAGTATGGCCAGTGATGACGAAGACCTGCAGGTGGTGGGCCTACATCCAGTATGAAAAAGGACTGGCTCTGTAGAACTTCCTATGACGAGTAGATTCAGAGATTGATTGAGATAGCAGCAGCAGTGACGATGATGATGACTCGATGACGATTATCCAGTGACGATGATCCAGAGAAGATGACTTGTGCTAGAAGAACTGTGCTGAGAAATACCTTCCTAGTTAAGAGGGAGTGTTGATGTATATGTAACTTCGGAATGTATTTCACATACATGTATATTGTATTCCTATAGAGATGGTATTATTCCTCTATAAGGAAGTGTCGTCATGTCGTAACTTATACTTGATGGGTTATTAGACCACCTTGTTTGGGGTCGGCTCTGTATAAGTCATGTGGGTCAAAGGGTTATTAGACCACCCTATTGGGGGTCGGCCATGTGGGTCAAAGGGTTATTAGACCACCCTATTGGGGGTCGGCCCACTCAGCATTATGTTATGTGGTTAAGTTCGAGCCTACATGAGTTAGGTAAAAAGGCAAGTCAAGTCAAGTATAAATAGAGTGCGGGAGGCACTCTATTTACTCACTCACTTCTCACACATGCTCTCAAGGAGGAGAGGCGCACTTATGGAGGAGGAGGATTGCTGCTAGGTTATTGCTATCTCTATTGGTTGGTTGTATCATTGCTCTATCTATCTCTGAGGAAGTTATTGGGGTTTTTCACCTTTATGGTTTTCCCCAAGTAAATCTTTGTGTCTCTTGTGTGCTTGCATTATTGTCTCCATGATTGATATGCTGTAGATATGCTGTACATGTTGTTCTCTCAGTTAAGATCCTAGATCATATTGAAGTAAATTCTGAAAATTTAACATGGTATCAGAGCTAGCCTGAAAGAAGGCATGATATGGCATGTATGACACTTGTTGCACTTACGATGCTAGGGCTTGATATAGGAAAAACCAGTCATCGTAGCACTTTCGCTATAAATCCATTTTGGCGAAGTTTTCGGATCTGAAATTGTTACAGGACGAAGCTAAGATCTCCAGGTATCTTGTGTCCAAAGTACAACCTCTAATTCGTTGTACTTTGTGATTTATGATCTGTACAATATAGGGTTTCGGCCTCTTCCAGATCTGAGTCAAAATCAGGTGACCTTGGGAAAAAGGTCATATCTTGGGCTAGGAAGCTCCAAATAAAATTTCGTAAAAAGTGACAGGTATTACACAGTCTGTAATATCTCAGAAAACTTTTTCAGAGGCCGAAGTTGAACCAGTGACACGTGGCACTCCGTACAAGTTCGCTCTCCTGTTTTATCCCATAAACAGGTCACGTTGCGACATTTGGCATAACTCTCTCTCAGAGAATCCAATTGGGGTCAGACCTGTCAGGATGGAAAGGTAACAGGCCGAGCGATCTCAGAAAACTTTTCCAGAGGCTGAAGTTAAAACAGTGACACGTGGCACGCCGTACAAGTTCGCTCTCCTGTTTTATCCCAAAACAGGTCACGTTGCGACATTTGGCATAACTCTTTCTCAGAGAATCCAATTGAGGTCAGACCTATCAGGATGGAAAGATAACAGGTCAGGCTATCTCAGGAAACTTTTTCAGACCCTGTGGATCAAAAATTTCGGAGTTACACCAGAAACAATCAGGTACATATTTCTGTCAAAACAGAATTATTTTTTGGTACCTTCATTCATGGCTCTCGGAATTTAGGGCTTTGAAGAAAGTTGGAATTTTTGTAATCGGAGACCACGGATGGATGATACTCATCAAAATAGAAATTTAGAGACCAAGATCAGAATTTTTGGTTGGGCAGAAGGCCGGGTTTGATCAGACCCTAGTTCGGGACTTTGATCAGAAAAGTGGAAAATTAGGGCTTCTGTAAAAATGGGAATTTTTGAAATCTGTGACCACGGCTGGAAGCTCCTCAGAAAAATAGAAGCTTAGAGCTTTGGATCAAACATTTTGATTGGGTAGAAGAGTGGGCTTCATCAAACCCCAGTTCAGGGTCACGTTCAGTGAATCTGGAAGTTTCAAAGGCAAAATTGAGGAGTAAAACTTTGCAGTCTTCAAATTCTGAATATACCAGTTTGATCAGTTCATCAAGGCGCATATTCCTATCCTTTCAGAAGTTTGAAATTCAAAGTTTGAATTTTTGGGGTCTCTCTGACAAACCCATATCCAGCTCCAGGTCCAGTTCTTGCAAATCAAGTGGATTGGGTTGATCCTAGAAGAAGATGGATTGGTCACTTGCATAAGTGAAGAAGTTCCTGTTTCAGAGGGAGATGAGGCTAAGGCCTTACATAAAGAGTTTACAAGTAATCTCAACAGGTATGACTCATCAAGGTATGTTTTGAGATTTGTTCATAATTAAGTTTATGGTATGTTTGTCTTCATGTTATCACGGTTAGTACAATCTTGATTTTAGACTTATCATATCACCTTAATAAAATTATGAATGCATGATAGAAGTCATTCATTTATTAGGAGTATGAAACTTATGTTTGTACTAACACATTGTGATGTTGTATGAGTTTTATGTTGTCTACTAACATGAAAGGTACACCAAGAAGACAAATCATGTTCTGGTTCAAGAACATATGATCATGATGACATGAGGACAAAGATTCATCCATTGCCATGGATCTCATAAGAAATTCATTCTCGAGGTATGTATAACTTGGTTTTATAATGGTTAACTTATGAGACATGCAGGTTACTAGCACAAGTCACTAAAGAGAACCAAAAGACATTATGCGGGTATGTTAGACATAAATAGCTAGCATGCTAATCCAGGTATGTTTTTCCTATATCAAGATAGAATCCTACCTTGGGATAGAATCTTATACTATTGTTGATAATGATTATTCATGAAGTCATAGGTTTGAATAATCATGGCTGTATGCATATTATGTTTCTTACCTTAATTGATGATATGACTAACCAGAAGAATCATGAAGGTATAGGTTGAAATAATCACATGATTTTATGCATATTATATCTCTTCTCTTGATTGATGATATGACTAACCCAAAGAGTCATAGCTTTGAGTAATTACAGGTTTAGACATGTTATGTTTCTTATGATTTGACTAACCATAAGAATCCTACATAAACCTTGAATGCTAATGCTAATTATTTCTGTTTGAGATGATCATGGACTATACATGCTTGAGATTATTGTGTTTTAATAGTATACTAATGAATGTATGTTTTTATATGAGATCACAAGGATAACACATTCATGATACTAATAAGCATGCATAGGGACCAAGGATGAATATGAGATTCAAGAACAGGTAATCCAGGAAGCAAAGATCAAGAGGGAGTACACTCCAGTGGTTTATGCAAGGATGCAGATATCCAGAGGGAGTTGTCCATCTCTCTACATCCCACAACAGAAAGGTGTAGAAGAAGCTACTTTAGATTAGTACACCAGCAGCTCCTGCAAGGAAGCGAAGACTCAGAGGGAGTCCACCCAACGAACAAACAAAGATAAGTATTTTAATTATCATTTCTTACATATTTGTTTGTTTAAATAAAATTGTTCAAATGATGTATATGCTCATGGTCTTAGACTTAGGATATGTATTGTGCATATTAGAATAATTACAATAATGAACAGTATACTACTAATATGCATGGGTAAGTAGCCTATGGCACTGTACAACATTCCATTGCTACTTATCTAGAATGAAACCTCTTTGCTGACATGTTGGGAGTTGTGCACACTCTTAACAATGTTCTGGTAGAGATTGGAAGGCATCTAGAAAGTTACGGGATATGGATAAATGTTGTATTGAAGCATTGGCTAAGATAATTGCATGACTGTATGACATATTTATTTATGTGTAAGAATTTGTTCTGAAAACTATGAGATGTTTTCTAATCATGCAATTTAACTTGTTGTGTAGGAAAGATCGTATGCCATCTCCTACAAAAGAAGAACTACAACATTTGTTCCAGCAACAAAGATATCTATTGAAGATATTGAAGATATTGAAGATATTGAAGTTCCCAGGATCTGGGATGAAGAAATGAAATGCCATGATCCGTCGATCATGAAGAATGATGTTTGGGATGTAATCCCAAGACATGAAGGGAAGTTCGCTATGACTTCCAAATAGAACTATCAGATCAAGCATGTTGCAGATGGCAGCATTGAGAAATACAAAAGTGATGAAATAGAAGATGCACCAGATGGATTTCAAGACAGCATGGTGTAGTCATATATGTGTGCAGAACTTGGTATGGTAGGATAGACATCTTTCTATCCAGTTTGGTATTTACCAAGAGTTAAGCGGGTTCCAACCTTTTCTACAAGGTTGAGGAAGGCAATCCAGTGATACTACTTTTGTAAGAGGATAACCTGTTTGTTACAGGTGAAGATAGATTGATTGCCGACACGCAGCGGAAGCTTGCTGCCAAGTTCGAGATGAAGAATTGGGGATGATGCACTATTTGTTTTTGGCATGGAGGTGTGGCAGAGTGCAGATGGAATCTTCCTTGGACAAGGGAAGTATGCAGTAGAAATCTTGAAGAGGTTCGGAATGATAGATTGCAAGGCAATGGCCACACCGATGGCATCGAATCTGAAGCTTCTATGTGATGCTTCATCTGAGCCGGTTGATGTCTCTCTGTATCGTCAGATGATTGGGTCCTTGATGTACCTGACGACCAGACATTTGCTTTGCTGCGAACACATTGAGCCAGTTCCT
Organism: Larix kaempferi; assembly: GCA_027924585.1. Classification (NCBI taxonomy): domain Eukaryota; kingdom Viridiplantae; phylum Streptophyta; class Pinopsida; order Pinales; family Pinaceae; genus Larix; species Larix kaempferi. Next base: position 3,546,756 of record BSBM01000860.1, read on the forward strand.
GACGGATCCGAGGAGTGTTCACCTGGTTGCTATAAAGCATGTTCTGAGGTACCTGAAGGGTACAGTGGATTATGGGCTCAGGTATGAGGCGAATCAAAAGTTTAACCTGCAGGGTTATGTTGATTCAGACTGGGCTGGCAGTGCTGCAGACAGGAAGAGCACATCTGGGTGTTACTTCAGTATGGGATCAGGTGTGATCTCTTGGTTTAGCAGGAAGCAGTCCTACGTAGCACTGAGTACAGCTGAGGCAGAGTATGTTGCAGCCTGTTCAGCTAGTTGTGAGGCAGTATGGCTACGGAAGCTACTGTCTGAGTTATTTGAACTCCCGTTGGAGGCTACTGGTATCTTCTGTGATAACCAGAGTTGTGTGAAGCTGTCCGAGAACCCAGTGTTTCATGACAGGTCGAAACACATAGAGATCAAATATCGCTATATCAGGGATATGGTGCAGAGAGGAGCTGTGAAGCTCCTGTATATTGCGACGGACGAGCAGATTGCAGATGTGCTGACGAAGCCACTAGCCAGGGTGAAGTTCGAGTACTTCAGAGAGAGGCTTGGCGTTATTCAGATCGAGGACACTTCGAGGAAGAAGTGACGGACACATTTGCTGAATCCATTCCAAGCATGTTGGAAGGAGGATCCTTCACATGGCTGTGGATGTAAGCGCTGGATGATGAGCATCAGGATGATGTTCTAGTTTCTGCTGGATATGATCAGTTGGATCATTTTATGTATGTATGTACGCATCATGTTGGATGCAGGATATGATCAGTTGGATCATTTTATGTATGTATGTACGCATCATGTTGGATGCAGGATATGATCAGTTGGATCATTTTATGTATGTATGTACGCATCATGTTGGATGCTGGATATGATCAGTTGGATCATGTGTATGTATTGTTTATGCACCATGTTGGATGCTTGGACCATGTATCTGTATATGTATCAGGTGGATACATTGTATGATCAGGTGGATCATGTATGGTGATATGTATCATGTATTTGTATTTGTATCAGGTGGATACATTGATGATCAGGAGGATCATGTATGATGATATGTATCAGGTAGATACTTGGTATGCATCAGGTAGATGCATTGATGATCAGGAGGATCATGTATGATGATATGTATCATATATTTGTATCAGGTGGATACATTGATGATCAGGAGGATCATGTATGATACTTGGTATGCATCAGGAAGATGCATTGATGATCAGGTAGATCATGCAGCAGGATGTTGCAGTGATGATCAGGATGATCATAGATGACGAGCTTCAGGATGTTGCTCCAGATGACATGCAGCAGGATGTTGCATTGATGATCAGGACGATCATGGATGACGAGCTTCAGGATGTTGCTCCAGATGACATGCAGCAGTATGTTGCATTGATGATCAGGACGATCATGGATGATGAGCTTCAGGATGTTGCTCCAGATGACATGCAGTAGGATGTTGCATTGATGATCAGGACGATCATGGATGACGAGCTTCAGGATGTTGCTCCAGATGACTTGCAGCAGGACGTTGCAGTGATTATGATCAGGATGATCATGAGTACATCAGGATGATGTATGGTGAGTATCAGGTTGATACTCTGTGGCCGTGGATCAGGTTGTGCAGATGAGCATGTCTGGGAGATCCTATAGGTCGGAGTTGTGTACCCGTAACAGCCTGGGATGCTCTGTCAAGACATTGCTCTGGGAGGACATGTAATTTGTGCCCTGGGAGATCTCAGGTCGGAGTTGTGTACCCGTAACATCCTGAGATGCTCTTTCTAGGTTTTGCCATGACCACATGTAATTTGTGCCCTGGGAGATTTTAGGTCGGAGTTGTGTACCCGTAACATCCTGAGATGCTCTTGCGAGGTTTTGTGGTGGACCACATGTAATTTGTGCCCTGGGAGATTTCAGGTCGGAGTTGTGTACCCGTAACATCCTGAGATGCTCTTTCGAGGTTTTGTGGTGGGGTCACATGTAATAGCGCCCTGGGAGATCCTACAGGTCGGAGTTGTGTACCCGTAACATCCTGGGATGCTCTTTCGAGGTTTTGTGACGCACGTAATAAGTCCTGAGGATTCCACAGTATGGCCAGTGATGACGAAGACCTGCAGGTGGTGGGCCTACATCCAGTATGAAAAAGGACTGGCTCTGTAGAACTTCCTATGACGAGTAGATTCAGAGATTGATTGAGATAGCAGCAGCAGTGACGATGATGATGACTCGATGACGATTATCCAGTGACGATGATCCAGAGAAGATGACTTGTGCTAGAAGAACTGTGCTGAGAAATACCTTCCTAGTTAAGAGGGAGTGTTGATGTATATGTAACTTCGGAATGTATTTCACATACATGTATATTGTATTCCTATAGAGATGGTATTATTCCTCTATAAGGAAGTGTCGTCATGTCGTAACTTATACTTGATGGGTTATTAGACCACCTTGTTTGGGGTCGGCTCTGTATAAGTCATGTGGGTCAAAGGGTTATTAGACCACCCTATTGGGGGTCGGCCATGTGGGTCAAAGGGTTATTAGACCACCCTATTGGGGGTCGGCCCACTCAGCATTATGTTATGTGGTTAAGTTCGAGCCTACATGAGTTAGGTAAAAAGGCAAGTCAAGTCAAGTATAAATAGAGTGCGGGAGGCACTCTATTTACTCACTCACTTCTCACACATGCTCTCAAGGAGGAGAGGCGCACTTATGGAGGAGGAGGATTGCTGCTAGGTTATTGCTATCTCTATTGGTTGGTTGTATCATTGCTCTATCTATCTCTGAGGAAGTTATTGGGGTTTTTCACCTTTATGGTTTTCCCCAAGTAAATCTTTGTGTCTCTTGTGTGCTTGCATTATTGTCTCCATGATTGATATGCTGTAGATATGCTGTACATGTTGTTCTCTCAGTTAAGATCCTAGATCATATTGAAGTAAATTCTGAAAATTTAACATGGTATCAGAGCTAGCCTGAAAGAAGGCATGATATGGCATGTATGACACTTGTTGCACTTACGATGCTAGGGCTTGATATAGGAAAAACTAGTCATCGTAGCACTTTCGCTATAAATCCATTTTGGCGAAGTTTTCGGATCTGAAATTGTTACAGGACGAAGCTAAGATCTCCAGGTATCTTGTGTCCAAAGTACAACCTCTAATTCGTTGTACTTTGTGATTTATGATCTGTACAATATAGGGTTTCGGCCTCTTCCAGATCTGAGTCAAAATCAAGTGACCTTGGGAAAAAGGTCATATCTTGGGCTAGGAAGCTCCAAATGAAATTTCGTAAAAAGTGACAGGTATTACACAGTCTGTAATATCTCAGAAAACTTTTTCAGAGGCCGAAGTTGAACCAGTGACACGTGGCACTCCGTACAAGTTCGCTCTCCTGTTTTATCCCATAAACAGGTCACGTTGCGACATTTGGCATAACTCTCTCTCAGAGAATCCAATTGGGGTCAGACCTGTCAGGATGGAAAGGTAACAGGCCGAGCGATCTCAGAAAACTTTTCCAGAGGCTGAAGTTAAAACAGTGACACGTGGCACGCCGTACAAGTTCGCTCTCCTGTTTTATCCCAAAACAGGTCACGTTGCGACATTTGGCATAACTCTTTCTCAGAGAATCCAATTGAGGTCAGACCTGTCAGGATGGAAAGATAACAGGTCAGGCTATCTCAGGAAACTTTTTCAGACCCTGTGGATCAAAAATTTCGGAGTTACACCAGAAACAATCAGGTACATATTTCTGTCAAAACAGAATTATTTTTTGGTACCTTCATTCATGGCTCTCGGAATTTAGGGCTTTGAAGAAAGTTGGAATTTTTGTAATCGGAGACCACGGATGGATGATACTCATCAAAATAGAAATTTAGAGACCAAGATCAGAATTTTTGGTTGGGCAGAAGGCCGGGTTTGATCAGACCCTAGTTCGGGACTTTGATCAGAAAAGTGGAAAATTAGGGCTTCTGTAAAAATGGGAATTTTTGAAATCTGTGACCACGGCTGGAAGCTCCTCAGAAAAATAGAAGCTTAGAGCTTTGGATCAAACATTTTGATTGGGTAGAAGAGTGGGCTTCATCAAACCCCAGTTCAGGGTCACGTTCAGTGAATCTGGAAGTTTCAAAGGCAAAATTGAGGAGTAAAACTTTGCAGTCTTCAAATTCTGAATATACCAGTTTGATCAGTTCATCAAGGCGCATATTCCTATCCTTTCAGAAGTTTGAAATTCAAAGTTTGAATTTTTGGGGTCTCTCTGACAAACCCATATCCAGCTCCAGGTCCAGTTCTTGCAAATCAAGTGGATTGGGTTGATCCTAGAAGAAGATGGATTGGTCACTTGCATAAGTGAAGAAGTTCCTGTTTCAGAGGGAGATGAGGCTAAGGCCTTACATAAAGAGTTTACAAGTAATCTCAACAGGTATGACTCATCAAGGTATGTTTTGAGATTTGTTCATAATTAAGTTTATGGTATGTTTGTCTTCATGTTATCACGGTTAGTACAATCTTGATTTTAGACTTATCATATCACCTTAATAAAATTATGAATGCATGATAGAAGTCATTCATTTATTAGGAGTATGAAACTTATGTTTGTACTAACACATTGTGATGTTGTATGAGTTTTATGTTGTCTACTAACATGAAAGGTACACCAAGAAGACAAATCATGTTCTGGTTCAAGAACATATGATCATGATGACATGAGGACAAAGATTCATCCATTGCCATGGATCTCATAAGAAATTCATTCTCGAGGTATGTATAACTTGGTTTTATAATGGTTAACTTATGAGACATGCAGGTTACTAGCACAAGTCACTAAAGAGAACCAAAAGACATTATGCGGGTATGTTAGACATAAATAGCTAGCATGCTAATCCAGGTATGTTTTTCCTATATCAAGATAGAATCCTACCTTGGGATAGAATCTTATACTATTGTTGATAATGATTATTCATGAAGTCATAGGTTTGAATAATCATGGTTGTATGCATATTATGTTTCTTACCTTAATTGATGATATGACTAACCAGAAGAATCATGAAGGTATAGGTTGAAATAATCACATGATTTTATGCATATTATATCTCTTCTCTTGATTGATGATATGACTAACCCAAAGAGTCATAGCTTTGAGTAATTACAGGTTTAGACATGTTATGTTTCTTATGATTTGACTAACCATAAGAATCCTACATAAACCTTGAATGCTAATGCTAATTATTTCTGTTTGAGATGATCATGACTATACATGCTTGAGATTATTGTGTTTTAATAGTATACTAATGAATGTATGTTTTTATATGAGATCACAAGGATAACACATTCATGATACTAATAAGCATGCATAGGGACCAAGGATGAATATGAGATTCAAGAACAGGTAATCCAGGAAGCAAAGATCAAGAGGGAGTACACTCCAGTGGTTTATGCAAGGATGCAGATATCCAGAGGGAGTTGTCCATCTCTCTACATCCCACAACAGAAAGGTGTAGAAGAAGCTACTTTAGATTAGTACACCAGCAGCTCCTGCAAGGAAGCGAAGACTCAGAGGGAGTCCACCCAACGAACAAACAAAGATAAGTATTTTAATTATCATTTCTTACATATTTGTTTGTTTAAATAAAATTGTTCAAATGATGTATATGCTCATGGTCTTAGACTTAGGATATGTATTGTGCATATTAGAATAATTACAATAATGAACAGTATACTACTAATATGCATGGGTAAGTAGCCTATGGCACTGTACAACATTCCATTGCTACTTATCTAGAATGAAACCTCTTTGCTGACATGTTGGGAGTTGTGCACACTCTTAACAATGTTCTGGTAGAGATTGGAAGGCATCTAGAAAGTTACGGGATATGGATAAATGTTGTATTGAAGCATTGGCTAAGATAATTGCATGACTGTATGACATATTTATTTATGTGTAAGAATTTGTTCTGAAAACTATGAGATGTTTTCTAATCATGCAATTTAACTTGTTGTGTAGGAAAGATCGTATGCCATCTCCTACAAAAGAAGAACTACAACATTTGTTCCAGCAACAAAGATATCTATTGAAGATATTGAAGATATTGAAGATATTGAAGTTCCCAGGATCTGGGATGAAGAAATGAAATGCCATGATCCGTCGATCATGAAGAATGATGTTTGGGATGTAATCCCAAGACATGAAGGGAAGTTCGCTATGACTTCCAAATAGAACTATCAGATCAAGCATGTTGCAGATGGCAGCATTGAGAAATACAAAAGTGATGAAATAGAAGATGCACCAGATGGATTTCAAGACAGCATGGTGTAGTCATATATGTGTGCAGAACTTGGTATGGTAGGATAGACATCTTTCTATCCAGTTTGGTATTTACCAAGAGTTAAGCGGGTTCCAACCTTTTCTACAAGGTTGAGGAAGGCAATCCAGTGATACTACTTTTGTAAGAGGATAACCTGTTTGTTACAGGTGAAGATAGATTGATTGCCGACACGCAGCGGAAGCTTGCTGCCAAGTTCGAGATGAAGAATTGGGGATGATGCACTATTTGTTTTTGGCATGGAGGTGTGGCAGAGTGCAGATGGAATCTTCCTTGGACAAGGGAAGTATGCAGTAGAAATCTTGAAGAGGTTCGGAATGATAGATTGCAAGGCAATGGCCACACCGATGGCATCGAATCTGAAGCTTCTATGTGATGCTTCATCTGAGCCGGTTGATGTCTCTCTGTATCGTCAGATGATTGGGTCCTTGATGTACCTGACGACCAGACATTTGCTTTGCTGCGAACACATTGAGCCAGTTCCTGACGGATCCGAGGAGTGTTCACCTGGTTGCTATAAAGCATGTTCTGAGGTACCTGAAGGGTACAGTGGATTATGGGCTCAGGTATGAGGCGAATCAAAAGTTTAACCTGCAGGGTTATGTTGATTCAGACTGGGCTGGCAGTGCTGCAGACAGGAAGAGCACATCTGGGTGTTACTTCAGTATGGGATCAGGTGTGATCTCTTGGTTTAGCAGGAAGCAGTCCTACGTAGCACTGAGTACAGCTGAGGCAGAGTATGTTGCAGCCTGTTCAGCTAGTTGTGAGGCAGTATGGCTACGGAAGCTACTGTCTGAGTTATTTGAACTCCCGTTGGAGGCTACTGGTATCTTCTGTGATAACCAGAGTTGTGTGAAGCTGTCCGAGAACCCAGTGTTTCATGACAGGTCGAAACACATAGAGATCAAATATCGCTATATCAGGGATATGGTGCAGAGAGGAGCTGTGAAGCTCCTGTATATTGCGACGGACGAGCAGATTGCAGATGTGCTGACGAAGCCACTAGCCAGGGTGAAGTTCGAGTACTTCAGAGAGAGGCTTGGCGTTATTCAGATCGAGGACACTTCGAGGAAGAAGTGACGGACACATTTGCTGAATCCATTCCAAGCATGTTGGAAGGAGGATCCTTCACATGGCTGTGGATGTAAGCGCTGGATGATGAGCATCAGGATGATGTTCTAGTTTCTGCTGGATATGATCAGTTGGATCATTTTATGTATGTATGTACGCATCATGTTGGATGCAGGATATGATCAGTTGGATCATTTTATGTATGTATGTACGCATCATGTTGGATGCAGGATATGATCAGTTGGATCATTTTATGTATGTATGTACGCATCATGTTGGATGCTGGATATGATCAGTTGGATCATGTGTATGTATTGTTTATGCACCATGTTGGATGCTTGGACCATGTATCTGTATATGTATCAGGTGGATACATTGTATGATCAGGTGGATCATGTATGGTGATATGTATCATGTATTTGTATTTGTATCAGGTGGATACATTGATGATCAGGAGGATCATGTATGATGATATGTATTAGGTAGATACTTGGTATGCATCAGGTAGATGCATTGATGATCAGGAGGATCATGTATGATGATATGTATCATATATTTGTATCAGGTGGATACATTGATGATCAGGAGGATCATGTATGATACTTGGTATGCATCAGGAAGATGCATTGATGATCAGGTAGATCATGCAGCAGGATGTTGCAGTGATGATCAGGATGATCATAGATGACGAGCTTCAGGATGTTGCTCCAGATGACATGCAGCAGGATGTTGCATTGATGATCAGGACGATCATGGATGACGAGCTTCAGGATGTTGCTCCAGATGACATGCAGCAGTATGTTGCATTGATGATCAGGACGATCATGGATGATGAGCTTCAGGATGTTGCTCCAGATGACATGCAGTAGGATGTTGCATTGATGATCAGGACGATCATGGATGACGAGCTTCAGGATGTTGCTCCAGATGACTTGCAGCAGGACGTTGCAGTGATTATGATCAGGATGATCATGAGTACATCAGGATGATGTATGGTGAGTATCAGGTTGATACTCTGTGGCCGTGGATCAGGTTGTGCAGATGAGCATGTCTGGGAGATCCTATAGGTCGGAGTTGTGTACCCGTAACAGCCTGGGATGCTCTGTCAAGACATTGCTCTGGGAGGACATGTAATTTGTGCCCTGGGAGATCTCAGGTCGGAGTTGTGTACCCGTAACATCCTGAGATGCTCTTTCTAGGTTTTGCCATGACCACATGTAATTTGTGCCCTGGGAGATTTCAGGTCGGAGTTGTGTACCCGTAACATCCTGAGATGCTCTTGCGAGGTTTTGTGGTGGACCACATGTAATTTGTGCCCTGGGAGATTTCAGGTCGGAGTTGTGTACCCGTAACATCCTGAGATGCTCTTTCGAGGTTTTGTGGTGGGGTCACATGTAATAGCGCCCTGGGAGATCCTACAGGTCGGAGTTGTGTACCCGTAACATCCTGGGATGCTCTTTCGAGGTTTTGTGACGCACGTAATAAGTCCTGAGGATTCCACAGTATGGCCAGTGATGACGAAGACCTGCAGGTGGTGGGCCTACATCCAGTATGAAAAAGGACTGGCTCTGTAGAACTTCCTATGACGAGTAGATTCAGAGATTGATTGAGATAGCAGCAGCAGTGACGATGATGATGACTCGATGACGATTATCCAGTGACGATGATCCAGAGAAGATGACTTGTGCTAGAAGAACTGTGCTGAGAAATACCTTCCTAGTTAAGAGGGAGTGTTGATGTATATGTAACTTCGGAATGTATTTCACATACATGTATATTGTATTCCTATAGAGATGGTATTATTCCTCTATAAGGAAGTGTCGTCATGTCGTAACTTATACTTGATGGGTTATTAGACCACCTTGTTTGGGGTCGGCTCTGTATAAGTCATGTGGGTCAAAGGGTTATTAGACCACCCTATTGGGGGTCGGCCATGTGGGTCAAAGGGTTATTAGACCACCCTATTGGGGGTCGGCCCACTCAGCATTATGTTATGTGGTTAAGTTCGAGCCTACATGAGTTAGGTAAAAAGGCAAGTCAAGTCAAGTATAAATAGAGTGCGGGAGGCACTCTATTTACTCACTCACTTCTCACACATGCTCTCAAGGAGGAGAGGCGCACTTATGGAGGAGGAGGATTGCTGCTAGGTTATTGCTATCTCTATTGGTTGGTTGTATCATTGCTCTATCTATCTCTGAGGAAGTTATTGGGGTTTTTCACCTTTATGGTTTTCCCCAAGTAAATCTTTGTGTCTCTTGTGTGCTTGCATTATTGTCTCCATGATTGATATGCTGTAGATATGCTGTACATGTTGTTCTCTCAGTTAAGATCCTAGATCATATTGAAGTAAATTCTGAAAATTTAACAGTAATGATTTAACTATTAGCGATTGACCATTGAAGTTCGACATGCTGCATGGATTATATAATTGTGTTTTACCTTGTTAAATATTATAGGATGCATGGATAACCCAGGTTCTTGATGTAAAATCTCTGTGCAATCGTGACATTATTGGAGTCAATGTACTATGTTTAGTTCTTTTAGGAATGCCCTGTACCTTACACTTATTATGTTCGGTCTATATTACTTCTGGAAGTAAAGTATTACGCCGCCGAGTTAACCTCTGTTCCAAGCTGAAGTTAATCATCATTTTCAGTTCATTTGGATGCCTCGTGATCAGAATAGTTATTTTTATATCAGGTACGTTATTTGATTGCCAGAGGAAATTTTGGAATTTGGTTTGAAGGAAGTTTTGAGTATCTTGATGGTGCCCTTTATTAAAGGCATGGAGAAAGTGACAATAGAAACAATAGTGACCTCCATCCTGCTATTTTGCTTCATGCTACAATAGTGACCTTCTGTTATTTTAACCTCGAACGATTTCCATTTAAATTATGCTGAGTTGAAAGCCATGGTTTGATCTCTGTCTCGTCTTTTTCTCGATCCTAGTATCGTTGCATAAGTTTGAGTGAGATCCAGTTTATTTTAGGTTGTAGCCCTGATAGGTTCTTATTGGGATGCATAGCCCATGCGATATGTATCTTTGAGTTCGAGTTTTAGAACGGATTCATGTAGGTGTGTTTTCTTTTATTTTGAGTAGGCTTTGACTTTTGCGTCTCACCTCTTTTATTTAGATCATACCAGGATAGTGTGTATGCTACACCGCCTATCAAGGCTTTGGTTTGATTCCTGAGGGATTTATATTGTTTACTGTGTGGTTTTGATTGCCACGACTTCTTGTCATTCAGATGCAGCCGTGATGGGGTTTTATTTAATGAAGGTGTTCTAAATCCCATCGAATCTTCTCAGACGATGGTTATATAGGGATGCGAGTGTACTCTGACTCATTTCCTTTCGTTAAGGTTCTGTATTGTATGCTTTTGGATTTCTATTGTGTTCATTATAACGTTGAATCTTATGGATTATTGTTTGGATGCAATACCACATTGAAATGTATGAACCTATGTTAGTTGTATTGCACGAGGAAGATCGTTATAATCCAGATTATGGATTATGGATTGTTGTGTATTCATTATAGTATTAGATTCATATTATTGAAGCTCTCTTGTGAGAGGCTTGAGAAAGAGAAAGTACATTGTAAATACCTTATTGAAAGGTGTACCCTTCTTTTGTATAAATAAAATATGACAACTGCTCCCGTGGACGTAGCCCAAAGGTTGGGTGAACCACATGTATATTTGTGCCTCTTGTGTTTGAATTTTCTATGATTGGTGTGATTTATTTTATGAAAGATGTACATTCATAACTTGTGTTGTTTTCAAATGATGTGGTTCACTTTACGAGAGATGTATAACCATACCTTGTGTCCATAATTGATGTGATCTACTTTAGAAAGATGTACATTAATAATAAGTTGAATTGATGTCATCATAGGTTTATTTCATGTAAGATGTTCAAATGGGTTAAGTATATTACTTTGTGAAAAGGTAAGTTTAATATTTAGTCATTTGTATACTAATGGATCCTCATATGCAACAAAGTTTCGAAAGATGAATGTATAAATGAATGCATGGTAGTCATTATAATATAACTTTTAGTGTCATGGAGATAGGCTTGTCTTTTCCTGTCGAGATAAGTATGTATCAAACGAATCTTGAAAGTTAATGTAAATATGTAAGATACAAGTGCTCATTCATTCGGGGTCTATGGAATGTTCACGAATTCATTTTGTTATTTGGTCCTACATTCTTATGAATATAATTTTCTTTATTTACCCATTTTTTTTCCTTAGTTTCAACTCACAAATAAAGGGGATGTTACATGGATGTTGTTATGTATTAGTTAATTATGTTGTGATTGTGTAATTGAAAGGTTTTTTCCACTGTGCATGTGCAGGTTGATGTGGAGAATCCACGTGGGCAGGAAGTCTGGAGCGGAGGAGACACGTGGGTAGGAGCCTCGATGTTGGGGAGTTGCGTGGGAAGAAGGTGTGATGTAGACCAGCCACATCATATCCACAGGTGCCAGTGACCGTGAAGGATGGGCGAAGGTGGTTTCGCAAATGGAGGAAGGTAGTTTTCCTTACCGCCCTTCCAACTTGCAAAATCATGTGGTGCTTCCACATGGAGAGCGGTTTCAGATTCCATAACCGCCCATCCCTCCATCCTAGCGCGCAAGTTGGGGATGTGGAGCGGACGTGGGACCCTTGATATTTCCCCTCCCGATTGATCTTTTCCACCATTTAAAATGGTTCATACGTTGGCATGGAGGTGATCCTGAGGATTGTATCACTCGTGTGAATAATCTCATCATGTTTATAATGGATTGTGTTTTATGTGTCACGACGTACATATGATATCACGCCACATTATGATAATTAATGTCACGTTTATGATGGATTGTGTTTATGTGTCACGACATACAGATGATATCCCACCATACTGTGATATTTAATGTCACCATATTTTCCGCATTGATACTGTGATGATATCTCGCCACACTGCTCTAGCTGCCCACTACCTACATTGAAACTTAAAGTTCAAACTCTCTGTGTTTTCTAGTTTGGAGCTCTGTTTTCTCTCAGGACCGAGGTTTTCTTTTGCTAAGGTGGAACCGAGAAGAGTGTTGAGCGGGTAGAGCCGTAAGATTGGTTTGAAGAATCAACTGCTAGTTTTTCAATTGGTAGGTATTTATATTATTCAAACCATAAATCTAAATCTGTAATAGAGCATGCTTATTCAGCCTCCGAGCTAAAAACCATATCTTCCGTGGTTGTCAAAAATCAATGCAATAACAGTTTCAAGTTCACAGTAATTTAAAGTCGTTGAACGTTTTAGATTCTTCAGATTTCCTTCCACCCTTGTCTGTCTTCTTTAGATTTCCAGAATTTATTTCCTTCAATTCTGGGTAGTTATCTTCTTACAGTCCATTAATATGAATTCACATCGTTATATTTGCAAAATCGTGCGTTACTCAATACTGGGCTAAATTAACGGAATTAACAGGTTTAATGTCGATTGTTGTCAGCTTGCATACGTTTTCTATCTGGTGATGTAGCATATTATTTTCATATATTCCATATTATTTTCTGCAAATCCTCTAGCATTTTTCTAGGTTTGTTGGAAAAAGATAACGACAAATGAACTCGGAAAATTGAAACATGTTTTTTGTTTTTAATATCATTTTGCAGTTAATATTCACTATAGTATACTGATATATGTAAACGTTATACTTTATTTGAAATTGATAATTTATATCTTAATTTATATAATATTGATTACATTTCTTTTATAAATATATATAATTTAAGTCTTTAATTTAATTGAATAAAATTAAGCAATCAGATAGCTTTAAACAAATTTATTAACGTATAATTGTTTGCCAATACACTATCTTGGCTAGAAAAGTCCCATGTATTGGGTAGTTGGACGTGGTGTATAACTCAAATTGTTGGATGCAATGAGAACATATGTGAGTCTTGAATAGGATACCAAGGCACTTAGTTGAAGAGATAAAGTTGATAAAAATTTTCTTAAAATTAAGTGAATTTTAGCAGAAAATTGGTGAAAATTGGTGAATACCCTTGTCTGTCTTAATTTGCAAGTTGATAATGAAGAAAAGAAAACAGTCCATTAATATTGGGCATTGGTCATAAATGAATCCAATATCAATTTTAGCAGAAAATTAGTGAATAATTAGATGCGGTAAACCACAGCATAAACATATGAATTCTGATTTAATATTACTTTCATCCAAGCATGAAGAATAACACAATGGAAAATATTTACTAGAAATAACAATTAACAAAGAAAGGAAGTGTCATTACTAGAATAACAATTAACAGAGAAAGGAACTAAATTTACAGACTGTCATTAATGAATATTTTTCTCATCAGTGGTACAATTATATTCAACACATTCCAAGCAACACATGCATGCCTTCCCAGGCACACCATAATGCTAATTAAAATTTAAGAAGGATACCGTTTTGGAAAAGGAATTTAACAGTGACGACAATGCAGATAGTGATGCTATTAGTTAGAATGATTCTGACTACGATTAACTAGACATAAACATTCTTTCTTTTTTTCTTTAAAAAAAAAAATAGAAACAATATACTTTTGGGTCTGCTCTTCCCAAGAATGACATGAATGATATAGCATCTTCTACTTTGCCGAGTGTAGCACAGATCAATTCTAGAATAATCAAAGCCACATGGCACAATTTGAGCATTCCACGTGTCACTCTGGAGACTAGATTTCGATATTTGAATGACAAAATTTACAAACGTTTTGCTACAAAGAGTTTGCTGTCAAGTAGAAATTCTGTCAGAAAAAGCGAGGTCGCTCTTTCGTCAGGTTGTTCCATTTCTGGGTGTTGGAAGTAGATGCTGAGGAGAAAGAGCGTCCGCTCCTTCCCCCAGGGATGTGTTTTTCAGAGTGGCTAAAGTAGATATCGGCACTTTAAACACATATTTCATAGGAACATTGCTTTGCAATATTCTTTTCGTTGTAGCTTTAGACTGCAATAATGGTCGGTCGATACTTCTTCGTCTTCACCATTCTGGATATTGTTCAATTTCTAGATAAAGGTTTTCACAATTATATACTAAACGAAGGGGAGGTCGGCCCTTCTTCCGGTGTTAACCATTTTAGATATAGATGAATTGACGTACAAGCCTTCGTAGGTTGAATAATTTTACAACTCCCTCATAAATGAAGGGGCAGCCGACCCTTCTTCTCCCCAGTATTGTATTCATAATAGTTATAAAATGCAAGAAGGGTCGGTAGTTCCTTCTTTCTTTCCCCATTCTAGATATAGGTGAATTGCTGGATATAGTTGTTCACAATTATCTCCTAAATGAAGGGGCAGCCAAACCTTCTCTTCGGAAAATGGAAGTCGAGACAAACATTTTTATATGTTAGAACTTAGATGATGTATGGCTCCCTACTATTTACAGCGGAAGTCGGAAGTCGGGAATTGTCGACATAGCCTTTGTAGATTAAATATATTTAAATTTATATTTTTAATGAAGGGTCGGACGACCCTTGTTGTGCTCAGTATTCTTCCCTTGTTCACAATTTTGGAAATACATGTATTGATGGCCTAGCATTCGTATGTTGAACATTTTTAATATTCCATCATAAATGAACGGGCGGGAGATGCTTCTTCTTCCCATCGTTCTTTTGGTAATCTTTCTAAACTGCAAGAAGGATCATTCGATCCTTCTTGTGTTCTCTTCTTCTTCAAGAAGGGGTGGCCAATCCTTCCATTCGAAAAATTGGAAGTCCGAACAGACATATTTTTATATATTATAACTTATGTTATATCTTTGTTTAAAATAAATATGATTTTTAATGTCCTCTTATTATTTTATATTTCATAAAACGCTTCTAAAAATAAATATGATTTTAATATTCCGTCATAAATGAACGGGCGGGAGACGCTTCTTCTACCCAATATTATTTTGGTAATCTTTCTAGAATGTAAGAAGGGTCGTTCGATCCTTCTTGTTTTCTCTTCTTCTTCAAGAAGGGGCGCACGATCCTTGCATTCGGAAAATTGGAAGTCTAGACAGACATATTTTTATATATTATAACTTATGTTATATCTTTGTTTAAAATAAATATGATTTTTAATGTCCTGTTATTTTATATTTCATAAAATGCTTCTGAACTTGATTTTTGTTCTGAACAATGTGTCCTATTATTTTATATTTCAGATAATGTTTATGAAATGGATTTTGGTACTCAACAATGTGTGGACCTGCTTTTGAATGGATTGAAAGTTGTTGAGGGAATCTCTTTTCCAGAAAGAAAATTTTTGCATAATATCAACATTAATGCCAGATGTATCATTGTAAATGATACCAAAACTTTAAATGCAAGTCTTCCATTGCCCTATCCATCGGAAGGTGCAGATACATTGTTAGAGGCTATTGGTGGTTATATTCAGTGGCCTGTATCTGAGATCGTTAACCAGATTGGGTCCACTCTTCACGAGAATGAGGTGAATGATATACCAGCTTCTACTTCGACGAGTGTAGCACATATCATAACAACTGAGAATGAGGTGAATGATATACCATATTCTACGTCTACGAGTGTATCACATATCATAACAACTGAGAATAGATCTTCTTTTATTATGAGAAAAGTTAAGTTGTTACATAAGTGTTCAGAAAGCAAGGATTGCATTTCCATAGGTTTGGTAACAAATGTGAGTGGGACTGATTTTGTTGGGGGAACGTTTTTGGGTGACTTCTCCTTTGGTGTTCTGGTGAATGAAGTGGTTTTTTCTTGTATGGAATGTTGTCCAGGGTTGAGTAGTGGAAGTTTTGTTGTATGGCTGATTAAAAGAATCATCGATTTTAATACAGAAACATTGCGTTCTGTTGCAAGCAATTTCAACAATAATAAATCTGAATCTACTTTGAAAGTATTAAGATAAAATCACAATGTCAGGTTTCTGGGACAGAAAGTTAATTTGATACATCAATGTTTTTTAAAGCCACAGTATGTTGCTCGGGGAATAGGGTCAACTGTTTTTTAGGGAGACATTGTACAATTCAAAGCACTAGATGTTGGTGAGTTTGGTATTTTAGTTCACAAAGTATTCTGCAATTGCGATGATTGTGGTGTATTTGAAGGCTCCCTTATAATATGGCCTACAAACCATTTGCTTGACCTCCATGATGTTCCTTTGGATGTTATACTAAAAAAGAAAGCGGACGAAGTTATGGTCAACTTTTGGAATGTGTTTGAAGAATGTCCTTTACGGATGGTCCTTCCAGGTACTCACCATTGTGAATATACAGATGTTAAAGGTAATGGAACAAGGCCATACAATTCCGTAAAGCAGCAAGTTGGAACTAAAATTTTCGACAAAATTTCAAGATTGGTACCTCATAGGCCTACAATAAATATGGGTGCATTCCTTTCAAAAATTGGCACCGAACATTGTTGCTCAAATTTTTGTATATAAAAAATTCCACTTCAAACGATAGTTGAATGTAGGAAGAAATTTGATAGTATGAATGGAAATTCAAAAAGACAGTATGTTATAAATTCTATGGGATCAAATGCTCTTGTGGCCAAAGAAGGAGATGACAGAAAAAGAAGCTTTTTTATAATGATATTAGACACAAGAGACACCTATCAAAATGCATGGTATAAATTCCATGGGATAAAAAAGAGCAATTTCTTCAATTATAAAAGAATGTTCTTGAATGGTGATGTGAGAGCTCTGCATGGTAACAGTGGCTTGGAAAAATCTAGGGTGAACACTACTGCACTAGTAGCTATTATCAATAAAATTGTAATACATAATTCAAACAAATCTCCACATCTTACATGATTAATCAATGGAGATGGAACAAGGACAACCTTGGAATTATTTCCTGCTAATATGTCCCATGGTTTGCTGCGAGAAATGGCTAATGATGAAATGAAAAGAATTGGTTTGCCTCCAGTATCACAATCCTCCTTTAGAAAAGTGATGAGAGAAGATTTTCCAGATGTTAAAATTTCTAAATCAAACTCCTTTGCAAGGTGTAATGAGTGCATTACAATACAGGATAGGCTTAAGGGGACCACTAATCCAGCTGAGGTGGAAAAGTTGCGAGCAAACAAAGCAACTCATAATAAATACATCGCAAGTTGTCTTCAGCTCTATTATTCGCATAGGTCGGCTTCAGAGAAAAATACGAAGACTTATCTCAATATTGTTCATGACAAAATGGATAAGTCAAAGACTTCCATTCCAAGGATGGGTAAGAAGGAAGAAGCTTTTAGTAATGTTATGAATCTTCCCATACCATTGACTGGAATGTTGACTGATGGGCACAATACTGGGCGTTTTGGTCATTTCAGCCTCTCATTTTTAGAGATGGGATCGAATTTCACTGTGACATCCCTCGCTAAATGCTTGAAGTGTCTTGAAGAACCAGTGGTTGATCAATATCGTGATTTGCTCTACAAAGGTGGAACATCTAAGCACCAATTGCATGATGCTCTATTTCAATTAGACTCATATGAAAAGTGTTTGATATACAGACAAGATGTAATGCAAGATGATGTAATGTGTGTTGATGGTACTAATCAATGCATGGCAAATAGAAAACTACCAGCCATGTTGTTGTTGCAAATGGATAATTGTTCAGGAGATAAAAAAAACCGCTTTGTATTTGCATTTTTATCTCTTTTAACAGCAAGGAGAGTGTTTGAGACAGTTGAAGTTGGATTCCTCCCGGTCGGACACACCCATGAAGACATACATGGAACTTATGGCAGGTTATCAGCAAAGCTAATGCACAAGGATATATTTTCACTCCCGAAAATTATGGATATGTATAGGACATGTGAAGATCAAAATTCCTTTGTTCCTTATCTAATTGATGAACTTTACGACTTCAAGAGTTTTGTGAAACCCCACCTTTTGGATGGAAATGCCAAAATCATCGGTATAAAAAAATGCCAGTTTTTAAATTTCAGCTCATAGATGACATTCCAGTCATGCAATGGAAGGCATCACTTCGGGATGAAGCTTGGTCATCTCCTATTCATCTCTGGTAGTCATTTCCAGATGGTAGTGCAGACTTGTCGTTGGGATAACCTAGGTTATTAAATCTGCAATCAAAAATTCCTTCGGAGATTGACGAAATAAAAAAGGGAATAGAAACATATATTTCATTCTGGAATAGAGGGATTGAGAAGGGAGGTGAACAATTTTGGCATCCCAAGTTAAATTATTGGGAGGTTGTACTTAAAGCTTTGGACAGTCCTTTCGAGAGTGTTGATCAGTCATCAACTAACTTTTGGCCATCGACAAGCCATGATATTTGTAGTAGTGAACCTACAAGATTTGAACATGAAATTATGGATTCCTATTTGAAGGAAAATGTTCCTGCTTTGCAGGATTGCTATGTTGGACCACTGTGCAATAAGCCTAGAGATGAATTCATTCCAAAAGTGGATGTTGTAAAGGGCCAAATGGTCATTGTGCAATCACCAGAGCCAGATTGTGCAATCTGGTTGGGTAAGACGATTGGTGATATTTATCAGGACTCAGATGCTAGTACTGTTGGGTCTTACAAAGTAGAGGTGCAATGGTGGAATCCAATAGGAGCATCGAAGGATCTGAAGGTCTTGTACAGAAAATGCTTAGATAGAAAGCAACAATGGGTTGTTGGTGCAGAAGAAAATATGATGGTCGACATAAATAGCATCATATGGGCATGGTAACCAAGGAAAGGATGGGAAGGAGAAAACATTACCATAAACGAGAAGGGCCTTGCAGCAGTCAGGGCACAACGAGAAAATATGGTTTCTAAATAGTAGACAAAATTGGTTTCTAAATTTCTCTATGTGGCAGTTTTAGGAAACAAAATTGTTGTGTTTCTAAATTTCCACTTGGTTAACAAAAAGTTGTATTTTTTCATTTTCAATAAATTTTTATAAAAGGATGGTTATCTGTTAAAAATGGATTTGTGATCACTGTCGTCATTTGCACACTAACTGTGGTTAAGTGTTGTAATTAACACCTTAATTACTAGTAGTGGTTTATCTGCTGCACTTCAAATCAAGTAATTATCCTCAGATTAACTACCTAAATACTAAAATATGATCAAGTAATTATCCTCAGAGTAATTATACTCAAAGTGCGAAATTTAGTGGTGCTAATACGAGAAAATATTCTATACGAGAAAATATTATAATTAAACTATATTTGTAACAAATCAAATATGCCACGTGTCACAATATGATCGTTCCACGTGTCACCCTGGCATACTAGATATCAACATTTAAACAACCAAATTTATATACGTTTTGCTTCAAAGACTTTGCTGGCAAGTGGAAATATTCTCAGAGAAACAGCGACCGCTCTTTCCCAAAGGTGTTATATTGTTACAAATCCCTCTTAAATGAAAGGTCGGTCGACCCTTCTTATTCCCAATATTCTTTTCGGAATAGTTTTACAGTGTAGGAAGGGTCGGTCGATCCTTCTTGTGTTCTCTATTATGGATATAGTGGAATTATTGGATAAGGGTTTTCACAATTACCTACGAAAAGAAGGGGCGACCGATCCTTCTTGTCGGAAAACAGAAGTTGGGAGAAACTATTTTTATATGTTAAAACTTCCAAGGTGTTCTATTTTTAAAATTGCCTCGAAATTGAAAGGTCATCCGACCCTTCATATTACCAATATTATTTTCATAATAGTTTGACACTGCAAGAAGGGTCGGCCGACCCTTCGTATTCCAGATATTCTTTTCATAATAGTTTGACACTGTAAGAAGGGTCGGTCGTTCTTTCTTGTGTTCTCCATTATTGATATAAATTAATTGCTGGATAAATGTTTTCACAATTAACTACGAAAAGAAGGGGCGGTCGATCATTCTTGTCGGAAAATAGAAATCCGGACAAACGATTTTTATATGTTATAACTTAGCCGATTGACCGGCTACTCACACAATGCATGAATATTTTAGACATTGGACTTTTCACTTTAAATTTTTGAACATTTAAAAATGAAAATTGTACTTTTCAAATAAAAAATTGCATTTCTTGATTTGAAATTCACACTTTTCAAATCAAAATTTGTATTTTTTTATTTGAAATTCACGCTTTTGATTTGAATTTGCATATTAGAAAGGTTGATATTGACACTTTCAAAGTCAGGTAGATGTTGACACTTCCCTTTGAAATTTTCTTTCATTTTTGTGAGTTGAGGAAAGCACTGAGTTTTTCCAAAAGTCAGGTTCTTTCCGCAACCCACAATCTGCAATCCGGAATGCGGATTGTGGAATATTGGTTTTCGGTTTTGAAACATTTTCTTTATGCAACCCGCAATCCACAATTGCGGGATGCGGATGCAGAAGACCAACCCCGCAACCCTTGTTTTCCTTCCCGCATGTTTACATTTTAATCGTCGATTTGTCTTGACCCGCGGATAAGATTACACTGGGTGATTTAAATGAAGTTTAGATTTCCTGTTTAGCTTTGTCCTGGATGAAAGTGGGAGGTTCAATTTCTAAAAAGAATGGAGAAAGCCTCGGTGGTTTGAGTAAAATAGAATCATCTCAGTAGGTATTCACGGCCTTAATGGTGGAATGATCAAATCCCAAGCCCGAAACTTTGCAAGGAGAATTACATTGCAAAGGTACGCCTCCAGTTACATATCTGCACAAATAAACGGTCTAGATCGGCAGTGGTGAAGATCTACAGTCATGATCACGCTTTGTGAAAAAAAGGTGAGGTTTTTTAGATGGAGGTGGGAGGTTTATCCCAGAAGCATCTTAAGGAGCAAATCAACGGCCAATGGAGCAGATCGACGGTCGGGAATTACTTCTCCGATACGACATGCGCAGAGCAAACAAATTTTTGGATCCGTGAACGTTTGGTAGAGGTCCACGGGTTTGGATGGCTTACATCTAACAGGGCTGAGATCTATGGCCAAGGTTTTGTTCGCGGATCTAACTTGCACGAAACATAAACGCAAGCCAAATCCCCGAAGTTGGTAAAAGTCGCCCATTTGATGGTCGGGATTCATGCAAGATGCAGATCAACGGTGGGCAGCTTCACGTGGTTTTAAATGGCAGAAAAGGCGACATGTGGCAGGATTCGAGACCACTAGGTATCATATAGTTAGAAAGCAGCAATGATCCACGGCCTAGAACGGATCAGGAAAATAGATGGCCAGGGAAGCCTCCATGTCGCAGGAGATGTAGGGGTGATAGCAAAGCATAAATAATATAAATAACTCGCCTGCACGGAGAGCTAGATTCCATCTGTCCTATTTTGCATCGAAAAGCGACAGGAGCAAGCTGTGCAGAAACAGACAGGCCAACTAGGGGCCCAAGCCAACCTTCAACCAACCTTCATTGACTTGTTATTCAAACAATGACTAAATATTTTAGAGATTATTCCTTAAACATGTAAGCTTTGCATCGGACCGTTCCATCATTCTGTTGGAATATCAAGCAATACTGAGAGGGGTGTGAATCAATATTTTCACTATTCTTAAATATTATCACAATTAAAACTGAAGGATGCACCAACACCTTGTTTTGTCAGCTACAGCTGACTGGATGCACCAACACCATTAGCAGGCTGCAACCTGCCCTGGAACCACCCTTGTCTGTCTTCTTTAGATTTCCAGAATTTATTTCCTTCAATTCTGTTTAGTTATCGTCTTAAAGTCAGTCGATTACTATTGGGCATTGGTCATAAATGAATCCAATATCAATTTTAGCAAAAAATTGGTGAATACTTAGATGCGGTAAACCAGAGCATAAACATATGAATTCTGATTTAATATTACTTTCATCCAAGCATGAAGAATAACACATTGGAAAATATTAACTGAAAATAACAATTAATAGAGAAAGGAAGGAAATTTACAGACTATCATTAATGAATAGTTTTTCCATCATTGGTACAATTATATTCAACACATTCCATGTATAATTTAAAAAAAAATAAACTCCTCCTCGGTTTGACCAGTTCTCTGAAGTGGTCAAACGGAGGACCTAGTCGAGCGACCGACCTAAGCTCCTCCAACATGTCCACCATGAACAATTAGAAATCTGGTACCGGATACTCCCTTGGCTCAGAGAAGAAAGATTCCAAGACTTCTAATCTCCCTATCTCCGCTCCTCGTTGCATACCAATCAGTTATTGAAAGAAGAGTGACGGAAAGAAGATGGACAAAAACGTGATTGGTGCCAAGGAACATAATGATAAACCCATGTATTGGGACTTCGAGAGTGCTCGAAATGCCCATATATCATGGTGTACTGAGGATTTTCAGGGGATCCGATTTCGAAATGCTCATATATCATGAGGAGAACTGGGGAGCGATCATAAGACTCAAGCATTTCTCATAAAACAACAAAGGACAAAGAACAGAGGAAGTAAAGAAAAATTCCATGGCTTCCCCGACGATTTCAGTTTGCTGTGATATGGGACATGGTTAGCCTATATATAGTGAGTGGCCAGTGTGTTGATGGATTGAATTCGATGGGTGTTTGGGATGGATGGGGAATGGTAATTTTGCAAGCTCCAACTTTCTGGATGCACCAACACCCAATTTTTCAGCTACAACTGAAACATTTTTAATTTTATTTTTTATTTTTAAATAGAAACATTCTTTATTTTTGTTTTTTTTTAAATAGAAACATTTTACTTTTTAAAGAGAAACATTCTTTCTTTTTGTTTTTTCTTTAAATAGAAACATTTTACTTTTTATTACAACGGCGTGGATAAACAATCTTATAAAAACAATGAAATCTGATAAAAAGAATGAACAATATTATATAATATAGTAAATTTCCTTATCCTTCAAATGAAAAAATAGAAAATAACCATACTATTCTAATTACTGTTCCCCATCCCTCCCATCCCAATCAAATGACCAATTCACTAGCCACTCACTATATATAGGCTAAACCATACCCCATATCGCTGCAAAACAAAATCTTTCATAAGTCATGGCACTCTTATTTACAACCTCTATTCCGTTTCCTTTGTTGTTTTATCAGAAATACTTGAGTATTATGGTCGCTCCCCAGTTCTCTTCATGATATATGAGCATTTCGATTCATCTTCCCTGTCAAATCCTCACCACACCATGATATATGGGCATTTCGAGCACTCTCGAAGCCCATTTGGTATTTATATCATGTATCGCTGGTATATAGATTCTCCTTATCCTTGAATTAGATCATCTTCTTTGCAGGAGTAATAAAAGACTAAAATTTTATTGGAGCTTCGACTTGTATACATAGAAGCAGTAGACTCATCCCCTGCAACCGCAAAAATAATGAGTCATTAAACTTGGATGAGTTTTTACATCAATTTTGGAATTTTTTCTGCATCAACTTGTTTAATTTATAGAGCCATATTGGGAAAGCTATTTATGCTCCCAGGGTCTCATTTTTGTAATGAATGGTTGTGCACAACCTTTTGAATAAATCCATCTATATGCTTTAATATAATTATAGAGAAGTATTTTATATAGAAATATGGTCAAATGATGAATATATATTTCTGAATATAACTCATCGTATTTTACATATTAAGAACAAAATGAAATCTTCGGGAAGTCATGGCACTCTTCTTTATCGCCTCTGTTATGTTTCTTTTATTGTTTGATCAGAAATACTTAAATCTTATGGTCGCTCTCTTCGTGATATATGAGCATTTAGAGCACTGTCGAAGCCCCAAGACCAGGATTTGTCTCTAATGTGACTCATCGTTTCTAGTTGAAGCTTCTAGGGAAGAAACGTGTCACAATATGATCATTCCACGTGTCACCCTAGGATACTAGATATCAACATTTTAACAACAAAATTTATAGACTTTTTGCTTTAAAGACTTTGCTGGCAAGTAGAAATATTCTCAGAGAAAGAGCGGTTGTTCTTTCTCCAAGGTGTTCCTTTGTTACAATTCCCTCCTAAAAGAAGGGTCGGCCGATCCTTCTTATTCCTAATATTCTTTTCATAATAGTTCGAGACTGCAAGAAGGGTTGGCCGATCCTTCTTGTATTATCCATTATGGTTATAGCTGAATTGATAGATAAAGGTTTTGATAATTAACTTCGAAAATAAGGGGCAGCCGATACTTCTTGTCGTAAAACGGAGGTCGGGACAAACCATATTTATATGATATAACTTCCAAGGTGTTCTATTTTTACAATTCCCTCGTAAATGAAGGGTCGTCCGACCCTTCTTATTCCCCATTTTATTTTAATAATAGTTCGACACTCCAAGAAGGGTCGGTCGACCCTTCTTATTACCAATATTATTTTCATAATATTTCGACACTGCAAGAAAGTTCGGTCGATCCTTCTTTGTTCTCCATTATGGATATAGCTGAATTGTTGGATAAAGGGTCTCACAATCAACTACGAAAAGAAGGGGCAGTCGATCCTTCTTGTCGGAAAACGGAAGTCGGGACAAACTAATTTTATATGTTATAACTACCAAGGTGTTCTATTTTTATAATTCCCTCAAAATTGAATGGTCGACCAACCGTTCTTATTCCCAATATTATTTTCATAATACTTCAACACTACAAGAAGGGTTGGTTGATCCTTCTTGTGTTCTCCATTATGGATATAGCTGAATTGTTGGATAAATGTTTTCATATTTAACTACGAAAAGAAGGGGCGGTCAATCCTTCCTGTCGGAAAACAGAAGTTAGGACCAACCATTTTTATATGTTATAACTTAGCTGATTGACTTGTTATTCAAACAATGACTGCATATTTTAGACACTGATTTTTTCACCGTAAAATTTTGAACATTTACAAATGAAAATTGTAATTTTCAAATAAAAAAAATAAATTATTTGATTTGAAATTCACACTTTTCAAATCAGAAATTGCATTTTTTTGTTTTAAATTCACACTTTTCAAATGAAAAATTGCATTTTTTAATTTGAAATTCGAACATTTTGAATTGAAATTCATAGTTTTATAAAAAAAAAAATGCAATTTTAAGGTCATAAGTAGTCAAAAAACACACTATTCGAATAGAAAAACGCACTTTTCTTAGTCACAGCAAATTTTTCAAGTGTAACTTAATTTTCTGATTGTACCGCACTGCCGAGAAAGTACTACAAAATTGATTTTCAATTGTACGAGATGGCCTTTTACATGGATTTTGAGTCATTCGATCTGTACAAAGCCATTACAAATGTGTGGGCTTCTGTGAAAATCTCTCGGGAAAATTTTGAACATTTACAAATGAAAACTGCAATTTTCAAATAAAAATTTTCATTTTAAATTCAAGTTCACAGAAATTTAAAGTCGCTGAACGTTTTATATTCTCCTTGTCAGTCGATGAACTTTGGCGGCATCTTTTATATCAACCACGAATGACACCCCTATCAACCATCATCACAGTACTATTCGGACGGATGCAGGCTCGTTTGAAGGGATTGTAGTGGAGGATGACACGGGGCAGGGGTCAGCCAGACGCCTTGTAACATCATGTCTCCAATAAATTACGCCCTCAATCATTATGATGATGTCGGTTTACACAATTCGTTTCCATCATTACTCCGTCGAGGCAGTTGGATTCCTTAGGCATAACTGCCTCCATGCTGAAGGCAGTAATTCTCCTTGTCAGTCACTAAACATTGGCGGCATCTTTTATATCAGCCACGGATGGCACCCTTATCAACCATCATGATAGTAAGCCCTATAACGTCATGCCTCCAATAAATTACACCCTCAATCATTATGCTAATGCCGGTTTACACAATTCGTTTCCATCATTGTACTGTAAAAACGATTTTCAATTGTACAAGATGGCCTTTTACATGGATTTTGAGTCATTCGATCTTTGCAAAGCCATTAATGGAAATACTCCCGTATGTGTGGGATTCTATGAAAATATCTACGAGTTAAGTTGGCTCTCCACCCTGCTTTCCATAGAAATTCCTATAAATATTCTCAATGGACTCGAGAGAGATGCAATTTAAAGGTTGGCTGAACTTCTGGTGGATTTCTGGTGGTTCAGTTTTTTGAATCGGTATATCATGGATCCCCGTAGTCGCAGGGGATCCAGCAGGGGTGGAGGGTCTTCACGACCTAGGGGGGAAAGTATCTCTCAGGGAGAAGGCTCGTCTCAAAAGCAGACCATGGAGCTGGAAGAGTCTTCCCCGCAGAGCTTCAATTGGGGGGCTCAGTATCTAGCAGAGACGACTGCTCCGATAGAGGCGCAGATAGCACGTCGTGAAGTAGCCCTTCTTTGTGAATACCAAGCTCACTTGGGCCAGAAATTAATCGCCATCCCCTTCTGGGTGGTTAGGAACTTGTTGGCTCGCAATATTCAAGCGAGGAACCAGCTGGATCACAGCCTCCGTGAAGCCATCCAAATTATAAAAGGCAACCAACAAACTAATTCAGCCGGTGTTCGCTTGCTCAAGTCTGCTCTGGAAGATTATATGAATACCTCAAGGGACTTCCCTCGTGAAGAACCAGTTTCCCCATGAGGGGAGCACCCTGCTCCCTGATTAGTCTTGGCAGTCTGCGTTCGTGCCGGTCTTGGTGGTCAGCGTCCGTGCTGGTGAGATCTTTTCTGTTTTTCCTGTGGATTTTGCCATGTCTTGGGAAGTTCATTCTCGGTGCAGACTCCAGATGTTAGCGTGGTTTTGTTATGGGGGCTACTGGGCCAGAGCCCTCTTCCTTTTTGGTTAAGGTTTTCCTTGCTCTTCTAATCATGTTGGGGTCTTCTGAGGCTCGAGGCCTCTTAGTTCTTTCCACGGTTACCTGTCTATCGTCCATGATATATTCAGTCTATCATAATCTCTGGTTTTATCTGCAGTTTCCTCTGCTTCATGGGTTGTTTAGCCTGGTTGTATGCTCCTCATTTTGATATTTTCTGGTTGTATGCTCCTCATTCTGTACCATTATTTTTTTTTCGGTAATAGATTGGACCTAGTATGCTTACTTGAAAAAAAAAAGATCATCTCCTTTGCAGGAGTAATAAAAGACTAAATTTTTATTGGACTTTCGACTTGTAGACATAGAAGCACTAGACTCATCCCCTACAACTGTAAAAATAATCAGTCATTATTCCTCAAACATGTAATCTTTGCATCGGACTGTTCCATCATTCTGTTGGAATATCAAGTTAGAGCTTGCAAATTAATTGTAAATATAACTATGCAATATTAGAAAGAGTTGGTAGATACAATGGGGTAGATACAAAATCAGTGACAATTATATTCAACACTGATTCCATGTATAATTTAAAAACAAGCAACACATGCATTCCTTCCCTAACAAACCATAATGCTAATTAAAATTTAAGCAGGATACTATGTTAGAAAAGGAATTTAACAGTGACGACAATGCAGATAGTGATGCCATTGGTTGGAATGATTCTAACTGTGATTACCCAGACATAAACATTCTTTCTTTTTGTTTATTGTTTTTTAAGAATAGAAACAATATACATTTAGGTCTGCTCAAAGTTCCAAATCAAATCTGCCACGTGTCACAATATGATCGTTCCACATGTCACCCAAGGATACCAGATATCAACATTTTAACAACAAAATTTATAGAATTTTCTCTTTAAAGAATTTTCGCTTTAAAGGCTTTCTCCATGGTTCTTTAAGTGGAAATATTCTCAGAGAAAGAGCGACCACTCTTTCTCCAAGGTTTTCTATCGTTACAATTCCCTCCTAAATGAAGGGTCAGTCGACCCTTCCTATTCCCAATATTCATTTCATAATAGTATGACACTATAACAAGGGTCGGTCGACCCTTCTTGTATTCTCCATTATAGCTATAGCTGAATTGTTGGATAAAGATTTTCACAATTCACTATGAAAAGAAGGGGCAGCCGATCCTTCTTGTCGTAAAACGGAAGTCGTAACAAACCATTTTTATATAATATAACTTCCAAGGTGTTCTATTTTTACAATTACCTCATAATTGAAAGGTCGGTCGACCCTTATTATTCCCAATATTATTTTCATAATAGTTCAACACTGTAAGAAGGGTCAGTCGACCCTTTGTATTCCCAATAATATTTTCATAATATTTCGACACTGCAAGAAGGTTCAGTCGATCCTTCTTATGTTCTCGATTATGCATATAGTTGAATTGTTGGATAAAATTTTTCAAAATTTAATACGAAAAGAAGGGGTGGCTGATCCTTCTTGTCCTAAAACGGAAGTCACGACAGACTATTTTTATATGTTATAACTTCTAAGGTGTTCTATTTTTACAATTCCCTCAAAATTGAAGGCTCGACCGACCCTTCTTATTCCCAATTTTATTTTAATAATAGTTCGACACTGTAAGAAGGGTCAGTCGATCCTTCTTGTGTTCTCCATTATGGATATAGCTAAATTTCTGGATAAATATTTTCACAATTAACTACAAAAAGAAGAGGCGACCGATCCTTCTTGTCGGAAAACGGAAGTCGGGACAAACAATTTTTTATATGTTATAACTTTTCACCTCAAAATGTTGAGTCTTTAAGGTTGATAGTAAGGCTTTATGATCAATTTCCAAGGTTGATAGTAGACATTGGAATTTCTCTATATGGCAGGTTTTGTCTCAGAAGTGCAATGTGAAAAGAAGACGGATGTAATATTTTTTACCAGTATATAATACAAAGTTTCTCTTTTTTTGCTTAAAAAAAAAATTGAAGGGTTGAACTTAATTTCAGGTTGAAGGTTATATATTCATATTGCCCTTCTAGCATGAAGGGCTTTAATTAAAAAAAGATAATAAATGCTTCGATTAAAAACAAAAGGAAAGAATGTTTCTATTTAAAAAAACATTCTTTCATTCTTTTTAAATGCTTCGATTAAAAAAAAAAGGAAAGAATGCTTCAATAATAAGGGCTTTCATTATTTTTATGATATTTCATTATATTTAAAAAAAAGAAAAAAAAAAGAAATAATGCTTTGATTTAAAAAAACAAAAGGAAAGAATGTTTCTATTTAAAAAATAAAAAAGAAAGAATGTTTCTATTAAAAAAAAAAAAATGATTCTATTTAAAAAAAATAGAATAGTTTTTGTATAATGCTACTATAATGATTGTAACGTAAATATGTAATGTTACCTATTTACAATTACTTCCAAAACTAAACTTCAGTTCGATGAGCATTATGGACCACCAAGGAGCAAGAGGAGAATATAACCTATGGTGGTCGCAGAGTCTCTCGTGCTCATAAGACAATTGGTGGATTAAACAATTGGAACTGTTGGCGGATCGAAGTTTTATTTCAAACTTTCAGCAGATCCCTCGATTTGGTTCCTTGGTTGACCTCTTCTCTCAGTTCAATGGTAGGCCTTGCTGACGGAATGATGTTCCTAAGGTCCAGTGTGGAAGACTTCAAAAAGCACCCGCTAAAGGTTTATGAGGCAGTCTGCTTGGGCATCAAAGTGCACAGAGAGTCATCCGACAACATGAGGTATATCTCGCAGCAATTTATAACATGTTTCAACTCCAGAATTGATGATTTGGAACGCAATCAGATTGAGCTTATGGGGACAGTGGATTTTATAAAAGATGAAATTTTGAAGATGGCAAGGATGTCACAGTGCAGCCACTGCGAGGAATCCCCCTCTGTGGACATGAGAATTGGTGAGGAAACCTCTGTTCAGCGACAGATTTTTTGTAGAAGAGATCCCTACTTGGATGAGTTTTTACATCAATTTTGGAATTTTTTAAATTTACAGAGCCATACTGGGAAATCTATTTATGCTCACAGGATCTCCTTTTTGTAATGAATGGCTATGCACATCCTTTTGAATAAATCCATCTATATGCTTCAATATAATTATAGAGAAGTATTTTATAGAGAAATATGGTCAAATGATGAATATATCTTTCGGAATATAACTCATTGTATTTTACATATTAAGAACAAAAGTATTTTACATATTAAGAACAAAAGTATTTTATATATAAAGAACAAAAATCTGGCTAAGTGTTGAGCTCACATGCTAAGTGACGAATTGGCTATCTATTTATAGGATCAGAGATGCCCTTGGAGTTCACACGTGTGAAATACAAGCCCGCCAAAATGAGAAAAAGGTTGTTTTGTTTTGCATATTAAGAACAAAAACTTGATAAGTGTTGAAATTCACAGTTTTTGAATTGAAATTCATAGTTTTATGACAAAAAACTGCAATTTTAAAATTCAGAAGTAGTAAAAAAACACACTATTCAAATAGAAAAGCACAGTTTTCAAAGCCAATATTGCCACTTTCAGAACCTGTTTTTGCACTTTAAAAAGGTTGATATTCACACTTTCAGAGTCTAAATTCATGCTTTCAAAGTCTAAATCCCTTTGAGGGGCATTAAAATATTCAAATTTTATGTGCTTTTGTTCGGATATCCACATCATCTATTTCGGGATACATCATCTATTTCAGGATCTTGCATGATCTATTTCAGGATATGATCTATTTCAGGATCTTGCATGCACAGGCATGCATCCCAGTCACCAGTTTGATGCCTCCAGCACCTTATCCACCTTCTTCTAGCACCCGGGAGCCACTTACCACAGAGTTTTAGCCCTCCTAAGCTGAAAGGCGCCCTCTTCTCACCTACTGCCAGAGAAGGGCGCACTTGTTCACCTACCACTGCAGATTCACTCCAGTTACATTCAGTTAGCTCCGATTCTCCCTGATTTGAGGCTAGTTTCACTCCCGACTGACTGTATCACTTCCGTTTGACCTCCAGTTTGATTAGGTGACTTGTTCTGACTTCAGTTAGCCTCCCATGCGCCCCCACTGAGCCTCCAGATCCTATATCAGTGCTACACACTTCAGTTACATTTATTACACTCAGTTAGACTCAGTTTGACACCTGGATGACTGGTTGTTGTGATTGATGAGCACCACCGATGATTGATGAGGACTCCTAGATAGAGTCAAGCTACTCCATTCAGTGATTCGAATGGCCTACTTAGTCAATTCGAATTGCTCAGTCATTGGAACAGATTGTATTCTATTGTAATTCATTCACCCTTTTTGGGATAGAGAGCACTGCTGCATGTTTTGCACAGTTTTGCACCATATTTTCTATGTTCATCTGTTGTGATTGATTTACTTGTTCATTAGATCTGCTGTGACTAATTTTACATGGTATCAGAGCCATGACAGGGACAAGATTTCTTTTCTACAGGTGTTCTACATGAAGAGAGAGCAATCTTTGCTCACAAATATATTTCAGCAGCGGCATGCAAAATCTCATGTGCATTCGCTCATGTGCATGCAAGGCTGAAAACATAGTGTTTGTTTGTGTGTAATTTGCAGGTTTCTTACTCCTCCATGTGCATTCGCTAATGCAAAGATGGAGACTTCTTCTTCACAAAATATTCTTACTCCATTCAACTATGATGAATGGAAACCAAAGATGATTGCATTCTTGAAGAGACAATGTCTTTTTGATATGTGCATTGGCAATACAAGAGTTTTTTATTCCGATGAAGAGGAGAATGATTGGCTCAATGATTGTGATAGAGCTTTTGGAGTAATATGTCTTGCTATGTCTCCTTGTATGCGCTACCTCAGTAAGACTGCTGAAAATCCAAGTGATCTATGGGTCCAACTTGACAGAGAATTTGGAAAGCAGGAACAAGAGGATCATGCTAGCCTTTTGGAGAACAAGCCCAGTGAGATCTCCTTATGTGTTCTTTCCGATCATGTGTTGGCCTCAACAATTGTTCAAGATGAAGAAGAAACTGTAGATTCAACACTCATTCTCTCAAAGTCTTCTATTTCGAATTCTGAGCAAGATAAACAAGCTCATACTCTAGATTCCGAAGAGGTTCTTGAATCCTCTCCTTCACATGAGTTTGTTGGCATGCAGAATAATGATCTACTTGATGTTTTGGAGCTAAAATCTGATTTTGGAGGTGAAGCATTCACCCTCCTTGATTGCATGCCTTCTATAAACTTATGTTCTATCATTTGCAAAGTTTCTCAGAGTTTTAATGAAGATGAAGAGCACTACCATTCGCTTGAGTTCAATTCTCATGCACTTTTTGCTGATTTTGGTTTTGATCTCACCCTTGTTGGTTCAAAGGAGATCTCAAGAAACCATTCATCTATTTTTGGAGCTGATTTAACTTCTATTGATAAGAAGTTCAAGTTTCAAGATCTATTTGATCCTATTGGAGCTCATCCTACCTCACTTGGTTCGAATCACAGGTTCCAGGATCATCCTCATATTTTCAGATTTGTTCTCACCATTTTCGGTATGAAGAGCAAGTTCATAAAGTCTCCACATTCGCTTGCATCCACTGATGGAGAATTCAAGCACATGTTTTTGGAGCATGATCCATTTACTCCCAAGAGTAAGATACCTCCAGACATATCTACTTGATTTTGGAGCAATTAAACCTTTTGGTGTACTACAGTCTATTTTGAGGGGGGGTATTTTTCCCATGAGGTTTTCCCCATTTCATCGGTTTATTGACTGTTATTAGCTTTCTGATTATTGTATTGGGGTGACCTTTGGTCTTAGTTACCAGGGCCCCACATTATTTTAGTTGGCACATCATAGTCTAGCTTGAGGGGGGGTGTTCGGATATCCACATCATCTATTTCGGGATACATCATCTATTTCAGGATCTTGCATGATCTATTTCAGGATATGATCTATTTCAGGATCTTGCATGCATAGGCATGCATCCCAGTCACCAGTTTGATGCCTCCAGCACCTTATCCACCTTCTTCTAGCACCCGGGAGCCACTTACCACAGAGTTTTAGCCCTCCTAAGCTGAAAGGCGCCCTCTTCTCACCTACTGCCAGAGAAGGGCGCACTTGTTCACCTACCACTGCAGATTCACTCCAGTTACATTCAGTTAGCTCCGATTCTCCCTGATTTGAGGCTAGTTTCACTCCCGACTGACTGTATCACTTCCGTTTGACCTCCAGTTTGATTAGGTGACTTGTTCTGACTTCAGTTAGCCTCCCATGCGCCCCCACTGAGCCTCCAGATCCTATATCAGTGCTACACACTTCAGTTACATTTATTACACTCAGTTAGACTCAGTTTGACACCTGGATGACTGGTTGTTGTGATTGATGAGCACCACCGATGATTGATGAGGACTCCTAGATAGAGTCAAGCTACTCCATTCAGTGATTCGAATGGCCTACTTAGTCAATTCGAATTGCTCAGTCATTGGAACAGATTGTATTCTATTGTAATTCATTCACCCTTTCTGGGATAGAGAGCACTGCTGCATGTTTTGCACAGTTTTGCACCATATTTTCTATGTTCATCTGTTGTGATTGATTTACTTGTTCATTAGATCTGCTGTGACTAATTTTACAGCTTTCTTTTCAAACAGTTCTCAGAATTTTATGTGTTCTCTTTTCAAACATACATATTATAGAATTAAATAACAGAGAAATCACAACATTACAATTAACATAATATAAAATAATATTACACTACATTTAAGAAACCAAATCACAAGTATAGTTAGAACATATAATAAATGTTTGTCCTAAATCCCGATGGCGGTAATGGTAAATGATGGCGGTGATCTTGGTGTTTGTGACTAGACATAATTTCGACTAAAGCATGATGTGATTATTTTCTTCACACACGTGATAACCGCCATTTTAGAATTTCATCGTATAAACCATCTTCATGTCAGCATACATTCCTTTCTCAAGGCATGTATTGGAGTGATACATGTACAATTACTACAGTCAGTACAGATCATATCTATACAGTCTGTACAGATCATATCTATACTCCAGCAAAATATACTGTTGGTATAGATCATATCTATGACCACCATCCCTCCGTAATTATCCTTCCCCATCTGTAACATCCAAGTCAATTCACCAATTCACTATATAAAGACTAAATCATACCCAGTATCACAGCCGAATGAAATCTTCGGGAAGTCATGGCACTCTTCTTTACCACCTATGTTTCGTTTCTTTTGTTGTTTTATCAGAAATACAAAGGAAGTCATGGAGCCTTATGGTCGCTCTCTTCGTGATATATGAGAATTTCGACATCAATTCCCTGACAAATCCTCACCACAACATGATATATGGGCATTTCGAGCACTGTCGAAGCCCCAAGACCAGTATTTGTCTCTAATGTGACTCATAGCTTCTAATGGAAGCAAAAATAAAGTATAGCTTCTAGTTGAAGCCAAAATAAAGTCTGTAAATTCTCTGTAGTAGAAGAGTCTGTGTTTGTGAGCTCAAGCTCGTAGTCCTGAAATGTATTAAGAGCCCAAGCTCTGTAAAAGGTGAAAGATTGAAGTAAATTTCATCTATGTGTAATGCGGCAAAGTTGCATTGTTTTAACCCAGAATAACTTCTACTGATTTTTATGTCTAATTAGTAAGAAATTTTTGAATATAAATCCTGTAGTAGAAGAGTCTGTGTTTGTGAGATCAATCTCGTAGTCGTGAAATGTATTAAGATCCCAAGCTTTGTAAAAGTTGAAATATCGAAGTAAATTCAATTGCCAGGAATAACTTCTACTGATTTTTATGTCTTAATAATAACTCTGTAACAGAACATTTAAATCTAGTTTTTCAATTGCCAGGTATTTATATTTTTCAATATCTCATCAGCTGGGAACATGAAACCATTTGGGTTTGATGGCTAATTAGAATATGAAACATAGGCATAAAACATCAAAACATGGTCTTTGCCTTCGATACCTTTGTTTTTGGAGGATTTAGGTGTCAATATTTCCAATCCATAGGTCTCAATGATTGCAAGTATCTAGATCAACATGAATGACCAAGATAATAAGGTGTATCGGTAGCTAGAGAGGCAGTCATAATGCGAGAGAACAAATGCTACTATAATTATTCACTTCCTCTTGTAGTTCGCCCAAGCATATTTAAAACATAGTGTTTAATAGAGAATAAAACGTAGCATGGATTCAGTGATGCTCAGAGGAGAAAATATTCTATACGAGCCAATATTATAATTAAACTATATTTCTAATACTCAATGTGCCAAATCAAATATGCCACGTGTCGCAATATGATCGTTCCATGTGTCACCCTGGGATACTAGATATCAACATTTAAACAACAAAATTTAGACGTTTTGCTTCAAACAGTTTATTGGCAAGTGGAAATATTCTCAGAGAAAGAGCGGCCGCTCTTTCTCCAAGGTGTTCTATTGTTACATTTCCCTCGTAAATGAAGGGTCGGCCGACCCTTCTTATTCCCAATATTCTTTTAATAATAGTTTGACACTGCAAAAATGGTCGGTCGCTCCTTCTTGTGTTCTCTACTATGGATATAGTTGAATTGTTGGATAAAGGTTTTCACAATTAACTACGAAAAGAAGGGGCGGCCGATCCTTGTTGTTGAAAAAAGGAAGTCGGGAGAAACCATTTTTATATGTTAAAACTTCCAAGGTGTTCTATTTTTTAAATTTCCTCGTAATTGAAAGGTCGGCCGACCCTTCCTATTCCCAATATTATTTTCATAATAGTTCGACACTGCAAGAAGGGTCGGTCGACCCTTCTTGTGTTCTCCGTTGTGAATATATTTGAATTGCTGGATAAATGTTTTCACAATTAACTACGAAAAGAAGGGGCGGTCAATCCTTCTTGTCGGAAAACAAAGGTCGGGACAAACCATTTTTATATGTTATAACTTAGCCGATTGACTCGCTATTCAAACAATGAGTGAATATTTTAGACATTGGACTTTTCACCTTAAAATTTTGAACATTTAAAAATGAAAATTGCATTTTTTGATTTGAAATTCACACTTTTCAAATCAGAAATTGCATTTTTTTATTTTAAATTCACATTTTTCAAATGAAAATTTTCATTTTTTGATTTGAAATTCACACTTTTCAAATCAAAATTTGAATTTTTTTATTTGAAATTCACACTTTTTGAATTGAAATTCATAGTTTTTTTATGTGAAATTCACACTTTTTGAATTGAAATTCATAGTTTTATAACAAAAAAATGCAATTTTAAGGTTCATAAGTAGTCAAAAAACACACTATTCGAATAGAAAAACGCAATTTTCAAAGCCAATATTGCCACTTTCAGAACCTGTGTTTGCACTTTAGAAAGGTTGATATTGACACTTTCAAAGCCTAAATTCACACTTTCTTAGTCCAAAAATTGCCTAATATGTCCAAATTTAATGAAATTGGCGTTGAATCTTAGTATAAGTACTTCCACTAGTTTTCTCTTTAAAATGTCAAATGATGTGTTTCACTCGTCGGTCCACTGGTATACTTGATTTTCCTTCAAAAGTTCTTCCAAAGGATACGTCATGTCGGATTAGTGCCGAATAAACTTTATATAATATATCGTATGGCCCAACAAGATTCTCACTTGTTTGGAGTTAAATGTCAGTTTTAAGTCGAGAATTATCTTGATTTTTGAATAGTCGACTTTTATGCCTTCTTTGCATACGACTTCTCCCAACAGTATTCCAATTGGAGTTGCAAATATGCATTTCTTTTATATTCAATGAGAGTTGTATCTATCGACATCTTTCCAACATCAGTCTCATCCATTTAGAGTGATCCTTCAACATGGAGTATATTGTCCAGTCATTGATGTATACATCCATGGTTTTATATATGTACTCTTGGAATGCTTTGACAACAATTCTGGAAAATACGACCGATGCATTTTTTAGTCCAAATGGCATAAATTTGTACACGAATGATCTGAATTCATAGACGAACGTAGTATTCTTCTAGTCCTCTTCAGCGATGGGTACTTGGTTATATCCAGAGAATCCATCTGTGAATGAGAATTCGATCTAAACCCAATCAGATTTATAATCAAATGTGTTTAAAGGTATGATGTATATAATAAAATGTGTTGCATATTTTTTGCAATTATGCAAGTTAGGGGTAATCAGTATTTTAATTCCCATCTACTATAACAGTTTAAGTCATTAACGAAAATCACTAAAAAATTACAAGAATTATATGCAACAATGTATCTATGGCTCAAAGGATATCCTTCCTAACCTAACACAAGTTGCAAAGATGCCTAAATATACTAAGGACTTCTTGGATTCCTCAAAACAGATCCCATGGAATTCCAAGACTTCCTTCAGTCTTCAAGTAACTCTTCCTCAATAAAAGTTGAAGCTCTTTTGGTAGTTACAATATTTGATGGGTAGTCCCTTATTAAGAAATTCATGAACTCCATCATCCTTCTTCCATGGTTGAATGTATTAATCATACTCCTTTAGCAATTCCTGAAGTGGTGTTGTGTTGCATCATGAGATTAATGTCTTTTTCCCTAGTTAACCAGTAGATCAAAAGGTGAGTATTGTTTATAAGTCTTCAAAACATACTTCCGGGTACTTATGTAAAGGACAACTCTGTATCAGTCATAAAGAGGACTCTAGTAAAAAATAGATTTACAAAAAGATATTGAAAGGGAAATCATAAATCATTATGTAGCATACCTAATTAGAACATTCAGATCTAATAGAACATGCAACCAAATATTCCATCGCAATCCTTCACAAAGATGCTAAAACACGTCAATTTACAAGTAATAACTATTTAAACTGAAATTTATATAATTGGCTATGGATATTGAGTTTCTGCAACGATCGTCAATGTCATATTTGGGTATTCCTTTAATGACATAACCTAATGTGCATACAGAAGGTTTCCTTAATGCTATGTATGTGAAGTTATTTCTCAGAATTGGAAAATATGACCTAATGTGCATACACCAGGCTTCCTTAATACTATTTATGTGAATTTATTGCTCAGAATTGGAAAAGATTATGTGACATTATTTTTGGTTTGGAAACTTTTTTTACTTAGGCGTCCACAAGTTTTGATATCTGGAAATGGATAACATTGTTATCCATCGTATTTATTGTAATGCATCAATGAACAGTCTTGGTGATGAGATCCTCATAACTATTCTTGATAAAATACATGATCCCATAGACAGAAAGTCGTGGTGCCTGGTTTGCAAGTATTTTTTCCTCTTGGAGACCAACTACATGAAGAAAGTATAACTGATGCACTCAGAATTACTTCCGTGTATTTTGAAAAGATACAACAAGCTTGAATATTTGGGCTTGTCTTTGTGTGCTCAGATCACAGACGAGGCTTTGAGTTATGTGGCTCATATCATTGGGAATCATTTACTTTCCATCAATATTTCAAATTTGTGGACATTTACGAACTTGGGCCTTGTTCAATTGGTTGAGAATTGTCATTGTTTGGTCGAAATTGATCTTTCCAATTGCACTGGAATCACAAATTATGATTTGGAAGCCATAGAACATGCTTAGAAGTTGCAATCTTTAAAAATAGTAAAATGAAAGTAGATCACTAACACAGGTCATGGGTGCATAGCTGTGGGATGCAGTGAATTACAGACTATGAATCTCAATTGGTGTGTGGGGGTCACAGACCTTGGAGCCGAGCTAGTTTTGGTAAAATGCAAGGATCTATGGAATCTTGATCTCTCTTAATTACATGTCTTCTCTTGACATAAATCTTAATCTTAATTTTTCATTATGCCTTGTGGCAGTTCCCCTCTGTGCCTTCAGGTTTCTTTGCATGTAGGTTGTGCATGTATGTTAGACAGAGACACTTTGATGTGAATGAAATATGAAGATGCATTGCTTTATAGTGGAAAACTTTATTGAAAGCACATTTCTTCTTTGATGTTACTTTGGATGCAGCAGGTAAGAATAATCCACGCATTCTTATGTAAAACTTTAAAAGAGAGCATTGAAGCCTCAAAATTTTGTAGCCATGAAAAGTTCTACTATGTATATATATTTTCTACTTAACCATGTGATAGATATAGCAACAACCCCAACTTAAGCCATATTATACTTGTTCTATAAACAATGGCTTACATGCACATACATGCAAAAAAATGCATCTATTAAGTGATGTAAATGATAGTTGCACATAAGGTGTATATGAACTTCCGATTCACCACTAAATTTTTACAGGTAGATGTAATATCCAATATTTATAAGTTTTATTTTGAATTTTTAGATGTTATAATCAAGTAATATTGGGTATACATCTTGATTAATTTATTGTATGCTTTTCATGCAATCTTGGGTGGAAAATTACGTCTCTCATCCTATTCACACATCTAAATTCAAGATTATGTTGTCTATAATGATATATTAATGCAAGACAACTAGAATTTCCTTAGTTCTAAGAATGTTTTTTCCTATGTTAAATACATCTACCTACGCGTACATTTCACCTTCCAGTTATTAGTGTGATTTCAGATTTATCAGCAATTTGTTTGCTCAACCTATTCTATCCATTCTAATTCTTTCAGAGCACTTTGAGGTTACTGTCTATAGAGGGACTTATTTATCATCCAGGCCTATCTGGATCTCTTCATCTCTAGAGTTTTTTTGGTTCCTTCTAATTTTTAAAATGGAGTTAAAATATCAAGTTGTAGTTGATAAGAACATTGTTACTTACTGTAATAACAATTTTACTTATTGTAATGGGATTTACTGATGACATTATTTGTGTTTATACAATTGTTTAATAAGTTATGATTTCAAATTGAAACAGTTAGGTTTCCCAGCTGAAGCTCGTGTGATTGCAGGAGTATATATATTATTGTGTGATATGATTAAATAGTATCATATTAGTGAAAATCAGGAAATCAGGCTGCATCCAAGAGAGTTCTTCATCTGAATGTGAACGTAAATATGTAGGATGAGAATAGAATTCAACCAATATATTGTTGGTTAAACCATAACCCCTAAAGCTAATTTCACATTGCACACCAAGTTTGTATTTTAAGAACCCTCCCAACCATATCTAGTAACTTTGTTTTTTAAGTAGTTCATAACATTGAATTTTAGCTTTCAAATAAGAATTCGAGTTGAGCTCAAGATTGCCTAACTAGAGAGGCATGCAGTGTGCCACCATGTTTTACTGACATCTTTGTAGGATTCCTACCATCATAGTAGTATAAAACAACTAGTGCTACATCAAACATGCAAAAACAAGGAGTTATTCGTAGTATTGGGCATTGAACGGTTGGATGTAATGTTTTTCCTTTCCATACATATTTCTTTATGATAGCCTGCAAGGATCATGCTTTATTGATTTGTAGTTTTTGCTAAGAATTTTTTCAGTTAGATCGATATGTTGTCATGAGTAGAAGGTAAAAATAAAAAATTGGCATAGGATGGGCTCTTACATATTTCAGGTCTGTTACTACATTGTCTTTTCTATTTGGGGCATGTGTGTGTATGTAACATCAAATTTTATCTTGTCACCTATTCCTAAATTAAATTGAGTTTTTGAATTGAATA
This sequence comes from Larix kaempferi, assembly GCA_027924585.1. NCBI lineage: Eukaryota > Viridiplantae > Streptophyta > Pinopsida > Pinales > Pinaceae > Larix > Larix kaempferi. Next base: position 3,587,403 of record BSBM01000860.1, read on the forward strand.
CCATTTTGTCCTCTTAATCTTTTGTGTCTCAAGCATAAACACCTTCCATTCAATCTCTATGTGCATAAACTTGGCAAATTAACACCTTGTTTTAAGTTTGACAAAATTGGAATGGGAAATATTATATGCTTGCAAAATTTCACATAGGATGGTCCCTTACCAAGCTTTTAAGCTCCTTTGAAAAAACATAATAAGTCTTTCAAATCTTCCTGTAGCAACATATTACAGTCTTCCATTTAAACAAATGCATTCTAGAAAAAAAAATGTCCCCTGATTATCATCAAACTTCTTCTACAAATTTCCCCTGATGGAATGGAGTTAGAATGTCCTACAATATTTTACAGACTGCCATTCCACCCAAAAAACCTTACACCATTTTCAGAGAACAATATGTACCCTTTCTTGCATCATTCATTAGATGACATCTGATCATATTTAGCAACAAGGACTAAATTCTCTTCAATTACAAGAAAAACAGAGTTGTGAAATAATTCCCCAAAATGCTTGGTGGAGGAGGCAGGAATTACCTTGCATCTGGGTCATCGGTGATGCTGCCAATTGACTCTACACACTCGTTTCAAATAGTAGATATTTTAATATGTGGAGGTGCACCGTTAATCAATATGATAAAATATTTAGAGAAACCTAATATGCATGTTCAGAACCTAAAATTCCTTGTAGCTTGGCTTATTGCATTTCCTTTCAATATTGTTAGTGCTGATGATCAACTGGCTAAAATTACAGGTAAAATTTGAAGAATCATTGTAATACCATAACGTAATGAATTTGAAATCCACACTGCATACAAAACATTGAAAGCTGCTCAAAATCCAAGAATCACCCAAGGTAATAGAAAGAGATGAGGCATACCTGTCCAAGCCCCCCACAAGAAGTTACTTGTATGTACAATAAATGTAGGTCTAATTCTTGGATTCCTATGTAAGGCAGTCCGCCAAAGCAAATTAAAAGGTTAAAAAGCAGGAAATCTAATAAAATATATTCAGATACAACATTCTTTCCTATCCCATTGCATATTCTTGGACAGTAATTACACATATCAGGATAAAGAATTTGTGCGGCTACAAAAGTAGGAGGAGCCATTACAGTAGCAACATAAGCATTCTCTTTTGTCATACGAACGATAGCAGCAATTTTAATGTCACGTACCCACCCATCCATTCAAGGCAAGGGAGGGAACATGATGCCAATCTCTGGGGCTTTCACATTCTATCAGCCCATTCATTAGAATGATATGAGTAAATCATTTGTGTGCAGATGTAAAACTAATCAAGTATGCACAGCGAAATTAAACTTATCCACACACATTACTCACTCATATAACATATCAACAGTCATCAAATTAATACATTGCAGAAGTAAATACATAGACAGAAAAACACTTATCTCCATTTTGCAATTGTCCCAAACAACTAGCTATGTCGCTGCAACGTTCCACCCAACCATAGGTCAGTTGTGTTCATCAATCTCTCAAACACAATTGCCACCCCCGAGCTGGGCATGATTCCTACAAGGAAAAGGGGACATTCACTCTCTCACAGCCAATTAATCATTTCATCTAAGTCAAGCGAGTGCACAGCTGGGTTTATCAGGCTACATTTGAACCCTGGATGCTTGCACTCAAGCTCAAGCAAAAGCAACAGATACCCATTACCCATACCCCAACATACTCTTTCTACACACAGCAAAAACGACCATTGGGCAGGGATACACATTTACAACAGGGGTATTTTACAAAATAGGCTCCATGGGTTTTTCCCAAATCGTGGCTTACTAAAACGAACTGTGGAAAGGGGAATTCGTCCTCAAAGAGCAACTCGATTTATCCCACCTGTTATGAGCATTTCAATTGGCCAAAACATCCCCATTGAAACCCCAAATCCCTCTTTTATCTTCCCCATGGGCAACCAAAACAAAAACGCCCTTCCCAGCTGGAAAGATGAAGGAAAAGACAGGAAATCCATGGAGAAAAACACCCAGGTAGCTCCCAACTCATGAGGGAGTCAAACTGGTTGATGGATAATGGCTTGGGGAGCAATTCATGGCTCTTTCCTTGCCCAAGAAGCAAAACGCGATTCCCCATGCAGGGTGGCTTTCCCATAGCCAAAATTGGACAGCCATACCTCTCATTCCCCAAGACATTAACTACCTCAACCAACTCTTGGGAGAAATCAATGATTGGGTACAAAAGTCAACATGGGTAGTTGAGGGTTTGATGGGTTCTCTCATTGACACTTGGCTTGACTTGATTGGCTCCAAGGGTTTGAATGTTTTCCCTCCCAATTCCTTGTAAAAATCATGCCCCCATCTCTCGTTGCATTGCATAGCTAGTTGTGGGTATTTTTATGAAAATGTATTTTTTTACATGATGCTGAAATTCCAATGTGCCTGGCTAGCACGCAAACCGTATGCATCAATAAATCAATGGCGGGGCCTTGGCCTTGAGCTCCTCACCATGATTTTATAACAATATTACATCATTTACATTTTAATGCAATAGGGTCAAGATGGGGAGGTGGCATTTAAGCATTCTATGGATCTTCAAAAACTATCTTGTCGAATTCACCACAACTCCATGAAGTTCACAACCCTGGTTTCCCATTCCACCAGAAGATATTTAGAATCTGCATTTCAAAATTGGTTTCCACTGAAGAAGGTAGTCGCATTGGAGATATATAGATGTTGCAGTGGAATCAGACTTCCTGGACACTCAATCCATAGGTAGTCGCATTGGAAATACCTAGAAGTTGCAGTGGAAGCAGAATTCCTAGACACTCAAGCCTTAAATCTCGAGCCACATGTTGATACAGAGGATGGCGTGGATTGATAGGCGACACGGTTCCGACAGCTAGAAAAATACAGACATATGTTAACTAAAGATATTTATATCTTTAATTAATAATAACCTTTATTAACTATACATACAGACTACAAGCCTAATTAGTTACAATATAATAATTATACAATATATCTTAGTAACTAATGGTTATAAGAATTATTGAAGCAATTAGTGAGGCATATGCACTTTTGATCCTTAGGTTGGTACTTCCTTTTGTCAATGGATTGTTGGCCAAGTTCCAAGAACTTTTTTCATGTGATCTAGCTATCACTATGAAGGTACATTATTTGATAAACATATGGTGTTTATGGTGTTTAACATATGGTGTTTATCATATGGCTGTAGGTTGAGTTGAGAGGTTAAGCCATATGTTGTTTATCATATGGTTGTAGGTTGAGTTGAGAGGTTAAGAAATATCGTGTTTGTTCATATTCTTTATGTACTTGTAGTAGTTATTGTCATCAAATATATGAATGATTATATTTATTTATATTTATATTTATATTTATATATTGTCATCAAATATATTCCTCAATCTATTTATTTATTTTTATTTAAAACTATTTGTCAAGCGTTTGAAAAAAGTCTTGAATGAGAAAGCATTGTGTATATGCAGAGATGTGCACTAAAAAAATAATGGAGTAATTAGTGAGTTTGATATTCCAAATGATCAAATATTATAAACATAGAAACAAAATGTTTGATGAATGCAGAATTGGGAAAATACAAACTATTATGATCTTATTGTTTTTTAGCATGTAGTAAATTCAAAGAGGTAGAAGATTGTTCTTAGTAAATTGAAATTACTTTCCATATTAAAATGTTATTAGTATTATGTCAAATAAGTTTCATGGGTGTGTGTTAAGAGCATAGTAGCTAAGTATTGAGGTAAAAAATAAACAAAATAATGAAGGTGCAAAAGTGAATTCTATCCATGCATAGTTGAAGTAAGTAGATGGTGTGTTGAAGTGGTTGAGTCTCCTAATTGAGATATTAGGCCTATGTACTAAGTGTTTGAATAAATCCCACAATCAAGAGGAAGAGTTTAACCATTGATATTTTCCTCAATTTGTGAGCAAATATCTTCTTAGGTTTGGTCTTATAAAAATTGTATTCCTTATTTATTATACTAATTTCTTATTATGAAATTAATGAAATGACTAAGTCATAATCTAAGATTCATGGTATTATGATAACCTTAAATCCTATATGAATATGATTTTAATATGATAGATGAGCTAGTCATAATAATAATAGTAATAAAAAAAAATTGATATTTTGAGTTTAACTTCTGGATGTTTTGGTAGTTGGTAAGGTGGGACATTACATACCCTCAGAATAATGGATTGGCCCACTCCTCTAAATTTTTTTTGGTTAGGATCATTTAAAAAATGCTAGCATCAAATAAAAGAGGGTGGGATTCAATGTTAAAGTATGCTTTGTGGCCTGATAGAATCAGCACCAAGAGATCAATTGGCACTTCTCCATTTCAATTGGTGTATGGAACTGATGCCATAATCCCTACTCGGCTTGGCTTACCCGTTTTGAAATTTCTTCAAGAGGAAATTGAGGAACCTAATTATATTTAATTAATAATTTTTCAGTTGATAGAGGTTCAGTGGACCAGAGACATGTTGGTTGAAAAGAATCAAACTTACCGAAATACGATTAAAGATTTATTTGATCGAAAGGCTAAAGAAGATAGCTTTCTTCTAGTAGACTTAGTGTTAAAGTGGGATGCTAGGAGGGATGAAAAGTTGAAGCATGGTAAGTTTGATCACCTCTATATAGGTCCTTTCCGAGTAGTAGAAGTCCTTAATAATAATACTTATCTTGCAGAACTTGGATGATGAAAATCGTTTTGGAGGCCCAGTGAATGGGTAGTTTCTTAAGCACTTTTTTGTTTATTGAGTCTATTCGGAATCCCTTTGTAAATATTTAGTTTCAAGTTCATTAGTAGTAGTTAGAAAAAATAGAGACTCCACATCCCAATGGAGTGAAATCAATGGTTTAGTTCCAACTTACAGTTTTGTATAGTTTAGTCATTTTCAGATTCCACAGTTTGGATATTTCTAGTATGGTGAGAAATATTTGTTTCAAGGTATAGCAGTCAATCAGAATCAAGAAAGAAGGTACATATCTATAGGTTCTTAGTACTTCACAAGAAAGTACTATACCCAAATGGAGCTGGTGTTGGTACTCGAATTTACTACCTATAATTTCCACACTTACCTGAGCTAAATCCTTTTTAGGGTGGTATTTTTAAAACCCTATTCATGTTGACCTTTTTTCAATGTTATCCCTTGACCTTTGATTATCCAATTTTCTTGTTATTTGCTAATTTTTGCTTAAGTTTGAATATTTTGACAAGTTGATTGTTTGCATGATTTATGGAAGTTTCACAGTCCGTGGAGATGTTTTGCTATGTTTTGATCATGTGCAGAAGTTGGCTCTCAAAATAATTTTGGTTCTTACAATGTCCAAGAGTTTCATGATTCTGCAGCGAAATCCTGAAGTTTCATATGTGTCGATGCTACAGAATGAGATCTTATTCTTCAGCACGCTACAAAATGAGCTGCAATTCTGTAGCAACAAGCAATTTTGGTAATAATTCGGCACTGAATAATCACATCCAATTCTGTAATGAAACCTGCCACTTCCTTATGTTTGAATTTAGTTATTCCCATCTATCAAATCAACCGTATGAATATCCTGTTATCATTAAGCAGGATCATGCGGAGGTAGAATTGGTACGAATATGATCATCTTGTTATACAAGTCCGTCGTCAAGGCGATCCATGCCTAGCTGTCAGTTGCAATGTTGTAACCACTTGTTCCCAACTAAATATCGTGACCTGGCTGACCAAAGATATGGGATGATAATGCTGTAGCTCGTGAAAAGATAATTATTTCTTTTTGTGATAAAGGGAAATTACTTATTTTGTAAATTCAATTGGTTTTATATAATCATTTTATGTTATATGGCTCTTTATCAAATCTGCATGCTTCAGCTATTACATTGCAGACTCAGTTATGGCACCTCACAATGGAGGGCACGTAGTTCCCCATGAACCTGGCAGGATATTTATATTTTTATCCGAAATCCAAAAGAAAATTTCAAGAGGTCGGCTACTACAAATTATGCCAGCATCTTGAAGGGCATAAGTAGCAGGAAGCTCGGGCCTTTGCTGAAGTCTTTGATGGTCACCAATCAATCCTGGGAGGTTTAACTATTAGAGTCTCTGAAGAGACTATTGTGTGCATCTGTATTCTTCCTCTAGAAGGTGAAAGGTGGTTCAAACAACAACAAGTGAAAGTCTCAGACTGTAACCAATTTCTGATGGATCAACATCAAGATCCTGAGTGGAAAAGGGCCAGCCCCAGAGCCTGGTTAAAGAAGGAATGGGCATATCTTTTGGTTTTAATTCATAAATTCATAACCAATGAAGGAAGGTACAATATTGTATTCCTTTATCACATGTGTTTCCTTCTGCATTTTACTGGACGATGCAAGCTGAATTTACCCTACTTCTTTTTTAAAGGCCTCACCAAAATGTCCAAGAAAATACAAAAAAAAACCTAAACTTCAACAGAGCGTTATTCATCAAGAATTAATCAAATTGCTTATACATGATGAAATGAATACGGTTGAAAGAACATGGGTCCATTTTCTTTTATTTTTTGGTTTAAATACAAAAATCACTCCACCACAATAAGGTGAATCTTTACCTTCAAGCAAAAAGTCCAGATCAAATAGGAGATCAGCAAATTCAAGTGGAAATACTTCAAACCCACAACAGGTAGTACCAACTTCTTCTATAAATATTTCAAACAAAGAAGGTGAAGGATTAAACACAGTAAAGGATGATTCAAGAAGAACGTTGCACTTTGCAGTAGAAGAAGGTGAAGGGAGCTTAGGAATTAGTAAGGTTTATACCAAGAAAAGGAAGAGAGAAGCAGTAAATCTAAATAATGAAGTTCAAGAAGCTCTACTTGAATTAGAAGTTCTGCACATTGATACAAAAAAAAAATCATCTCCAGTTAAAACCCCTAATATTCAAAAATAAAAAAGGGGTCAGTAGAAATTCCCATGCCCTTTTATAGGGAAGAGGTCTCATACTAGGACGACTAACAAATTGAAAATGAAATATAAGTCTCTAAGGCTATGTTTGATCTATCCTTAAAAAATAAGGTAGTTATCCAGTTGGACGACTCTCCTTTAGTTGAAAAGAAGAAGCAACCTAAAGCTAATTCATCCAAGAAAATTCAGAAAGTAAAAAGAAGGCAGACAATATCAAATAGAAAGGATGTTAAAAAAACAAAGGTACTAGAACCTATGTTTGAGGTAGAGTTAGAACTAGATTTGGAACAAATGGAAATACTTGTTTCACCTTTACAAACAAAGTTAGAGAATCCAGAAATAATTGTTTTCAGTGCTAAACCAAAATTCAAGAACATTCTGAACCTATCGTACTCCAATAATGATAAAGAGACAGACAGAGAATAAAATCCACATAAAGTGGAGCAACAACCTACAAAGGACACTCAACAACAACAGCATTATGAATCATAGGCTCTGAAGCTGAACATTTTGGAAGAAGTTGCATTGACCGGATGATGTTGAAAAATGGAGATTCTATAGCGCCAACAGTTATAGTAGATCAATTAAGCATTGAAGAATGGTTCTCAAGGTCCTTTTTTTCATTTTTCCTCATGTATTTTGATCTTTGAAAGGAATTTCATATGTAAAATGCCCTCATGTAATTTTGATGAATATATAGACTCTTATAATGTATCCATCATTCAGGATTTGAGTCCTAAGTTAAAGTTTGATTAATTGTGATATCCCTATAAAACTAGATATAATCCATATTGTAATTAATGTAAGCATCTTGATGATTTAGGTCGAAGTTTGATCCTAGTTTCTAGGATCTTATATCGTATTTTGTTGTAATTGAATGTCTATAAAAGCAAAGAATAATATGTAAACAAGGGTTCAAGAAGAGAGACTACAAGGGAGACTTTACTTATGTATATTTTGTTCTACATCCAATACAAATGGTGAAATTTCATGCTTTATGATCATTTGCTTATTCTACAGACTATGATTTTCATATTCATTGTTCAATCTCTTGTTTAAATACATAAAATCTTCTTGCAATGCAATTAGTGACCTTTTCTTGTTCAGATCAAAGAACAATTATAGTTTTATGTTGAATGCCTGAACCTGAAAGTTGTATTTCAACATTTATTTTCCAGATCTATGAATGATACACTGAAATTGGTTTTAATTTATGAATACATAGCTTCCTTCCTATGTGTTCATGTAATTTAATCTTCATATGTATCTCAATTTTCAGTCTGTTTCTTGAGTAAAATGCCTATGAGTTGTGAAGTTTCATCCTGAGTATTAGGAACTTGTAAACCTTTAGACCTAAAACCTTACACCCCTGTAACCTTTCCTACTAGACCTATTGGTAAAATCTGAACAACATGGCCTCAATTATCTCAAATCTTTAAAATGTGCTAGGCATGTCCTATTTACAGTCATAAGACATCCTATATAGCTAACACCTCTAATCCTCCAAGTGATCAATAAGCTCCTCTTTCTCCTTTACATTGATCTCAAGATCCAAAATTTTATTGTCCTTTTCCCTTGACTATTCTAGTGGAATATTTTCCTCCATATATTTAGTTGCTTGGTATGTTGGAACCTACTCTTACTGGTTTGTTGGATCTTTCTTTGTCTCTCCTATTGACCGAGGAATTTCTTAAGTTGATGTGGATGATATATGGGTAATTGTTTGAGTAGATAGGGATGCCTGCTTCAATTTCATTATTGAGATATGTAATTCTAGATCATCCACCTTTTTCATGTACTCCTCCATATCTTATTTATAGTATAACATATTTTGATTTGTTTTCTATTTCTCCTCCTGTAATATTACCAACTCTAGATTTTGGACATGCTCTATATCTGGGACATGCAACTTTTTTCTTCAATACAACAATTTTGTTGTCTTTCTATTGCAGGAGGGATTATGCATGAGTGGTATCATTTGGATAAAATCCTAATGCAATAATATTGCTTTCCAAATATTTGATGGTAATTTGTTTATCCTTGGTGGCTAGATTTTCCGCTTTTAGTAGTTTTCCCATCTTCTACACTGCCAATCTCATTTTATTCTCATTGGATAAGGATTGTAGCACATCCTTGCACAATAAGTCACTTGACTATATCTTAAAGTCAACTCTATCCAAGGGACTAGATTGTCCAAAATCAACTTTATATTCTTATGCTGACCAATCATCATGTGCTTTGGGTATGGGGACTTTTGGCTCCAAGATTTCCATTCTTAGAGTATTGTCTTTATGATCAACAATCGTAATCAACCCCTTCTCTATTGAATCTATCCCAGCTCTAAGATATTTCATTTCTTCCATACTCTACTTCCTTATGTACACATATTTTGTGTGTAGTGTTGGTTTCACTTGGGCTAGACCTATGGAAGGGGAGCCTTATTGTGGCTGAGGTGTGTCAAACACCAATGAAGGGTAATGAGTTATGGTGACAAGTGGTATATTTTTTATTTTTTGTGGCATCTTTGGTGTTTCTTCTGACTCACTTAATAAGTCTTCAATCAACTCGTGCTCCACCATATTTTGCTCAACCCCTGTTTCTTCCTCTATTCTAGACTTTTTGCTTAGTGGGTTTGTCTCTGGCTCATCAATATCCATGTCTACACAGGTTTCTTTAGCTGGCCCCTTCGATCATCATTGTGATCCTTTGGTGTTCTACTCTAGTTCATTTCTGAAGGCTTCTTGAGATTGCACCCATGTCACTAAGTTAGCTATATTTTACAAATCAGGGAAAGACATGTACCTGTATCCAGAATTATTATTTTCAATTATTTTCTTGGAGATGACCTGGTGTGGGTTATAGGACCATATATATTCCATATACAAATTCAATTGTTTAATAATTTCTTCTACATAAGAAAGAGAATCTCTTCCTTTCACCAGCAATGGGTGCACCTATTTGGGAAGTTTGAAATTAATTGGGTGCTTTGCCTTGACAAAGTACACCTAATTTGAAAGGAATATATACCTAATATTCTCCAAAGAAAACACCTTGAGGGTTAGGAATACTATCAACTTGTACTTCCTCAAACTCATACACTCTTAAGATAGTGTGCATTTCATACACAAATCAACCACCAACCCTTGTGTCTGGAATCGACTACAAAAGATCTGAGTACAAAGGGAATATTCTTGGTGGGGTCACACCATTCAAGAGGGAGTATTCTATGGTCATCGCCTTGTCTGTAAATGCCTAAAACTTTGGATTTCCTTGACATATAAGGATGAATACTATCCACCTATAAGCAGACAAGATGATTTCCTGCATGACTTCTGGCCTTTAATCCCAGATCCTTGAAATGTGCAAAATTTTGGTATAGGAAGATATAAAACAGGCATGATGGATACATGAAATGCTCCATTACATGAAAGTATGGAAGCTAACCATGCATTACATCAACCAAGTATTGACATAGGTCAAATTTAGGTGGAATAACCCCTGCTACTTGGGTTACTGAGGCTAGAAAACTAGGGTTCGTTTCATTTATTGCCTCGTCATGGTCGTACCCTAGTATGATGCATATTAGGGTAATTTCCTTCTTTGAACATTTTGAGAACGTTGAAGAGGAAAATGGTGGTGAGCCATCTAGGATGGAAAAACTTTATTTCAAATGTTGGGCTTAGAAATGGTACTTTTCAACAACTTTTAGGGATTGGTATGCTACTGGAAGGGATTCAGCTTCCAGGATTGGTGGGGCTAGGAGGTTTGGTAAACACAACATTTTGACCAAGGTGTCCTTTGAGATGTTGCACAAAGGATTTGAATGGTATGGGGAGAGTATAATTTTTTTATTGGTAGAATAATGAGCTACGCATCAAGTGACCAACTCAAGGAAAGGGACGAATTGGAGACATACTACATGGGACAGGTTAGTTTCCCATAGGTGATAGGGATCTCGGAAGGCTAGATGATTTTATTCCAATTCAGCGAGGGTAGGATAGAGGTCAGAGGATGACACAACAGTGTTCAAGACATATTCTTCATGGTTGTATAAGTGCTCATTAGAGGAGATTTTCGCCGTAGGAATGTTTTCTTTTGAAGAGGGCACCATAGGGTAAAAATGAAGGCTTATGGTAAAATGTAAATACGGAGGGGTGTTCATTCTTTGGATGTTCATTATTTGGCTGTATATCTTAGTCATGTGCTTCCATTGTGCTTTAGTTGTAGAGAAGAATGGGGCATTTTTTGAATATCTTCCATTTTAACGGCTTCAAAAGTTGAAATTAGCCAAGTGGCACGAATCCATAGGGTGATTTTTGTATGACATCACCTGATTCCATATGGGCACACCTGACATGTGTCAGTGTCTGGTTGGCCCATATGGATTCCATCTCCCCTTCCTTTTTTCACCTTGGAGGCAATTATGTCGGCTTGTGTGGTTATGGCTCATTGGGTGAATTCCACCTTTGTTGGGCCCTGGTGGTATTGACTCGAATCAAAAGTCGTTTTGAAAACTCAATTTTTCATTGTCAATAAAAAAATGCTACATAACAAATTGGTTTTGGGCCAATGACTTAGTGGGGGTGCTTTATCGTCTATGCATCTCCGTGATCCATTATCCCTCTAGATCGTATATTTGACCAATCACGGGTTGATCTTCTCATTGAAGAAATTAGTGGCTCTGCACATGGGCACTTGGTTCCCTCTTCGAGTCCCTTGGTCCTCCTCTTCCTTAGTGCTCAAGCACTATTTATTATCACTAGGTCTTTGACCCGTGGTTTCCGAAAACAACCCTTTATCTTTTTGGGATCCTACTTTTAGCTCATTTACCATGTGTTTGAGCTCTTGGGATATTCTACAACACATATTTGTCCCCTTATATATCTCTCCCATGTCCTTCGTTAAAATTTCCAAGATTTTGAACCCATTTTTAGCTTGGAACATCTAGAGTACTAGTAGTTCTGTCACCTACCCAAATTTCTGAACATTATTATTTATTTGCAAAAATACTTTATGTTAAATTTAATTACAAGTTTTGTAATTTTGATCAGTTTTGATCATGGATGAATGGAATTACTGAATATTATTATTTAATAAATTAATTAGGAGACAAACACTCAGGAGGATTGCTGAATGAGTGTTCACTGACCCACTAGGAGGAATGGAAGCTATTGGAAGGTATGGGACACATGGTAGCAGTTACATCACACCACTAACTGTTGGTTATGGGACAACTTCCCCTTAAATAGGGCTATCCCCCAGGTGGAGGGAGTGAGCAAGCAACTCATTTAATGACCCAGTAACATCTAAAAAGGCCTAGGCAGCCTATAAAGGCAAATTCGAATTGGGAAGGCAGCCCTTAATCAACATTTCTACATAATGCTTTCCTCCTGTAAATCAGGTGATTTCAAGAGAGGTTCGAATAAGGGAGGTTAGTGGTGATTGAAAGCTGATTTTTTGCTTATTATTGAAGAGAAACAGAGTTGTAGGAGCAAGTCTTTTGGACTGCTACCTATTGAAGATTTAGAAGATTACTACAATAAGAAGAAGTCTATATTCTTGAAGCTTCTTCCTCCTGGTGGTTCAACGAACAGGCTCGGGGGTCCTCAGGTAGTATTTGACTCTTTCAGGAGTTTGGTTGGGTGGAACAATATTCCTGAGTTGATTGTTTCCCTATAGGTTTTATTCAGGTTCTACAATTTCTTACTTATTTTGAGTAAATAATTTCTGTTATGTTTAAACAGTATTTTCTGTGTTTCTGTTTTTTAAAGAAAAATCTAATCCTAGAATTGTTCTAAGTCTGAAGGTTTAAGTTTAATGTCGAAGATGAATTGATCAACCATTACCTCCATTTTTCCACATGCTATTTAGAAGCATCGTACTCTACTAGAGATACACATATTAAATATAGATTAAAAGATAGGCGATTGCCATTTTGAATTCGACAGACAAATATAGTAAATCTTATGTTCATTGTTTTCAGAACTATGATGAATAGATCTAAAAGGTTCTAGATAATAGTTATTTATATACATATGAATCTTTTCTTCATCCCTATGAAATTAATCAATGTTAAATTTCCTGTACATTTTTCTTGTATCATATATAATTTTATAATATGCACAGGAAGCAGAAAATACAATCTGCATATTGATTTATGGACTACTAAATTTAAATAAAAACATTTTTTTATGTTAAACTGGAAATACAATAAGATTCACACAGGTATCATATTTTTCTACACTTCATTCACACACTATTCCATCGTAAATACTCTATCATTATTTATGAGTTTAGAAATTTAAAATAGACAGAGTTGCTTTTATTCAGACTTCATAATTTTGCACAATATGCACACAGTAATTTCTTATCTATTTCTATAATTCTTTTCGTACAAAGTTAAACATGAGAAGAACCTTGTATCTACCATTATCACCATTATTCCTCATCCATTTAAACTGCAGCATTGTTCTTTTTCTATTTTCTACGTTTCCATATCAAAACCCTAGTTAGGTTCATTTCTTTTCATTGTTTAACAGAAAAATACTACACTCCTTTTTAAATCATGGTTTGAGCCCTACTAGGCTAAGCCCTCTTTGCATTTAGAAGCACGACTTAGGGTTCAACCCTACCTATCCTTTTGTTAAACGAAACAAATATTTTTCATTTCAACTTTTTATTCTTTTTGTTTCCAGTTTTCAACAAACAAGAAAACCATCATCAATCTACAGTATCAAGACGAACGTTACGGTCATCCACACAAAGCTTTCTAGCATACCATTTTTATTTCCCAAGAGAGTTTCAACACTTTACAGTTCTTACAAAGTCTAGTATGCATTCATTGAGAAGGAAAAGCTTTGATATACAGAATATGAGCCTCGGCTCTAATTCTTCTCTCAAACTTTCAAAACCATCAAAATCGTGTTTCCCAAACAAGGTTTACAAACTGTTTTTACAGTAAAAAATAATCAACAGACTGTTTCCTTGTTTCATCAGTCAAAGAGCCCAAACACTTAAAGCATCGACGAAGTTACATTTCAAATCGACGACTTCAAAATAAAGACCAAGTATCTCAGTTTATCAAACAAGCTTCAAACGTTCTCATCATCATCATCAATGGAGCTACAGTAGAGCTGGGCAAGGAAGTTCCTCATCGTTGGGAAACTATATCACCCATAGACGAAGAGCGTAATGAGGGTATGGAAGACCCGAATCTTACTAGCATAAGAAGCATGTGATTGCATTGCCGAACCCTGGTTCGAAATAACCTTTCAACCCTGCAACTAACACATTAAAACTAAGTTAGAAATCTAGAAAGTTGAAAGATCGAAAGTCACTCTACAAATGATCCAGGTGGATATTGGTGGCCACCCACCTTTCCAACTGGCTCAAAACAGTTTTATGGAAATTTTGGTATTGTACTATTTTTAGCAGTTTTTCGGGTCCTGAACTTCTCGGGCCGTTTTGAGGCCCTAAACGACCTTTTTTGGCAATTTGGGGGGCCAAATGCTTACCCCTGGCATACATTTGGCCCTAGTCGAAAGTTGTAAATCTCGGATAGACCTTTCCAACGGGCTACCGAGCGCCCCAAACGGAGATCGTATGCAAAAGTTACGACCCCGGGAAGTTGATGTACTAACTTACCCAAACGGGGCCCACATGACTTTTGGCACTTCATCTGCTAGGGTTAGGTTTTTGGATGTATAGGGTTTTTGGCATTCCTGTTTATTGTAAAAAGGCCTTGAAAGCCTCATTGTAACCATCTTCTTGCGAAATGAGCGCAGCCGTCACATCTCTTCTCAGAGATAAGCCGCCACCATTCCAGCAAGCTTGTTTTCCGCTGAATTTTAAAGTTCTAGCTTATTTCCTTATTGAATAGAAAACCAGTTTTACTGTATCTCTGTTATTTTGTGTTAAGCATCTGATAATAATCTGTATTCATTTCGTTCTGCTCATAAAATCCGGATCAACAAATCAAAGTATTACTAGTTTGCTTCAGATGCTTACCTTCTTTATAAAGTTGCCAAGCCTTGGCATGCTCTAAGCAGACGACGAAGAAAAACGACGGGAGAACTCTACCTTGTGACAGGTTAAGAATAACCTCTTCAACCTTGCGAAGGTCATAAAAGCCATCAACACTAAAAAAATTTGAACCAGAGACAGTGATCATGACTTGTAACACCATATATGGTTCAAAGATTACAGTATTTCAACGGAGTGGTAGGTCTCGAAGTCGAAACCCTGCACTGTATTTCTGCTATAATTTTGGCAGCCCATCTGTCACCGACCGAAAACAATGGAAAACTAAACTACATTTCCAAGACTCATAAACCAAACATCAACTCAATTCCTAGGGTTACAATCCGACGACTCTAACTCATCGCCATCAACGATCACCAAAACGCCAGCGATTTCCACATCGGGGCAAGCAACATAAACATTTATTGACAACGTCCAGTGCTAGCCTGTAAATTCCATCCTGGCACTCGGAGGAGCAAGCGTGATCGCTACATAGTGTTTTAACCATAGACAACGACGAGCACCAGAGGTAACCTCATCTACATGGATCGTTGGTAATCACCGGTGGTAGGACCGAAGTACCAAGCTTTTAATGCTTTTGGATACATAATCCCCACAGCAGCTCGAGACCGACGTCAATTTAATAACTCTGCAACCCTGTCACATATCAATTTATGGTTGTCAATACTCTCAACTTAATACGAAACCTTACCAACACTTTAGTCATCACGGTAATCTTGGTTTCATTTCGCTTTAAACCATTGTAATATTAGTTACATTATTTCGTAGTATTATTTGCATTATTTTGTAATCGTGTTGGTTCAAACAAATGTTTATAATGTTTATAAACATTTCGTTTCATATAATTCTATTATTGCATTGCATTACTATAGTTCATTATATGGTAGATAGTTAAATTAATTAGATTTCATTGTATTTCCATTATTGCATTTTATTGTAATAGTTTCACTATAGTGGTAGGTTGATATATATTAAATAAATTTCATTATATTTCTAACCTAGCATTGTATTGTGATAGTTCACATAATGATAGATAGGAAGCTAACTCACCATGCTTATTATAGCAATTATATATTAATTAGAGTTTTATATATAGTTAGCGATATGAAAATATTGTCTATTATTGATCTCCTATCAACTTCTATTATATGATTCGGTGGAGTGGTACCACTGGGTACTATCATTTAGTGACGATAACTAGACATCCATCACCACAACTACCACAACAACGACAACGACAGGACAAGTTGTTGCAACGACGACTAAAAAGACAATGATGCAAACTTGACACTTTTGAACAGTTATTTTGGGTTGATTTTCAATCGGCTAAAAGACGAACCTTGAAAAGTAGAAGAGTAAGCAATTGAAGCTAACCTGTACATTCTTATAGTTGCATACAACCTCTAAAACATTCTATTTCTATTCTTAACGATGTTTTGATTTTACATGACTAGAACTGGAAAGTATTGCAATTACGAAATTCTTACCTGTTGTCTGCACATAGAACAGGTTCAATGCTTTAGCGTTGCAGCTAAGTAAGCTTCGGGGTCCCTCATAGGACACCCTTGGACAGCAAAGAACAAACCATTAGTATCATCTTAAAAGTAAAAGTATCTTATCACAATTCCAACCTGTCATTTCAATTATTACTCTAACCATGTTGTTTTTGCAGAAGATAAAGGTCGCATCATAATTCTGATTGTTAATACATTAATTATCAAATTCACAGTTGTTCTTAGTATGTTAGGTTCACACAATCGTATTGTTCTTAAAAACATAATATAATGTGTACTTAGTATTAACAACTGTTAGTTAAATGCTAATACTATTAGAAATCGTTATTTCCGCAATCATAATTTAATGTAATTTTAGTGATTATTGCTATTATCAAAAATTTTAAACTTTCTTAAAATTGGGATGTTTCATTTGGTATCAGAGCACAGATTCAAACTCTAGTCCTGATTTAGGTCCAAACATGCAGTAGAAATTTTTATAAAAAAAAAAAAAAGTATCTATCTGAACAATACTACGAAGAAAAATCTAAAGAGTTTTACGATTTGAAGTTGGGAGGTATGAAACTGAAGGAACTAAACAGTAATTTTTTGAACTTACTGAGATATGTACCCTACTTCATAGAAGAAAAACCAAAAATTCAAAGGTACTTAAGTTGTTTACCTTTCAGCATTAAAGACAGAGTTGAGTATGACAGCCCTAAAACATTAGAGGAGGCATTCTTCTGTTATGATACAAATCGGAAGAGAGAGGGTATGTCTACTTGGAAAAATCATAATAAGCCCAACAATTTTGAACAGAAGAAGAAAAATTTCAGATTCAGTGGGAATTCCGGATTCCAAAGGAAGAATTTTCAGAATCAAAATTTCCAAGGAAATAATTCCAGAAATAATTCACAGCAGAATTCTACAGCACCGAAAAATGCATCTAATACTGTCAAGACCAGTGAGCCAAAGACACATATTAAATGTTTCGAATGTCAAGGCCCTCATTATGCATCAGAGTGTCCCTTACAAAAGCGGAAGACAAACAACATCAACTCTATTCAGACTGAACCTACTATTTGAGACGTAGCAAGGGAGATGCCAAGAATTAACGCAGCACTTGACAACAAGCAAGCAAACCATCAAATCTCCATGGTAGAGATTGAAGGTATGATACATGACCATTCTGTTACTGTTTTAATTGACCCAGGTGCTAGTTTAAGTTATATATCACCCGATGTTGTGGAAAGTCTTAAACTGAAAACTGAAAAGTTTAGTAAATCATGGCTAGTTAGACTAGAAATTGGAGCAAAGAGGAAAGTTTCAGATTTTATAGAGAACTGTGTTTTATCCATGAATCTTTTTCAAACACAAATCAAGCTGAATATCTCACCTTTAGGTTCGTATGATATTATAATTGGGATGGACTGGTTGGAAGCTCATCATTTCATCCTAGACTGTTACGGAAAATTTTTTACATGCTTAAATGATGAAGGGAAAACTGTAGAAATAAAAGGCATTCCAAGGAAGGTAACCCTTAGACAAATTTCAGCCATGCAAGTTAAGAGGGCAGTTAGGAAAGGATGTCAAATGTTTGCAGTAAACGTTATAAATGATGAGATTATGGGTAAAGAGGACAAACTGAAATTAGAAGACATACCTGTCCTAAAGGATTTTAAAGATGTATTTCCTAAGGAGATTCCAGGATTACCACCGAAAAGAGATTTAGATTTTACTATAGAGTTAATACCAGGAGCAGTACCAAATTCAAAAGCTCCGTACCGAATGAATATACTGGAGTTAAACGAATTAAAATCTCAGTTGAACGAACTTATTGACAAGAAGTATATTAGACCAAGTGTGTCTCCTTGGGGAGCACCTGTCATCTTCGTTAAGAAGAAAGATGGAACATTAAGATTGTGCTTAGATTATCGCCAGCTTAATAAGACGATGATCAAGAATAGATACATGTTGCCCCACATAGATGATCTATTTGATCAGCTGCGAGGAGCAACAGTATTTTCGAAGATCGATCTAAGATCAGGGTATCATCAAGTAAGGGTTAAAGATGAAGATATTTTCCAAACAGCTTTCCGAACTCGGTATGGGCATTACGAGTTCGTAGTCATTCCCTTTGGCTTAACTAATGCTCCGTCTGTATTTATGTGTTTGATGAATAATATTTTGCATAAGTATTTAGACAAGTTTACTGTTGTGTTTATAGACGATAATTTAGTGTACTCAAAAAGCAAAGAAGAGCATGATGAACATTTACGGATTATCTTACAAGTATTAAGAGATCATCAATTGTATGCCAAATTTAGTAAATGTGACTTTCACAAAGACAAAATTCAGTATCTAGGACACATAATTTCAGCAGAAGGAATCTTGGTTGACCCCGACAAAATAAGGGCCATTAATGACTGGCCGGTTCCAAAAGATGTGTCGGATGTGAGATCATTTATGGGCATTACGGGGTATTATAGAAAGTTTATAGAGAATTTCTCAAAAATTTCCAACCCCATAACTTCCTTGCAGAAGAAAGGGAAGAAATTTGTTTGGGATCAGAAATGTGCTGATAGTTTTAAGAAATTAAAGGAACTATTGACGACAGCACCTAACTTGAAGATAGCTGACCCCAACAAGGATTTTGTAGTTTGTACAGACGCATGCAATAATGGACTCGGTGGAGTCTTGACACAAGAAGGGCATGCGATAGCATATGAATCTAGAAAGCTGAAAGTACATGAAAAGAATTACTCTACATATGATTTAGAGTTATTAGCAGTTATTCATGCCTTAAAAATGTGGCATCATCACCTTATTGGAAGGAAGTTTACATTATTAATAGATAACATGGGTCTGAAATATTTATTGGATCAGACAAACCTGAACGCTAGACAAGCTAGATGGTTGACATTCTTAAGTGAGTATGATTTCGAAATTCAGCATATCAAAGGAAAGGAGAATAAAGTTGCAGATGCCTTGAGTCGCAAGGAAAAACTAAATTTCATTTCAAAAATCAGTAATTATTCAACCGATTTGGAAAATCAGATTCTGGAAAAAGGTGAAACAGATGAAGAATACAGAAAAATGAAGGAAAAGACAGCCAATAACAGTTCTGAAAATTGTATGGCAGATTTCAGAATTAAGAAAAATGGACTATTACTGTATAAAAATAGATTATATGTACCAGATATACCAGAAATAAAATTTCTGATATTAAATGAGATGCATAAAAGTCACTATTCTGGTCATCCAGGATATCAAAAGACCATCACTATGCTGAGAAAAGAATACTATTGGCCCAGAATGAAAGATGAAGTAGCAGAATACATCACAAAATGCTTGGACTGTCAAAAGGTGAAGGTTGAACGCCAACATCCTGCTAGATTGTTGCAACCATTACCAATACCAAGCTGGAAATGGGAAGTGATCAGCATAGATTTCATTACCTGGTTTCCTAAAAATCAGAAACAACATGATTCCATCATGGTGGTGGAGGAAAAACTTAGAAAGGCAGCACATTTCATACCAGTGAAGACCACACATAAAGCACCAGACATTGCAGAGATTTTTATGAAACAGATCTTTAAACTGCATGGAATACCAAGGGTAATAATTTCAGATCATGACTCGAAGTTTACAGGAAACTTCTAGAGATCATTATTGAAGGGATTGAATACAACTCTAAATTTTAGTACAGCATTTCATCCATAGACGGATGGACAGACAGAAAGGGTAAATCAAGTGTTAGAAGATTTATTAAGAATGTATGTTAAGGATCAGCCTGGTAAGTGGGAAGATTATCTGCACTTAGCAGAATTTTCTTATAATAATCATTATCATGCTTCAGCTAGACTGAGTCCTTTTGAAATTCTTTATGGTAGGACATGTAATAAACCTGTTTCATGGAATGATCCAGTCAATAGAGTTGTTTTAGGACCTGAATTATTGCATGAATTAGAACTAATTGTGAAATAGGTGCAAGGACATTTAAAAGCTTCCCAAGATAGGCAGAAAAGTCAAGCAGATTCAAAAAGAACTCATAGAGAGTTCCAGGTGGGTGAACATGTGTTTCTCAAGGTAAGACCGAAAAAGAGTTCACTGAAACTGGGAAGCTGTGCCAAGTTGGCACCCAAGTATTGTGGCCCTTTTGAAATATTATCTAAGGTTGGAGCAGTGGCATACCAACTGGCCTTACCACCTAACCTGAAAATACATAATGGTTTTCATATATCGTATTTAAAGAAATATGTGCACGATACTACTCATGTTGTAAACAGGAATGATGTACAGGTGGGACAAGACGAAGATTTTCCGATGGAACCGTATTGTATCCTCAGAAGGAGGGAAACTATTCTCCGAAATCGTAGCATTGGGCAAGTGAAGGTGGAGTGGAAGCACCTTAGCCCACAAGAGGCAACCTGGGAGTTGGAAAGTAGTATGCGGGAAGCATACCCAACTCTATTCCAGGAACACTCAATGAGTGACTAGCCAACATCGAGGATGATTTTGAGACTTAAGGGGGGGTGTATGTCACCTACCCAAATTTCTGAACATTATTATTTATTTGCAAAAATACTTTATGTTAAATTTAATTACAAGTTTTGTAATTTTTATCAGTTTTGATCATAGATGAATGTAATTACTGAATATTATTATTTAAATAAATTAATTAGGAGACAAACACTCAGGAGGACTGTTGAATGAGTCTTCACTAACCCACTAGGAGGAATGGAAGCTGTTGGAAAGTATGGGACACATGGCAGCAGTTACATCACACCACTAATTGTTGGTTATGGGACAACTTCCCCTTAAATAGGGCATTATCTCCCAGGTGGAGGGAGTGAGCAGGCAGCTCATTTAATGACCCAGTAACATCTAAAAAGGCCTAGGTAGCCTATAAAGGCAAATTCGAATTGGGTAGGCATCCCTTAATCAACATTTCTGCAGAAAGTTTTCCTCCTGTAAATCAAGTGATTTCAAGAGAGGTTCGAATCAGGGAGGTTAGTGGTGATTGAAAACTGAGTTTTTGCTTATTATTGAAGAGAAACAGAGTTGTAGGAGCAAGTATTTTGGATTGCTACCTATTGAAGATTTAGACGATTACTACAACAAGAAGAAGTCCATATTCTTGAAGCTTCTTCCTCCTGGTGGTTCAGTGAATAGGCTCGGGGGTCCTAAGACAGTATTTGACTGTTTTCAAGAGTTTGGTTGGGTGGAACGGTCTTCCTGAGTTGTTTGTTTCTCTACAGGTTTTATTCAGGTTCTACAATTTCTTACTTATTTTTAGTAAATAATTTATGTTATGTTTAAACAGTATTTTCTGTGTTTCCGTTTTTTAAAGAAAAATCTAATCCTATAATTGTTCTAAGTCTGAATGTTTAAGTTTAATGTCAAAGATGAATTGATAAACCATTACCTCCATTTTTCCACATGCTGTTTAGAAGCATCGTACTCTAGTAGAGATACGCAAATTAAAGATAGATTAGAAGATAGGCGATTGCCATTTTGAATTCGACAGACAAATATAGTAAGTCTTATGTTCATTGTTTTCAAACGTATGATGAATAGATGTAAAAGGTTCTAGATGTAAAATCTCAATCACAGCTGAACCTAGCTACTGTGGATTCCTCACTGGTGAAAGATTGCACAACATTTGCAAGAATTAGCATAAAAAATTAAATGAATGAAGAACAATACACATCAAATTGGTGAATAATGTCAATATTATTAACTGTCCAACCTTAACAAAGGTTAAGAACACCCATATATACAAATCTGGAAGAATTCGAATCCATCTGGAGTGTTCACATTGATCTAGCTTAGAAATAGCTCAAACCCCCCTAGGTTGACCAAAATATCCCAAACCATCCCAAACTGGTTCGAATATGCAGTGTGAATGCTGGGAATGACTGGACAGGCCCATGTGACCTCACACATGTGAAGAAACTGGTTGGTTAGAGGTTTGGAGTCTAAAATTGGTCAAAAATATGACAAAACAAGGCAAGATTGTCCACAAACTGAGCAAATGCGCCCTAGGTAGAAGAGAAGCATGCTGAGTGCATTAAATGACCTGAGGAGGGCGCTCTAGGCATGCTGAGTGCATTAATTTCCCTGGGGAGCGCTCCACAAAGCTGGTTTGACTCAGCACTTGTTCACATTGCTAACCAGTTCATGATAATTTGACCATTTACCAACTAATCATCTTAGGGATGTAATCATTAATCACTTGGGCTAATTAATCATCATTAATAAATGATTAATGTACATAGGTGGAAAAATGTTCTAACACCCCCCCTTAAGCTAGACTTAGTGAAATATAAAAAATTAAGGCCTTGGCAACTAGGCTCAAGTCACCTTTTACATCATAAAATTTATTTGTCCATGTAACCAAGGTAAGGAGGAAAACCACATGGGAAATAAAACCTCCCCTCTAAAATGGACATGTGGCATATATCAAAATACACCAATCATCACCATGCATCACTCACCCGAAGCAAAGATCTAAGGTGAGTGAAGGTCTTCTCGGTAAAACACTTGGTGAAGATATCAGCAATTTGCTCACTGGATGGGCAATACTGCAATGCTATGATCCGGTCATGCACCAAAC
Source organism: Larix kaempferi (assembly GCA_027924585.1). NCBI lineage: Eukaryota > Viridiplantae > Streptophyta > Pinopsida > Pinales > Pinaceae > Larix > Larix kaempferi. The sequence goes on from BSBM01000860.1 coordinate 3,610,493, forward strand.
CCCGAATGTAATGCATGTGTATCTCTATGTGCTTGGTCCTCTGTCTCTGTACTGGATCGGTAGAAATCTTGATTGTACTTTGATTATCACACCAAAGAATAGTGGGTGAATCAAAGACAATCCCGAACTCTGCAAGAATACCTTGCAACCAAACACATTGTGTGGCTGCATTAACTGCTCCCCTGTACTCGGCCTTAGCTGAAGATAAGGAAATAGTGCTTTGTTTCTTGCTTGACCAGCATATAGGTCCATGTGCAAGCATAAAGACATAACCGGAAGTTGACTTCCGATCAATACAATCACCGGCCCAATCAGAATCTGTAAATCCTACTAGTTCAAGGGATGAACCAGCAGCATAAAGGATACCAAAGGACTTAGTACCCTGAACATAATGAAGGATCCTCTTGGCTGCCTTCCAATGGATCTCATGAGGCTCTTGCATGTGCCTTGAAACAGCCCCAACAGCATATGACAAATCTGGTCTAGAATGAGTAAGATATAGAAAGCTTCCAACAAGTTGCCTATACAACGAACTGTCAACTAGTGGTGAAGAACCCCATTCTGTAAGCTTAACTCCTGAAAGAAATGGAAATTTTGCAGACTTACATTCATCCATCTTAAATTTCTGCAGCAAATCTGAAGCATACCTTGACTGACATACAGAAATACCTTTCACAGTTTGATCTATCTCCAAACCCAGAAATTGTTTTAGCAATCCTAGATCGGTCATGGAGAATGCACTGTGCAATGCTCTCTTAACTGAGTCAAGCTCTTTGTTGCAGCTACCAGTGATCAAAAGATCATCAACATACAGTACAATAATAATTATCAGATCACTAACATGCTGCATATACACATTTGGATCAGACTTACACCTCTCAAACCCCAAAGATAGCAGAAAATTGTCCATTTTTGCATACCATGCTCTAGGAGCTTGCTTGAGCCCATAGAGTGACTTGTTCAACCTGCAAACAAGTGTATGATCAGAAATAAAACCTTCAGGCTGCTGCATATATATCTCCTCATTCAGATCCCCATGAAGAAAGGCACTTTTTACATCCATGTGATGAATCTCCCAGCGCTTGGAAGCCCCAATTGCCAAAACTAGTCTTATGGAGTCCATCTTTGCCACCGGTGCAAATGTCTCTGTATAGTCCACTCCTTGGACCTGAGAGTAACCCTTAGCCACCAACCTGGCCTTATACTTCAGTTCAGAGCAATCAGATCCAATTTTGGTTCTATAAATCCACTTGCATTGCACTAGTTTCCTCTTGGGAAGAAGAGGGACCAAATCCCAAGTTTTGTTCTCATGGAGTGAGTTCATCTCCTCTTGCATGGCTGATTGCCACCTTGGGTCTGTACATGTTTCTGAATATGACATTGGATCAGATCCAACCATCAAATAACATGCCTCACTCAGATCAGAATTATTATATGCAAAGGAATTGTGAAATTGAGATCTAGTTTTTCTAGCATCTTGGGGATCTCCCACTAGCTCTCCGGCACTTTGAATTGTTTTCTCTGCCCACTTGGGCCTTGAAGGGGGGATATGTTCAGAATCCATATCAACATCATCTTCAGCAATATCAGAATCAGAAATATCAGAGAAAGAATCACTACTTACTTCATCATCAAGACGAGGGAATGAGCATTCCCCATCACCTTGTTCACTAGCTTGCAAAAATTCTTCCTCTTCGAATTTGACACTTCTTTCAATGAAAGTTTTGTGAGTGGATGGATCAAAGAGCTTGTAGCCCTTGGAATCCTCTGCATACCCAACCATGATTGACTCCTTGCTTTGGGGCTGCAATGCCTTTCTCTTCTCCGGTGGAATTCTGGCCCAAGCCCTTGAGCCAAAAATTCTGAAATGTGAGACATTTGGCTTGTGGCCCATCCAAGCTTCAAATGGAGTGATTCCTTGCAATGCTTTGTGTGGTGCTCTGTTCTGAACATATGCTGCACAATTCATAGCTTCAGCCCATAATTTAGGGGACAAATCCCTTGCTTGCAACATGCAAGTTGCCATCTCTTTCAGTGCTCTATTTTTGCGCTCTGCAACACCATTTTGCTGAGGTGTGTAGGGAACTGAGTGTTGCATCTGAATGCCATGCTCTTGACAGAGCTGCTGCAAATTGTTATTGACATACTCTCTGCCATTATCAGTCCTCAAAACCTTCATGGCCTTCCCACTGAAGTTCTCAACCATGCTCTTAAAAATCTTGAAACAATCAAAGACTTCAGATTTTTGCTTAAGGAAAAATAACCAGCAGTACCTTGAGTAGTCATCGATGAAGGTGAGCACATATTTGCTGCAGCCATAGGAGGGAGTGGGGAGTGGCCCTATCAGATCAGAATGCACTATCCCAAGAGGTTGATCAGCCCTCCTAGCCTTCCCTTTTTCATACTTCTTTTCAGGATGCTTCCCAATCATGCAACCCTTGCATGTTCCACTCGAAAAACTGATTTGGGGCAGCCCTTCTACCATATTTTCTTTGCTTAGAACTTGAAGATATCTGTAGTTTAGGTGACCATACCTTTGATGCCATATCTTGCTGGTCTCATTCCCATGTGACAGAAGCACACTTGGTGAAGAGAATTCGAGGAAGTGGGAGAACTTGTACATCTTCATGTCATGGTCTGCAACACCCTTTGCAACAATTTTCCCGGTGGCAACTTCTGATATCTCCACATCATCCTGAGTGAAGACCACCTTCTTTGCTACTCCAGTATGTGTCATTTGATATACAGAGAGCAAGTTTGCTGCAAGATTTGGCACATACAGCACATTGGAGAAGAAGCCATTCTCCATAGAGATTTTCCAAATGCCATGAGCAGGGATTTCTGAGTCATCTCCCATTCGAATTGAGAGGCCACTGTAGGGAGCAAGTTCAGAAAACGAGTCTCTTGAGGAAGCCATGTGCCTTGAGGCACCTGAATCAATGATGAACAAAGGTGAATGAGATGAGCTATCCACCAAAGCATGGCAGCTCTCCTTGTCTTCAGAAACGCACTCCTTCTTCTTGGAACTTTCAGGAAGAGGAATGTTATTTTTCTGTAGGAGATGGGTCATGGTGTCTATGGTTTTCTTCATGCATGAGCTCTCTGGATGAAAACCTCTTTGACAGTAGCTACATTTTGTCTTCTCAGCCTTCTTTCCCTTCTTCTTGACAGGATTCGAAACCCCCTCAGAGGATTTGGGCCTCTCATCCTTCCTCTTCTTCTCTTGAGGTTTCGACCCCTTGGGTTTTTGCTTGCCTCTTCCACATTTCGAATCTCCAGCTGCAAGAACTTGATCTTTTTGCTTGATGGAGCCCATCAAGACCAGCTTGTCTTGCTCTTGAGTTAACATCTCCATGAAGTCAGCCAAGGATGGCATCTTCCAACCTCTAACTATGAGCCTTGTGGAGTTGAAGGAAGACACAAAAACTGAGTATTCAGAACCCAATTTGGAGAGAATGGACAACACCAACTGTTCTTCTTTCTTCTCTATGCCACATTGTCTGATCTGCAAGACCAAGTTCTTGAACTTGGTGAAGAAGTCCTGGATGGAATCGAAATTCCCTGGGCTCAGTGAGACAAGCTCATTTTCGAGCTGGTGGCCTCTCATCTCATCAGTCTTTCCAAACAGTGTCTCAAGCTTGAGCCACACTTCATTTGGAGTTGCTAGAATTTCTACATGAAACAGGAGGTCTCTCGAAATGCTGAGACAAAGGAGGCCAAATGCCTCATCCATTCTGTTAAAAAACTTGGATTTCTCCACAGCTGAGTTTGGCTCAACCTCAGTGCCCATCGTGATTCTGTAGAGACCCTTGGATCTCAGCAAAATCACCATTTCTGCCTTCCAATCGAAATAGTTGAAGGGAGTGAGCACGTTTGGGTGAGATGGCTCCATTCTCCTCTGCTGCAATTCGCACTTGCTGACAATGCTGATCTTCAATACCTGCAAACAACTCTCAAATCACTCAGGAGGGATCTACACTAACAGATTCGAACACTGTATGGATAGTGGGTGCATTCGGGAGAGCATCACACCTGAGAGGAGCCACTAGATTTCTCCAGTAAGCTCAAGGCAATGGCCTCAGGAATTATGTGGTTTCTCCACTGCTTCTGGCAATCCACTACAACAGTCTTGCTGGTTCGAATTCTAGCTCCAAGAGCTCTGATACCATGTAAAATCTCAATCACAGCTGAACCTAGCTACTGTGGATTCCTCACTGGTGAAAGATTGCACAACATTTGCAAGAATTAGCATAAAAATTTAAATGAATGAAGAACAATACACATCAAATTGGTGAATAATGTCAATATTATTAACTGTCCAACCTTAACAAAGGTTAAGAACACCCATATATACAAATCTGGAAGAATTCGAATCCATCTGGAGTGTTCACACTGATCTAGCTTAGAAATAGCTCAAACCCCCCTAGGTTGACCAAAATATCCCAAACCATCCCAAACTGGTTCGAATCTGCAGTGTGAATGCTGGGAATGACTGGACAGGCCCATGTGACCTCACACATGTGAAGAAACTGGTTGGTTAGAGGTTTGGAGTCTAAAATTGGTCAAAAATATGACAAAACAAGGCAAGATTGTCCACAAACTGAGCAAATGCGCCCTAGGTAGAAGAGAAGCATGCTGAGTGCATTAAGTGACCTGAGGAGGGCCCTCTAGGCATGCTGAGTGCATTAATTGCCCTGGGGAGCGCTCCACAAAGTTGGTTTGACTCAGCACTTGTTCACATTGCTAACCAGTTCATGATAATTTGACCATTTACCAACTAATCAACTTAGGGATGTAATCATTAATCACTTGGGCTAATTAATCATCATTAATAAATGATTAATGTACATAGGTGGAAAAATGTTCTAACACCCCCCCTTAAGCTAGACTTAGTGAAATATAAAAAATTAAGGCCTTGGCAACTAGGCTCAAGTCACCTTTTACATCATAAAATTTATTTGTCCATGTAACCAAGGTAAGGAGGAAAACCACATGGGAAATAAAACCTCCCCTCTAAAATGGACATGTGGCATATATCAAAATACACCAATCATCACCATGCATCACTCACCCCAAGCAAAGATCTAAGGTGAGTGAAGGTCTTCTCGGTAAAACACTTGGTGAAGATATCAGCAATTTGCTCACTGGATGGGCAATACTGCAATGCTATGATCCGGTCATGCACCAAACCCGAATGTAATGCATGTGTATCTCTATGTGCTTGGTCCTCTGTCTCTGTACTGGATCGGTAGAAATCTTGATTGTACTTTGATTATCACACCAAAGAATAGTGGGTGAATCAAAGACAATCCCGAACTCTGCAAGAATACCTTGCAACCAAACACATTGTGTGGCTGCATTAACTGCTCCCCTGTACTCGGCCTTAGCTGAAGATAAGGAAATAGTGCTTTGTTTCTTGCTTGACCAGCATATAGGTCCATGTGCAAGCATAAAGACATAACCGGAAGTTGACTTCCGATCAATACAATCACCGGCCCAATCAGAATCTGTAAATCCTACTAGTTCAAGGGATGAACCAGCAGCATAATGGATACCAAAGGACTTAGTACCCTGAACATAATGAAGGATCCTCTTGGCTGCCTTCCAATGGATCTCATGAGGCTCTTGCATGTGCCTTGCAACAGCCCCAACAGCATATGAAAAATCTGGTCTAGAATGAGTAAGATATAGCAAGCTTCCAACAAGTTGCCTATACAACGAACTGTCAACTAGTGGTGAAGAACCCCATTCTGTAAGCTTAACTCCTGAAAGAAATGGAAATTTTGCAGACTTACATTCAGCCATCTTAAATTTCTGCAGCAAATCTGAAGCATACCTTGACTGACATACAGAAATACCTTTCACAGTTTGATCTATCTCCAAACCCAGAAATTGTTTTAGCAATCCTAGATCGGTCATGGAGAATGCACTGTGCAATGCTCTCTTAACTGAGTCAAGTTCTGTTAAAATTCAATATGCTAAGACAGAAAATAGCAGCATTACATTCCATTTCACAATAATAGCATATACAGGATCACTGAAGAAACAACAAGCATATCATAAACACAAGAGACAGAGATTTATCCTGGGAAACCCTCATGGGGTAGAAAACCCAGCAAAGCTTCCTCAATATAGATGACCAGCAATATACAAAGATGCAAACCCTGAGCATAAGCTCCTTCTCCTCCATAGCAGACCTCTCCTCCACAAATGCGCCTTTCTCAAGTGAGTGAGTGTGTATAATGAGGAACACACCTCCTCTATTTATACACTACTCTGATATGTATTTTACACAAGTACACGTAGGCTCGTATTTAACCAATAGGTTAAATACCCCACTACAACTAACTGGGCCGACCCCTCTAGGGTGGTCTAATAACCCTTTGACCCACATAACACATACAGGGCCGACCCCTACTAGGGAAGTCTAATAACCCGAGTTACCACATTCCGACGGAGGTATAAACATCTCCGGATATACAATAAGATCTTCACGGAGGAATGAAACATCTCCGGAATAATAAAGTACAAATATAATATTCTTTGAAGTTACAATATCTCAACACTCCCCCTTAACGAGAAGTATATTATAACAACATCTGCACGAGCAAGGAGTCATCAACATCATACATGATACATCTATAAATCATTGGAAGCTTTCTTCAATTCATCATCATCAGTAACTTGACTAGTTACTGGAACATCAACATCGTCATCAGCATCGTCATACGATCATCAGCATCGTCATCACACGATCATCATCATCATCGTCACACGATCACCAACATCGTCATCACACGATCATAAGCATCGTCTTCACACGATCATCAGCATCGTCATCATACGATCATCAGCATCGTCATCACACGATCATCATCATCATCGTCACACGATCATCAACATCGTCATCACACGATCATAAGCATCATCATCACACAATCATACGATCATCAGCATCGTCATCACACGATCAGCAGCATCGTCATCACACGATCAGCAGCATCGTCATCACACGATCAGCAGCATCGTCATCACACGATCAGCAGCATCGTCATCACACGATCAGCAGCATCGTCATCATGCGATCAGCAGCATCGTCATCACACGATCAGCAGCATCGTCATCACACGATCATATTTACAGGATGATCAATCCTGCTCTCTTTAGGACATGAGTCCATGGATGATACAATCCAGATCAAGTTCCAGGATGATCAATCCTTATCACAACTACAGAGCCAGCCCTGTTTCATGCTGGATGTAACACAATTACAGAGCCAGCCCTGTTTCATGCTGGATGTATCACAACTACAGAGCCAGCCCTGTTTCATGCTGGATGTACCACAACTACAGAGCCAGCCCTGTTTCATGCTGGATGTATCACAACTACAGAGCCAGCCCTGTTTCATGCTGGATGTATCACAACTACAGAGCCAGCGCTGTTTCATGCTGGATGTATCACAACTACAGAGCCAGCCCTGTTTCATGCTGGATGTACCACAACTACAGAGCCAGCCCTGTTTCATGCTGGATGTACCACAACTACAGAGCCAGCCCTGTTTCATGCTAGATGTATCACAACTACAGAGCCAGCCCTGTTTCATGCTGGATGTACCACAACTACAGAGCCAGCCCTGTTTCATGCTGGATGTATCACAACTACAGAGCCAGCCCTGTTTCATGCTGGATGTACCACAACTACAGAGCCAGCCCTGTTTCATGCTGGATGTAACACAACTACAGAGCCAGCCCTGTTTCATGCTGGATGTATCACAACTACAGAGCCAGCCCTGTTTCATGCTGGATGTACCACAACTACAGAGCCAGCCCTGTTTCATGCTGGATGTAACACAACTACAGAGCCAGCCCTATTTCATGCTGGATGTAACCTAGAGTAATTCTAGGATTTGTCACGTACATTTTGAACCGAGGTCCAGGGACGATTCAGTCCTGTCGTTCAGTTATCGGAGACCTCATGTCTATGGCTCTTCTTTAGGACTGAAGTCCGGGAATGATCCAATCCCCTCACATGTTCATCAAGAACTTCATTATCGAAGACATACGTCTACGGTTCTTCTTTCGGACTGAAGTCCAGGAAATCCGTTCACATGTTCACCAAGAACTTCATTATCGAAGACATACGTCTACGGCTCTTCTTTCGGACTGAAGTCCAGGAATGATCCAATCCCTTCACATGTTCATCAAGAACTTCATTATCGAAGACATACGTCTACGGCTCTTCTTTCGGACTGAAGTCCAGGAATGATCCAATCCCTTCACATGTTCATCAAGAACTTCATTATCGAAGACATACGTCTACGGCTCTTCTTTCGGACTGAAGTCCAGGAATGATTCAATCCCTTCACATGTTCATCAAGAACAGAACATGTATCCTCATCATCAAAACATGTATAACCACAACATGTATCATCATCATCAAAACATGTATAACCACAACATGTATCATCATCATCAAAACATGTATAACCACAACATGTATCATCATCATCAAAACATGTATAACCACAACATGTATCATCATCATCAAAACATGTATAACCACAACATGTATCATCATCATCAAAACATGTATACATCACACCAAAACATGTATACATCTAGCATGTATATCAATACATCTATCATCAAAAGCATGTATAAGTAAAGCTAAGTATTCTAAGTATAAGAGTCCTAAATCTAAATATTTCTAAGTAACTGGGTGTAGATAACAGGTTACCTCATCAACGACCTTGATGTTTGATGAGACAATCTCATCAGTAGTGACTATACTACTCCCCCTTTCGAGGAGGGTCCTTTTGAACTACACCAAGCTTGTCTCGGAAGTATTCAAACTTCACTCGAGACAGAGGTTTGGTTGGTAACTTCTTCACTTGACGTAGAGGCTTGGTTAGTACAATGGTAACCTGTTACAAATTCAAACTTTTAGAGTTCCTTTCTGTGTCATATCTTGTTAGTTCCCTATGTTCTTTGACTTATCATGGAACACTAGATTCTATGTCATCTTGATACAACTCTAATTATCACATAGGATCTCAGTTGGTTCTATCTCTAAGTCAAACAATCCTAAAGCCAAACTTCTTCACAACTAGCAGAGCAAGCAGCCATATATTCCGCTTGTGCTGAGAGCCACACTAGACTGCTTCCAGCTAAACCACGAGATCATGGCTAATCCCAGACAATAACATCCTCTCGATGTGTTCTTCTTGTCTGATACACTTCATGCCCAAACAGAATCTGAATAGCCATCTGAAGTCATGATCTTCAAGATAGCATAGATCAAATTCTATCGTGTCCTTTATGTGCCTCATCACATACTTTGCAACTATCAGGTAAACACATCTAGTTTCCACTAGATACTAACTCAAGGTGTTCATAACAAAGCATATATCTTAACCTAGTATATGTTAGATATATCAAAGACCCAATAATTTGACTGAACAGAGTTATATCCACTAACTCTGATGAGTTATCCCCTAACAGATTCAAGTTGGAATCCATAAGAGTGGCCATTCCAACACCTCAAGTCATATTTCTCATCATACTTTCCCTAGTTGAGAAATATTCCTTCTGAGCCTTGCCATACTTCCAGACCTAGGAAGTAAAGCATCAAATTGAGATCTTTCATTTTTTCATTTCTGCATTGAATGATCTTCTGCATATCTATCTGTGCCATCTCCCGTTAGATGGGTCTACTGATATGAGCCTCAATATCATTCGAACTCTGTGGTGAGTTCCTTCTTGCATCCATGTCATGTGTGTATCATATTCAACCTTGTGGCAAAGGGTTGAGATCCACATCACCCATGGTGAACATTAAGCTTATCAAATTATTATCGATCCTAGGTACCTATACAGAACCTGATTCATACTTCTTCTTTAATTACACCATACTTGGAGCAAACATCTTGTCATGATTCTCTTCCCCTTTCTAAGAGAATCGTCTAGCCATGAGCCTTCTATATTTTGTTTGATTTGTAAATCTTCTTGTTTGAACATCCACCACTTGTACGATGTCCATCATTCTTCATGACCTTTCCTACAAATCAAAATTAAGTACATGATTAGTAATACTTCATAATCATCAAAAGATAACCCATTATGCATACAGATATCATTTACATAGTGATGCAACTATTTTGACCAATACTTTGGCACAACACTTTCCCATATCCTGTATGCATACAGTGGCTATCTAGATGCCTTCCATCTCTACCAGAACATACTATCGAGAGTGTGCACAACTCTCAGCATGTCAGCAAGGAGGTTTCATTCTAGACAAGCAACAATGGAATGTTTGTCCAAACATATGCACATTAGTTGTATACTGTTCAATGCTCTATGAATGTTTACACTCAGCATTATATATTCTAGGAATACAAATATGCATGCAGGCAATAGCAACTCAAATACTTATCTTTTATGTTTGTGTGGCTGCCTCCCGCTTGATCTTCTGTATGTCTTTTGAACTTCTATTCATTCTGTACCACTGTGCATGCTCAAGAGTCATCCTCATGATCTCATACACAAACATACACTCATTAGTATATTCTAAATGCTATCAAAACTAAATAATCTTGAAAACGTATAGTCATGATTATAGTTAATAAACATTAGTATTCAAGATTTCAGGGAAGTCTTGTTTTACTCATGCATATCATTGATAAAAGATATAATATGCATAATCCCTTGATTACTAACTTTATGAATAAGCATAACCAATCATTCCAAGTATACTTATATAAGGGATCCTAACACAAGGTAAGATTCATGGGAAACATACCTGGATTAGTATACCTACTTGGTTATGTACAACATACCTAAACAATCTCTTCAATGATTTAGAGATCCTGAGCTAGAACCTGCATGTCTTATAGGTTAAGCATAATATAACAAAGTCATACATACCTCGTAAGTAGAACAAAGATTATGGATGAGTCTTTGTCTTCATGTTTTCATGGTCATGGAGCCTGATTTGTCTTTTGTGATGTACCTGTATCTTGTTAGCAGACAACCTCAACCTCACACAACACCATAATGCATTAGTACAATCATAAGTGTCAACACCCTAACCAATGACTATCTTCTATCATGCATTCATAATTTTGTTAAGGTGATACAACAAATCTAAAAACAAGATTGTACTAACTGTAATAACATGAAGACAAACATACCATAAACTTAATCATGAACAAATCTCAAAACATACCTCGATGAGTCATACCTATCGAGATCGCTTGTAATCTCCTTATTTAAAGCCTTAGCCTCATCTCCCTCTGAAACATGAACTCCTTCACTTATGTAGATGACCAATCCATCTTCTTCTAGGATTAACCCTATCCACTTGAATTGCAAGAACTAGACCTGGAGCTGGATATGGGTTTGTCAGAGAAACCCCAAAGATTCAAACTTTGAATTTCAAACTTCTGAAAGGATAGAGATATGCGCCTTGATGAGCTGATCAAACTGATATATTCAGAATTTGAAAACTGCAAAGTTTTACTCCTCAATTTTGCCTTTGAAACTTTCGGATTCACTGGACGTGACCCTGAACAGGGGTTTGATAAAGCCCACTCTTTTGCCCCATCAAAAGGTTTGATCCAAAGCTCTAATCTTCTAATTTTCTGAGGAGCTTCCAGCCGTGGTCACAGATTTCAAAAATTCCCATTTTTACAGAAGCCCTAATTTTCCGTTTTTCTGATCAAAGTCCCGAACTAGGGTCTAATCAAGCCCGGCCTTCTGCCCAACCAAAAATTCTGATCTTGGTCTCTAAATTTCTATTTTGATGAGTAGCATCCAGCTGTGGTCTCCGATTACAAAAATTCCAACTTTATCCAAAGCCCTAAATTCCGGAAGTCATGAATGAAGGTACCAAAAAATAATTCTGTTTTGACAGAAATATGTACCTGATTGTTTCTGGTGTAACTCTGAAATTTTTGATCCACAGGGTCTGAAAAAGTTTCCTGAGATAGCCTGACCTGTTATCTTTCCATCCTGATAGGTCTGACCTCAATTGGATTCTCTGAGAGAGATTTATGCCAAATGTCGCAACGTGACCTGTTTTGGGAAAATACAGGAGAGCGAACTTGTACGGCGTGCCACGTGTCACTTTTTGACCTTCGGCCTCTGAAAACGTTTTCTGAGATATCTCGGCCTGTTATCTTTCCATTCTGACAGGTCTGACCTCAATTGGATTTTCTGAGAGAGAGTTATGCCAAGTGTCGCAACGTGACCTGTTTATGGGATAATACAGGAGAGCGCACTTGTACGGAGTGCCACGTGTCACTGGTTCAACTTCGGCCTCTGAAAACGTTTTCTGAGATAGTGCAGACTGTGTACTACCTGTCACTTTTTACGAAATTTCATTTGGAGCTTCCTGGCCCAAGATATGACCTTTTTCCCAAGGTCACCTGATTTTGACTCAGATCTGGAAGAGGCAGAAACCCTATATTGTACAGATCATAAATCACAAAGTACAATGAATTAGAGGTTGTCCTTTGGACACAAGGTACCTGGCGATTTTGGCTTCGTCCTGTAACAATTTCAGATCCGAAAACTTTGCCAAAACGGATTTATAGCGAAAGTTCTACGATGACTGGTTTTTGCTATGTAAAACCCTAACCTTCAAATTGTCGTAAGTAAAGCAAGTGTCTTTAGTGCCATACCTTGTCTTCCTTCAGGTTAGCTCTGATACCATGTTAAAATTCAATATGCTAAGACAGAAAATAGCAGCATTACATTCCATTTCACAATAATAGCATATACAGGATCATTGAAGAAACAACAAGCATAGCATAAACACAAGAGACAGAGATTTATCCTGGGAAACCCTCATGGGGTAGAAAACCCAGCAAAGCTTCCTCAATATAGATGACCAGCAATATACAAAGATGCAAACCCTGAGCATAAGCTCCTTCTCCTCCATAGCAGACCTCTCCTCCACAAATGCGCCTTTCTCAAGTGAGTGAGTGTGTATAATGAGGAACACACCTCCTCTATTTATACACTACTCTGATATGTATTTTACACAAGTACACGTAGGCTCGTATTTAACCAATAGGTTAAATACCCCACTACAACTAACTGGGCCGACCCCTCTAGGGTGGTCTAATAACCCTTTGACCCACATAACACATACAGGGCCGACCCCTACTAGGGAAGTCTAATAACCCGAGTTACCACATTCCGACGGAGGTATAAACATCTCCGGATATACAATAAGATCTTCACGGAGGAATGAAACATCTCCGGAATAATAAAGTACAAATATAATATTCTTTGAAGTTACAATATCTCAATAAGTTCTTTGGTGCAGCTACCAGTGATCAAAAGATCATCAACATACAGTACAATAATCAATATCAGATCACTAACATGCTGCATATACACATTTGGATCAGACTTACACCTCTCAAACCCCAAAGATAGCAGAAAATTGTCCATTTTTGCATACCATGCTCTAGGAGCTTGCTTGAGCCCATAGAGTGACTTGTTCAACCTGCAAACAAGTGTATGATCAGAAATAAAACCTTCAGGCTTCTGCATATATATCTCCTCATTCAGATCCCCATGAAGAAAGGCACTTTTTACATCCATGTGATGAATCTCCCAGCGCTTGGAAGCCCCAATTGCCAAAACTAGTCTTATGGAGTCCATCTTTGCCACCGGTGCAAATGTCTCTGTATAGTCCATTCCTTGGACCTGAGAGTAACCCTTAGCCACCAACCTGGCCTTATACTTCAGATCAGAGAAATCAGATCCAATTTTGGTTCTATAAATCCACTTGCATTGCACTAGTTTCCTCTTGGGAGGAAGAGGGACCAAATCCCAAGTTTTGTTCTCATGGAGTGAGTTCATCTCCTCTTGCATGGATGATTGCCACCTTGGGTCTGTACATGCTTCTGAATATGACATTGGATCAGATCCAACCATCAAATAACATGCCTCACTCAGATCAGAATTATTATATGCAAAGGAATTGTGAAATTGAGATCTAGTTTTTCTAGCATCTTGGGGATCTCCCACTAGCTCTCCGACACTTTGAATTGTTTTCTCTGCCCACTTGGGCCTTGAAGGGGGGATATGTTCAGAATCCATATCAACATCATCTTCAGCAATATCAGAATCAGAAATATCAGAGAAAGAATCACTACTTACTTCATCATCAAGACGAGGGAATGAGCATTCCCCATCACCTTGTTCACTAGCTTGCAAAAATTCTTCCTCTTCGAATTTGACACTTCTTTCAATGAAAGTTTTGTGAGTGGATGGATCAAAGAGATTGTAGCCATTGGAATCCTCTGCATACCCAACCATGATTGACTCCTTGCTTTGGGGCTGCAATGCCTTTCTCTTCTCCGGTGGAATTCTGGCCCAAGCCCTTGAGCCAAAAATTCTGAAATGTGAGACATTTGGCTTGTGGCCCATCCAAGCTTCAAATGGAGTGATTCCTTGCAATGCTTTGTGTGGTGCTCTGTTCTGAACATATGCTGCACAATTCATAGCTTCAGCCCATAATTTAGGGGACAAATCCCTTGCTTGCAACATGCAAGTTGCCATCTCTTTTAGTGCTCTATTTTTGCGCTCTGCAACACCATTTTGCTGAGGTGTGTAGGGCACTGAGTGTTGCATCTGAATGCCATGCTCTTGACAGAGCTGCTGCAAATTGTTATTGACATACTCTCTGCGATTATCAGTCCTCAAAACCTTCATGGCCTTCCCACTGAAGTTCTCAACCATGCTCTTAAAAATCTTGAAACAATCAAAGACTTCAGATTTTTGCTTAAGGAAAAATAACCAGCAGTACCTTGAGTAGTCATCGATGAAGGTGAGCACATATTTGCTGCAGCCATAGGAGGGAGTGGGGAGTGGCCCTATCAGATCAGAATGCACTATCCCAAGAGGTTGATCAGCCCTCCTAGCCTTCCCTTTGTCATACTTCTTTTCAGGATGCTTCCCAATCATGCAACCCTTGCATGTTCCACTCGAAAAACTGATTTGGGGCAGCCCTTCTACCATATTTTCTTTGCTTAGAGCTTGAAGATATCTGTAGTTTAGGTGACCATACCTTTGATGCCATAGCTTGCTGGTCTCATTCCCATGTGACAGAAGCACACTTGGTGAAGAGAATTCGAGGAAGTGGGAGAACTTGTACATCTTCATGTCATGGTCTGCAACACCCTTTGCAACAATTTTCCCGGTGGAAACTTCTGATATATCCACATCATCCTGAGTGAAGACCACCTTCTTTGCTGCTCCAGTATGTGTCATTTGATATACAGAGAGCAAGTTTGCTGCAAGATTTGGCACATACAGCACATTGGAGAAGAAGCCATTCTCCATAGAGATTTTCCCAATGCCGTGAGCAGGGATTTCTGAGTCATCTCCCATTCGAATTGAGAGGCCACTGTAGGGAGCAAGTTCAGAAAACGAGTCTCTTGAGGAAGCCATGTGCCTTGAGGCACCTGAATCAATGATGAACAAAGGTGAATGATATGAGCTAGCCACCAAAGCATGGCAGCTCTCCTTGTCTTCAGAAACGCACTCCTTCTTCTTGGAACTTTCAGGAAGAGGAATGTTATTTTTCTGTAGGAGATGGGTCATGGTGTCTATGGTTTTCTTCATGCATGAGCTCTCTGGATGAAAACCTCTTTGACAGTAGCTACATTTTGTCTTCTCAGCCTTCTTTCCCTTGTTCTTGACAGGATTCGAAACCCCCTCAGAGGATTTGGGCCTCTCATCCTTCCTCTTATTCTCTTGAGGTTTCGACCCCTTGGGTTTTTGCTTGCCTCTTCCACATTTCGAATCTCCAACTGCAAGAACTTGATCTTTTTGCTTGATGGAGCCCATCAAGACCAGCTTGTCTTGCTCTTGAGTTAGCATCTCCATGAAGTCAGCCAAGGATGGCATCTTCCAACCTCTAACTGTGAGCCTTGTGGAGTTGAAGGAAGACACAAAAACTGAGTATTCAGAACCCAATTTGGAGAGAATGGACAACACCAACTGTTCTTCTTTCTTCTCTATGCCACATTGTTTGATCTGCAAGACCAAGTTCTTGAACTTGGTGAAGAAGTCCTGGATGGAATCGAAATTCCCTGCGCTCAGTGAGACAAGCTCATTTTCGAGCTGGTGGCCTCTCATCTCATCAGTCTTTCCAAACAGTGTCTCAAGCTTGAGCCACACTTCATTTGGAGTTGCTAGAATTTCTACATGAAACAGGAGGTCTCTCGAAATGCTGAGACAAAGGAGGCCAAATGCCTCATCCATTCTGTTAAAAAACTTGGATTTCTCCACAGCTGAGTTTGGCTCAACCTCAGTGCCCATCGTGATTCTGTAGAGACCCTTGGATCTCAGCAAAATCACCATTTCTGCCTTCCAATCGAAATAGTTGAAGGGAGTGAGCACGTTTGGGTGAGATGGCTCCATTCTCCTCTGCTGCAATTCGCACTTGCTGACAATGCTGATCTTCAATACCTGCAAACAACTCTCAAATCACTCAGGAGGGATCTACACTAACAGATTCGAACCCTGTATGGATAGTGGGTGCATTCGGGAGAGCATCACACCTGAGAGGAGCCAATAGATTTCTCCAGTAAGCTCAAGGCAATGGCCTCAGGAATTATGTGGTTTCTCCACTGCTTCTGGCAATCCACTACAACAGTATTGCTGGTTCGAATTCTAGCTCCAAGAGCTCTGATACCATGTAAAATCTCAATCACAGCTGAACCTAGCTACTGTGGATTCCTCACTGGTGAAAGATTGCACAACATTTGCAAGAATTAGCATAAAAATTTAAATGAATGAAGAACAATACACATCAAATTGGTGAATAATGTCAATATTATTAACTGTCCAACCTTAACAAAGGTTAAGAACACCCATATATACAAATCTGGAAGAATTCGAATCCATCTGGAGTGTTCACACTGATCTAGCTTAGAAATAGCTCAAACCCCCCTAGGTTGACCAAAATATCCCAAACCATCCCAAACTGGTTCGAATCTGCAGTGTGAATGCTGGGAATGACTGGACAGGCCCATGTGACCTCACACATGTGAAGAAACTGGTTGGTTAGAGGTTTGGAGTCTAAAATTGGTCAAAAATATGAGAAAACAAGGCAAGATTGTCCACAAACTGAGCAAATGCGCCCTAGGTAGAAGAGAAGCATGCTGAGTGCATTAAATGACCTGAGGAGGGCGCTCTAGGCATGCTGAGTGCATTAATTGCCCTGGGGAGTGCTCCACAAAGCTGGTTTGACTCAGCACTTGTTCACATTGCTAACCAGTTCATGATAATTTGACCATTTACCAACTAATCAACTTAGGGATGTAATCATTAATCACTTGGGCTAATTAATCATCATTAATAAATGATTAATGTACATAGGTGGAAAAATGTTCTAACACTAGATAATAGTTATCTATGTGCATATGAATGATTTCTTCATCCCTATGAAATTAATCAATGTTAAATTTCCTGTACATTTTTCTTGTATCATATATAATTTTATAATATGCACAGGAAGCAGAAAATACAATCTGCATATTGATTTATGGACTGCTAAATTTAAATAAAAATATTTTTTTATGTTAAACTGGAAATACATTTAGATTCACACAAGTATCATATTTTTCTACACTTCATTCACACACTATTCCATCGTAAATACTCTATCATTATTTATGAGTTTAGAAATTTAAAATAGACAGAGTTACTTTTATTCAGACTTCATAATTTTGCACAATATGCACACAGTAATTTCTTATCTATTTCTATAATGCTTTTCGTACAAAGTTAAACATGAGAAGAACCTTGTATCTACCATTATCACCATTATTCCTCATCCATTTAAACTGTAGCATTGTTCTTTTTCTATTTTCTAAGTTTCCATATCAAAACCCTAGTTAGGTTCGTTTCTTTTCATTGTTTAACAGAAAAATACTACACTCCTTTTTAAATCATGGTTTGAGCCCTACTCGGCTAAGCCCTCTTTGCATTTAGAAGCACGACTTAGGGTTTAACCCTACCTATCCTTTTGTTAAACGAAACAAAGATTTTTCATTTCAACTTTTTATTCTTTTTGTTTCCAGTTTTCAACAAACAAGAAAACCATCATCAATCTACAGTATCAAGACGAACATTACGGTCATCTACACAAAGCTTTTTAGCACACCATTTTTATTTCCCAAGAGAGTTTCAACACTTTACAGTTCTTACAAAGTCTAGTATGCATTCATTAAGAAGGAAAAGATTTGATATACAGAAAAAAATCGTGGTTCCCAAACAAGGTTTACAAACTGTTTTTACAGTAAAAAATAATCAACAAACTGTTTCCTTGTTTCATCAGTCAAAGAGCCCAAACACTTAAAGCATCGATGAAGTTACATTTCAAATCGACGACTTCAAAATAAAGACCAAGTATCTCAGTTTATCAAACAAGCTTCAAAGGTTCTCATCATCATCATCAACGGAGCTACAGTAGAGCTGGGCAAGGAATTTCCTCATCGTTGGGAAACTATATCACCCACAGACGAAGAGCATAATGAGGGTATGGAAGACCCGAATCTTACCAGCATAAAAAGCATGCGATTGCATTGCCAAAACCTGGTTCAATAACCATTCAACCTTGCAACTAACACATTAAAACTAAGTTAGAAGTCTATAAAGTTGAAAGATCGAAAGTCACTCTACAAATCAAAGTATTGCTAGTTTGCTTCAGGTGCTTACCTTCTTTATCAAGTGGCCAAGCCTTGGCATGCTCCAGGAAGATGACGAAGAAAAACGATGGGAGAACTCTACCTCGTGACAGGTTAAGAATAACCTCTTCAACCTTGCGAAGGGCATAAAAGCCATCGACACTCACAAATTTTGAACTAGAGACAGTGATCATGACCTGTAACACCATACAAGGTTCAAAGATTATAGTATTTCAACGGAGTGGTAGGTCTCGGGGTCGAAACCCTGCACTATATTTCTGCAATAATTTCGGCAGCCCGTCGGCCACAGACCGAAGACAATGGAAAACTAAACCACATTTCCAAGACTCATAAACCAAACATCAACTCAATTCCTAGGGTTACAATCCGACGGCTCTAACTCATTGCCATCAACGATCGCCGAAATGCCAGCGATTTCCACATCGGGGCAAGCAACATAAAAATTAATTGCCAACGACCAGTGCTAGCCTGTAAATGCCATCCTGGCACTCGGAGGAGCGAGCGTCATCGTTACATAGTGTTTTAACCATAGACAACGACGAGCAACAGATATAACCTCATCTACGTGGATCGTTGGTAATCACCGGTGGAAAGACCGAAGTACCAAGCTTTTAATGCTTTTGGATACATAATCCCCACAACATCTCGAGATCAGCGTTAATTTAATAACTCTGCAACCCTGTCACATATCAATTTATGGTTGTCAGTACTCTCAACTTAATACGAAACCTTACCAACACTTTAGTCATCATAGTAATCTTGGTTTCATTTCGCTTTAAACC
Organism: Larix kaempferi; assembly: GCA_027924585.1. Taxonomy (NCBI): domain Eukaryota; kingdom Viridiplantae; phylum Streptophyta; class Pinopsida; order Pinales; family Pinaceae; genus Larix; species Larix kaempferi. Next base: position 3,630,008 of record BSBM01000860.1, read on the forward strand.
ATTGTAATATTAGTTACATTATTCCGTAGTATTGTTTGCATTATTTTGTAATTGTGTTGGTTCAAACAAATGTTTATAATGTTTATAAACATTTCGTTTCATATAATTCTATTATTGCATTGCATTACTATAGTTCATTATATGGTAGATAGTTAAATTAATTAGATTTCATTGTATTTCTATTATTGCATTTTATTGTAATAGTTTCACTATAGTAGTAGGTTGATATATATTAAATAAATTTCATTATATTTCTAACCTAGCATTGTATTGTGATAGTTCACATAATGATAGATAGGAAGCTAACTCACCATGCTTATTATAGCAGTTATATATTAATTAGAGTTTTATATATAGTTAGCGTTATGAAAATATTGGCTATTATTGATCTCCTATCAACTTCTATTATATGATTCGGTGGAGTGGTACCACTGGGTACTATCATTTAGTGACGATATCTAGATAGCCATCACCACAACTACCACAACAACGACAACGATGGGACAAGCTGTTGCAACGATGACTAAAAAGACGATGATGCGAACTTGACACTTTTCAACAGTTATTTTGGGTTGATTTTCAATCAACTACAAGACGAACCGTGAAAAGCAGAATACTAAGCAATTGAAGCGTACCTGTACATTCTATTTCTATTCTTGACGATGTTTTGATTTTACATGACTGGAAAGTATTGCAATTACGAACTTCTTACCTGTCGTCTGCACATAGAACAGGTTCAATGTTTTAGCGTTGCAGCTAAGTAAGCTTCGGGGTCCCTCACAGGACACCCTTGGATAGCAAAGAACAAACCATCAATATCATCTTAAAAGTAAAAGTATCTTATCACAATTCCAACCTGTCATTTCAATTATTACTCTAACCATGTTGTTTTTGCAGAAGATAAAGGTCGCATCATAATTCTGATTGTTAATACATTAATTATCAAATTCACAGTTGTTCTGAGTATGTCAGGTTCACACGATCGTATTGTTCTTAAAAACAGAATATAATGTGCACTTAGTATTAACAGCTGTTAGTTAAATGCTAATACTGTTAGAAATCGTTATTTCCGCAATCATAATTTAATGTAATTTTAGTGATTATTGCTATTATCAAAAATTTTAAATTTTACTAAAATTGGGATGTTTCATGTGGTATCAGAGCACGGATTCAAACTCTAGGCCTGATTTATGTCCAAACATGCAGTAGAAATTTTTATATACAGCAAAAAAAAAAAAAAAAAAAAAATTAAATAAAAATTAAAATAAAATAATAATAAAATAAAATAAAATAAATAAATAAATAAATAATAATAATAATAATAATAATAATAAATAAATAAATAAATAAAATGTACTTACTTGAAAATTTTATTATTATGTTCTCTTCAGAAATCATTTTCAATTACAAGTATGGAGAACTCAACTGAACATTTAAGTGACATATTTCAGTCAAACAGTCACAGATCGGGACAACATTATGTGGAGGAAGGTCACGGGGAAATAAATAACAGTTCGACGGAACTGTTACGTGCCTTTCAAGATTTAAAGGCAGAAATCAGATCTGTGAAACTAGATAATGAAAGGATCCTGCAAGCGCAAGAACAAATGAATCAAGTGTTGTTTGAACATAGCCAAACAGAGGAACAAGAGAAAAACAATGAGGATATTTCCAAAGTTGAGGACATGCCTCATGCTGATAAAAATCAGAATATCAAATTCAGTGAAGTAAAAGATCGCTCAACCTCATCTGGAGATGCTATTGCAGAATGAAAAAAGAAACGTAATTACACCAGTGACAGTAGTTAAGAAGATTCCAAACCAAGAAGGAAAAATAAAAAAGAATATGAGCAGATTCCTGGAGAATTCAAGAAGATAAGACCTCCAACTTTCAATGGAGAAACTGAGAAAGGCGAGACAGCTGAAGCTTGGTTGTCAAGGAAGAAGAAATACTTCCACATCTACAACTATTCGAAGTTCTTAAAAGCAAAAATGGCCATATATAACTTATCCGGAAAAGCAGATATATGGTGGCAGGATGTCAAAAGGGTAAAGGGCATTAAGGATAAAGATGTAAGCTGGAGTGCTTTCAAACGATATTTTAAAAAGAAGTATCTATCTGAACAGTACTACGAAGAAAAATATAAAGAGTTTTACGATTTGAAGTTGGGAGGTATGAACATGAAGGAACTAAACAATAAGTTTTTGAACTTACTGAGATATGTACCCTATTTCATAGAAGAAAAACCAAAAATTCAAAGGTACTTAAGCTGTTTACCTTTCAGCATTAAAGACAGAATTGAGTATGACAGCCCTAAAACATTAGAGGCTATGAGGAAGGAAGTCTTCTATTATGATACATATCGGAAGAGAGAGGGTATGTCTACTTGGAAAAATCATAAGCCCAACAATTCCGAACAAAAGAATAAAAATTTCAGATTCAGTGGGAATTCCGGATTCCAAAGGAAGAATTTTCAGAATCGAAATTTCCAAGGAAATAATTCCAGAAATAATTCACAGCAGAATTCTATAGCACCGAAAAATGCATCTAATACTGTCAAGACCAGTGAGCCAAAGACACATATTAAATGTTTCGAATGTCAAGGCCCTCATTATGCATCAGAGTGTCCCTTACGAAAGCGGAAGACAAACAACATCAACTCTATTTAGACTGAACTTACTGTTGGAGACATAGCAAGGGAGATGCCAAGAATTAGCGCAGTACTTGACAACAGGCAAGCAGACCATCAAATCTCCATGGTAGAGATTGAAGGTATGATACATGACCATTCTGTTACTGTTTTAATTGACCCAGGTGCTAGTTTAAGTTATATATCACCCGATGTTGTGGAAAGCCTTAAACTGAAAACTGAAAAGTTTAGTAAATCATGGCTAGTTAGACTACTAACTGGAACAAAGAGGAAAGTTTCAAATTTTATAGAGAACTGTGCTTTATCCATGAATCTTTTGCAAACACAAATCAAGTTGAATATCTTACCTTTAGGTTCGTATGATATTATAATTGGGATGGACTGGTTGGAAGCCCGTCATGTCATCCTAGACTGTTACGGAAAAAGTTTTACATGCTTAAATGATGAAGGGAAAACTTTAGAAATAAAAGGCATTCCAAGGAAGGTAACCCTTAGACAAATTTCAGCCATGCAAGTTAAGAGGGCAGTTAGGAAAGGATGTCAAATGTTTGCAGTAAACGTTATAAATGATAAGATCATGGGTAAAGGGGACAAACTGAAATTAGAAGACAAACCTGTCCTAAAGGATTTTAAAGATGTATTTCCTGAGGAGATTCCAGGATTACCACCCAAAAGAGATTTAGATTTTACTATAGAGCTAATACCAGGAGCAGTACCAAATTCAAAAGCTCTGTACCGAATGAATATACTAGAGTTAAACGAATTAAAATCTCAGTTGAAGGAACTTATTGACAAGAAGTATATTAGACCAAGTGTGTCTCCTTGGGGAGCACCTGTCATCTTTGTTAAGAAGAAAGATGGAACATTAAGATTGCACATAGATTATCGCCAGCTTAATAAGATGCCGATCAAGAATAGATACCTGTTTCCCTGCATAGATGATATATTTGATCAGCTGCGAGGAGCAACAGTATTTTCGAAGATCGATCTTAGATCAGGGTATCATCAAGTAAGGGTTAAAGATGAAGATATTTTCAAAACAGCTTTCCGAACTCGGTATGGGCATTACGAGTTCGTAGGCATGCCATTTGGCTTAACTAAAGCTCTGGCTGTATTTATGTGTTTGATGAATAATATTTTGCATAAGTATTTAGACAAGTTTACTGTTGTGTTTATAGACGATATTTTAGTGTATTCAAAAAGCAAAGAAAAGCATTATGAACATTTACGGATTATCTTACAAGTATTAAGAGATCATCAATTGTATGCCAAATTTAGTAAATGTGACTTTCACAAAGACAAAATTCAGTATCTAGGACACATATTTTCAGCGAAAGGAATCTCGGTTGACCTCGACAAAATAAGGGCCATTAATGACTGGCCGGTTCCAAAAGATGTGTCGGATGTGAGATCATTTATCGGCATTACGGGGTATTACAGAAAGTTTATAGAGAATTTCTCAAAAATTGCCAACCCCATAACTTCCTTACAGAAGAAAGGGAAGAAATTTGTTTGGGATCAGAAATGTGCTGAGAGTTTTAATAAATTAAAGGAACTATTGATGACAGCACCTATCTTGAAGATAGCTGACCCCAACAAGGATTCTGTAGTTTGTACAGACGCATGCAATAATGGACTCGGTGGAGTCTTGACACAAGAAGGGCATGCGATAGCATATGAATCTAGAAAGCTGAAAGTACATGAAAAGAATTACTCTACATATGATTTAGAGTTATTAGCAGTTATTCATGCCTTAAAAATGTGGCGTCATCACCTTATTGGCAGGAAGTTTACATTATTAACAGATAACATGGGTCTAAAATATTTATTGGATCAGACAAACCTGAATGCTAGACAAGCTAGATGGTTGACATTCTTAAGTGAGTATGATTTCGAAATTCAGCATATCAAAGGAATGAAGAATAAAGTTGCAGATGCCTTGAGTCGCAAGGCAAAACTAAATTTCATTTCAGCAATCAGTAATCATTCAACCGATTTGGAAAATCAGATTCTAGAAAAAGGTGAAACAGATGAAGAATACAGAAAAATGAAGGAAAAGAAAGCCAATAACAGTTCTGAAAATTGTATGGCAGATTTCAGAATTAAGGAAAATGGACTATTACTGTATAAAAACAGATTGTATGTACAGATATACCAGAAATAAAATTTCTGATATTAAATGAGATGCATAAAAGTCACTATTCTGGTCATCTAGGATATCAAAAGACCATCACTATGCTGAGAAAAGAATACTATTGGCCCAGAATGAAAGATGAAGTAGCAGAATACATCACAAAATGCTTGTACTGTCAAAAGGGGAAGGTTGAACACCAACATCCTGCTAGATTGTTGCAACCATTACCAATACCAAGCTGGAAATGGGAAGTGATCAGCATAGATTTCATTACTGGGTTTCCTAGAAATCAGAAACAACATGATTCCATCATGGTGGTGGTGGACAAACTCAGCAAGGAAGCACATTTCATACCAATGAAGACCACACATAAAGCACCAGACATTGCAGATATTTTTATGAAACAGATCTTTAGACTGCATGGAATACCAAGGGTAATAATTTCAGATCGTGACTCGAAGTTTACAGGAAACTTCTGGAGATCATTGTTTAAGGGATTGAATAAAACTCTAAATTTCAGTACAGCATTTCATCCATAGACGTATGGACAGACAAAAAGGGTAAATCAAGTGTTAGAAGATATATTAAGAATGTTTGTTAAGGATCAGCCTGGTAAGTGGGAAGATTATCTGCATTTAGTAGAATTTGCTTATAATAATCATTATCATGCTTCAGCCAGACTTAGTCCTTTTAAAATTATTTATGGTAGGAAATGTAATACACCTGTTTCGTGGAATGATCCAGTGAATAGAGTTGTTTTAGGACCTAAATTATTGCAAGAATTAGAACTAATTGTGAAATACGTGCAAGGACATTTAAAAGCTTCCCAAGATAGGTAAAAAAGTCAAGCAGATTCAGAAAGAACTCATAGAGAGTTCCAGGTGGGTGAACATGTGTTTCTCAAGGTAAGACCGAAAAAGAGTTCACTGAAACTGGGAAGCTGTGCCAAGTTGGTACCCAGGTATTGTGGTCCTTTTGAAATATTATCTAAGGTTGGAGCAGTGGCATACCAACTGGCCTTACCACCTAACCTGAAAATAAATAATGTTTTTCATATATCGTATTTAAAGAAATATCTGCACGATACTACTCATGTTGTAAATTGGAATGATGTACAGGTGGGACAAGACGGAGATTTTCTGGTGGAACTGGATTGTATCCTCGGAAGGAGGGAAACTATTCTCTGGAATCACAGCATTGGGCAAGTGAAGGTGGAGTGGAAGCACCTTAGCCCAGAAGAGGCAACGTGGGAGTTGGAGAGTAGTATGCAGGCAGCATACCCAACTCTATTCCAGGAACACTCAATGAGTGACTAGCCAACATCGAGGACGATGTTGAGACTTAAGGGGGGGTGTATGTCACCTACCCAAATTTCTGAACATTACTATTTATTTGCAAAAATACTTTATGTTAAATTTAATTACAAGTTTTGTAATTTTGATCATGGATGAATGTAATTATTGAATATTATTATTTAAATAAATTAATTAGGAGAAAAACACTCAGGAGGACTGTTGAATGAGTGTTCACTGACCCACTAGGAGGAATGGAAGTTGTTGGAAGGTATGGGACACATGGCAGCATTTACATCACGCCACTAACTGTTGGTTATGGGACAACTTCCCCTTAAATAGGGAATTATCCCCCAGGTGGAGGGAGTGAGTAGGCAGCTCATTTAATGACCCAGTAACATCTAAAAAGGCCTAGGTTTCCTATAAAGGCAAATTCGAATTGGGCAGGAAACCCTTAATCAACATTTCTGCAAAATCTTTTATTCCTGTAAATCAGGTGATTTCAAGAGAGGTTTGAATAAGGGAGGTTAGTGGTGACTGAAAGCTGCGTTTTTGCTTATTATTGAAGAGAAACAGTGTTGTAGGAGCAAGTCTTTTGGACTGCTACCTATTAAAGATTTAGAATATTACTACAACAACAACAATTCCATATTCTTGAATCTTCTTCCTCCTGGTGGTTCAGCGAACAGGCTCGGGGGTCCTAAGACAGTATTTGACTGTTTTCAGGAGTTTGGTTGGGTGGAACGGTCTTCCTGAGTTGTTTGTTGCCCTACATGTTTTATTCAGGTTCTACAATTTCTTACTTATTTTTAGTAAATAATTTCTGTTATGTTTAAAAAGTTTTTTCTGTGTTTCTATTTTTGAAAGAAAAATCTAATCCTAAAATTGTTCTAAGTCTGAATGTTTAAGTTTAATGTCTAATATGAATTGATAAACCAATACCTCCCTTTTTCCAGATGTTTTTTAGAAGCATCGTACTCTAGTAGAGATACGCAAATTAAAGATAGATTAGAAGATAGGCGATTGCCATTTTGAATTCGACAGACAAATATAGTAAGTCTTATGTTCATTGTTTTCAGACCTATGATGAATAGATGTAAAAGGTTCTAGATAATAGTTATTTATATACATATGAATCTTTTCTTCATCCCTATGAAATTAATCAATGTTAAATTTCCTATACATTTTTCTTGTATCATATATAATTTTATAATATGCACAAGAAGCAGAAAATACAATCTGCATATTGATTTATGGACTGCTAAATTTAAATAAAAATATTTTTTTATGTTAAACTGGAAATACAATAAGATTCACACAAGTATCATATTTTTCTACACTTCATTCACACACTAGTCCATCGTAAATACTCTATCATTATTTATGAGTTTAGAAATTTAAAATAGACAGAGTTGCTTTTATTCAGACTTCATAATTTTGCACAATATGCACATAGTAATTTCTTATCTATTTCTATAATGCTTTTCATACAAAGCTAAACATGAGAAGAACCTTGTATCTACCATTATCACCATTATTCATCATCCATTTAAACTGTAGCATTGTTCTTTTTCTATTTTCTATGTTTCCATATGAAAACTCTAGTTAGGTTCGTTTCTTTTCATTGTTTAATAGAAAAATACTACACTCCTTTTTAAATCATTGTTTGAGCCCTACTCGGCTAAGCCCTCTTTGCATTTAGAAGCACGACTTAGGGTTTAACCCTACCTATCCTTTTGTTAAACGAAACAAAGATTTTTCATTTCAACTTTTTATCCTTTTTGTTTCCAGTTTTCAACAAACAAGAAAACCATCATCAATCTACAGTATCAAGACGAACGTTATAGTCATCTACACAACGACTTTTAGCACACCATTTTTATTTCCCAAGAGAGTTTCAACACTTTGCAGTTCTTACAAATTCTAGTATGCATTCATTGAGAAGGAAAAGCTTTGATATACAGAAGACGAGCCTCGGCTCTAATTCTTCTCTCAAACTTTCAAAACCATCAAAATCGTGGTTCCTAAACAAGGTTTACAAACTGTTTTTACAGTAAAAAATAATCAACAAACTATTTCCTTGTTTCATCAGTCAAAGAGCCCAAACACTTAAAGCATCGACGAAGTTACATTTCGAATCAACGACTTCAAAATAAAGACCAAGTATCTCAGTTTATCAAACAAGCTTCAAAGGTTCTCAGCATCATCATCAACGGAGCTACAGTAGAGCTGGGCAAGGCAGTTCCTCATCGTTGGGAAACTATATCACCCACAGACGAAGAGCGTAATGAGGGTATTGAAGACCCAAAGCTTACCGATGTAAGAAGCATGCGATTGCATTGTCGAACCCTGGTTCGAAATAACCTTTCAACCCTGCAACTGACACATTAAAACTAAGTTAGAAGTCTAGAAAGTTGAAAGATTGTAAGTCACTCTACAAATCAAAGTATTACTAGTTTGCTTCAGGTGCTTACCTTCTTTATCAAGTGGCCAAGCCTTGGCATGCTCCAGGAAGACGACGAAGAAAAACGACGGGAGAACTCTACCTCATGACAGGTTAAGAATAACCTCTTCAACCTTGCGAAGGTCATAAAAGCCATCAACACTAAAAAATTTTGAACCAGATACAGTGATCATGACCTGTAACACCATACAGGGTTCTAAGATTATAGTATTTCAACGGAGTGGTGGGTCTCGGGGTCGAAACCCTACACTATATTTCTGCTATAAATTCGGCACCCTGCCGGCCACAAACCGAAAACAATGGAAACTAAACCTCATTTCCAAGGCTCATAAACCAAACATCAACTCAATTCCTAAGGTTACAATCCGACGGCTCTAACTCATCTCCATCAACGATCACCAAAACGCCAGCGATTTCCACATCGGAACAAGCAACATAAACATTTATTGCCAACGTCCACTGCTAGCCTGTAAATTCCATCCTGGCACTCAGAGGAGCGAGCATGATTGTTACATAGTGTTTTAACCATAGACAATGACGAGCACCAAAGGTAACCTCATCTACATGGATTGTTGGTAATCATCGGTGGCAAGACCGAACTACCAAGCTTTTAATGCTTTTGGATACATAATCCTCATAACAGCTCGAGACCGGCGTCAATTTAATAACTCTGCAACCCTGCCACATATCAATTTAGGGTTGTCAGTACTCTAAACTTAATACGAAACCTTACCAACACTTTAGTCATCATAGTAATCTTGGTTTCATTTCGCTTTAAACCATTGTAATATTAGTTACATTATTTCGTAGTATTGTTTGCATTATTTTGTAATCGTGTTGGTTCAAACAAATGTTTATAATGTTTATAAACATTTCGTTTCATATAATTCTATTATTGCATTGCATTACCATAGTTCATTATATGGTAGATAGTTAAATTAATTAGATTTCATTGTATTTCTATTATTGCATTTTATTGTAATAGTTTCACTATAGTGGTAGGTTGATATATATTAAATAAATTTCATTATATTTCTAACCTAGCATTGTATTGTGATAGTTCACATAATGATAGATAGGAAGCTAACTCACCATGCTTATTATAGCAATTATATATTAATTAGAGTTTTATATATAGTTAGCGTTATGAAAATATTGGTTATTATTGATCTCCTATCAACTTCTATTATATGATTCGGTGGAGTGGTACCACTGGGTACTATCATTTAGTGACGATATCTAGACAGCCATCACCACAACTACGACAATGACGGGACAAGCTGTTGCAACTACGACTAAAAAGACGATGATGCGAACTTGACACTTTTTAATAGTTATTTTGGGTATATTTTCAATCAGCTACAAGACGAACCTTGAAAAGCAGAAGAGTAAGCAATTGAAGTGTACCTGTACATTCTTATAGTTTCATACAGCCTCTAAAACATTCTATTTCTATTTTTAATGATGTTTTGATTTTACATGACTAGAAAGTATTGCAATTACGAACTTCTTACCTGTCGTCTGCACATAGAACAGGTTCAATGCTTTAGCGTTGCAACTAAGTAAGCTTCGGGGTCCCTCATAGGACACCCTTGGATAACAAAGAACAAACCATCAGTATCATCTTAAAAGTAAAAGTATCTTATCACAATTCCAACCTGTCATTTCAATTATTACTCTAACCATGTTGTTTTTGCAGAAGATAAAGGTCGCATCATAATTCTGATTGTTAATACATTAATTATCAAATTCATAGTTGTTCTGAGTATGTTAGGTTCACACGATCGTATTGTTCTTAAAAACAGAATATAATGTGTACTTAGTATTAACAGCTGTTAGTTAAATGCTAATACTGTTAGAAATCGTTATTTCCACAATCATAATTTAATGTAATTTTAGTGATTATTGCTATTATAAAAAAATTTAAATTTTACTAAAATTGGGATGTTTCAAGTTCCCACCCCTAACACACTACACCCCTAACCCATAAGACCCTAGAAATGGAAGTGGACTGCAAAAAAACCTTAACCCTTTATCACTGTGATATCAAACACAAATTATCCCATAACCATAATGAGCCTCTCACACAGAAGACTCAATTTTAGTTTCTACTACACGAGGGAATCTTTGGACTAGAGGTTCTAAAATATGGTCGTTATTTCAAGGTTTGAAACACCAAGGGTGGTTCTTGGAGCTAACGTATGGCCCAATATCAAAATGCAAGGTCTAAGTTTGTATAAATGGTCTCTAGGGATCATGGTTCGTGCATCGTACCCCAAAGAAACACCCGATCCCTACATAGGGAATATTTAGTCTACAAGTGAGGATGGTCCTTGGATCCCATGTAATGGTTCTAGGTCACAATATGTGGTATTATAACGTAAAAATTTATATGAAGGGATCATGCACCATGTATGGGCTCCCTAGCCATCAAATAGGCATTTAATAGGGAATCCATGTCCCACGAGTTCAATGTGGTGGTTATTTCAACGTTTGGTGCACTTGGGATGGTTATTGTAAATTAGGCCATGGTATTTATGATAAACAGCCATGTGTCGGCCACCAAACCATCACATTATGCCCCAATGCACACTAACCCCTGCCATCCTCTACATAGTATCACTCTAACACCTACGATACCAAACATGAGATTAATAGACCCCTAAAACCATATACCAAGATTACCTCAAGCACACATTTCCCATTTATCACAATGACCTTCTAGCACGCCTATCCCCCTCACACTTTTAGCCTTGACACATCATGGTTCATGAACATGTTATTCCCAAGTATCACAATAACTGCTCCCACCTCTCACACACTACACCCCTAACCTGTTAGACACTAGAAATGCATGTAGACTACTAAAACACATTAACACTTAATCATTATGATCCTGAGAACACATTATCCCATAACCACAATGAACCGTCACACATGAGACTCAAATTTAGCTTTTGTTGTAACAATAGGGAATCTTTATATTAAAGGTTCTAAGATATGGTGTTGATTTCAAGTTTTGAAACACCAAGGATGGTTCTTAAATCCAATGTATGTCCTAGGATCACAATAAAAGGCCCAATTCCATATAAATGGTCTCTAGGGATCATTGGCATGCATAGTTCCCCATGGAAACACACAATCCCCACATAGGGAATCTTTAATATATATGGGAGGCATGGTCATCATTTTGAGGATTATTGCATCAAGGATGGTCCTTGGGGCCCGTGTAATGGTTCAAGGTCACAATTTGTGTTACTATAACAAAAAAAACTATTTCAAGGGATCATGCCCCATGTACAAGATTCCTAGCCACCAAATAGGAATTTAAGAGGGAATCCATGTCCCATGAGTTCAATGTGGTTGTTTTTCCAATTTTAGGTGCACTTGGGATGGTTCTTGTAAATTAATACATGATCTCAAGGATTAATGGGCATGTGTGGACCCCTATACCATCACATTATGCCCTAATGCACATTAATCCTTCCTAAACCTTACATAATATTTTACTCACATATGGGATACCAACAATCACAATTCACCCCTAAAACCCTTTACCAATATGATCTCAAGCACACATTGCCCCATTATCATAATGACCATCTAGCACACTTATAAAATCCCCCACTCTAGCCCTGACACATTGTGGTTCGTGGATGTGATGTGTCCCATTATACAATAATTGCTCCCACCACTCACACACTACACCACTAACCCATAAGACCATATAAATGGAAGTAGATTGATAAAACACCTTAACCCTATATCATTATGATTCTAAGCACACATTATCCCATAACCATAATGAACCCCTCACACACTTACACACCCTAAGACCACCCATTATGACCTAAGGCAGATTGTTCCCCAATGCACATTAATCCCTCCAAACCTTTCCACATTGTATACCCTAACCACTAGGATCTCTCACATGATAATGAATCCCTAAAACAACTTAAACTTTGAAATGATGAAACTAGGGTCTTCTCAAAAGCAAATATTGTAATCTTAGTTACACCTAGTGTCAAAAGGAAAAATGGGATATTGTAATGGGATCCCCTCCATGGAGAGATGGGGGAGGTTTTTCCTTATGGGTGAGACAAAGTGGTAGGTGATGGCTGGATGATTGGGGTCAAGGGTGGATACGACGATTTTTGGGTTCATGGTAGGATGGAGCTCATTATTAGTGTGTAAGGTGATCTATATTGCTATGAATCTTAATGATATTCTTTTAATAATTTAATTGAGCCTTCCAAAATTCCTAATGACAAGGGATGAAGTCCCTCGAAGCTAACTAGTAAAGGTACTATAGATTCTAAAATTATAGTGAAGGACATTGAGGGAATATCTAAATATCCAACAATTATCTACCTCTGGTACACTTGCAATGCACGAAAGCCACTTTGGTGATAATCCAAGTTTTTTACCACTAAGATACCTTCCTCAAGTGTGGATAAGAGATCCATCCTCGAACAATCATAAGTCACAAGTAAACAATAATTGGGTGGCTCAAGAAACCTCAAAGACATACCAAACCTAAACTTTAGCATCATTGGGCACCACATCATTCTTATCTTGGTTTTTGCAAACTTGGTATAGAAGGATTTTGTAACGTCCCCATTATTGACCCCATTACATTTAAATGTAATTGATGTAACATTGTTATGAAATCATGGTGAGGAGCTCAAGGCCAAGTCCCCGCCATCGATTTATTGATGCATATGGTTTGCGTGCTAGCCAGGCACATTGGAACTTCCACATCATGTAATATGCATTTTAATAAAAATACCCACAACTAGCTATGCAATGCAACAAAGAGATGGGGGAATGATTTCAAAAGGAATTGGGAGGGAAAACATTCAAACCCTTGAGCCAATAGAGTCAAGCCAAGTGTCAATGAGAGAACCCATCAAACCCTCAACTACCCATGTTGACTTTTGTACCCAATCATTGATTTCTCCCAAGAGTTGGTTGGGGTAGTTAATGCCTTGGGAATGGGGAGGTATGGCTGTCCAAATTCGGGTATGGGCAAGCCACCCTACATGGGAATTCGCGTTTGGCTTCCTGGGCAAGAAAAGAGCCATGAATTTCTCCCCCCAAGCCATTATCCATGATCATTCCTTCTCCCTCACGAGTTTAGAGCTACCTGGGCATTTTCCAGGCATGTTTGTTGTGTTTTCCTTCATTCTCCCAGTAGAGAAGGGCGTTTTTGTGTTGTATACCAGTGGGGAAGAAGGGAAATGGAATGGGGGTTCCATAGAGACATTTTTTGTTGTTAAATGCTGAGAGAGTTGGGGAGAAAACGTTTTTCCTCCCTGTGGATGCATCTCCCTTCCCACAGCTCGTTTTGGGGGAGCCACGATTTGGGGAAAATCTATGGCCACCTTGTTTGTGAATTCCATTGCTGGAAATGTGTATCCATGACCGGTGTTTATGCTCACTGTGTGAGAAATGAATATGTTGGGGTATGGATTTGGGCATCCATTGCTTTGGCTTGAGCTTGAGAATAAGCATCCATGGTTCAAGTGTATCCTGATAAACCTAGTTGGACTGGCTTGGCTGAGATGAAATGGTTAATGGGATGTGTGTGAGCTTGAATGTCCCCTTTTCCTTGTGAGAATCATGCCCAGCTCGGGGGTGGCCTTTGGACGGACTCAGTATAAGATGTCGAAGAGCCTATGGTTGGGTGGAACGTTGCAGTGACATAGCTAGTTGCCTGGGACAATTGCACACTAAAGATAAGTGTTTTTTGTCTATGTATTTACTTCTGCAATGCATCAACTTGATGATTGTTTTGATATGCTGGATGGGCATGAATTGTGTGGATGGATGTTGTTTTAATTCCGCAGTGCATAATTGATTTGTTTTACATCTGCACACATCTTTTTTAATAATATGAATCTAATGAGTGGGCTGAGTTTTAATGAAACGCCCCATAGATTGCCATCATGTCCCCTCCCTTGCCTTGTATGGATGGGTGGGTACGTGACATTTGGTATCAGAGCTGCTGGTTGCAGCATTGGGCCTCTATGGGCCAAATCCAATTACAATTACAAGGGAAGATCCCTTCCTAATCACCACAGGTACTAGCATCAAGACTAGCTGGCTCAATTGGATAGTTGCAGAGGTAAGGTTACCTTCTGCTGGGCAGCAATCATCACAGGAAGAAGAAAAGAAGGAACTCGGAAATTGTTTCAAGTGTTTTTGAAAAATTTGGTTCAAGTCTGTTTCGGGAAGAATTCGGGAAGTCGTCCCGAAACTGCGGAAAAATTCCGCGAATCGTTCCGCAACGCGGAAGAGTTCGGGAAATCATCCCGAAATTTGCTGAAGAGTTCCGCGAACCGCCCCGAAACTGTGGAAGGAATTTTCTTCCGAAATTGCGGAAGGAATTCTCTTCCGAAACTGCGGAAGGATTCCGCGAGTTGTTCCGAAACGCAGAAGAATTCGGCGAACTACTCCGAAACAACGGAAAAATTTTCTAAGTGTTCGGTGTCGAAAGGAAATTTTTGGAAGGAATTCTCTTCCGAAATTGCGGAAGGATTCCGCGAATCGTTCCGCAATGTGGAAGAGTTCGGCGAGTGGGCCCGAAATTGCGGAAGGGTTCCGCGAACTGCCCTGCAACTACGAAAATAATTCCGGAATGTCTTTCGAAATTGCGGAAGGATTCCGCTAATCGTTCCGCAATTGCGGAAGCATTCCGCAAACCGCCCCGCAATTGCGGAAGCACTCATCAAAACACCCCGCAATTGTGGAAGGCTTCAGCAAACCACTCCGCAACTGCAGAAGCATTCCGCGAATGGATCCGCAACTGCGGAAGCATTCGGTGAATCGCTCCGCAACTGCGGAAGCATTCGTCGAATCGCTCCACAACTGCGGAAGAATTCGGCGAATTGCTCCGCAATTGCGGAAGCGTTCGGCGAACCGCCCCACAACGGCAGCAAGATTCTAAAAAAAAAAAAAAAATGAGGGTGCTGCCCTCAAGGGGGCAAGCCCCCTTGACCCCCGTCATCCCCAGAGAAAGTCATTGAATGTGTGAAATGCACTCTTGGGATGAGGAGCACAGATTGCATAAAGGATGGAATTCTCAGCAAGAGAAATTGGTTGTGATATCCATTATGGAAGATGAAAGGGAAAATGCCTCACCTTAAACTATTTTTGTTTATAGCATAAGAATTGCATGTTTGGAAAATAACAAGAATGAATGATCGCACATATGTATATGTTGAATTGCTAATTCATAATAATATCATAGCTAATGATTGCTTGTATGCTTGGTAGGGAAGCCAGGGAAAGGATTAGCTATGATGTGGATGAGGAACTCCATGATGGAATGAGGAATTGGGAAGAATTCCTTAACTCCTCCATTGCCATTATATTTATATTTCCTAAGTTGTCTATACTGAAAATTATGGCATAGGGATGCTGGAAATGCAAGAGGATAGATAGATGAAGTGAAAATGTACTAGATGGCATATTGCACAGTGCATGTGAAAATGTTTTTGCATGTATATGATATTGCATATTGGTAAAATAGTGAGGTTTTACATATGCAATGAGCCACTTAAGACAATGATTGTGGTTGCTAATAATTAGTTGTAGGACCAGAGGCAACCGAAGCATGGCTAAGGATGTGGGTGATGATTGTTGCATACAACCTCATGAAGAGAGGATGGTGCAACAAATCCATGATCATGATGTTGGCAAAAGGACTGAGTAGCCTTGGTAAGAGGCCGATTGATCAGGTAACATCAAGCGATATTGATAACAGCCATGCAGGTAAGGGTTAATTGTGCATAATTGCATGAATGTTGAAAGAGGATTTGATGAGTCTCTTCAACTAAGCTTAAACTAAGGTGATTTGGTTTGCATTGAGTGCCTGAATGTGAATGTTAACCTACCAAGTATGGTCAGGTGTGGGTAAATGAAGGCAAGGAGCCTTACACCCTATAGTTTCTAGAAACCTCAATGCATTCATATGAACTCATATCATGCCATTTGTGAAATTGGTTGTGAGTTTAACAACCAAAGCAACTGAGGACTTATGGACCTATCATGGTAGTGCATACTGTATGTAGTAATCATGGTTAGGCCATAGTATGTTGAATGCATAGTATTCATGAAATCATGCAAGATGGCATTGAAGAGATGTGCATTAAAATAATTGGTAAATGTTGTAAATATGCATGCATGTGTATGTGCACATGTTGAAATGCATTGTGTGAATGCATGGGTGTGACATATATATGTTTCAATGCAGTTAGATAATAGATGAAATGGTGGACTATTACTAATCCTGAGACCATTCCATAAGCTGCCATGAATGCAGGAGAAGGATTGCATGAAGAAGGTAGACATGTGATGGGCTACCAGAGCACTCTGTTGGAAGGATAGAGCTGCATGGAATATGAAGTAATGAGTATTTACAGTTATTTAAATTGCATGGATAGTGTGACTATGTCTTGCAATTTTATGGTGCATCTATAAAAATGTATATATATTTCATTGCATTTCAAATGTTAAACAGCTGAAGGTGTTTGAATTATTGAGTATTATAATTCTGAGATCACTTCAGTAACTGTTATGGCAATGAATGATTATGTGCATAGATACTCACAACGTGTTTGGCTGATTGAAGTTTCAGTTTTTAGGTAGAAAAGTCTTGCGTATGGCAATGAGGATAAGTCCATAGTAAAGACCGAGATCTACCATGTGCAGAAGCCGAAGGTTATGAGAAGGTTCTCATGGTTGTAATTTATGCATGAAACAAATCTGAAAATTGTCTGGTTTAAGTTTATGAGAATAGTCTCATAGTTGAAAATCTAATTTCTGTAGGAAAACAGATTTACAAATTTCAGATTTGAGAATTTGCTTATAAATTGCTAATGACTGTTTGGCTTATATAGAATTGTGTCAGGAGGACATGTTATAGGTGGATGTTCATGTATGGTAGCAAGGGTGAAAACATAATGGGAAGAGTGATACCACTTACAAGAGCCAAACAATATGAGGAGGGCCTCATTGATAAGCAAATCAATTTCTGTAGGAGATAGAATTGTAAACTCATATTGAATTTAATTATTAATGCTATTGATTGGTTATGGAACAATCATATTTGAAGCTTATTGCTAAATGTTGCTAACTGTTTGGCTATTTGATAAAGTGTGCCAGGATGACACATTGCAGGAAGACCATGCAGAAGCCAAACTAGATGGGAAGGATCCCATGCTTTGGAAATGGGTTTCGGGTGAAACGCCATTGTAAATATGGACAATGTCTCAGCCGAACTGCATGTTGGTAAAGCATGTGAGTGAGACAGTAACTTATGCCAAGAAGACATGCGGGTTATGGCATGTGAAAAGATTGGGGTGGCAACCCGAAGGACTGTTGACTCAGAGAAGGGAGCCCCCATTCTTCGCAAATGAAGAAAAATATATCTGTGAAACGAATGAGTATTCGGTAACCCTAACTAAGGATATACATGTATGGTTATTAAATTTAATATGCAGAGCATGTTTTATTATTTCATTATTATTCCAGACTGCTTGAGTATGACTAAGGCCTACATGGCTCACATCGGAAAGGGATGCATACCTTTCAGGTGATGGGTTATGTTAGGATTTCAATATTGACTACACCCTAAGGGAATGGACGCATTCCTGGTGTTTCAATACTTGATAGTGAATGTTATGAAACATGGTTACAATTTTAGAGCAGCAATACTGATGAGTCTGCTTATCCTTCTTGTGCTATCAGCTTACACAAATGCAATTTGGTGTTGAATGTAAGAGGCAAAGTGAAGCAAGGGTGCTCAAGAGGACTGTATGGGTAGTGGTAACCTTTCTACGCTCACATTGAACGACACTATAAGAGATGGATAGGCCCGAGGAGCTATGTTGCAGAAAAGGGGTATGATCCTTGTGTATTGTGAGTGGGTATTGTGGGGCCATGCTAGCCTGCAGTCAAGTGAGTCACCTATGGAGTTCCTGGAAGGAACCACTGGTTGCATAAGAGAAGGAGCCACGTAATGATATTATGTTGTTCATATTGCCTGATACACCCAGTCGGTGTACTGGCTTGGCATGTTGTTAAATTAATGCCCGACAAACCCAGTCGGTGTACTGGCTTGGCATTGGTTATTTGCATGTTGTGGAGATATCGGTGAAGGGTGTTATTTCCTGACAAACCCAGTCGGAGAACTGGCTTGGAAATGGTTATTGAAATGCGTGATAAACCCAGTCGGTGTACTGGCTTAGCATACAGATTTTTGAAATGCTTGATAAACTCAGTCGGCGTACTGGCTTAGCATACTGAGTTTTGAAATGCTTGATAAACCCAGTCGGCGTACTGGCTTAGCATACTGATTTTAGGGATGCCTGATAAACCCAGTCGGCATACTGGCTTGGCATTGCCTATTCGGATGATGTTGTGGAGCAGCAGGTGTGCTGGCCAAGCATCCACCCCACAGGTGATCCAAGGCTTGTGAAGAAGAGAAGGAAACCTGTGGAGTAGCGAGGAAAATGCACAATACAGATAAGTATTCATTTTCACTTATTTCTTGTTTGGAATAATAAAGACTTCAGGTATAATTCTTATGAAAACCAAGCTAATACACTGTTGTTTCTTTGTTGGAAACCTTGGTCATTGCAGGAAGACAAGACCCTGAAAGAATTATAAATTCTTGGTAAAACCAGAGAGTAACTGGTTGGAGTTACAAATGCTTGGTAAAGCCATAGAGTAACTGGTTGGGCACTATAAAATTCTTGGTAAAGCCAGAAAATAACTGGTCAGGCGCTATAAATTCTTGGTAAAGCCAGAGAGTAAGTGGTTGGGCGCTATAAATTCTTGGTAAAGCCAGAAAGTAACTGGTTGGGCGCTATAAAATTATTGGTAAATTTAGAGAATAGTTGGTGGGAACATTAACCACTTGATGTTGTGGAGCAGCCAACGTGCTGACCAAACACTCCTTAATTAATTGATAAAAACCAGTCGGCGTACTAGCATGGCATAGCTATTCGAATGGTTGTGGAGTAGCCTGCATGCTGGCCCAACATTCATTGTTGTATCCACGGGAAATCCAATGCTTGGAAAGCAAAGAAGGATCGTGTGGAATAAAGTGAAGACATCCGATACAGATAAGTATTTGGTTATCTTGCAACTTTTTGCTTATGAATATACGTGTGTATATGATTTGATTATGATTTTCTCAAACTCTTGTCTAGAGATAAACCCTATGAAAATACACTAAACATGTGAATTAATTCAATGTTTGAGTGTAGGTACTACTGGAAGCAAGAACTATGAAAACATTTGGAGGATGCATGTGGACATGTGACTGTCCTAAAGAGAGCTCAGTATGAGCGGGGATGAAAGATGGTGCTAGTGGGACTGTGTGGGTCCTAGCAGCCAAAGGTTATGTAAGCAACAATGGGGAAGGATTCCCTAGTTGAAAGGCATTAGACAGACCTTAGACACTAAAGTGTCATAGCCAAGAAAGGGAAAGTCAAGCATTCACATTGAAGTGAAAGAGGCTAAGGAACATAGAACCACAAGTGATGGTGTGGTGGATTGGAACAAGACTAAGAGGGGGAAACTCTTACTCTTCTCTTTCCTTTTGACTGATGCATCTCAGAAACAAAAGACTATTGAGTGCATGTCATAAATGAAAACAAATTGTGTTTAATTGCTTGAAATGAATTGTGAATGCTGAAATGGTTATTTTCCAGTGAAAGGATGAACATGAATAAGTTCATGTGTATATTGGGAAAGCATGAAATGTGTGGAAGTCTCATGAGTAAGGTATGGACGTTCCATGTCAATTGGGAAAATAATTGACTAATTTTAATATTGTGATATGCTTGTCCTAGCAGGAATTTCCATGATAAGTCTCACAGGAGAGACATTGAAAGCCATTGTTGCAGCTGTTACTAGCCAAATGATTGCTAGTGAGAAAAGCGAGAGCCAGTTGTGCACATTGATCATAGGCAGCAGGCCAAAAGCTATTTGTTTTGGCTGGAAGTCTTCCTCAGATAGTTGTCGGGACAACAAGAAAGATGGAATCCATGAAATTCTAGACTTGTAGATCAGCTGGAAGGTGAATAAAAGGAAGGGATTGCTCTGGAGCAATGCCCACCTGCAGAGCTGGAATACCAAAGCCAGCAGGAGCGATTGTGGAATCCAAAGGAATTGGTCCCGAAAGCTCAAAGTAAAGGGATGAAACGCAGGACAGACCTGTCACATTTTGTGAATTTTGGACATGTGTAAAGTGGGTATATAATTTGAAGTATTGGAACACCGAGAACGGTGTTATTCCAAGGGGAGGCGAATTTAACGTCCCCATTATTGACCCCATTACATTCAAATGTAATTGATGTAATATTGTTATGAAATCATGGTGAGGAGCTCAAGGCCAAGGCCCCGCCATCGATTTATTGATGCATATGGTTTGCGTGCTAGCCAGGCACATTGGAAATTCCACATCATGTAATATGCATTTTAATAAAAATACCCACAACTAGCTATGCAATGCAACAAAGAGATGGGGGCATGATTTCACAAGGAATTGGGAGGGAAAACATTCAAACCCTTGAGCCATTAGAGTCAAGCCAAGTGTCAATGAGAGAACCCATCAAACCCTCAACTACCCATGTTGACCTTTGTACCCAATCATTGATTTCTCCCAAGAGTTGGTTGGGGTAGTTAATGCCTTGGGAATGGGGAGGTATGGCTGTCCAAATTCGGGTATGGGAAAGCCACCCTGCATGGGAATTCACGTTTGGCTTCTTGGGCAAGAAAAGAGCCATGAATTTCTCCCCCCAAGCATCCATGATCATTCCTTCTCCCTCACGAGTTTAGAGCTACCGGGCGTTTTCCAGGCATGTTTGCTGTGTTTTCCTTCATTCTCCCAGTAGAGAAGGGTGTTTTTGTGTTGTATACTAGTGGGGAAGAAGGGAAATGGAACGGGGGTTCCATAGAGACCGTTTTTGTTGTTAAATGCTGAGAGAGTTGGGGAGAAAATGTTTTTCCTCCCTGTGGATGCATCTCCCTTCCCACAGCTCGTTTTGGGGGAGCCACGATTTGGGGAAAATCTATGGCCACCTTGTTTGTGAATTCCATTGCTGGAAATGTGTATCCATGACCAGTGTTTATGCTCACTGTGTGAGAAATGAATATGTTGGGGTATGGATTTGGGTATCCATTGCTTTGGCTTGAGCTTGAGAATAAGCATCCATGGTTCAAGTGTAGCCTGATAAACCCAGTTGGACTAGCTTGGCTGAGATGAAATGGTTAATGGGTTGTGTGTGAGCTTGAATGTCCCCTTTTCCTTGTGAGAATCATGCCTAGCTCGGGGGTGGCCTTCGGACGGACTCAGTATAAGCTGTCAAAGAGCCTATGGTTGGGTGGAACGTTGCAGCGACATATCTAGTTGCCTGGGACAATTGCACAATGAAGATAAGTGTTTTCTGTCTATGTATTTACTTCTGCAATGCATCAACTTGATGACTGTTTTGATATGCTGGATGGGCATGAATTGTGTGGATGGATGTTGTTTTAATTCCGCAGTGCATAATTGATTTGTTTTACATCTGCACACATCTCTTTTAATAATATGAATCTAATGAGTGGGCTGAGTTTTAATGAAATGCCCCATAGATTGCCATCATGTCCCCTCCCTTTCCTTGTATGGATGGGTGGGTACGTGACAGATTTCAAGCTCCATAGGGAAACAACTATGTTTCAAACGAAAAATGATTAAGAGGCATTATTTGGATGCCTAGACATATACTCCTAACTTAGACTATAATTTGGTGTGTGACCTCAATAAAGAGGATTAAGTTGGTTAGCTACATTGCTTGAATTAAGGTTTCACTTTGATTTATTGGATTACTCAATGAATCCACGTCAATAATTGTAAAATAGATTTGCATTTTAATGGCTAAATCGAAACCTGAAGAATTTAAAATAGATGTGCATTTTAATGGTTAAATGGAAATTTGAAGAATTATAAAATAGACGTGCATTTTATTGGTTAAATGGAAAATTGAACACTCATCAATATTTCCTTGAAGTCAATTCTCTGAAGCCTCTCCTATTAGATGCATCAAAGGTTGAGCAATGGGTTGACCTACAACTTCTTCTTGGTATTCTCTCAGTTATACTTATCTTTGTCTCATCCTCTCTCTAGCTTTTTATTGCACTTCATTTTTGTCAACCCATTAGTGATCATATTTCCTACTGTACTTTAATATTTCCCATCTTGACTATTGATTAATTTATTCCTTCAAGAGTCTTATTTTCAATGTTAACTAGTTAAATTGTATTTTTTGTATTCTTTTATCAAAAAATTGTAGGGATTTTGTAATGTTTAAGATTCGTGTTAGATTTACACCAGCTCAATCGATCTCCTCTTCCTACCAACCATGAACATCAACATAATTTTTTTATGTGTTTGCAAGAGATATATTGAGCTTCTTAACACACCAACTCTTAGTTGGTTATGGTATTTACAAGAGTTCAATATAGCTCTTTGTTGCGGTCAAGCATGACACTCGATCGAGCTTTATAGCTTGATCGAACAATCAGTCAAATTGGAGAAACCCTCAATTGAGTGCTTCCTTAATCATAGATCAAGCTATTTATAAAATCATGAAATTGGTTCAATCAAGCATTTTAAGGGCTTGATCGAGCTATATAGCTCAATCAAGCACATAATTTCTAGCAATTAAGCCCTCTTGCTATATATTTTTCTTCAATTGCAACTTTCTAAGGGTGAAACCCCCTCATATCTTTCATCTTAAGTGGTGCAAAACATTTTCACACTTTTGGTTTCATTTTATATTTTAATTTTAATTTATTTTAAAACTTATACATCAATTTATTTCCAACAATTTCGAAGGTGCACAGAGAAAAACAATAACATAAAACATACAAACCCAAAAAATATGAAAAATATGTGGGATCCCCATGGATCTTTCCTTTTCAAAAGGGTGCTTTTAATTTTCCAATTCATGCAATGGTCGAAAAAGATTTGATGATAATGATTGTTATTAATGTTCACTAAAACCAACTTTGGTCTATGAGACCTTAAAAAGCTTTAATGGGTCAACTTTAAAAAATAATAAAATATATAATTTAAAAGAAATAAAAGAATATGGAGGATCTACAATTTCTGGAAATTAATTCAAAAGCATATTCCACATTAATTAAGAAACATATTTTTTTTCTTAATTAAAGAAAATGATGAAACAAATTTAAATATTTATAATTGTATTACATTAAAATTTATGTTTTTTATTTAGTGAAAGACTTTAGAAGGTTTTATAGTTTAGTGAAAGATCCATTAAAACATTTACAAGATTTTATAATCACATGAAAGATTCGCTATGATTTTACAAGACTTTATAATTTTGTGAAATATTTTCCCATATTTCATAAGATTCTATAATTATGTGAAAGATTTTCATATCTATATATATATATATATATTGATAAAATAGGGGGGTTCTTAAAATTTTCCTACCCATTTAAAAAAAAAATACTTTACACTACCTTAGAATAACATCTACAATATAAAAATTGTTGAACTTTGGTGTTATCATTGATGTCAAATAAGAAGCATGATGATGCCATGCAAGAATCATGAAGCCTTGATGCTAGTTTGAAGAAGTATATACAGAGCAATGCTATCTATCCACGCACTATGGAGGGGTACATGTCACACATATACTAGGCTTTTACGCAATAAGCAAGAATATCAAAGTGCGCAGAAAAGACTTACTCGGCTCAAGCGCATTGTGGTGGGTAAATCCGACCAGGAAGAAAGAGGTATCCGACATAAAGAAGCGCATACTTATGGAAAAATCAATCTAATCAAGGAAACAAGTAGTGATATAAATAAACCAAATATTGAGGTGAAGGTAATGTGTGCATAATGGAGATGTAAAGGTATTATGTATTTGGGAGTTGTGGCTTATTGGCGAATCAATGGATCGTTGATCAAGAAGAAAGAAACAACAGAGGGTCGAGTGTACAAAGCAGTAGACAGTGTGCAAAACTGAAGTAGTGTACATAATTGAAGAAGTGCGCAGGATCAAAGCAGTGTGCTGGATTAGAGCAATGCATAGAACTGAAGCAAAGTATATGTGAAAATCCTCACAGTGGATCCAAAGAGATGATGTAAACCTCACAATGAAAGAATTTAGGAAAATAGAAGAGAATGGAGCAGCATAACATAGATCCAATGGAAATCAGATAGGAGTAGAATATTCACACATGTTTCATTAATCAGAATAGTAAAACCGTAATGATACAATGCACAGGATTCGAATACCAAGGGTGTAATTTGAATTATCTTGCATGGAGAGATCAAAATATCACTGGAGTTTCATCAAAGCACAACTGGAAGTCTTCATCATCATCAGTGGAGTCATTAATGCACAAGTACCTGTCAACCATCAGTCAAACTAAGTCTAATTGAGTATGGTAGGTGTAACTGAGTGTAATTGGCAATAATTGAATGAAGGAGGCTCAGTGGAGGGCACATGAGGAGATAACTGGAGTCAGAATGGGAAGTTTAGTCTCACTGGAGGTCCATTGGAGTGATACAGTCAGTTGAGAGTCAGTATGGCCTTAAATCAAGGAAAGAACTGAAGATAACTGAAGTACAACTGAATGGTAGGTGAGAGAGGGTGCATGAGATGCATGAAACTGCATGTAGGGCGCACTAAGCACTAGGAGGGATGAAACTGATCAGTGAGAAGCTCCCGGGGATTTCTAACTGAGGGCTAGGTGCTAGATTGATGACTGGGATGCATGCAATTGCATGCATTCATGCAGAATGCATGTTGCATGCAGAAATGCATGAAAGACTGAAAATGCTAGTAGGACTAGGATGGAGTATCGGAATATCCTAACACCCCCCCTTAATCCATCCTGCGCCCTGGTAACTAGGACCAAAGGTCACCCATACAGTCAAATAAATGATTAAAAAAGGACTGTCCATAAACCGAGGAAATGGGGAAAACCTCATGGGAAAAATACCCCCCCTCAAAAGAACAGTAAAATAACTCAAAGAACCATCATACTAAGTAGAAAAAGAAGAAGCTTTCCTTAGTGAAAGCTTTTGCAAAAAACTTGGCAAGCTGATCCTCTGTAGGATGCCAATGCAAGTGCTAGATCTGGATCTGGTCTTCTGATGTGCCTCCCACTGTGTAGAGAATGTATTAGACGAACCAAGTCTTTCAGAAAACCTTTCTTCCACTGGAACGAATGGATCATGATGAGTCTTCCCAAGCTATGGAAGAGTGAACCCCACCATTATGTTGCATCTCTCATGGAGAGGTAGATGGCATAATGCAAGGTTGGCATGGTGCTGAAATCTGGTAGTTCTGTGAGCAGATGAATCCTCAACTGTGTTCTCAGTAGCTGCAAGGACTGTGTGAGCCCATGTTGTCCTTGTCTCGGGATTGAGAACATGTGTTGGTTCTAGATCTGAATCTGAATGTTCTTGAACTTTGATATCAACATCAAGATCTTCATCTTCATCTTCATTAGAAGAAGAGTCACTCGGATCTTCATCAGATTCCAAAGGAGTGGGAAGAGAGAAGGGAAGAAAATGAGAGAACTCATATGCCTTAGAGGCATGATTTGCAAACCCTTCCACTATAGTCTTCTCAGTACAGATATCTGTAATCTCAACTGTGTCGGGACCAAAAGTCACCTTCTTTGGTGATCTGGTGTGAGTCATCTGATATACAGACAACAAATTTGATGTCAAGGAGGGAACGAATAGAACATTCTTGAACTTTCCATGCTCCATATGTAATGTACCCAACCCTTTGGCAGAGATCTGAGAGTTGTCTCCCATGTGAATAGTAGGCCCATCTTTGAGATCTAAAGAAGAAAATGATTCTTCAGAGGAAACCATGTGGTTGGAGGCTCCAGAATCTATGAGGAGGGCCTTTGATTTTGAAAAACCATCCATCAATGCATGGCAATACTCATGACCATTAGATCCACTTCCAGAATCAGACATCTTTGCATATTTTGGAACAGCAATTTTGTTCTGTTCAAGAAGCTTGGTTAGTTGATCTATTTTCTTGTGCATGCAATATCTCTCTGGGTGGTATCCTCTCTTGCAGTAGGGACACTTAGATCTTTTATGTTTGTCCTTCTTGGAGTTGGAGGCTCCTTTTGATGGACTTGAATTTTCATTCAACTTGGATTTAGATGGCTTCTTTTCCTTTCCTTTTTGCCTCCCTTTCACGTTCGTCCCACTTGCTTCTCCAGCTAGAATAGATAGATCCTTGGGGGCCTTGATGGCACCCATTTGAATCAATTTGTCCTCTTCTTGAATGAGAGCTTCAGTAAAGACTTCTAAGGTTGGCATCTTCTATCCAGGGATTGACATTCTCCCAGAATGGAAGGTAGATACAAATACAGAAAATTGAGATCCAAGTTTGCTCAAAATGGAGAGCACCAATTGATCATCACTTTTAGTGATGCCACAATGCTTGCATTGCAAAACCAAGTTCTTAAATTTTGAGAAGAATTCTTGAATGGTCTCAAAATTGCTAGGTTGTAGGGCAACCAATTCATTTTTGAGAGCATGGCCTCTTAGCCCATCTTGTTTGCCAAAAAGAATCTCTAATTTTACCCATAACTCATTTGGAGTCTTCAATCCTTCAACATGAAATAGTAGATCTCTAGAAATATGAAGGCATATGTAACCAAAGGCTTCATCCATTTTATTTAGATGCTTGATTTTCTCCACAGTTGAATGTAGTTCGGCTTCTTTTCCCATTGTCATCCTGTATAGTTGTCTAGTACAAAAGAGTAATTTCATATCACCCTTCCAATCAAATTAATTGAAGGGAGTGAGAATTCTAGGAGAGAGGAGAGAATTTGAATTGCTCATCTTAACTGCTGGAGCGAATGCAAAAGTGAAAACTGTTGCTGCAACTATTGGAACTTCGAATTACCTGCAAAAAATCTCAAGAATGGAGGTAGAATATACTCTCAAATGGCTCTGATACCATGTGAAAGTCCTCACAGTGGATCCAAAGAGATGATGTAAACCTCACAATGAAATAATTTAGGAAAATAGAAGAGAATAGAGTAGCAAAACATAGATCCAATGGAAATCAGATAGGAGCAGAATATTCACACATGTTTCATTCATCAGAATAGTAAAACAGTAATGATAAAATGCATAGGATTCGAATACCAAGGGTGTAATTCGAATTAGCCTGCATCAAGAGATCAAAAGATCACTGGAGTGTCATCAAAGCACAACTAGAAGTCTTCATCATCATCATTGGAGTCATCAATGCACAAGTAACTGTCAACCATCAGTCAAACTGAGTCTAACTGAGTGTGGTAGGTGTAACTGAGTGTAATTGGCACTAACTGAATGAAAGAGGCTCAGTGAAGGGTGCATGAGGATCTAACTGGAGTCAGAATGGGCAGTCTAGTCTCACTAGAGGTCCATCGGAGTGATACAGTCATTTGAGAGTCAGTCTAGCCTTAAATCAAGGAAAGAACTGAAGATAACTGAAGTACAACTGAATGGTAGGTGAGAGAGGGCACATGAGATGCATGAAACTGCATGCAGGGCACACTAAGCACTAGGAGGGATGAAACTCATCAGTGAGAAACTCCCGGGGCTATCTAACTGAGGGCTAGGTGCTGGGACTGATGACTGGGATGCATGCATGCATAATGCATGCTACATGTAGAAATGCATGAAAGACTGAAAATGCAAAGATGAAAATGCTTGTAGGACTAGGATGGAGTATAGGAATATCCTAACAGTATATAGTAAGAGATCCAGTGTTAAAAAACCAAGCAGAGTACACAATAAGTAGAGTACTGTGAAGAACAAACAGTGAAGCATAGCAGTTGCACAAAACTAAAGTAGAGCACATAAGTGCGCACAAAAGAATGTGAAGTAGTACACATAACAAGTGTGAAGCTGTGTATGAAAATCAAAAGGTAGTGCGATAGAATAACATCTACATCTATCTCAAGGAGGCAGGATGGGGCAAGGACATGATATTGTATTCTCCTCTCAGGTTGGTTCCTGAACACAACAAGTTGGTGCTTGTGCGGAGGATTGGTGTCCTCACAAGTCGGTTGTCACGTCCCCTCCCATCAATGTAACCAACGGAGGGGACATGAACTATGTATTGAATTCTAAATTTCTCCCCCACTACCATATTATGAAATTCATAAGCATTTGAATGCATGTGCATATGCATACTAAAATTACACAATAGAAAATAAATCATTCCACACACACACACACATAGCATGCATATACCATCATACTCATCACAGGACTATAATAATAATAATAATTCATGATCATTCAAAAAAACAGTAATTTAACAGGTAAACACTTATCTTTTAATTGAAGTTGTCCCAACAACTAGCTATGGAATATAAACATTCCACCTAACCGTAGGAACTCTTTCCATCACTTTATCTCTCTATTGAGAGTCCACCCCTGATATGGGCTACATATCCACTAAGGAGGAACTACGTGAGCTCACTCATAACCACATAAACACATTATCAAGTTAATCTGATGCACAATTGGGTTTATCAATCATACAAAGAGACAAAGGAGGTGAATACAAAGCCAGTGAGATCAACCACAAATCTACATGCATATCAATTGGATTTAGCCAGGCTTGGCACCCACAATACCTACCACACCCAACACAACGAAGGTCCCCTTCTTTGCTACACAATCCCTCAGGCACCCCTTCCCTCCAGTGTTATTCAGGGTGGGCATAGAAAGGTACAAGTTGCTAAACCTTCTAACATTTCTTCCTACACTGTGTTTATCAAGCAATTCTATCCTCTAATCTCTCTCTTACTCTAATTCTCTTTTTTATTTTCTGATTTCTGGACACACTAAATTCAACCACGAATTTCAATTTTCGGGATCCCAAATATGGGTTCTCCCATGGATTCTGGGGCTTTTGACACTCTCAAATTCATCCTAGGGTTGACATATATGGATTACTCACTGGATTTCATGACTCACACGAGTTTTTGGTCGTTTTTTACAGTCTAAAACATGGCTTGTTCCTTGATCACGATTTCTGTTACTCTCTTAAATGGGAATGCATAGCTTGCAGAAAATTGGTGTCCGATTGTCCCACATTAAAATGGGAATGAACGGAAATGAATTTCCATGATGTAAATTGACTTTTGGGTACCAAAACCTGAGCCCATACTCAACCATACAAATTTATGAGCTAATTTTTTAGCTGCCTTCTCACAACATAAATAAACATCAGCAAGGAAGTCCACTGGGGTGGTTGCTTACCATTTATGGCTCATGGGTTCTTAAACTGACACTTGGAAACAAAGCATTTGATCCCACAACCCCTCTTCGAGTATCCCTAGTGGATAAACACAACTTCCTCATTTGTGTTTCTTCCATAGCCAGTTCTTGGACTTTTATTTGTATTATAAATATTTACATGTTGTTATATTTTTCTATGGATGACTTGCACATGTCCACAAAATATAAAATACTTGCCTTTATAAGTCGAGCATTCACTAGCGGGGCCTTGGCCTTGAGCTCCATGCTAGAAATTGTACACCGCATATTTACAATATTTACATATTGAGACAATAATTCTAAGGGTCAAAATGGGGGTATTACATTGGTGTCTATACACAACAAGTTGGTGCTTGCGTAAAGGATTAGTGTCCTCACATGTAACATCCCTCTTTTATTCTCCTACTTTTGTAATTTAAAATGTAGCTATTGTTTCCAGTGACGATCTCAAGTCCAAGGCCCCACTAGTAAACCTTGTAGTATGATTTTGTTTATTTTATTTTCCTAGTGGTAATGATTGAAAGTTAGACTAGATGACTGAAGGTTGTGACGCAACTAGATGACATGCAAACGAATCCACTAGGGGGAGAGAGTTCGACTAGCTAGGAATCCATGAGTGTATGATATTTTGACATTTGGATGTCATATTGGTTCCCATAGGCACTTAGAGGAAAGTAACGTGTCACTTTTTCTCTAGAATTCAAAACTTTTAGTGTTGTTTTAAGGCGGGAGAGTCCTAAATTGTTAGTTAGTTAACGATAGATTGGCGATCCTAACTAGAATTAAGTATCCTTGACCTCATTTAAAATGCAAGAGTGGATTAAAATTATAAACCTGCAAGGTTTAAGCCATTATCGTAATTATTAGAATGACTTCCACTAAGGCATGAAGAGCCAAAGAAAAATTGCTATCTGTAGACCTTTTAAAAACTAAGGTTTCCCTTGGACTATATTATGATAGTCACTTTATTATCCAAAAAGATATTTAGTTATGAAAATTATCATGAACAAATTATACAAATATAGTTTGGTATAATAAATATATATATTTGTTACAAATATGATTTGAATAGATATTAAATTAACTCATCTTTGAAAGGTGCAGCCATTATGGCAGTTAACCCTTCTACCTTAGTGGAGGGGGCACATAGGAGATACTAATGATGGATTAAAACGGATCACTCCTTCTTGAGGGGCGCACAAATCCTGATAAGGTGCCAAAATTCTAGTTAAGAAAGATATCCAACGCAGAGGGATCCCCTTTAAGTAGGGCGAACTCCCCAAGGTGGATGGGGGGAAAAGGCTGTATATATATATATATATATAATATATACGTATCAAAGGAGAAAAGATCGGGGGGGATTCCGAGGATGGGAAGTCCCTACGATGGAGAGGATGTTTAAGCTCTGTAATGGGAATACGGGTGATAACTGAGATGAGAAGGAGATCTCTGCGAAAAGAAGAAACGTTAAATGATCGATGCGATATGATTCAGGATGCAAATCTTGTTCCATGGGTATTATTTCTCTACTCACATTTAGTTGTGTTAGTTCCTCTGCGTTAAGTTATGGATATCGTTTTTCATTTAACAATGCTTGATCACTGGGTATGATTCCTGTTTGTAAATGAAGGCATAGTAGCTCCTTACTTCTGCTATTGAAATATTTCTTTCCCATAATCGATGACAGAGATAAACTCTGCATTAAATTGACACTAATATATTTAAATATCTATACAAAGCTTGATCACAGGGTATGATTCCTATTTTGTAAATAAATGCATACTAGCTCCTTACTTCTGCTATTGAAGTATTTATTTCCCATAATCGATGATAGAGATAAAGTCTGCATCAGATCGACCCTGATCTATTTAAATATCTATAACAGAGCTTGATCACTAGGTATGATTCTTGTTTTGTAAATAAATGCATACTAGCTCCTTACTTCTGCTATTAAAGTATTTCTTTTCCATAATCAATGACATAGATAAACATCTTTATCAGATCGACACTGACCGTTTTAAATATCTATAACAGAGCTTGATCATAGGGTATGATTCCTAATTTGTAAATAAATGCCTACTAGCTCCTTACTTCTGCTATTGAAGTATTTTATTTTCCATAATCGATGACAAAGTTAAACTCTGCATCAGATAGAGACTGATCTAATCAAATATCTATAACAGAGCTTCATCACTGGGTATGATTCATTTTTGTAAATAAATGCATACTAGCTCCTTACTTCTACTATTGAAGTATTTTCTTTTCCATAATCGATGACAGAGTTAAACTCTGCATTATATCGACGCTGATCTAATCAAATATCTATAACAGAGCTTGATTACAGGTTATGATTCTTGTTTTGTAAATAAATGCATCTTGTATAGAATGGGTGAAGGAAGGGATACCTTCTCAACGCCTTGTGTCAAATATTTTAGAATATAGGCAACTTTAAGAGGTTTACTAGTTGTCAAAAGTTAAGGGTTTTAACATGTTCAAGTCAAGAGGAAAGGTTCTCGATAAAGGAGATTTTCTCCTCCCTGGTGGATTTAGTCGCCTAACTTGGGGGTAGCCTCTCGGTGGAAAATATACATCAGACAGAGAGTTGATTGGTTGGGTGGAAATTTGAAGTCAGTGCTTCAGTCGTCCAAGTCTAAATTAATTCTGATAATTACTTTCAGCTAAGTATGTTGTTATAGTTGAGTATTGTAAGAAGTGATGAGAGGAAATCTACGGATGATTTTTTAAATCGACAGTTTCGAACCTTTTAAGAAGGTTCATCCTTAGGAGAAGCAAATCTCACTCTCTTCTTTAGCACGGGGAAGTGAAGAATAAATATTGTTTGTTTAGTTTTAAGGGTTAGGGTTTCGAACATGTCAGTTCAGTTGTTAAAATCTTTTATTTCTTAAAAAAAAATTAATTTGACTTTAACCTGAGTGGAATTTTTTATAAATAAATTATTTATTATTAAACTTTCTAATGTTTAAAAATCTAATGTGTTATGTTTTTCTATAAAGTATTATTGTTATTTGAAAGTTTTTTTATAGTATTTAAAAAAAAAAATTATAAAATTATTAATAGTTTGAAAAGTTATTAATAGTATTGATATATGAATTGGCGGTGTGTAGTTATATTAAATATTTTGACTATTTAGTTTATAATGTTAATGTTTGGGAATATTAATAAATTCAATGTTAAATTAAAGTATGTTTATAAATGAGTGTTTATTATTTATTTTTCCTATTTTTATGTTTAATAAATTAAGTAGCTCTTAATTGTTTTTAAAAATGTATATATTTGGTTAGACTTATCCGTTTAACTTGTTTTAAGTTTATGAATTACAGGTTTCCATGCATCTTTTAGTTTGAAGCCATCATCTCGATTGAAATTCTTTCTACATTTCTCAATTTCTATGGCTTCGCTATTTTTTCTTTTGTGATATTGAGGAACAATGGCTAAGACCTTAGAGTCTTCTAAGCAAATATGATGTTTCGTGTTGTGAGCATGTTCAGCTAGGGCTGAGTTTTTTACTCTTTCATGTCGTAGGTCTGGGCTATGTTCCTTTAATCTAATTGCGATTGATCTACCTGTCTCACCTATATAGGCTTAACCACATGAGCAAGGTGTTTTGTATACACCTTTTTGGTTTTTGGGATCGATGGGGTCCTTGGCTTTGTCAAGCATGGTTCTCGAGGAATTGGGAGGAGTAAACAACACCATAATGTTATTCTTTTTTAGAACACTTGCAATCTTGTTAGTGGTGCCATGTATATATGGAAGAGTAATTCTAGGGCGGGTTATATCAAATTCTTTTTTATTGATTTTGTTTTTCTTTTTCTTTTTTATGTTGCAAAAGACTTTATTAATATATTTACTTTTATAACCATTGTTTATGAGGGATTCTTTAAGGTGCTTTAGATCGTCTTCTAAGTGGTCTTGATCTGAGACGCGCCATGCACATGTGGCTAGGGTGTTTATAATACTGACATTCTGGGCTGGATGATGGTGTGAGTCGGCATGGAGGTATCTATCCGTGTGAGTTTTCTTTCTGTCTACTTGGTGAGAAAGAGAACCATCTGTATTTTTGTGATAAGAACATCCAAGAAAGGAAGGGAGTTGTGTACCTCTTTTTCTATGGTGAATTTAATACACTCACATTGATTATTCATATGGTTTAAGAACTCAATTAGTTTATCATCACCATGAGACCAACTAAGACCTTAGAGTCTTCTAAGCAAATATGATGTTTCGTGTTGTGAGCATGTTCAGCCAGGGCCGATTTTTTTACTCTTTCATGTTGTAGGTCTACGCTATGTTCCTTTATTGTAATTGCAATTGATCTACCTGTCCCAACTATGTAGGCTTCACCACATGAGAAAGGTGTTTTGTATACACTTTTTTTTATTTTTGGGATTGATGGGGTCCTTGGCTTTGTCAAGCATGGTTCTCAAGGAATTGGGAGGAGTAAACGACACCATAATGTTATTCTTTTTTAGAACACTTGCAATCTTGTTAGTGGTGCCATGTATATATGGAAGAGTAATTCTAGGGCGGGTTATATCAAATTCTTTTGTATTGATTTTGTTTTTGTTTTTGTTTTTTATGTTGCGGAAGACTTTATTAATATCTTTACTTTTATAACCATTGTTTATGATGGATTCTTTAAGGTGCTTTAGCTCGTCTTCTAAGTGGTCTTGATCTGAGATGCGACATGCACGTGTGGCTAGGGTGTTTATAATACTAACTTTTTGGGATGGATGATGGTGTGAGTTGGCATGGAGGTATCTATTCATGTGAGTTTTCTTTCTGTATACTTGGTGAGAAAGAGAACCATCCAGATTTTTTGTGATAAGAACATCCAAGAAAGGAAGGGAGTTGTGTACCTCTTTTTCTATGGTGAATTTAATACTCTCACATTGATTATTCATATGGTTTAAGAACTCATTTAGTTTATCATCACCATGAGGCCAACTAAGACCTTAGATTCTTCTAAGAAAATATGATGTTTCGTGTTGTGAGCATGTTCAACTAGGGATGACTTTTTTACTCTTTCATGTCATAGGTCTGCGCTATGTTCATTTAATCTAATTGCAATTGATCTACCTGTCTCACCTATGTAGGATTCACCACATGAGCAAGGTGTTTTGTATACACCTTTTTGGTTTTTGGGATCGATGGGGTCCTTGACTTTGTCAAGCATGGTTCTCAAGGAATTGGGAGGAGTAAACGACACCATAATGTTATTCTTTTTTAGAACACTTGCAATCTTGTTAGTGGTGCCATGTACATATGGAAGAGTAATTCTAGGGTGGGTTATATCAAATTCTTTTTTATTGATTTTGTTTTTATTTTTGTTTTTTATGTTGCAGAAGACTTTATTAATATATTTACTTTTATAACCATTTTTTATGAGGGATTCTTTAAGGTGCTTTAGCTCGTCTTCTAAGTGGTCTTGATCTGAGACGCGCCATGCACGTGTGGCTAGGGTGTTTATAATACCGACTTTCTGGGCTGGATGATGCTGTGCGTCGGCATGGAGGTATCTATCCATGTGAGTTTTCTTTCTGTATACTTGGTGAGAAAGAGAACCATCCAGATTTTTTGTGATAAGAACATCCAAGAAAGGAAGGGAGTTGTGTACCTCTTTTTCTATGGTGAATTTAATACTCTCACATTGATTATTCATATGGTTTAAGAACTCATTTAGTTTATCATCACCATGAGGCCAACTAATACCTTAGAGTCTTCTAAGCAAATATAATGTTTCGTGTTGTGAGCATGTTCAGCCAGGGCTGATTTTTTTACTCTTTCATGTCATAGGTCTGCGCTATGTTCCTTTAATCTAATTGCAATTGATCTACCTGTCTCACCTATGTAGGCTTCACCACATGAGCAAGGTGTTTTGTATACACCTTTTTGGTTTTTGGGATCGATGGGGTCCTTGGCTTTGTCAAGCATGGTTCTCAAGGAATTGGGAGGATTTAATGACACCATAATGTTATTCTTTTTTAGAACACTTGCAATCTTGTTAGTGGTGCCATGTATATATGGAAGAGTAATTCTAGGGTGGGTTATATCAAATTCTTTTTTATTGATTTTGTTTTTCTTTTTGTTTTTTATGTTGCAAAAGACTTTATTAATATATTTACTTTTATAACCATTGTTTATGAGGGATTCTTTAAGGTGCTTTAGCTCGTCTTCTAAGTGGTCTTGATCTGAGACGCACCATGCACGTGTGGCTAGGGTGTTTATAATACCGACTTTCTAGGCTGGATGATGGTGTGAGTCGGCATGGAGGTATCTATCCGTGTGATTTTTCATTCTGTATACTTGGTGAGAAAGAGAACCATCTGTATTTTTTGTGATAAGAACATCCAAGAAAGGAAGGGAGTTGTGTACCTCTTTTTCTATGGTGAATTTAATACTCTCACATTGATTATTCCTATGGTTTAAGAACTCATTTAGTTTATCATCACCATGAGGCCAACTAAGACCTTAGAGTCTTCTAAGCAAATATGATGTTTCGTGTTGTGAGCATGTTCAGCCAGGGCTGAGTTTTTTACTCTTTCATGTCGTAGGTCTGAGGAGTAAAGATGAACAACCATATTGTAAGAAGGTCTTCTTTTTGTAAGAATTGTAGATACTTGTTTTATGTTGGATGTTAGTTGGTCAATGTATATCGTCATGAATCCTCCTTTGTTGTTTCATTGCTCTTATATATATATATATATATTTGATGTTATGGTATTGTTAATATCTGATGAAATCTTATATTTAGTGTGACGATGAATAGGATATCAGAATGAAATGTGGTAACACTCCATTTGTATGTTTAGCTAGTCATAAGATTCGCGGGAGGATATTACACATTGTATGTACTTTTAATTTTGTATTCCAAACCATCCTATTGACGTCGGACTATACAAGTCGATTTTATGCAAGAGTTATCATACGAGTTGCATTGTTGATCGAACTCAGTTGCATGTGTGTTTGATTGACAATCATGAAAAAAAAGTGTGCTAAAGGGTGAAATATGAAATCTAGATGGTTTATGAATTTTATGCATGTGATCTAAAGACATACCTTTTAAAAAAAGTAGAGTTATGTTATTAATATGGTGAATAAGGCAGGAAAGGCCTAGGTAAAGTTAACAATTATTAAATTGCACAAGTTTATGGATAGTAGTATATTATCATGATCATAGTATAAAATTAAATGGTAGTAACTATCAATGAATTTGTACTAAGATATGATGTAGACTCTTAGTATAATTTGGGTAACGTGTACCTATATAAGGAGTTATCCTTAACACAAATGTTGTACCTAGGAGGATGGTTAATAAAGGTTCCCTTAGTAACTAATATGCATCTTTTGCACACAAATGATTAATGGACTTAGAGTATCTTGTTTATTAAGGCATAGTGGGATATTCATATGAATAGTGCGTAAACGTGTAATGAATTTCAAGTTAAAAGGGGTTTCATATTAATTTAAATGAAGCGTATTAATCCACGTAAATTTAAGTGGTTAGAAATTAACGAAATTTCTTGGAAGTTTTGACAGGAATCAGATTGTTACCATCCTTAAGATCGCAACGAGGATACGAGAGTTGTTACATGAATTATAATCTTGGACATCATCTAACGATGATATCATGCCTTAAAAAATGATTAGACACTCTTATGGTAAAGAGTAGCGAAGGATGGAATATATAAATAATTAGGATGTTTTATGTTATATTACTAATGTATAAGATTGGTTAATTATCAGAGAAGAAAGAGAAACAAATTCATGCCCTACTTTTCCAAAAATAACACCAGGAATATGGGTGTGTTACATCACAGGTTGGTGCCTGTAGTCAGCGAGTTGGTGCTTGCATGTGGGATTGGTGTCCCAATGAGATTGGAGTCTGAGTGAGTTGGTGCTCACATCTTTGGAGATTGGTGTCTCCCATCTATTTATGTAATCAAAACCTTCATATATATACAAAGTTACTTTCCAAATACTCTGCGCACAATTATATTTTATTGTTGTGATTTAAATAGGAATTGGTGCATAATTTTTAAAGTGAAAATTGTTTAATCTGCGCGTGATACTAATTCACCCCCCCTCTCAGTATCATTTAGAATTCCAACAAAAACAAAGAAAATTATTTGATCATGTTAAGACCCTCATACCGTGCACTAACACTAATGACTTTCACAAAATGTTTTAAGCAAATTCCATCTTAGGTACTTAACAAGTGCACTTACTAGAACATATGCATTATATTTTGAAGGAAAAATAACATACCATTGTTAGAAAAAATCAAATATTATATGCTCATACACAAATACCAAATTTATATAGGTATTATGGAAGCCAATGCAATTAAGTACATTTCATCTTCTTACACTATATTCAAATTTATTGTCAAAGTACCTCAAATTGTCCCTCCAAGTTAGCGTATTGTTGTTTTTCCATATTTGTATTGCCACTAATGCATCATGAAAGACCATGTGCCATTAACTTGCAATCACACATGTATTCAAACCTTATATATTTTCTCACACCCCTATATCCATGTTCCCACTTTTATGAGTTTGTTCAAACAACTATGGCTAATAGTGTTAATGAATGACCAATAATTGGGTGCCTCAACCTTTTTTTTAGATGGTAACCACTACTAATTTGTCATATGAATGAATTGATTGTTTCAACTAACATCAATTAGGTGCATTTTTTTAAATGGTAACCACTGCTTATTTGTCATATAAATAAATTAGTTGTTTCAACTAACATCAATAAATTAGTTGTTTCAACTAACATCAAACTTTCAAAGCCTTTGATATTTTTAATTTAATATGGTTTTTTTACACTTTTTCCTAATATTTTAGATCTCAAAAACATGTAGAAACTCTTAAATAAATAGGAAGCTTTTACTAGCTTAAAATACGTTACACCTAAGTCAAACTCCCCCCCCAAAAAAAGTTCCGAGGCTCCCAAAAGAAGGCTCCAACAAATAGGAAGTGTTTCCAGCCATCTACATTACTTTTTAAAACCTAATCAAACCCAAAAGGATCCGATCAAATAGGGAGTGTTTCCAACAATCTTCATTACTTTATAAAAACCTAATCAAACGAGGAAGAAATTTTTTTGCCTTCTATTTTAAAATCTAACAAGATCTTCAATAAATATAAATAGTCATAATCTAGTCTATTTCGTTCCGTGCTCTTAATATGATGTTTTTGATATTTGGTTTTGTAGCTTAACACTGGATTTTATTACTTTCGAAACGAGATATGCATGAATATATAATCCACTATTTCATAAGTGCTCTCATAATATTATGTTTTTAATATTTGATTTTGTACCTTAACACGTGGAGGATTTTATTATTTTGGAAGTGAGATGCATGAAAAACTAACTACATAATAATATTTGATTTTGTAGGATTTTAATAAATCTAATGACTAGATTAAGAAGATAATAAGAGGTCTTCGTTACTATAATAATATACAATTTTAAAATAATTTTTTTATATTTAAAATTTAAAATTTAAATTTTTTTTTAATTTTATAAATGTATATAAATTTTTTAATTGTGAAGGATATGTGGAAAAAAAAAATTTAATTACTTTTTATAATAACTTTTATTTTATGAATTTATATAAAAAAATTTAACATTTTATATTTAATAAAACTAACATGTAGAACAACACTTAATCCTCTTTGTACAAACATAACCATGGTTAAGTGTAATAAAAAACATAAAGATAATAACATGCCATTTGAAAAATCATGATCATGATTAAGTGTAATAAAAAAATAAAGATAATAACATGCAATTTGAAAAATCATGGTTAAAATGTACACACTATTATTAATCTAAATTGCGATGACATTCAGAGTATCCATATTCAGATTCGTAGAGAAATAAAATTAAAATTTGCCATATCATTGACTATTTAATATTCAAAACAGAACAGTACTGACATTTAGTATGCCGATATCAAACCATAGATTTAGTATGCCGATATCAAACCATAGATAAGTGGTTCTTGAACGGGCAGGTACTCTGCCCATGCCCGTGCCCGTGCTGATTTAAAGCTTGCTAATTTATAAGTATAATATTAAGGTATATGCATACAAATTAATATTATCACAAGTTATGCCATATTCGTGGCTCTCAGGCAAACAACTGTTACAACATGGAAACATGTAATCATATCACCTGGGCACCAAATCTGTAATGGAAGCGTCGGCGTTAGATAGAGGAGGCTGAGGAGCGTGAGGTGAAACAAATGATGCAGAAGAAGATGTGGCGGCAGAAGCATGGGACACACCAGACACAGAATTGGTGGATTTGCTGTTTTGGGAAACCTGAGATCTTACAAAAGCAGGCTTTGTGGGATTTGGTAGCGTCACAGAATCAGATAAAAGCATCAAAGTTACTGTAGACATTGATGGACGAAGTGATGAGTCCTCTTGTGTACACAAAAGACCAACATGAATACATCTCAACGCTTGCTCCTCATTGCGCGTTTGAGCTATTGTCGGATCAATCATATGCACAATATTTCCTTGTTCGTATAATCTCCACGCCTGAAGAATTACAACGGATCATCATTTTGATATTTATTAATATACATATTGGAAGATCCATAAGATCGGCCTTAATTTTTAACAGTCATGTCAATACATAAGAAATTTAGATGAAATAAATAACATGGCCTGGAAAATGCAGATATGCTCAGTTGGAAATAAAATGAGAACAGCATCAGAGAATCTCACCCATCCTAAAAGCATCTGCATTTCATCTGACAGACTATAATCAATGTTCTTTCTTCCAGTAATAAGTTCCAGGAGAAGAACGCCAAAGCTATACACATCAGCTTTTACAGATAACTGCCCCTGCATAGCATACTCCGGTGCCATATACCCGCTGCATATCCAAATTGCAGTGTCCAAGATTATATAGTGACGGGAATTTTAGGAATTAAGTAATGATTTAAACTGAAACCTATTTGCAAAGGAAACTGTATTTCTGGATCCTAGAAGTTAAATCATAACCAAGAAAGGTAAATACCCTAAAGCAAAACTGTCATAAAGTAAATTTACAATGCTGGCAAGTCTCTTGAAATCAAGAAAAATCTTACTAAGTTCCAGCAACTCTTGTGCTGACGTGACTCTCATCTTCAGGAAATAGTCTTGCTAAGCCGAAATCTGCTATCTTAGGATTCATATTTTGGTCCAACAAAATATTGCTTGCTTTAATATCCCGATGAATAATCCGCAGTTGAGAATCCTCGTGCAGATAGAGGAGCCCACGAGCTACTCCCAGTATGACGTTGTAGCGTTTCCGCCAGTCAAACTTGTCGCGTCTGTTTGGATCTGTGTCCATGGATTCGGCACACTAATTAATTACCATGACCGAACTAAATATGTTGAAACATTGATGCCTTCAATCGACATACAAAATAAAATGGAAGCTGTGACTCACCGAATAGCATTTTATCGAGGCTCTTATTGGGTAAGTATTCATAAACAAGCAACCTTTCTGATCCCTCTGCGCAACAGCCCAGTAGGTTTACCAGATTGCGATGTTGAATTTTGGCCACAAGTTCAACTTCATTCAGAAATTCTTTCTTTCCTTGCAAAGATTTTAAGGACAGTTTCTTCACCGCTATTTCTTTTCCATTTTCAGTAGTTCCCTGAGATATTCAGAAAAAAGTATCTATATGAAGATATTGTCAAGGATGCGGTGAGAGCAGCCCGCAGAGTACTATAAATTTAAGATTCTATAAACCAGTAGAAGCGTTCTTACGCATTGTTACCTTGTATACAGCGCCAAATCCACCTTCTCCAAGCTTATTATTATCATCGAAATTTCTAGTAGCAGTTACCAATGCTTCCATGGTAAACACAATTTGCCTATCCCCACCGATTAGTGTGTCTTCCTCGCCTTGCCCCTGACCTGTACAATGAAATACACAGCTACATCAGAAAATATAGGGGCGAAAAATGTGTCTAACTTGGCTCTTGCACTCATTTGGTAGATTTCTTGAAAAGAATATATGTGAAAACCGTGTTCTACAAATAAACAGCAACGGTAATCTAACAGAGAAAATAAATCTATTGTATTGTTACTGTGACGATCCATCATATTGTTACTGTGATGATCCATCAACGTCAGGGGCATAAAGATAGGGGATCCATCAACTCTCTGTGTGTGCGCCTTTGTATGTAACTCTACGAAATTTAAGAGTGTATTGAACATGGGCACTCGCTAGTATATCGAATTCACATTAGGACCCATATGATGAGAACCCACTGACCAGATAGCAAAGCTAAATTCATGGAGTACCTTCAGATCGCCTTCGAAATATCACAGACTTCAATCTCCTCCCAGCTGCAAACACGCATACAAATAACAGTAGAAGCAAACCGCCAGCAACTCCTAAAATTATGGGTATTTTGTCTGAAGACTTGCTTTTCTGCGTACTCGTCTGATTCCGTCCTGTATCAGCCACCAGCGTATTAGGAGGCGCTGGCGCTGGCGCAGGCGCAGGTGATGGTGGAAGAACGATAGTGCTGAAAAAACTATATATTTCATAACGAACTATGCAGCTTCCCTTCAAACCCCGAGCTCCTTGTCTTCCAGGATAGTATTGGAAAATACTAGTGATCGTGTCTGACAGACATGTGCTGCAGTTGTCAGGAGATAGATCTCTGGTGCATTGAACCAGAGCGTAAATCTTTCGAAAAAAGGAGTCTACAGCTGTACCGGAAGCATATCGATTCTTGGAAGATCCAGATGCTGCTTCCGCTGTCAAATTGGTGAATAGATTCTCAAGAGTCTGATGAAAGACATCAGGGCTAGAG
This sequence comes from Larix kaempferi, assembly GCA_027924585.1. Classification (NCBI taxonomy): domain Eukaryota; kingdom Viridiplantae; phylum Streptophyta; class Pinopsida; order Pinales; family Pinaceae; genus Larix; species Larix kaempferi. The sequence goes on from BSBM01000860.1 coordinate 3,672,760, forward strand.
ACATTCTGTGTATTGTAAAGATACCATCCATCACCAGTATCCAATTGTCCGAAAAAGCTATAGTTTTCATAGCGTAAGAAGCAGTCATCAAACCAAATTAAACCGCCGGCTGCATTCGAACAGTTTTGTCGAAGGGTAGTGTTTGCTTGTAGTGAACAGTTGTAGCACTGGTCGACAGTTGTGTCTCCCCGACATTGGAGGAGGCCATATATTTGGTGAGGACTTTGGCCATACTCAGAAGTGTTAAACCTTGTTTGAGACGCGTTTTGAACAAGCCTATTCATGACTGTATTCAGGTTGCTCTCAAACTTGCTGCCTTTTGTATAGTTAGCATTGTGGTGGCAGGTATACAGCTGTGCCTTGCAAATCTGTGAATGAAGAGTAATGATGATCAAGAGAACTGCAATTCTGTAGAATAGCTTCATAGTTTGATCCATCCGGACTGGGGAGCAAGAAACTCTTCCCTGGAAATTGGTATAATTCGTGAGGATTGCCATGGCCAATGGATCTAATCGACTGCCCCTCAAACTCTTCTATTCAGGAGAGATCTCGTATGGTTAATCAATAATTAATATACAAAGTTTCTATGTTTTTGGCAGTTCAGCATTCTTTATTGACTTAATTTTTTAAGTATCCCTCGACGACTTTGAAGTCGTCATCGAATTAAAAAGTATCCGTCGACGACTTTGAATAATTTCTGTGAAGTCTTGATCGAATTAAAAGATTGCCATCTTATGGACACGGTGGGCGGTGGGATGGGATTTTTATATAATTTGCGATTTGTCTATTATATGAAAAGTTGTTAATTTTCATCTTAAAAAACATAATCATATTAAAAATTTGAGAGACGTTTTGACTGGTGGTTATTATTAGCGATATATTCACTCTATTTTTGTTATGATTAATTAATAATGATTTGTCTATTATATGAAAAGTCGTTAATTTTCATCTTAAAAAACATAATCATATTAAAAATTTGGGAGACATTTTGACTGGTGGTTATTATTAGAGATATATTCACTCTATTTTTTATGATTAATTAACAATTCTCTGTTAAAAATTTTAAAATTAATTATAAATAAATGAATAAAGAAAATTAAATACAGTTTTAATTTATTTAAAAAAATCATAATCATAATTAAGATTTTGAATGTTGCTTATTATTAATTATATATTTAATTTTTTTAATTGATTTATAATTTTGAATAATTAACAAATTTTATATTTAAAATTTTAAAATTAATTATAAATAAATGGATAAAAAATCTTCACCAAATATCCTATAAATTTTATATAATAATGATTTTGTATTCAAGAGTAGTAATCTTTTTTAAAAAGTTAAATTATATTTCAATTTGAAACCATGACTAAATCAAATAAAAAATCTATATAACTAAATAAAATAGAATTAATAGGAAAATTAGACAAAGCAATATGGGTAATATGGGTGTGTTGAGTTATATACAAAGTTTTTATAAAAAATCAACTTCAATAATAATAATAATAATAATAAAAATAAAGTTCCTACAAATTAGATTTTAGGAGGATGACAGAAGTGTATTTTCTACATTGATTTTATTGTATTTTGTCAAGACTTTACTTAATCTAAGATTTGTCTTAGTGCCTCACAACTCAGCCCTGTTTCGGATGGCTTCCATTCTCAATCTGGAACCTACAAGAGACTTTACTTAATCTAAAATTTGTCTTAATGCTTCACAAATCAGCCCTGTTTCCAATGGCTTCCATTCTCAATCTGGGACCTACAAGAAAACAATGGCTTCCATTCTCAATCTGGGACCTACAAGAAAACAATGGCTTCCATTCTCAATCTGGGACCTACAAGAGACTTTACTTAATCTAAGATTGTCTTAATACCTCACACTTCATCCCTGTTCCAAATGGCTATCATTCTCAATCTGAGACCTAGGACCTACAAGATTTAAACTAATATCGTATAAAAACTTAACCACCACTTCTTACGGATCCAAACTTATACAGAAAAATATATGGATTCCACTAAACTACTCTTTATGGATTTAAAATATTATCCACTAATATGTTATACATATTCTCCATTCACTTGATTCAACGCTTTTCGATTTCTGAATCTTCTACTAAGCGTTAGGGTTTTGTTTGAGATTGACAACCAATACTAAAAGGATAAAAAGTGTGAAGCTGTGAATCTTCCACGTTGAACAAGGATCAATCACTCGTATGTACTAAAAACAATAGAGTATTCAAACTCAAGTGGGTTGCGTGGAATTCTTATATTAAATTATATTAGGTATGGGTTGATACCTCTCACCTATCTCAGTTACTTCACGTATTGATATTATTGGGTCAATGTTTAGTGGGTGGGGTCATTGTTTTAATGCTTACTAGCGATCGATGACAACCTCGACCTTATCGTGCAATTTCTTTCATAAATGATTCCCCACGAATAAACAGTAATAGACATCCTTGTGGCCAACAAGCCTTAATGTAATATACCATAATAACTAAAGTACATAGATATTATACAAAACTGAGCTAGGAAACCATTCATACAATTTATTTTTAGGTAACACAAAATAGCCATTTGATGTGAAAATGGATCCGAACTAAAGAGTGGTTGTAAGATTAGCTATTTATTAAATGTAATTTGACAATAAGAGTGTGTAAGATTCAACGATTTATTAAATGTAATTTGACAATATATGATAGTTATAGATTAGGGAAAAGACAATGCAATCTATAATAAAATAAAAATAAAAAATGTTCATTAATTAATAGAATGAAAAGAAAAATGGACAAGAGAATGAGAATTGAAAGGTATCCCTTACCTTCCAACTACCTTCCAATATTTCCTATTTCTCATTGTAACTTTTATTTTGAAATGCATTTTGCTTTCTTGTTGGCCTAGAGAGGAGAATGCTAGAGAGTGCATTGCATTGTAACCAAAGATCGTGGAATGAAGAACTAAGATACCAAGGAATGTTGCTTTTCCCATTTGAGTTCCATGATAAAATACTATCTTATGCGCAATGTTTATGGTATCTATGCTAAGTCCTATCTTATGTGCAATGTTTATGGCATCTATGCTAAGTCTTTATTTGTATTTGCTTACTATGTGATAGGGAAGTTCCTCTTAATGGTTACTAGTGATCTATGAAAACAATGCTGAGAGTTGCAGGTTGCTTAAATAATGTTATGGTTGCAATTTCATTGTATTTGTTGAGTTATGGTAACTCCAACAACTAGATAATGTTCACCACTAGATGCATAATTGATCTCAAAGATCAAGGGACCGAATTTAAGAGCTGTTGCACTTGTGTAGTAGCTTTTACTATGGAAATTTTATCATTGAAGCAATTTTCTCTCTCCTAGGCTCTCCTAATGATAGTAGATTGCTTCAGAGGTTTATTTATCAATAGTTGAATTAGTCGTACCTTTCCCTAATCAGTGAATCAAAGGTAAGGGGGGCGTTCAAATCATACAAGTCATCACATGATTTAGCTAGGCATTTTCCTAGTTGGTTGGACGTTTTTATCATTGTTTGGGGTGAATTTTTTTTCAGTAGGGCAATTTTATCATTGTTTAGGGTAGTTTTATCATTGCTAAATGATTTTTTGTTTGCATTGGGTATTTTTATCTATGCCCGTGCATTTTTTATCAATATTGGGAAAGTTCAATTGCTATTTGGGCACTTATTCTCTTCTTGAGGGTTGTATGTACCTCCCCTCTCAATGTTTTCCTTTCCAACTCATCAATTGACTTTCTAGACATCTATTTTTCTCAATGTCTAGACCATACACTCCATTCTATTGAGTAATGGCTCTTTCAGAGTAGGTTTAAATGCTTGTGGGTTCATTAATCATTGTTGAAGTCCATACACACTCTAGATGCTAAGCATTGCCTATTTTATGAGTATACTTATGATGGTGGGTCTATTAACTCATTCCTAGACCATTCACCTTATACATCATTTGATACACTGCTCTATTACTTTGTTTTCCTCATGGTGTTTCCATATGCATTGCTACTTTCAATGAATTATCATTCTATTGAATGGTTATCTTGGTAGTTGGAGTTTTAAAAGTTGGAATGAAATAATTATTCACATGTAGCATACTCTTGATAAGATTGTGAAGGTATTTAGTGTATGTAGGAACATTCTCTCATAGACATATATGTATGCATAGGTTTACTCCATAACCATATGTCTTTGGGAACTTGAGAAATAACTTGGTTTTCATTGATAGTCTATGAGTGTGTGATTAAGTTCTTCAACGTTGAGAGCGTGAGAGAGTAAGTTGAACTAGCATGAGAAGTCAAGTAGTGTCCAAACCATAAAGAGCTCCACCATTGTATACAGTTCTTTGAGATAAAAGATATGCTTGTTAATTTATATTGAGGTTGTCATAACAAAGTTAAGAGTAATGTGATAGTGCATATATGATTCTACCATCAATGTAAGCAAGCAAATCATATTCATGACTATGATTGCACATTCAATAGGCACGGTTTTATTGGCATTATAGAACTACAAAGTGCATCAAGCTTAGCATTGCAAGCATTTGAACTAGAACTAAACGGGAAATTCAAACCTTGTAGGCCAACTAAAAAAAGAGAGGAATATACATCATACAAAGATAAAGAGTAGATGTTGAACGACAAATTGAATAACCTAAATTCATTTGGAATTGCATTGTCATCTAGTTTCTTTTGTGTAGGTTAGAAAGAGAAGGAGCTAAATAACCAATCCTAGGCACATCAATTTTCACTTTGAACTACATCAAGAACCCAAGCATTGAACCAATTCCTGAAGATAGAGTACTCAACGATAGAGCTAAGAGCATTGTAATTTAAAATAATTCAATCCTTGTTCAAGAGAAGCTAAACTTAAGAATAGAGGTAGAGAATCCATCTTATCTTGGTGATAGAGAGCTCTACATAACATAGATAATGTATGTTAAGAATATTGTTTCTCCATTGGATCCATGTTTTTGAGTTGAGTGGCCTATAAGTCCCTTGATTATGGATCATAATATATTAGAGTAGCTACATTCTTAATCGTGACGCAACTAACAGGAATTTGTTGACTTAGCATCGGTAAAGGAAAACTAGAAAGGTTGGAAGAACTATAAGCCATCAATGCTCAACTTTAATAAGAAAACAATAACTTGATGGAGAAGGTCTAGATCTATGACGAATGGTTAGTATAGATAGAGAATGTAGAAATTTCACTTCCCATTATACTTAAAGCTATGCACAAATATTAGGTCAATATTTAATCTTATACAACTAACTGCTGCAAATAAAATTCTTACTCATGAACCATCTGAACATAAAGCACAATGAGGAGTTATACCACATTAAATTCAGAGTAGAAAAACAAATTCATCTCATAACATTTTAGACACAATGACTTTAGCCAATATGGCCCACGCACAACCCCAACTAGGAAAACTTGTGTGAGAGAGAGTGAGAGTATTTTTATTATTTTGTTCTACAAAAATAAATTTGTACAACAATAAAATCAAGATTCCAAGTCCAACTTATCTCAACCAACAGACAAACATGCTTCCTCGAAAATAGTGCAGATGGCTGCCCAGAATTCTGTGCAACCAGTCTCGAAATTCATGCCAACCCAATAGAGTACGGACTGTCAAATTTCATCCTATACGGTTCTTGAATTTCGTGCCCATAATTTTATCTTCCTTATCGGAATTCATGCCCACTATTATAGTCAAATAATACCTCGAATTTCATGCTCACTTTGCCTCGAATTTCATGCCCATAATCTACCTAGAAAATCGTGGATTCAACTGTATGATTCATTATTTAATGCAGCTATACGGAACCTTAAAAATTGTGCCAAAAGTCTGGAAATGATTTCCCGTGCTCATTAATTGCAACTATACGGTCTGGTTTCACTGTGTCATATCCCCTCCTGTGGACCCAATTCTTGGAAGGGAATATGATGCCAATCTAGGGCTTTTACACAAATGAAGCCCGCTCATTAAATTCACAGCAATTAAAAACAAGAGTGTGCAGATGCAAAACAAACAAGTATGCACAACGGAATCAAACCAACATCCACACATAATTCATGCTCGTCCAGCATATCAAAATAATCATTAAATTAAACATTGCAGAAGTAAATACACATAGAGATTACTTATCTTCATTGTGCAATTGTCCCAAACAACTAGCTATGTCGCTGCAACGTTCCACCCAACCGTAGGCCAGTTGTGTTAATCAATTATCTCAACACAACTGCTACCCCTGAGCTGGGCATGATTCTTACAAGGAAAGGGGACATTCCATCTCACACATAGCCAAAGCAATGGATACCCATCTCAACCCCAACATTCTCTTACACACAGCAAACTCAAGAACTGGGCATGGATACACATTTTCAGCAATGGGATTTACAAACACGATGGCAGTGGTATTTCCCAAATCGTGGGCACACCAAAAACGGACTATGAGAAAGGGCAATTCAACCACATGGAGGAAAACGATTTATCCCACAGATTATGGGCATTCCAATGGCCAAAACGACCTCCAGGAAACCAACAAATCAATCCGTTCTCTTCCCCACTGGTAACCAAAGAAAAAATGCCCTTCCCAACTTGAAAGATGATGGAAAACACAGGAAATCCATGGAGAAAAACGCCCAGGCAGCTCCAACTCGTGGGAGAGAAAAACTGCCTGATGGGTTATGGCTTGGGGAACAATTCATGGTTGTTTTCTTTCCCAAGAAGCAAAACACGTTTTTCCGTGAAGGGTAGCTTGCCAATACTCGAATTTGGACAGCCATACTTCCTATTCCCCAAGGAATTAACTACCTCAACCAACTCTTGGGAGAATGAATGATTGGGTACAAAAGTCAAAATGGGTAGTTGAGGGTTTGATGGGTTCTCTCATTGATACTTGGCTTGACTTGATTGGCTTAAGGGTTTGAATGTTTTCCCTCCCAATTCCTTGTAAAATCATGCCCCATCTCTTGTTGCATTGCATAGCTAGTTGTGGGTATTTTATTAAAATGCATATTTACATAATATTTGCAATTCCAACGTGCTTGGCTAGCACATAAACCATATGCATCACTAAATCGATGGCGGGGCCTTAGCCTTGAGCCTCTCACCATGATTTTATAACAATATTACATCATTTACATTTTAATTCAATGGGGTCAAAATCAGGATATTACAATCCCCTCCCCCTTGGAATAACACTGTCCCCGGTGTTCCAAGACTTAGGAATATATACCCACTTTACACATGTCTCAAAATTCACAAATGTGGCAGGTCTGTCCTGCGTTCATCTCTTTACTTTGAACTTTCAGGATCAAGTCTTTTGGCTTCCACAAGCTGCTCCTACTAGCTTGATCTTCTAGTTCTGCAGGTGGGCATCTCTCCACAACAATCCCTTCTTTTTATTTATCTTCCAGTTGATCTACAAGTATGGAATTTCATGGATTCCATCTTCCTTGTTGTCCTGGAAACTATTCGAGGAAGATATTTAGCCAAAACAAATAGCTTTTGGTCTGCTTCCATGATCAATATGCACAACTGGCCCACACTTTGCTCACTAGAAACACTTGGCTATTAACAGCTACAACAGATGGCTTTCAATTCCTCACCTATGAGATTCATCATGGCAATTCCTATTATGACAAGCATAACACAATATTAAAATTAGTCAATTATTTTCCCAATTGACACGGAACGTCCATGCTTTATTCATGAGACTTCCATACTTTTCATGCTTTCCCAACATACACATGAACTCATTCATGTTCATCCCTTCACATAAAATTTACTATTTCAACATTCACAATTCATTTCAAGCAATTAACACAATCAATTTTCAGTCACAACATGCATTCAACAATCCTCTGTTTCTAAAATGCATCAGTCAAAAGGGAAAGAGAATAGTAAGAGTTTTCCCCCTCTTAGTCTTGTTCCAATCCAGAGCCACACCACAACTCTGGTTTCATGCTCCTTAGCCTCTTTAACATCAATGTGAATGCTTGACTTGCCCGTTCTTGGCTATGACACTTAGTGTCTAAGGTCTGTCTAAGGATTTTCAACCAGGGAACCTTTCCTTATTGTTGCTTACAGAACCTTTGGCTGCTAGGACCCACACATATCCACTAGCACCATCTTTCATTATTGCTCATACTAAGCTCTTTAGGATGGTCACATGTCCACATGCATCCTCCAGATGCTTTCATAGTCCTTGCTCCCAAAAATACCTACTCTCAAATATTGAATCAATTCACATGTTCAGTTTATTCTCATAGGGTTTATTTCTAAACAAGAGTTTAAGAAATCATAAACAATTCATATACACATGTATATTCATAAGCAAGAAGCTGCAAGATAACCAAATACTTATTTGTATGGGATGTCTTCACTTTATTCTAAAGGATCCTTCTTTGCTTTACAAGCCTTGGATTTCCCGTGGACACAATATTGAATGTTAGGCCAGCACGCAGGCTACTCCACAACCATTCGAATAGGAAATGCCAAGCCAGTACGCCGACTAGGTTTATCAATCATCTCATTTAGCAATATGCTAGGCCAGTGCTCTGACTGCTTTTATTAATTAATTAAATAATGTTTGGCCAGCACGCTGGTTGCTCCACAACATCAAGGGTTTAGTACCCCCACCAACTACTCTATGAATTTATCAAGCATTTGTAGTGCCCAACCAGTTACTCTCTGGATTTACTAAGAATTTATAGCACCTGACCAGTTACTCTTTGGTTTAACCAAGAATTATGGTTCTTTTAAGGTCCTTGCTTTCTTGCAATGACCAAGGTTTCCAACAAAGAAACAATAGCGTATCAGCTTAGCTGTTAGAAGACTTATACCTAAAATCTTCATTATTCCCAACAAGAAAATAAATGAAAATGAATACTTAATCTTCATTATTCCCAACAAGAAAATAAATGAAAATGAATACTTATTTGTATTGTTCATTTTCCTTGCTACTCCACAGGTTTCCTTCTCTGCTTTACAAGCCTTGGATCACCTGTGGGGTGGATGCTTGGTCAGCACACATGTTGCTTCCACAACATCATCCGAATAGGCAATGCCAAGCTAGTACGCCGACTAGGTTTATCAGGCATCCCAAAAATCAGTATGCTAAGCCAGTACGCCGACTGGGTTTATCAAGCATTTCAAAAATCAGTATGCTAAGCTAGTACGCCGACTGGGTTTATCAAGCATACAACGACCATTTCCAAGCTAGTTCTCCGACAAGGTTTGTTAGGAAATAAAACCCTTCACCAATACCTCCACAACATGCAAATAGCCAATGCCAAGCCAGTACATTGACTGGGTTTGTCAGGCATCCAACAACCATTCACCACAACATCCACATATCCAATGCCAAGCCAGTACACCGACTGGGTTTATCAGGCAATAAGAGCAACATAATATGATTACGTGGCTCCTTCTCTTATGCAACCAATGGTTCCCTTCAGGAACTCCATAGGTGACTCACTTGACTGCAGGCTAGCATGGCCCCCAGAATACCCACTCACACTACACAAGGATGATACCCCGTTTCTGCTACACAGCTCCTCGGGCCTATCCATCTCTTCTAGTGTCCTTTAGTGTGAGCGTAGAAAGGTTACCACTTCCCATATAGTCCTCTTGAGTACTTTCTCTTCACATTGCCCCTTAACGTGCAAAACCAAATTGCATTCGTATAAGCTGACAACACAAGAAGGATAAGCAAACTCATCAGTATTGCTGCTCAAAAATTGTAATCAGATTTCATAACATTCACTATCAATTATTGAAACACCAGGAATGCGTCCATTCCCTTAGGGTGTAGTCAATATTGACAACCCCAACAAAACCCAGCACCCAAAAAGTATGCATCCCTTTCTGATGTGAGTCATGTAGGACCTAATCATACTCAAGCAGTCTGGAATAATAATAAAACATGCTTTTCATTTTAAATCTAATAACCAGACATGTATATTCTTAGTTAGGGTCACGGAATACTCATCCATTTATCAGATGTATCCTTTCTTCATTTGCGAAGAATGGGGGCTCCCTTCTCTGAGTCAACAGTCCTTCGGTTTTCCACCCCAATCTTTTCACGTTCCATAACCCACACATGCCTTCTTGGCATAGTTTTACCATCACACTCACATGCAGTGTAGCTGAGGTGTTATCAAAATTTACAATGGCGTTTCACCCGAAACCCATTTCCAAAGCATGGGATCCTTCCCATCTAGTTTGGCTTCTACAGGCCATCATACATGGTCTTCCTACAATGTGTCATCCTGGCACACTTATTAAATAGCCAAACAGTCAACAACATTTAACAATAAACTTCAAATATGATTGTTCCATAAGCAATCAATAGCATTAATAATTAATATAACATGAATTTACAATTCTGTCTCCTACAAAAATTGATTTGTTTAACCATGAGGCTGCCCTCTTATCGTTTGGCTCTTGTAAGTGGTATCACTTTGTCCATTATGGTTTCACCCTTGCTACCATACATGAAAATCCACCTACAACATGTCCTCCTGACAAAATTTTATATAAGCCAAACAGTGATTAGCAATCATAAGCAAATTCTCAAATCTGAAATCTACAAATCTGTTTTCCTACAGAAATTAGATTTGCAACCATGATATTATTCTCATAAATTTAAATCAGACAATTTTCAGATTTGTTTCATGCATAAGTTATAACCATGAGAACCTTCTCATAACCTTTGGCTTCTGCACATGGTAGATACCAGTCTTTACTATGGACTTATCCTCATTGCCATACGTAAGACTTTTCCACTTGAAAACTGAAACTTCAATCAGCCAATCATGTCAGAATGAGAGATCATAGCCATAACAACAAACTGGATCTATGTCTCATGGAGAGGCAAAAAATGAGTGAGGCTCAGTATTGCGCAGCTTGAGTAATAACATAATGAGGTAATGCTATAAAAAATCCCAAGGTCTTCATCCAAACAACCCAAGGTACAAACCCTAACCATGTGAATAAATGAGTTGATAATCGAACATGGGGGGTATTGTTTGATTACCGGTCATTGATGTATACCATTAGCAAATGCGAGGGCTTCCACCGATAATGATAATGGGGCCCAAGGTACCTAGTACGATCCAATAAGTGTGAATAAGTGGACTTGACATCGAACACTTGAGGAACCTGTCAAATAAGATACATTGATGTATTCTCATAATTCAACAGTGAGGGAAATTGCCACTGGTGACTGCAATCCCCGAGGTACTAACCGAAACTTTAAACTTCATTCCTAGAGCAAGATGAGTTGGTGTTAATGGGAAGAAGTCCATTGGAAGGGAGGCCTTAAGGCATCCTCCATCATCCAACACGAGGAACACTCATAGGTATGAGATGATGTGGAGTAGTACAAGTAACAAGACTGACACTAGGATGGCTGACACATGAGGTTAAGGTAAACTGCAGAATGGCCGACACAGGATGTATCCTTGAACAGTGAGCATGACACAAAGTGACTTAGGCAGTTTTCAACATGATGGAGAAGTGATATAAGCCTACAATGTAGGAGACATTAGCAGACCCTCCATATGGTTGGAAGAATAACCAACTGGGGGAGTAACAAATCAGAGATTAGGTTTAGCCTAAGGTCAAAAACTAAAACCCAACTGACATGATGGATTCAAGTAGCTGCTGTGTTCAAGGATAGGACTGACTGAACTGCCTTTGAAATTGTAAGATGTGATATACCCTTCTTATCCATTATTCTTTTTAGATAAAAGATTACCTTTCTTGTTGTTTTAATGAGTCCAAGAAAGAATGAAAAATCAATAGATCCAGCCATGTAAAGAGTTTAACGAGCCCATGGGAGGAAGACTCAGGACCTTCTTTCATTGTTTACAGAGTTTGAATAAGAGATAGAAGAATACTCTATAGTACTAATCTCTGGATTTTAATATTGAGCCGAGATCTATTCTTCCTCGCCGGTGTTTTCAATTTTAAGGAGTCTGAAAAACTTAAACAATAACTCCATTCACCTACTCGTGGATTTTAATATCGAGCCAAGTAGGTTAATGCTCGCCGGTGTTTTCCTGTTTATGGAGTCTGAAAAACTTAAAAAATCCTCTATACACCCTCTCGTGGATTTCACATCAAGCCTGAGTAGGTGAGTGCTTGCTTGGTGTTTTCATATTTTGAGAGCCTGAAGACCCTAAAGAAGGCTCCAAAAGGTCCTTTTTCGTAAAGTTAGTCTCCTCCCTCGAAAAAGTGTAAAACAATGAAAGAAGAACTCTTCTAGCCACGGATGACTAGAGTATTCCTTTTTCGTAAGTAATCCACAAAAGTCTGGAAAAGGATTAAACTTATACTTAAGCGGATGGGCCTTTAGTTCCTTTAATGAGCTTGAAGAGGACAAGTATGCTCAACAATCTTGTTTAGGTTTCAATAGTCCAAACAAGAGCTTAAAATGACTTAAATGACATCTACTAGGATCATAACTCATGACCTGCCAAATACTATGATCTCAACAACCATGTTAGTATTAATGACAAAAATTCTTCAATGACGTAAATTCAACCATAAAGTACTTAACAAGGTTCGTCACCAAAGAAATTGAGTCATAATAGATTGACGCTACGAAAATCTAGTGAAAATTTGAGAAACATGGGTTAGATTCAACTCATCAACATTTAGAGGTATTAATGATTAAATAGAACCTTTTTTATGAAATTTGAAACTATAGACTCTTCAAAAAAGTGGGTAAAAAATCAAATTCAAATTCATATATGTAATTTCATTTTGAAAACTCAAATATCACATTTGGAATTGTAGGGCAAGTTTTGGAGCAAACCCTTGATCTTCATCCATTCATAGTGATCAAATTGGGCCACCATTCGACTTCATTCTTCTTCCAAATAAGTTATTTTCATCCCAACTTGCATTTTGATGGTTCATTTGTCAATTTTCATGCTTAAAATCACTTATCTAGCCATGCTCAACTCGTCATTTTCGTGTACGCTACTGTTTAGTAGGTAAAATAGGGTATTTTTAAGGGTGTACGCTACGTTACTGTGTAGTTAGTAGAGTAGTGTTTTTTCCTAAATATGCTTAAAAATGGGCAAAAACTAAAAATTGACTCTTCTTTTGACAGGATGGCACTTATTTGGAGGGAGAGAGAGCATGAATAGATGGATAGGGTGGCTATGCAAGATCCTACCACTCTCCATGCACTAAGAAGATGTGGTTTGTTGAAATTCTACCGAACGTAAACATGAGTGCACTCAACCGATTACTTCAAAGACACATTCAGTGTTGGGATGCCGATGCAAATGTGTTTAATATCCGAGGAGAGACCTTGGAGCTTATAGTTTATGAAATATACTTCATTACAGGGCTCTCTATGAGAGGAGATCCTGTAAATCTGAAAGGGACTTCACGAAATGTGGGTGCCATGTCTGTGCAAGATTATGTGAATGCTTATTGTGTGGAAGGTACTGAGAAATGTGGAAGTCAAATTCTCATTTCTACTCTTGCAAGCTTCCCTCTGAAGGTTATTATCAGTATGTTGAACTGAATGGGAGGGATTTCCCCACAACACTTAGACCCAAAGCACTACATGTACATTGGTATTGAATGCTTGCAAGCTCATGTTTATGATTGGTGCACAAGTATCTTGGAAAACATGAAGCTTCAACTCTCGGGGTGTAAAACCGGGAGAATGAAGAACTTTGGATGTGGTAGCATCCTTTGTACCTTCTTCTTCGAGAGGGTACTTGCTCTTAGCTTGGGCATGCCTTTGCCTCCAGTCAACCCTCGTGAGCTGAGATTGAGCCATTGGGGTGACATCTTTCTCCTCTAGGGTGGTGGTGAAAGCCATTTCTGCTATCACACTGATGATTTCTGGGGATCGTGGGAGAGACAGGTGCCAGCATTTGAGTAGTTTCCATATGCTGGTTTAGAATTCCGTCATGATCCGGAGCTGGTACTTCCTCCAGGTGGTTCCTGGGGAGATATACGTATGTTTTGTTTTGAAAATTATTTAATTTTTTCAATTTAAAGTATATAATTTTTATGGTGAGCTTGAAAATACTAAAACAAAGTGTCAGGTGTAGATGTTGGACCAGTTCGTCCCAAGGGACATCCTACTACTTTCGTGAGGCCCGTTGATGTGGGTGCAGTTGATGCTACGCTAGGGACTATAGAGAGGAAGATGAGTCGGTTGAATCATGACATTCCAACATATTGCATTGAGCGGATGCCCGTTGACATGCAGGAGGATGTAGTAGGAGTGCCCCCAGCATGGATTAGACTGCTGTGGAAGGTAGCCAGGCTAGTCATATGTTACCGAGAGGCAGTGGATGAGGCCCCACCTTCTCCATAGGAGAAGGATATTTTATGTATATTTTGAGGCCATCGAGCCCGATTTTGTATCTTATGACATGACTTTGTGATAGACCTGTGTTCCAAACTCATACTATTTTTTGATATAGTATCGTATATATATACAATATCGGCTTATATTTACATGTGTGTGTTTAACTTTATGTGCAAATGTTTATTTATGGACGTGTATGATACAAATGCCAATCTAAAACATAATTTGCAAATGAATAAGCTAATGCATTCAAATTTCTTGGAATATGTTGATATATGATGGAATCAAAATGTCTTTCCAATAATTTAACTCGCAAAAACTGTCGTAGCAAAACAGGATCTCTAATCTGGTAAACACCCGTCAACTGAAATACAACTAGTTGCGAATCAAGTCTTACCTCCAAATGTGAAATGCCCTGGACAAGAGCATCCCGGAGAAGTTCTATGACCGCACTGTATTCAACTATGTTATTCGTTGCGGGATCCAAACAAACCCCCCCCGAAGAAACTAGTTGGCCAGTCGGTGAGTAAATGACCCAAGTTGCTGAAGCCAACTGTCGGGTGTGTTGACTGGTGCCATCAGCAAATCCTAAAAAGTGTTCAGTCGACATCTGAAACACGAAGTGAGAAAAAAAACATAAGGTCAACTAGCGATCACAAGCAAAAACTAGTTCTACAAAATGTACAATTATGATACATGAAAAATCACAAGTGCCTAAGCATAGTACTTATTCAGGTAGAGCCCATTTCTAGGATCGGGTAGCTTATTACCCTCGTAATCTGTTAGCTCATAAGCACCCATCTTCAGCACCTTCGAGATTATGTAAGGACCGAGCCACATGGACTTGAACTTACCAGCCCCTAAAGGTTCCTTGTGCTGATCCCAAAGTAGAACCAGGTCTCCTTCGATAAAAACCCTAGGTCTGACAGACTTATCATACTGTCCTTTGACTCATTTCTTATGAGTTTTGTTTGCTGTGAGAGCATCACAGCGCTGCTCATCTAGATGCTCTAAATGTAGCAAACGTTCTTCTAGTATTGGAGTTTCTGGTAACAGTTGGACAACCAACTTTAAAGAGGGAATCTCACATTCAATCGGAATGACTGCTTCTATCCCATGCACAAGTTGGAAAGGAGAGAACCCGGTAGTAGTCTTTATGTTTGCTCGATAAGCCCAAAGAGAAGGATACAACATGATGTGCTAGTTATTATGACTAGCATTAACGGTTCTTTCTAGAATTGTCTTCAAAGTTTTGTTAACCGCTTCAACTTGACCATTCGCCTGCGGATAGAATGAGGACGAATGCTCCAGACAAAAAACTAGCATGGTATAAAGCTCCGTCATGATGCTTTTCTGGAAATGACGACTGTGATCAGTCACGATCACTTTGGGTATGCAGAACCTTACGACAATCTGATTGAATACGAAATAAGCGGCAGTTTCTCCATCCTCTTTAACAGTAGGCATTGCCTCGGCCCACTTGGTGAAGTAGTCGATGGCAACGATGATATATCGATGGCCTCCAGCCGAAACTAGATTACAAGTCATATAATCAACCCCCCATTTTGTGAAGGGACCTACTGTGATCACAGGATGAAGAGGAGCTGGATGTGCTCTCATTTTTCTGGTGAAAAACTGACATGGACGGCAGCATTTCACAGCTTCCACACAATCTTTAAAGATTGTAGGCCAAAAATACCCGACACGCAGTATTTTCTGGGTTGTTTCCAACCCAGAAAGATGACCCCCACAAGCTCCACTGTGAGCATCATTCAATAATGACTCTGCTTCTTCTAAAGTAAAACAATGTCGTAAGATGGAATCTATCCCACGTCTGTACAAAGTATCTGAGATGATGAGATAACTTTTCGCATGACTTTTCAGCTTGCGTCGTTCTTCCCTAGAAAAAGCGGTGGGACACCTCAAATTCTGGAGATATACTAAAATATCCCCGTACCATGGGTCAGAGGAGGCAATAAGGAAGATATGTTCATCTAGGAATGATGACTCTTCCTCAATATGCACTAAGTCACTTGGAAATTATGAAATTAATTCAGCGAACACTAGTGATTTCTTTGACTTGGCAGACTGAAAAACCAAATCAAACTCCTGCAGGATTACAATCCATTTATTGTATTTCACACTGATGATGCATTGAATGAGAAAATATTGAAAAGGATTGACCTCCGCGATCACAATAGTGGTTCGTAAAAGGATGTAGTGACGAAGCCTTTGTACCGCATAGACCGCAGTTAGTGCTAACTTCTCAACGTGCAAATACTTAATATCAGGAGCTATCAATGCATGTGAGAGATAATAAACGACATGCTCTTGGAGCGTATCGTCCTCCTGAACTAGTACTATGCCAATTGTGTATACAGATGCCGCCAGATATAAGAGGAAATCTTTTGTATAATCAGGCGGGCTTAACAAGGGGGCTGATAATAATGCCTTTTTCAAGGCCTCAAACGATGCTTGAGCAGCCTCATCCCAAAGTAGGTATCTTGTTTAAGCAGTCTCATGAAACCTTTTGTGATTTTAGCATAGTTTATGATAAAGCGTCGCAAGAACTTAGACATGCCTTGCAGAATTTGGAGTTGTCTCAAGGTGCGAGGAGGAGGCAGATTTACAATCGCCTCAACTTTTAACGAGTCTACCATTATCCCACGAATGGATACAATAAAACCCAGTAGTCGTCTAGACTCGACACAGAACACACACTTGTTAGGATTCAATCGAATCTTGTATTGTCTGCACCGTTCAAACACAAGTTTCAAATGAGCTGGATGATCCCGTCTCTTGCAAGATCGCCCCGAGAGGTCATCCAAGTAAGGTTCAACTATGTGTTTGATGTCGTGAAAAGTGAAATTCATTGCTCGCTGGATAGTAGCTCCAATATTCTTTAAGCCAAACAACATCTTCCAATAAGCGAAGGTTCCCCACGGGAAAATAAAATTTGTTTTATGTTGATCTTCGGGTTTGATTTGAATTTGATTATATCCCAAAAATGCATCCATGAAAGAAAACATCTTGTTTCTTGCACACGCATCTATGATTTGATCGATAAATGGTGTGGGGTAGTTATCTTTCGGGAAAGCTTTGTTCAAATCCCGGAAGTCTGTACAGACTCAAATGGTACCTTTCTTTTTGTCAACCGGAACAGGATTCGAAACCCATTCCGTCATGTCGATCGGATAGATAAATCTGGCTTTAAACAATTTTTCAACCTTCGCCTTAATGGCGACCACTTTTCGAGGATTCACTAGACAGAGCTTTTTTCTCACAAGTTTCGCGTTAGGATATATTGTGATGACATGCTCTATGATGGCAGGATCAATGCCTTGCATCTCCTCATAAGACTAGGCAAAGATATCGCAGAATTCTTTAAACAGTTTCGTATACAAAGCGATCTCCTCCGGAGAACAATCTGCTCCAATAAAAATATTTTCCACGACCCCAGGTTTGGTGGAAATGTTAATCGGGATGGTTCTCGATATATTAGCCATATTCCCTTCAGCATAAATAGCCACTTGAAGTGGAAGGGATAGAGGACAAATCAACATTCCCACCGGGTCTCATAGAAAACTCTCCTCTCTTTATCCTGTCTAGATTTGGAAGCAGGTAAGACCCTTGGTGCATGTGTTACCAAGGTTGGTCCAGGCCCATCATGGCTTCCAAAATGGCTTCGTCAGAAGGAAAAACCATGTCTAAACAGTCAAAAGAGTGGATCGAGTCTATTGACCATGCCGGAGCATAGTCCATATCCGACTCAATAGAGATTGGCGGAGTCACGATATGTTCTGTTGCAACATGTTGTGCTTCCATGTATGCTACTTTTACAATGGATAAGGGCACTGATGGTTCTGATACAGTAGGAAGGATCCACGGATCAGTCCTTAAACCGACCGTGAAAGTTTCAGTAGATGTACCTTCATCAGAATGCATAAAAATAATGGGAGCGAGTAGGTCAAAAGTGCCCATTATTGACCCGTAAAGTCCTGCTCCTAAACTCTCACTTGCTGGGGCAGATTGATCAACTAAAGGAATTGTGGATTCCGATAAAGTGTGGTTGTTTTGCTGAGAGAATGAAAGTTGATCGACCGTAACGCTCTTGCCTTCGTGCGGGAACATTACAACTCGGAAAACTGCCGATGGAATAGCTCGCATGGCATATGTCCAGCTCCTACCTAACAACATATTGTAATCAAGCAGAGTGTTCAGAACTTCAACCTCTACAACAACTTTCTTACCGACAAGTGTACAGTCAAATGATGGAAAGACTCCAGTGGACGGAAAGTTCTTCCATCAAATGCAGTAAGCAACGTGTTAGAGGGGGCTAACTTGGGAGAACCTAAGGCTTTCCAACAAGAAATTGACATTACGCATGTAGACACGCCCTCATCTATGATGGATTGTCTAATGGTCTTAGGACCATGACTCACCTCTATATGAAGAGCAACGTGGTACGGAAATTGATATTTGATATCATTCATATCAAATCGAGTAGTCATGTTGGATGATTCCATTCTTCCAATCGCTGCCAGAAGCGCATTTCATTGTAATGGACAGCTTTACAAAACTTATAAGGTGGACATGGCACAAGGGGCTTGGGCTAGATCTTCAACCACATTGTAGTTGGTAGTAGCCCGTGCGTTGGGATTGTGCAAAGCCTGTTTCAAGACACCTTTCGGGATCTTGGGAAGTGAATCCACAGGTATGTGGAGAGGGGTGGAATATTTAGGAATATCTTTATCCTTATACTGCGTATCCAGAGTATAATTTCTTGCCCACGTTTGTAAAAGAGCATATGCATTAACCATATTAATAAAAGTTTGATCAACTGAAGCATGGGTGGTGCCAGAAGCTTATCCCTGCCCTTTGGGAAATGGATCCTTCAGTACGACAGGTTTCTTTTCTTGAAGCAGCTTCTGGGCTTCTTCGATCAAAGGGCATTGGTGATTGAGGTGATCCTACTTGAAAATCTTGCAAGGGAACTTAACCTTCTTGTTTTCTTTGTTACCCTCTTTGGCATTTTCTTTATTCTTGGGATTTGGTTGGTTCCCCTCTCCTTTCTTGCCCTTCTTTTTGTTGTTGGGTTGGTGAGGGCCCTTTTGATTAGTCTGAACATGCTGTATAGATTCAGTAGTAGAAGGAGAGGTTGTGACAGGAGTCACTTCTGCAGTCGATTGTTTGACTGATAAGGCATGAATCTGTTTAGTCAATGCTTCGAAAGCTACAGAATCAACTGAACCCACTATGCCGTCAGCATGTGGTCCAGGTTTTGGTCTACCCAGATTAGTGTTTGATCTCGGTGCGTCAGGTATAATCTCATAAAGGATCCCAGACTGAGCATAAACCAAGTCTAGTTGCTGGGTCCTTAGAATGGCTTCTTCTTCCGATTACACCCCAGAAGTAGCTACTTCCTTAGAAATGTAAGGAAGGAGTGATTTCAGATACCACTCTAATAAGAATTGTGGGGGGATATTGGCCTTAATGAGTCTCTTCCATCTTCGCCACACCTGAATATGATCAGATAAATGGGTGGCTTTGTTTTTTCTAAAAGTAGACAAAAGATCTATCCTGGCATCGTACCGAACAGGAACCTGGAAGTGGTTCAAAAAGATAGTTGCAAGATCCCGAAAGTTAAAAAAAGTGGCCACAGGTAATTCAATGTACCATTTGGCTGCAGCACCAATCAGAGTTCTTTGAAAAAGTTTCAACCTGACGGAATCTTCATTCAATGAGTTCGAAGAACACCAGAGATGAAAAGTGGTGACATGATCACCAGGATCCTCACCAGTTTTACCTTCGAATTTTGGAATGTCCGAAGGTAGTTTAGTGGGGACTGGTGGCCATGTAACGTTATGGCACACCGGATCATTCATCAACTTGGAAATATATGGCAAATTCAGCGTTGCCAGAAATGGTAAACAAGGTCTATAAGATGGCATTTGATAAGCTAGGGTCATAAAGGGGGAACCTCCCATAGTCTGACCCATGAAATGCTGGTTGGGGTTGCCCCCAGCCATTTGCTGGTAGGGGTTTCTCCCGACCATCTGCTAGAAAGGGTTTCCCCTAGCCATCTGCTGGTAGGGGTTGCCCCCGGCCATCTGCTGGAAAGGGTTTCCCCCAGCCATCTACTGGTAGGGGTTTCCCCTAGCCATCTGCTGGTAGGGGTTGCCTCCAACCATCTGTTGTTGTGTGAAAGTGTTGTTGAAATTACCCCACCCAAATGAAAGTGGGTTGGTACCCTATGTATTCGTCCACTGTGGCTGGGTGTTAGCCCCACCATATTGTTGGTTAAAAATATTACCCTCTCCTCCAAAAAACAAAGAAAAGGGGATGTTTCCTGCAGGTACATTATTTTGATTCATATTGTAACCTGCAAAGGTGTTAAAACCAGGGGTAGTCGAGGTGGACGGCGCAGTCATGGTACTCATGATAGGCATAGTTGCAGAGGCATTCGGCCCTACATTGGGTGTGGAAATCCAAGTACAAGGTATATGGTATGACTGTTGAGTTGCAGGAGGTGGAACGACATTCACTGTATTAATGGGTCCAAAAGTAGGGGTAGAGGCGGATGTCAAAGCTGTTGAGCTTGGCATGCTTAACGTACCAGCATTAAAACTGAAGGGCGGAGTTGAAGCAAAAGCCGTCTGCGACGAACTCAGTGTAGCAGTGGGAGGAGGATTTACAATCCTTGTGTTCATACCCATTATGGGAGTCTGTGGGACTCCCTGTTCATCTCCTGGGTTAGTCATAATATGCCCAGGTGTGAAAAAATATGCACTATACTTGGGTTGCTGGAAACCAACAGGTACCAGAAGCGGATCATTAAGTCTGTTCAGAGGAGGGTTAAAAGGAGTGTTAAACTCACCTGAAGTGGTATCCTTAACCTTGACAGTATTAAAAAATTGTTGATCCGGGGTTCTAGGTTGTGGTTCACCATGAACCTCTATTTCACCAGTAGATTCAAAAATACCACTAGAGTCTGTTCTCCGTCATGGTGGTGGCGGTAGTGGCTCCACTCTGAGTGGTGGAAGGTTTTTCAACCTTCGAGACCTACAAAGCTATTGGTATTCCACAATTATATAAAAATAAAACTAAGTAAAAACCTAGTGGCCACTAAGACTAAGGGGAAAACAGCATACCACTAAAAAATCCTAAGTAATCAAACCAATCAAACAGATAGAAAATACTCTCGGAAGTAAGTCTGGGATGATTAGGGCCCAGAACAGACTAACAGAGTACTGATGGTCAGTTTCGTGGCATCCATTGGAGGTCCACTGGGTGCAAGCACTTGAATCACCAAATCGCTTTCCCGGGAGTACTGCCGGAGGGTTACCTTCCACGCATGTCTAAGGTGAAGTGGGAATAACCACCCACTCTACCTGTGTAAGATCCTATAGGTCTAATACTAAGGATACCATACATACGAAATATCCTGGGGGGACAGTCGTCAGCCTAGTAAAAACGCATGGGCAAGGTAGCTAAGCCCGAAGTCCGAAAGGACCCCTGTATGCGAATCGACTCTGGTTTATGGTCAAAAGGAACGTGAGGGGGTTATCCTCAACAATTCCGATCTTCCACGGCCTCATGCTTAACTCTGGTTTGAGTAGAGCATGCTAGGGTTATTTGATATATATGGGTTTACCTATATGAAAGTCTTACTACGATTGTTGGGTAATGAAACTAGTTCCGAGCAGTTTAAGGTGTTTTAAGCTTGAAACTCTAGCATAAGCTATTTGGTGTTGTGTATTCCTAAAAAGAAAATTGTTTCTAATTGATTTGATTAAAAAATTCTTGTTAGGGTTACTTTTTACTCAATGGGGTAGTGCATTTTGTGGCGTGGTTGCAACAGAAAGTAAAGTGCGTGAAATAAAACAACTTTCAACAATAAAAAGACTCTTTTTCTTTTTTTGTTTATGCTCTTTCCAAAATGAAAACTCAACAAACCTAAAACAAGCTTCTTTTTTCTTTTCTTTTCAAATTCAAAACAAAGTAAACTACGCTACTTCGAAATGAAAATAAGCCTTACTACTTTAAACTACCAAACTTATTTTTTTCCTTTTCAATATATGTAAAAGAAAAAGGACTCGAAAGTGGAAGTGAGTAAGACCTAAAAGAGCAATGTAAGTAAGGGAAAGCAACTCTAAGGCTCACAACAATCAACTTGATGTCTTGACAAAGGCTTGTCCTACAAAGTTTTTAAAGAGAAAAAACCTTGGGCTTGGAAGACAAAGTGGAAAGAAACGAAGGATAAGAGACGCTTTAAAATGGAAGGACAAACTTCAAAGGTTGCTCCAAAGCATCAAGAACCCTAAAAAGCACTAAGCCAAGCAAACGGTAGGCAAGCGAACCAAAGATGACCTTACAATCACAAAGACTCGAATGGAAGTAAACCAAAGTACTTCAACTTACTTGAAACTGAAACTGACAAAGCAATTAGGAAGTGTTTGGACTCAAAAAACTTTTGAAAACACATTAAGGACTCAACTTGGGATCAAAACCCTAAACCAAAGGACAAGACACCGTTGGAGTGTACTAGTGTTGCAACAAACAACAAATGCCAGTAAGCAAAGTTTTGTATACTTGCAACAAGTAACTAAGGTACGAACGTGCAGCTATGTTCAATCGAGAAACAAAGCATGGTTTTCAAAAAGAGTCACAAGCAAGCAAAACACCTCAAAAGTACTCAAGCAAGCAAAAAATGACCTAAAGGGTTTGGGAGAGGCAAACAAGACTCAACAAAGGCATAAAGACCTCAAGGATCAGTTGGGAAGACAAAAACATAGGCTGGAAATCAAGCCAGATAGGCAAAAATCAAAACCCAAAAACAAACAGAGACTTACAGGAAAATACTCTACTGTGCAGTAGAGAACCCTGCATTTTTCTGGAGGTGTACTCTACTGTGTAAATGCAAACCAACATTTTCAGGAGGTATACCCTACTTTGTAGAATCAAACTAGCGTTTTTCAGGAGATGAATGCTACTGTATGCATAGAAAACCAACATTTTTTCCAGAGAAGGTTTAAAATAGGCTTCAAAACTTCAAACTGGGATGAGTCAAGTAAAGACAATAGGCTACAGAAACCTACAGAGACTCTCAGAGGATAAAAAAGATCAAAAAGTACTAGAAGGAAAGTCAAATGAGTCTCCTAGAACAGAAAACAACCGAGCCCCAGCGGAGTCGCCAGTCTGTTGTTTGGGAAATCTACCCTATAGCTAGGAGATGGACACTACCAACTTCTGGGGTGACAGGTAAATGCATAGATTATACCACATAGGCTTCTACAAAAGGAATGAGATCAAGGTTCATGAAGGCATACCTTATTAACGATGTTCGATCCTAGCTTCCACTTGCTCCTTCGATCGATCCACTTGATATTCCGTTTGACAGACCTGTAATACAAAGATACCTTCCTCAGCGTATCTTGACTGATGAAATTTAAATACAATTTAAACATCAAATACAATCAAGAATTTTAATCCAAACAAATATGCAATCCATTAGAAATTTGATTGGAACGGGAAGGGCATTTCAACCTTTATTGTCAAAAGCAAATAATCAGTACAATGTATACCTGATCATTCAGAATGCTTGTGTAACCATATCCTGGGCTCCTGCTCTTCACACTAACTTTGGAATTCCTCTAGCGTAACAACCCTTAATGCATAATTTTTAGGTCTCTCTCTCTCATGCATCTCCCTTGTATTTATGGGACAAAGTAGGTAGTTTAGATCGAGAGGTAGTTTGATTGGGAGGTTGGGGAAGTTGCAAAACCAACTTCAACTAATCCCAATTCGTCAAATTAATATATTTTTGATTACTTTTTAAGGTGTACGCTACTTTTCTTAAGTGGAGTAGCATACAGTATGCAACTTTGATGCTTGCCACAAGCGTTTGCAGGCTTTTTTTGATTGTGAACGCTACTCTAGTGAAGTAGCGGTTGCATATTTCTGGAGGCAAACGCTACTTTTATGAAGCAAAGCTGCATATTTTTGAAGGCAAATGCTGCTTTCATGCTTGTAGGGTAGCGTTTTTCCTTAAAAGTAGGTAAAAAGAGGGTTTTGTCATATGTAGAGGGGTAAGTCTTATCCATTCATCATCTAGGGTCATTATGATCTTCCATCCAAGTTGTCCTTTTGTGTGATCAACAGCTAAATGTGATCACAGACGGAGAAGTGCAGTTTTGACCTATAAAACCAGCTTGAAAGATGATGGAAAACACAGGAAATACATGGAGAAAAACGCCCAGGTAGCTCCAACTCGTGGGAGAGCAAAACTTCCTGATGGGTTATGGCTTGGGGAGCAATTCATGGCTATTTTCTTGCCCAAGAAGCAAAATACGTTTTTCCATGAAGGGTGGCTTGCCCATACTCGATTTTGGACAGCCATACTTCCCATTCCCTAAGGAATTAACTACCTCAACCAACTCTTAGGAGAATGAATGATTGGGTACAAAAGTCAAAATGGGTAGTTTAGGGTTTGATGGGTTCTCTCATTGACACTTGGCTTGACTTGATTGGATCAAGGGTTTGAATGTTTTCCCTCCCAGTTCCTTGTTAAATCATGCCCCATCTCTTGTTTCATTGCATAGCTAGTTGTGGGTATTTTATTAAAATGCATATTTACATAATATTTGCAACTCCAACGTGCCTGGCTAGCACATAAACCATATGCATCACTAAATCGATGGCGGGGCCTTGGCCTTGAGCCTCTCACCACGATTTTATAACAATATTACATCATTTACATTTTAATTCAATGGGGTCAAAATCAAGATATTACACACTGTTGTACATGTTCCTTGGAACTCGTGCCAGTGGTCTCCTTCCTCTCCTCTCAAACTCGTCTTGCTCCAACTCTCTTGGATTTCATGCCTCACCAAAAAATATCTTTTTGGATGCTCAACAATGGTAGAGGAAATTCCTTTTTAATTCAAATCCCTTGTCTTTTGTTTTGCCTCTCAAGGGTAGTTGAATGGTCATCTAATCCAAGGGCCCACATTGGCTTAGACCAATGGACGAGAATAAATGCTCTTCAATTCTCTCCATAATTAATTTTATTCAACTACCTATTAAATAAATCAAAAGTCACTTTATAACATTAAAGTGAATTAATTGCTCATCTCAAGCAATTAATACAAGGACACTTCCTAGGTACAAATTTAAACACTCCCTCTTACCAAGGAAGGTGTTCTCCCAAACAACTAACTCATCCCTGAAGAAGATAAACCGCTTCCCCACCAAAGCTGGTAAATTGCTAATGTGCTTCTCGCACAATATCGAAGTCTGCTCATGTGCTTCTCGCACAATATCAGATATTCCCACGTGCTATCGGCCAAATTAGAAATTCTCTATCTGTGACCACATTGCCTTGTCGGTTACACAAAAGGACACTATGGATGGAAGAGATTACCTTGACCTTAGATGAATTAGAGCTGAACCTTGCAATCCTTTCCTTAGAAGCATCTTGTTCTGCCTATTTTTATACATAACCGTGACTCCTATACTTGTAAATGAATGAGTTAGTGGCGGTGTCCATACTGACTACCCGCGAGTATCAATAAAAAGATGCACTCGTTAGTTGCACGTTATGATAGTAGCATGTCACTCACTAGTTGTCATATTCCATAGTCACGGGTGTCTTAAGAAAAAGTTAAAAAAATATATTAGAAACATGAATTGGGATTAATTGAGGCAGGTAACCAAAACTAGCCCAACTTCCCAACTCAACCACCTTTTGAACCTACTCTCCTTGCCTTTCCATAAATACAAGGGAGAGGCTTGATAAAAGGGACCTTATGATCATTGGAGAAAGTTATGCTGGAGAAATTCATAGTTAAGAGAGAGGAGCAGGAGCCCAGTGTCTGGTTACGACGATGCTAGTGCAAGACAGGTATAGCCTATGTATTTTCTGCATTTGTCAATAAAAGATTTGGACATTCTTTCCTTCCCATAGATTTGTTTATATCTATTGTGTTTTGATTACAAGTTGATGTTATGCTATATTATTAATGTCAATATCTTATTTGTGGTCAAACTAGTTTGAGGAAGGTCTTATGTTGGTTTTGCAGGTTTTTGCAATGGAGAACAAAGGGAGAAAATATTGGACCTACCTTCATAAATAAGGTATACATTTCTCCTGACCCTAAATCTATTTGCTTAATAATAATGTTGCAAAGCTCTATATGTTCATCTGATAACCCCCCAGTATGTTGGTAGTATTCCCCTACTATACGGACAATTTCCCTAACAACACCACCCTTTCTAAACTCTTCTCTAGAAAGGTCAAATCAAGTGTGCCTTCATGTTAGACACCATCACATGAAGTAAATCCTAAGATGCAAGGCTCAGTGTTTCTGCTCTGCGCGGGAATACCTTCTGGCATGTCCTCTATTAGAACCACACTCCAGTCTCACACTATCAGCAATAGATGCTCCTCCTGTCTCTGGAAGCTATCCTACATCCTCCTGCACTGATGCCTCATGTCGGGACATCACATCTCGCTCATCCATCAATGGAGCTGACCCTTTGGATATTACTAGAGGAAGTAGCCTCTCGCTGACTCCTTTGAATAGAAGACAAAATACTCGCTACCACAATAATGCCTAGAACATCTCGCTCTCTTTTATGAATTTCAGATTGAATACCCGACACCACATCAATCCTCAAATAATATTGCTCACTGTCTGTCTCAGACTCAGGAGTCATGATCTATTATCCACCTAGATCCTCCTACTGTAGGATGGCCATGCACTACATGCTCTCCATCTATGTCATTACCTATCAACACAGGGTCAACCAGACCCACTCCCAATACATAAATGAAGATATGTTCACTCTTGAACAATACTGCATATCCTGCTCCCTCCAAGGTTGGAATTGAAAGCCTGCTGTCCTGCAGCCCTAGAACATAGCGTACTCCTGAAATCTATAAAATATCTCAAAACTCAAGATGGAACCGTAATCATCCCAATCCTATGACTGCATGCATTGTCCCATCTCTATCATGTACGAGCTGTTTTGGAATAGTCTCAAAAGTGAGGAAGGCATCTTGCCTCCTAGTCATGTGGTTTCAATAGGAACTATACACAACCCACTTCCCAGTATCAACTGGTCTGCTACTACGGCAACTCGAAATGGTAGTGGCAAGAGAGAACTCTTTCTCGAACTGGGTAGCATACCTCTCAATCTCAGTTGTAGCTGCAACCTGCTCCTCTTTCTCCTGCTTGCCCTTCTTCTTCTTAGGACATTGGCTAGAATAATGAAAAAAATCATTGCATGCGTAGCACATGGCTCTTCTTAGGTTCTTATTCTTCTCACCCCTTTGTTGCTTAGGCCCTCCCGAGCCCTTCTTGGAATTATTTCCTTTAGCTGATAAGGAAACGTTCTCCTCATTATCCTTACTATTTGAAGAGCTCCCTTACACAAATCCTCTCTGGGTCTCCTCTTGTACAAAGTCATACCAAAGATGATCATAGGAAGGCATGTTATCTCGTGCAACAACCACCTCCACGAAGACAACCCATTGCTTGGATGCTCCATTCAATGTCATCCTCACTAGGTCACTGCCTTGCACAACGTCCCCAACAACTGCTAGCTTATCTCTCACCTGGGTGATCCGAGTAAGGTAAGTAGTCAAATTCTCAGATTCTTCCATCCTTATGCTTTTCAGCTTATCCCTCATAACCATCTTTTGGTTCTCATTATAGCTATGCTAAAATTTGTTTAGAGCCTCCCACATTAAATAAGCACGAGTCTTAGAATTCAAATGTGGGATTACATGGCCCTTTACTGCATCAAGGATGATCCTCTTCGCCTTGATGTCCTTCTTGTTAAAGGCTTGTAATGCGCCTACATCTGAGGCTGAGGGAATTTAAATTAGGTGAGATTGTGTGTGGTTCACCCCCACAACTCATTATCTTGCAATATGAGCACTATCCTCGCCTTCCAAGGAACAAAGTTCCCAGCCCCATCGAATTTGTCTTCCAACCTCAAACTGGTGGCCATCTTACTGAAAATGTAAGTCCAAAACTGCCTCTTGGTGAATAAAAGAAATCTTCCTCTGAGGTCTAAAAATCATTGTCTGTTAATCTTCCCTCAACATGGCTCTAATACCATGTAGAAATTTCACTTCCCAATAGACTTTAAGCTATGCACATATATTAATTCAATATTTAATTGTATACAACTACTTGTTGCAAATAAAATTCTTACTCATGAACCATATGGAATTAAAGCAAAGTGAGGAGTTCTACTGTCAAGCACTCTAATTGCAGATAATTAAATATCAAACATACAGAGCGTATGAAATTTATTGTCAACCCGAGGAAGTCTTGTTATTTCAAAGGACAAGTGCACAATATATGCTTAAACACAAAACCATTAGAAGTGACACTTTTATCTTCTATCATCCATGTTCATCCCAAGAATCTATGCAATCCCAATTGCCTTCTAACTGCTATACTACAACTCTTTTCTATTATGCATCAAGCAGAATTAATATCAGATCTAATCAACGATTGCAGGAAGGAAATCTCAATTGCATTCTAAAATAATCAACTGTCTAATTTAATCAAGCTGGGAATCATAAAGCATGACCTGAACATTACTCTAGAATTTGATAAAAGAGATTAAAGCAACTGTTCTAAGAAACTGGATTGCAAAATATAAATCAATCAACACATAACAGGAAAGCCAATTTGTAAGAGCTCCTGGGATTACGTTTCAGCTGTAGGATGAACACGGCAGTGTGAACAGAAATTGAAATATATAAAACGAACCTAACTCAGTCGACTGTTATTCGATACGATTCACCAATCTCACGAATAAATCATTTACTGAGAAATCCACACAAGGAATGTTGCTGCTGCGTACAAAAGAAAGATCAAGCATCACACAACAAGAAAAATGAAATCCTAAATTAACACAGCAATCTCTGTGGAAGACGGGCCCAGTCTTCACACAGAGACGCTGGTTGAACAACACTCTTTTTAACTCAGAAGCAACTCAGTATATTAACAGAAGGATGAGTACACAGTTTTGGCTCGACTGCTAATACAAGATAAATTAATTAATTGCTGTCCAACCCCTTAGTCGAGGCAATTCCCCATACTTATACATACAATTGCAACATCTAAAACCTATAATTGGGCAGCCATGAAGATCTCTGATCTTCAGGCGCCCTAAATAATCTAGCTGTTACAATGCGTGACAGAACTGAAATATGAGAGAAGTATAAATTGTCCCCAGAGCGACGGTCATTCCAGCTCACAGCGGGATTTGAGCAGCGACATACTTGATATAGTTCTTCTGTTACAGCTGCCCTTCCACGACTGTGCCTTGATTGACGAATTGAGCCCCAAGGAACCTTCCACAAGCGATGAATCGTTCCTTCATGACTTGTTCAGCTCCGATCTTCCTGCAGTCTATTGTCTTACTACCTTCATAAATCGCATCATGTTAGCACAGATTAAGAGATGCACAGCTTTAATCATCACAATCATAAGTATTAACACAATAAAACAATAATCGTCCATACCTTGGTAATTTGGGGAATAGATAAGGACAATAAGTTGAATTGCCAAGGTAATTGGTGTAAGACAAGGGAAGGGAAGATGATAAATGATGGTCAAAAAGGGCCAATTCTGGGCTCAACATCTCCCCCCAACTATCCTGTTGCATGTCCTCATGCAACAACCTGCATCTGAATATTGCACTGAACTTTGCCCAGGCAAGAGGAAAGAATGTAGATAAATCAGGCATCCCTTCTATCTTTTTGGAAAGCTTCTGTGAGCAGCCCGACATCTTCCAACTTCACTGTTCCCCTTCCACTGCTACTTACTAATATCTGAGAATGCACTTGATGTGGTGGGGACCTTTCTGCAGTCCTCTTATGCTATGCTTGGGGAAGTTGAAAAGACACACTCAATCTGAATCCAACTCAATGACACCTGTAGGAGGTGGAAGCACTGGTTCTTGTGGGACAGTGTCTTCCAGCGCATCTGATCTTAACAAGGGAGTTGCTGGTTCTTGTGTAACAGCAACATCCCTTAAACCTTCTTCAGCAGCTGCCTTTATTGCTTTTGGAGACACTGGTTCTTGTGTAACAGTGTCTTCTTTGTCATTTGGCTGCTGAGATTGGATATCCTTTTCAATTTGCAGCTCTTCCTCCAAAATTTCAGTGTCACCTGAGCAGGGTGTCTGTACCTGTTCATCATCACTCCATTGTGTATTAGGAATGATATCTACTCCCGGGTTATCTCCCAACTGCAATTCAGGGGTTCTTGTTGCAGTATCCAAGGATGTTGGTTCTTGTGTGACAACATCCTGGCTTACCTCTTCATCCTTCTTTTGCTGCAGCTCCTCTTCTATGAGTTCTGTATCATGAGAGCTTTCTGGGGTCACTACCCAGAGTTCATCGTTGAATGCCAGAATATTCTCTGTCCCAGCTTCTTCTCCTGTCTGCTCAGTCGGTTGGGCGGTCAAATTCAGGATTGCTGGTTCTTGTGTTGCAGCATCCTATTCCAACTTATCACTGTCCTGCCTTTCCGTTTCTTCTTCTAAAATTATTGTGTCCTGGGAACGTTCTGGGGTTACAGCACAAAATTCTTCACTATCCTCCAGGGTATCCTTTGGCTCCATGATCTCTGTATCAAGGGAACATTCTGGAGTCTCACCATATTCTTTTATAAGCTCCAGAGCATCCTTCATTTCCTGTTCTTCTCCCATCTGTTCTATGATTTCTGTGTTGTGGGAGCAATTTGGGATTGCCATACATTCCTCATAAATTTCCAGGGCATCCTCCACTCCCTGTTCTTCTCCCATCTGTTCTATGACTTCTGCATCATGGGAAGTAGCAGCTGCAGCAAGGATGTTTAAAGGTGCTGGTTCTTGTGTTGCAGCATCCTTTTTCTCCACTGCTTTCCCTTCTGTGGCTACAGGCTGTTGTGCTGAATAAGTGCTAAGTAAAATTTTATGGCCTGCTTCCTCAAAGATCTCCCCACAGGTGGGGCAGAGTATTCGCTCATCCTTTTCTCCAGCTCCAGCAGAAGCTGATTCCTCCACCTGGTCTGCAGCCTCTATTAATGTATACATCTTCCTTCCACCCTGCTTTCTGCAGACTTCCTTCCATGTTTCCAGCTCCCTTCTAAGTGCTTGGAGGTCCTCTTTCAGCATTGCATTTTCATACAAGAGTCCCTCAACTCCAGGTTCTTCCTCCGCTGGTCTTTGTGAGGTATCCCTCAGTTTTGGTGTAAGGACTGGGGGTTCAACCTGTGTCTCTAAGGTTGCCCATTTTGTTCTAGTTGCCTCTGCTGCTGTAATTGACCGAGTTCGCTTCCTTCTAATTGGTGCCACTAAATCAAACTCATTGGTGGCCCTCTTCCTTTTCTGTGGCGTTTTCTTTTGTGACTTCCCTTTCTGTAATGTTTCTTCTCGTGGAGCTGGAATATAGGGAGGTAAAACTGAAGTTAAAGGAACATTTCCCTGCCCCCCATGCTGTTCTTCTTCAATCACAGCTCCTCCTCCTACCCACTCCGGTGAAGACTCGATTGTGACCAGCTCAATATCGTCTTCCATTGCTCTGGCTCCGTCATCTTCAGGTTCCATTGTCGCAGCATTTGATGCTGCTCCAATTTCACCTTCTGCTGTCGGAGCTGCCCTGTTATCTAGGTTTTCCGTGAGGGTTTCATCTACATTGTCACCTGACAGCTCTGTTTGAGCTTCCCCTCGCTCTCCTTCAAATGCAGTGTCATCCCCCACTAGTTCTGCTTGTGCTGGGGATTCATATACTTCAAATGGCTCTGCCTGTGCCTCGGGTTGTTCTTCCTCTGTGGTTTTGTCAACCCCTGATGTTCCTGCCTGTGCCCCCTGTTGCTCTTTTTCCATTTCATTCCTTCCGGATGGTCCTGCCTATGCCCTCTGTTGCTCTTCTTCCGTTTCATCCCTCCCCCCAACTTCACTGGAGGAACTCCGGTCCTCCTGTTGTGGCGGAACCGGTAATTGCTGTAATGGGATGACCCTCAAGGGAACAGGTTGCTGTGGTCGGGTAATGAATTGCTCCCATGTTATATTATGTTGGGCCAGGGTTCTTATAATAATTAACTTAATGAGGCCATGGTGGGTGAGGGAGGATAATGGGTGCTTTGCAGATTGAACGAATGTTGCCATATGGCGCAAATCATGCAATAGATAAAATGGAATATTTAACAAAATGCCATGACGGAGATGAGAAAGCAAAGGAAGTTCAGAGTTGTACACAGTTTGGTATCTACCTTCGCAAGTTATGTATTTCTTGAGGAAGATAGCAACCTGGTCCCATGGCTGCGGAAGTGACTTCAATGCAATCCCTCGCCTGGATGCTTCAACTTGCTCCCCTGGAAGTAAAAATTCTTCCCGTGCAACCGTTGCAGGGACTCGACGGTTAAACCAAGGTTTTCCCACCAACGGGATAGCTGTAACCTCGGATATAATGACCTCCGAAACATCTATACACAGCCCCCACACCGTGGAGTGTGTTTTAGTAAGATTAAATGCGAATTGCAGGGCTGCGTCCCGATCGAATCCGTCCAATCGTTCAAAGAACTCGACCCAGCCAGCAGCTTGAAAAATGGCCAGAACCTACGGATTCCGTCTAAGTTCCCGGGTATTGAAAGGTTCATGGCGAACTGGAATGCCCATGGTCCTGGCTGCAAGATAGAACTGCTGTTCGACAGAGTACAGGATCCAGAATGGAAGTTGCAGCGCGGAGAATGCACGAATCGTTGAGCGGAGACGTTGAGCGAATGAACTAATTCGGAAAGTTAAGCGCAGAGAGGAGTTTAAAATTTTCATGCCGAATTGGGGAAGGTGGCAGTTATTAAAATTACGTCGTACGAGGGAAAGGTTTAATCAGATATAAATGTGGTACGAGCGAAGGTACGGCCAATCTCGTTTACATGATATCAATACTTAATCACGTGATAAATGAAAGCCATACCTCATAAAACTGTGCGTCGGAAGGCTGTGGAAACTGGTGGAGCATGGAGTTGGTGACGTCACAGAGCCGAACGCATGCACAGTCAGACGTGGAATGATGATGACTCGGATAAGGCACTGATTTCCTTCGCCGGTAAAACACAAGGTGTCGCATCCTTCGGGTTAAAATGATGACTTCGCCGGCAGGACTGGGATGAATCAGCATCATAATTAGCAGGTTGAACAATCCTTCTGTTAACACGGGAGTTACCACTGCAAGTTGCCAAAGGAATGATCACACGGCCGATGAAAAAGCTTGTTGCAGCTGGCAGGAAAGAAGTTACAGCCACCGGAAAAGAATTGGCGGCAACCGGAAAAAGATTTACGATATCAGGGAAAATTACGGCTGTCACGGGAAAATTTTACGGCGGCGGGAAAAAAATTTACGACTATGGGAAATATGTCGCAGCCGCTGAAAAGAAATGGCAGCTATGTGGAAATGATGTGGAGGTGACTTGGTCAATGAGGTGGCAGCCTTCGAGAAATAAGGTGGAAGCCGGGAAATGATGTGGCAGCTGCGAGAAAAAGATGTTGCAGCCGCCGAAGTTACAGCCGCCGATGTTGCAGCCGCCGAAATTGCAGCTGCCGGGATTGCAGCTGCCGGGATTGCAGCTGCCGGAATTGCAGCTGCCGGGATTGCAGCTGCCGGAATTGCAGCTACCGGGATTGCAGCTGCCGGAAATGATTTGACGGCGGACGGAAAGAAAAAAAACATTACGGCTACCGGGAAGTGAAATGGTCGTGGCTGGTAAGTGGAGTGGCAGCTGCGGAAAATGAGATGGCAGTCGTGGGAGATGAGGTGGCCGTAGCTGGTGAATGAGGTGGCAACCATGGGGACGATGAAGTGGCAGCCGCGAAAACTGGAGTTGCAGCCACCGATGTTGCAGCCGCGAATGTTGCAGCCACCGATGTTGCAGCCGCTGATGTTGCAGCCGCCGATGTTGCAGCCACCGATGTTGCAGCCGCTGATGTTGCAGCCGCCGATGTTGCAGCCGCCGATGTTGCAGCCGCAAAAGATTGATGGCTGACGGAAAGGGCATTATGGCTACCAGGAAATGGAGAATATGGTTGCCGGAAAAAGGATATACGGCTGCCGGAAAATATGTTGCAGCCGCCGGAAAATATGTTGCAGCTGCCGGAAAATCTGTTGCAGCTGCCGAAATTTTTTTATTTTTTTTTTAATTTTTTTTTTATTTATTTTTTTTTTTTTAGCACAAGGACAGGATAGAGAGATTTTCATTATGGGCCCCAAACTGATCGTTCTTCTGGCGCTTCCCTGAAAATTTTTTCTTAAAAGACAACAGCAAGCAAAGAGATCAAATGCAAAGAGAAAGAAAACGACAACTATACGCTACAGCAAGAAATTATTTATGTACAGCAAATATGATTTTCATTTTAAGATTTGGCAAAGGTAGAAAAATGTTCCTGCTCTGGTGCCAATTGGTAGTTGGGATCAGCAGCAATCTGTGAAATGAATGCATCCTTCGAAATGGGCTTCCGATACAGTCGCAGTCTGTGGCCATTAGCAAGTAATGGTATACGGTTTTCATCAATGGTGACCAGGCGAACAGTGCCGTTGTCAAATACCCTGTCAACCAAATATGGACCCAGCCATCTTGTGCGTAATTTCCCTTTGAAATCCTTCTTGAATCTGGAGTCATATAGTAGTGCCCAGTCTCCTTCACGGAAGATTTTCTTTTTGATGAATCGGTCATGCCAATTAGATCTCTGTTGCTGAAGCAGCAGAGTCTAGTCTACCGCAGCTAACCGTTTCTCATCTAATTCATTTAATTGACTCAATCTTCTTTTCTGGGCTTCTGTTACATCCAGGTTCATTTCAATGGCTGTTTTCAGGGTCTTGATCTCAAATTCAATTGGAAAGATGGCACTCTTACCATACACCAGATCATAGGGAGAAAAGCCCGTGGTGTTGCGCCAAGTCGTGCGATATGCCCACAGTGCTTCTGGAAGTCTGTCAGCCCAATCCCTTCGATGACTTTTAACTGTTTTAGTAAGGATTGCTTCGATGACTTTATTAGTGCTTTCCACCTGGCCATTGGCCTGGGGATGATAAGGTGAAGCTATCTTGTGCTGCACATGATACTTCCGGAGCAAGGATTCAAATTGGTGTGAAATAAATTGTGGTCCCCCATCGGTGACTACTTCCTTTGGTACTCCAAAACGGGTAAAAACTTCACTGTACAGGAAATCAATCACCGCCTGGTCATTTGCTTTAGCCAAAGCTACAGCTTCTACCCACTTAGTCATGTAATCTGTACACACCAAGATGTAAACCTTCTGTTTGGAAGGAGGGTTGATAGGACCAACAAAGTCCAATGCCCATCTATCAAACGGTTCCAGTACCACTTGGGGCTGTAAAGGCATCTGATCTGTCTTATTAGGTTGGCCCATCCTTTGGCAGCTGTCACAGGACTGAACATATTTTTTAGCATCTCTGAACAGTGTCGGCCAATAATAGCCCATCCGCAACGCCTTATGTCCTGTTCTTTTATCTGCAAAGTGTCCTCCGCAAGGTTCATCGTGACAGGCCTTCAGTATATGAAAGATCTCATCTTCCCTTACACATCTTCTAATTTCAAGATCAGGTCCTGTGTAAAAGAGATGGCCTTTGAGCCAACAATACCTGGCACTTTGCTGAATAATTTTTATTTTCTCTCGTTTAGACATATGTGGCGGAAGCTTCCCTGCAGCCAAATAATTAGCAACGTCTGCATACCAGGGTGAATGAGCTGAGAGTGCGAATAAATGTTCATCCGGGAAAGCATCCTCAACAGGTGAACTGTCATCACTGTTAGTAAATCGTGATAAAAAATCAGCAACAACATTTTCTTTTCCAGGTTTATCTATAATAGTAATATCAAATTCCTGTAATAATAAAAGCCACCTGGTTACTCTGGCATTAGTGACAGGTTTATTCATTAAATACTTAATGGCAGAGTGATCAGTATGCACAAATGTAGGATACCCAGTAATGTAATGCCGAAACTTATTAATAGAATAAACAATAGCAAGGAATTCTTTTTCAGTAACAGTATAATTTAGTTCAGCAGGGGCTAAGTTTTTACTAACATAATAAATAGCATAAGGTACTTGACCATCCTGCTGTCCTAGCACTGCTCCAATGGCGGTATCAGAAGCATCTGAAGAAATGTGGAAAGGTATGGTCCAATTAGGTCCCCTTAAAATAGGGGTTGTGGACAGTTTCTGTTTAAGCTCATCAAATGCTGTCTGGCATGTTGTACTCCATACAAACTGTGCGTCCTTCATTAATAATGAAAACAAAGGGGAAGCAAGTTTGGAGAAATTTTCTATGAATCTCCTGTAATACCCAGCATGTCCCAGAAAACTTCGCACTTCTTTCTGAGTTGAAGGGGTTGGTATATTCTTTATCACCTTAATTTTTGAAGGATCCACTTGAATACCGTCAGTAGAGATGAAATGTCCTAATACCACCCCCTCACTCATCATCATGTGGCATTTTTCAGTGCTTAGTGAGAGGCGAGCCTGTTCACAGCGAATTAAAACTTTCTTCAAATTTTCCAGTGCTTCCTCAAAATCCCTGCCATAAGGAGTAAAATCATCCATAAAAATTTCCATGCTATCATTAACCAATTCAGAAAATATGCCAATCACAGCTCTTTGAAACGTTGCAGGTGCATTGCACAATCCAAAGGGAAGCACCCTGTAGGCGAATGTTCCCCAGGGGCAGGTGAAGGTGGTCTTATCCTGATCTTCTGGAGCAATCTGAATTTGATTGTACCCACTGAACCCATCCAGGAAGGAGAAGAACTTCTTCCCAGATAGGTTATCAAGTACCTGGTCAATAAAGGGCAGAGGAAAGTGATCCTTCTGTGTAGCCTTGTTCAGCTCCCTATAATCGACACAGACTCTCCATTTACCATTTTTCTTGGGTACAATTACAAGTGGGGAAACCCACTCACTGTCTGAGATAGGATAAATGAATCCTGCTTCCAAGAGTTTCTGGATTTCTTCCTTCACTATATCCCTCAGATTGGGGTTCATGCGTCGTTGGGGTTGACATATAGGCCGGGAGTCGTTTTTAATATAAATATGATGAGTGCACAGACTAGAGGGAATACCCTTCATGTCTGTATACTCCCAGGCGAATGCCCCCTTACGTTCCTTCAAGAGATTGGTTAGGCGCTTTTGTTCTTCTGAGGAGAGACCAGGATTGATGTTCAAAGTTCTCCCAGGCTCTACCTCAATAGGAATGCTTTTCGAGTTTTTCAATACTGGGATTATGTTTGTGTCATTTGCTAGTGCTTCCTCCGTAAGCTGTTCTTGTTCTTCTTTACTGAGGGTACTGTTCAGGAGTTGATAAACTTCCTTGTTTACTGAAGCAGGTTCGCTAATGAAATTATTAATGGCATCGTCTTCTGTTTCGTTTTTGAAGGTTAGTGCCTTCCCTATTGTTAGTAATGGCTGAACATCTTCCTCTTCTTCCTGTTCTATCCAAAGGGAGGTTTCAGTTTCTAGACTCGGCCGTGCTGGAGGGTACAGGGTGAGGTTTTTGGTTTCCATGCCATCAGATATAGTCATAAATCCTGATCGGCAGCTGATACAAGCATCAGCTGTAGCCAACCAGGGCCTCCCCAAAATCAATGGATGTCCCCCCAGCTGTGATTT
Organism: Larix kaempferi; assembly: GCA_027924585.1. Classification (NCBI taxonomy): domain Eukaryota; kingdom Viridiplantae; phylum Streptophyta; class Pinopsida; order Pinales; family Pinaceae; genus Larix; species Larix kaempferi. The sequence goes on from BSBM01000860.1 coordinate 3,710,821, forward strand.
TGGTTGTAATACCAGAAAATCGGCAGGGTATTCCCATGAGTCTACTGAAATAACAAGGTCGTCCAAAATCCCTTCAGGTCTGATAGTGGATCTGTCTGCCAATTCTAAGATAGTAGGGGTCGGTCTAATATTGGTGAATCCGAGCTTCTTTACAGTCTCCATTGTTATAACATTGATCGCAGCTCCTAAATCTACTAGTACGTTGGGTATCTGTGTTTGTCCTATGTGTACAGTAACAGTAGGATTGCCAGGATCCTCATACTTGGTTATAGGGGTCTTTCCAGTCATTAAAGTGTATAAATTCCCTATAACATGAACAGTAGGAGGATCTCTGGGTTTCCTTCCCGGTCTTTTAATGCACAGGTCCCGAACAGTTCTAGCGTAGATAGGTACATCTTGAAGAGCTTGTAAAAGGGGAATCTTAACATAAAGGTTCTTCAATTCTCCTAAGAGATTGAATTGAGGTTGCCCCCCTCTTTGTGGCAGCATCAATCTCTCAGGGTAAGGTGGTTGCCTTACCAACTGGGTAGGCTGCGTGTTATCCACTTCATCGTTTAATGTTTCAGCCCTCCCATCTGAGGGATGCTCAGCATCTTCAATGATAGGAACCGGATCAAAAGGATGCTGGGAACTCTCTCCTTTGTCATACACAGTTGGTGGAATATTTTCTACAGTTCCACGTTCTACTATCTTTCCAGACAGTAAGTGAATATCATTACAAGGTACAGGGGAGAGAGAGTAGGATGGCATATTGAGAGCTTCCAATTGCTGGACTGTTTTGTTGTTTGGGTTAGGGTTAGGTTGGGAAGGCAGCTGAGGCCGTATTGGTATGTTAGGCACAGGATTATTTTGCAGCTGCAGCTGCGACTGCTGAGGTGGGTATTGAGGATATTGATGAAATTGAGGATATGGAGGATACGGTAACTGTTGAGGTGGAGGTGGTTGAGGAAACTGGTTCCCAGGATGGAAGTTCCTCCATCCAGGAGACCATGAAGTAGGTTGGTGTGGAGGCTGTGTCCAAGGACTCCATGAATTATATCCTTGCATCGCAGGTTGAGGGGAATTCCACTGAGCATAATTTGAAGGGAATTGTGTATTCACATTTTGCATATTAGTATTCCAATTATTCAAATTATTCAAAATGGAAATGAATCGGGAGACATACCTTGATTCCGGGGTTGCCAGGGTTTCTTCTGTGCAATGAAGTAGGCTGAATCCGCCTCTGGAGTTGATGCCTGCAGAACAGCCTTCACTTGGGGCAACGTGGGGCATTCTTTCATATCATGATTCAGCTCGCACAGCTGACACACTTGTACTTTGTCAAGAGGGCATTCCTTCAGTGGATGAGTCTTTCTACATCGGGGACAAAACACCCCTAGTGTGAGGTCCTCCACTGCCTGTCTTTGCTTGGCCTTCAAGACGTCAATCTCTGAAGAGATAGAGCTCATCATTTCTGTTTTAAAGTTTTCAAGAAGATTGCCTATCTCTGCACGTGTAACTCCCCCATTGGATGACTTCTGAGTTCTGTCGAAGACATCACGTTCCAGGTTATTTCGTTTATGCTGCTTATTATGCCTAGAAGATCCCCTGGAATATCTCTTACATAATTCCACAATTGTCTCAAAAGATTCTTTAGAGATATCCCCCTTTCCTAATAAATTTAGCATGTCTAAACAATCGTCCCTGATTCCTCGAAGCAGGATTATCTTAAGCACATCTAGTCCCATATTCGTCTGTCCATCTCTCTGCACATTGTACAGCAACCTCTCCACAAAGTCCTCCAAACTTTCATCCTCCTTCTGTACCATCTTGAATAACTCCTCCCTTTTGTCCCTGGTGTTACAATATTCTTGATATTTTTCCAGGAATACTTGCTTCATCTTATTCCAATTAGCAACAGTTCCTCCCCCAAGGCTCATGAACCATCGTAATGCATTGTCCTTCAGGGTGGCAGGAAAAAGTTTCAACTTTTGAGCATCTATAACATAATCATAGCTGCGACAGAGGATATCGAATTCAAACAGGAATTCGTCTGGATCCTCTGCCGCCCTGCCATGGAAGCGGGGTAACACCGACGGTGAAATGTTTTTCATAGGAGCTATCCCCTCTAGCTGCTGTATTGGGAATTGCAATGTAGCCATAGTTTCTGGCGGGGAATTGTCTTCATGATGGTATTGTACCACTGCTTCTTCCTCTTCGTTCTCATGTCTATTATTCATCTTTTCTTCTGTATCTTCACCTTCGATTGTTCCTTCGTCCCTTACCTCAATTGTAACAGCTGCGTATTCTTCGGTTGTAACAGCTGCGTATTCTTCAGTTGTAACAGCTGCGTATTCTTCAGTTGTAACAGCTGGATCAGCTGTTCCTTCTTTAGCAGGAGTATATGCAGGAATCACAGCTGCTCCTGTATCTTCCACTATAGATCCTGATGCTGGCGCTCCAGGATCAGCAGGGCCTCTTTTGATAGGAGTCTCCCGTTGACGAGATCTGACAGCTGAATCCGTTTTGTCAACAAGGTCGTCGATGAATGTTCTTCTGCCCAGCGGTGGACCTCGACCATGACCCGAACCACCTGCACTGTTAGTAATTTGTGGAGTTTTGGGGTTTGGGAGGTGATCGCGTTTTACCCTCCTCGTATTCATGCGAAGCAGATCATTTCAAAAACAACCCAAAAGACTGGCTAAAAGCAAATATCAAATACGACTAATGACTAGTGTTTAATTTTCATCCTTCCCCGGCAACGACGCCAAAATGTCAAGCACTCTAATTGCAGATAATTAAATATCAAACATACAGAGCGTATGAAATTTATTGTCAACCCGAGGAAGTCTTGTTATTTCAAAGGACAAGTGCACAATATATGCTTAAACACAAAACCATTAGAAGTGACACTTTTATCTTCTATCATCCATGTTCATCCCAAGAATCTATGCAATCCCAATTGCCTTCTAACTGCTATACTACAACTCTTTTCTATTATGCATCAAGCAGAATTAATATCAGATCTAATCAACGATTGCAGGAAGGAAATCTCAATTGCATTCTAAAATAATCAACTGTCTAATTTAATCAAGCTGGGAATCATAAAGCATGACCTGAACATTACTCTAGAATTTGATAAAAGAGATTAAAGCAACTGTTCTAAGAAACTGGATTGCAAAATATAAATCAATCAACACATAACAGGAAAGCCAATTTGTAAGAGCTCCTGGGATTACGTTTCAGCTGTAGGATGAACACGGCAGTGTGAACAGAAATTGAAATATATAAAACGAACCTAACTCAGTCGACTGTTATTCGATACCATTCACCAATCTCACGAATAAATCATTTACTGAGAAATCCACACAAGGAATGTTGCTGCTGCGTACAAAAGAAAGATCAAGCATCACACAACAAGAAAAATGAAATCCTAAATTAACACAGCAATCTCTGTGGAAGACGGGCCCAGTCTTCACACAGAGACGCTGGTTGAACAACACTCTTTTTAACTCAGAAGCAACTCAGTATATTAACAGAAGGATGAGTACACAGTTTTGGCTCGACTGCTAATACAAGATAAATTAATTAATTGCTGTCCAACCCCTTAGTCGAGGCAATTCCCCATACTTATACATACAATTGCAACATCTAAAACCTATAATTGGGCAGCCATGAAGATCTCTGATCTTCAGGCGCCCTAAATAATCTAGCTGTTACAATGCGTGGCAGAACTGAAATATGAGAGAAGTATAAATTGTCCCCAGAGCGACGGTCATTCCAGCTCACAGCGGGATTTGAGCAGCGACATACTTGATATAGTTCTTCTGTTACAGCTGCCCTGCCACGACTGTGCCTTGATTGACGAATTGAGCCCCAAGGAACCTTCCACAAGCGATGAATCGTTCCTTCATGACTTGTTCAGCTCCGATCTTCCTGCAGTCTATTGTCTTACTACCTTCATAAATCGCATCATGTTAGCACAGATTAAGAGATGCACAGCTTTAATCATCACAATCATAAGTATTAACACAATAAAACAATAATCGGCCATACCTTGGTAATTTGGGGAATAGATAAGGACAATAAGTTGAATTGCCAAGGTAATTGGTGTAAGACAAGGGAAGGGAAGATGATAAATGATGGTCAAAAAGGGCCAACTCTGGGCTCAACATCTACCACATTAAATTCATAGTAGAAAAACACATTCATCTCATAACATTTCAAACACAAGGATTTCAGACACAACGATTTTAGCCAATATGGCCTGGGCACAACCCCAACTAGAGAAAACCTGTGAGAGAGAGCATGAGAGTATTTTTATTATTTTCTTCTGCAAAGATAGATTTGTACATCAATAAAATCAAGATTCCAAGTCCAACTTATCTCAACCAGCAGACAAACAGACTTCCTCGAAAACAATGTAGAGGCTACCTAGAATTATGTGCAACCAATCTTGAAATTTGTGCCAACCCAGCAAAGTACAGACTGTCATCTTTCATCCTATATGGTCCTCAATTTCATGCCCATAATTTTCTCCTCCTTCTCGAAATTCATGCCCACCGTTACAGTCAAATACTACCTCGAATTTCATGCTCACTTTGCCTCGAATTTTGTGCCCAGAATCTTCCTGGAAAATCACGCATTCAGCTATACGATTCAATATTTAATGCAACTGTATAAAACCTTAAAAATTGTGCCAGAAGTCTATAAATGAGTGCCCCGCCTCTTTTCGATTGGCATCCTCATTAATTGCAAATGTACGGTCTGGTTTCACTGCTATACCCACACCTTGGAACTCGTGCCAGTGGTCTCCTTCCTCTCCTATCAAACTTGACTTGCTCCAACTTTATTGGATTTCATGCCTCACCAAAATATCTCTTTTTGGATACTCAACAATGGTAGAGGGAATTCCTTTTTAATTCAAATCCCTTGTCTTTTGGTTTTCCTCTCAAGGGTAGTTGAACGACCATCTAATCCAAGGACCCACATTGGCTTATACCAATGGATGAGAATACATGCTCTTTAATTCTCTCCATAATTAATTTTATTCACTACCTCTTAAACAAATCAAAAGTCACTTTATAACATTAAAGTGAATAATTTGCTCATCTCAAGCAATTAATGCAAGGACACTTCCTAGGTACAAATTTCAACAAAGAATACCCTAGACACCTCAACAAGGTTGTTTTCTTTGCTAAATAATATATTCAACGAATTCCAAGGATCCCTCACTACAACCTGTAATGTCCCCATTTTGACCCCCTTTGTATTAAATCGTAATTGATGTGAATATTGTAATTTGATCATGGTGAAGAGCTCAAGGCCAAAGCCCCACCATTTATTTAGCATTTTATGTATCGGCAATTAAAAATAGATGCCTATGGTTCTTGTGCGAGATGGGCACAATGTAATTAAGACATCATGTAAATACAAAATTAATGGAAAAACCCACAGCTGGCTACACTATGCAACAAAAGAGATGGGGCATGGCTCTACAAGGAAAAGGGAGGGAAATTATTCAAACCCTTGAGCCAATGGTATTAATCCATGTGTCAATGGGGGAAACCCATAAAACCACCAACTACCCATTTTGTCTCATGCACCCAATCATTTAATTCTTCCAAGAAATTGGTTAAGGCAGTTAATGCCTTGGAAATGAAGAAGTATGGCAGCCAATTTCGTGCATGGGCAAGCCATCAACCTGGAAATTCATGTTTTTGCTTGTTGGGCAAGAAAACATCCACGAAATGGTGCCCAAATCCATTCTGAACAATTAGCCTTTCATCATTCACGCAGTTGGAGTTAGCTGGGTCTTTCCCTACACGTTTTTCATCCAAATCCTGCATTTTTCCATGCCTGGGAGCTCGTTTTTGCATATACATTAGCTGGGAAGAGAGGGGCCACGAATTGGGGACTGTATGGAGGTCGTTTTCGCCCTTGAATGCCCAAGGACGTTTTTCTAAAAACGGATTGACTCCCCAGGGTTATTCCCCATCTTCAAATTTCGTTTTTGTGGGTTTCCACGTTTTTCTGAGTTAGCTGAAACCCCATCTCATGCATCTCACTGTAAACACGTTTTATCCTGCTCCATAATTGTGTTTTGCTGTTGTGTGCATCCTTGTTTTTGGTTGGAACCTGTGAACTGAAGTTTTGGAGTGGTAGTGGACAGAAGTGGCTTGATAAACCTAGTGGGGGAGACAACCTCTCAAGAAGATCAAGAGAGCTTTGGTCACTCTTCTATGCATACCCTGAGAGCACTAGATAGGGAAGGTATGGATTGAGGGACTGTACAACAGTGAAAAGAATACTTCCTTGTGCTGGGTGTGTAGGTATTGTGGGTGCCAAGCTAGATAGATCTTGCAAGGTTATCCCTGGCTCTGTGCTGGAGCTCACTAGCTTAGCAACTCTTCCTTTCCATCTCCTAGCAGCCTGATAAACCCAATTGTAGATTGGCTTGGCTCATTTTGGTGTATGCTTGGTTATGTGTGAGTCTGCTGTTCCCTGTTTCCTTGTAGAGATCATGCCCAGCTAGGGGGGTGGCAGTGGTGCTGAGAAATTGAGGAGCACACTGGCCTACGGTTGGGTGGAACGTTGCAGTTGCATAGCCAGTTGCGTGGGACTACTTTCACATAAGATAAGTATTCTCCTATGTAAATATGCAATTATCATTTGATGAATAATATGAATGTATGTGGATGTGTTAAACGAATTTACTACCGCTGTGTTTTTAAAAGTTTATGCATTTCCACATGATCTTTTATAATTCTGCATAAGATCTTTATATAATGGCTATCACAGCAATCTTGAATGAATGTTAGACATCGACATGATTTATTTAATCTCTATTGTGTTCTATAGCGTGCACATATACATGTCTTTGTATCAATGAGTTTAATTTAATGGATATGGGACATTAATTGCCCGGATTGAGCTCAATGATCCTCTCTATCACGCTGGTATGACAGAGGGGACATTACATTTTGGTATCAGAAATAGCGGAAAAAAAAGTTTTAGGTGAAATTTTTTTAAGTGAAATATGCAATTATCATTTGATGAATAATATGAATGTATGTGGATGTGTTAAACGAATTTACTACCGCTGTGTTTTTAAAAGTTTATGCATTTCCACTTGATCTTTTATAATTCTGCATAAGATCTTTATATAATGGTTATCACAGCAATCTTGAATGAATGTTAGACATCGACATGATTTATTTAATCTCTGTTGTGTTCTATAGCATGCACATATACATGTATTTGTATAAATGAGTTTAATTTAATGGATATGGGACATTAATTGCCCGGATTGAGCTCAATGATCCTCTCTATCACGCTGGTATGATAGAGGGGACATTACATTTTGGTATCAGAAATAGCGGAAAATTTTTTTTAAGTGAAATATGCAATTATCATTTGATGAATAATATGAATGTATGTGGATGTGTTAAACGAATTTACTACCGCTGTGTTTTTAAAAGTTTATGCATTTCCACATGATCTTTTATAATTATGCATAATATCTTTATATAATGGCTATCACAGCAATCTTGAATGAATGTTAGACATCGACATGATTTATTTAATCTCTGTTGTGTTCTATAGCGTGCACATATACATGTCTTTGTATCAATGAGTTTAATTTAATGGATATGGGACATTAATTGGCCGGATTGAGCTCAATGATCCTCTCTATCACATTGGTATGATAGAGGGGACATTACATTTTGGTATCAGAAATAGCGGAAAAAAAAATTTTAAGTGAAATTTTTTTAAGTGAAATATGCAATTATCATTTGATGAATAATATGAATGTATGTGGATGTGTTAAACGAATTTACTACCGCTGTGTTTTTAAAAGTTTATGCATTTCCACATGATCTTTTATAATTCTGCATAAGATCTTTATATAATGGCTATCACAGCAATCTTGAATGAATGTTAGACATCGACATGATTTATTTAATCTCTGTTGTGTTCTATAGCGTGCACATATACATGTCTTTGTATCAATGAGTTTAATTTAATGGATATGGGACATTAATTGCCCGGATTGAGCTCAATGATCCTCTCTATCACGCTGGTATGATAGAGGGGACATTACATTTTGGTATCAGAAATAGCGGAAAAAAAATTTTAAGTGAAAATTTTTTAAGTGAAATATGCAATTATCATTTGATGAATAATATGAATGTATGTGGATGTGTTAAACGAATTTACTACCGCTGTGTTTTTAAAAGTTTATGCATTTCCACATGATCTTTTATAATTCTGCATAAGATCTTTATATAATGGCTATCACAGCAATCTTGAATGAATGTTAGACATCGACATGATTTATTTAATCTCTGTTGTGTTCTATAGCGTGCACATATACATGTCTTTGTATCAATGAGTTTAATTTAATGGATATGGGACATTAATTGACCGAATTGAGCTCAATGATCCTCTCTATCACGCTGGTATGATAGAGGGGACATTACATTTTGGTATCAGAAATAGGGGAAAAAAAAATTTTAAGTGAAAATTTTTTAAGTGAAATATGCAATTATCATTTGATGAATAATATGAATGTATGTGGATGTGTTAAACGAATTTACTACCGCTGTGTTTTTAAAAGTTTATGCATTTCCACATGATCTTTTATAATTCCGCATAAGATCTTTATATAATGGCTATCACAGCAATCTTGAATGAATGTTAGACATCGACATGATTTATTTAATCTCTGTTGTGTTCTATAGCGTGCACATATACATGTCTTTGTATCAATGAGTTTAATTTAATGGATATGGGACATTAATTGCCCGGATTGAGCTCAATGATCCTCTCTATCAAGCTGGTATGATAGAGGGGACATTACATTTTGGTATAAGAAATAGCGGAAAAAAGAATTTTAAGTGAAAAATTTTTAAGTGAAATATGCAATTATCATTTGATGAATAATATAAATGTATGTGGATGTGTTAAACGAATTTACTACCACTGTGTTTTTAAAAGTTTATGCATTTCCACATGATCTTTTATAATTCTGCATAAGATCTTTATATAATGGCTATCACAGCAATCTTGAATGAATGTTAGACATCGACATGATTTATTTAATCTCTGTTGTGTTCTATAGCGTGCACATATACATGTCTTTGTATCAATGAGTTTAATTTAATGGATATGGGACATTAATTGCCCGGATTGAGCTCAATGATCCTCTCTATCACGCTGGTATGATAGAGGAGACATTACATTTTGGTATAAGAAATAGCGGAATTTTTTTTTTTAAGTGAAATATGCAATTATCATTTGATGAATAATATGAATGTATGTGGATGTGTTAAACGAATTTACTACCGCTGTGTTTTTAAAAGTTTATGCATTTCCACATGATCTTTTATAATTCTGCATAAGATCTTTATATAATGGCTATCACAGCAATCTTGAATGAATGTTAGACATCGACATGATTTATTTAATCTCTATTGTGTTCTATAGCGTGCACATATACATGTCTTTGTATCAATGAGTTTAATTTAATGGATATGGGACATTAATTGCCCGGATTGAGCTCAATGATCCTCTCTATCACGCTGGTATGATAGAGGGGACATTACATTTTGGTATCAGAAATAGCGGAAAAAAAAATTTTAAGTGAAATTTTTTTAAGTGAAATATGCAATTATCATTTGATGAATAATATGAATGTATGTGGATGTGTTAAACGAATTTACTACCGCTGTGTTTTTAAAAGTTTATGCATTTCCACATGATCTTTTATAATTCTGCATAAGATCTTTATATAATGGCTATCACAGCAATCTTGAATGAATGTTAGACATCGACATGATTTATTTAATCTCTGTTGTGTTCTATAGTGTGCACATATACATGTCTTTGTATCAATGAGTTTAATTTAATGGATATGGGACATTAATTGCCCGGATTGAGCTCAATGATCCTCTCTATCACGCTGGTATGATAGAGGGGACATTACACAACCATGGAATAGTCGGACAAGTGCAGCGTTCAACTTGTGCAGTTGTGAGAGAAGGTCATCCAAATTGATAGTTGGCAATAATAAAGTTTGAATCAACTAATGACTCAAGTACACAATGAGTTATTGGAAAAAGAGTAAGCATTGGTTAAGCTACTAATGGATGTTCAAAAGCATTGCAAAGTTAGACCATATTCTAGTACCGTTTCCAAATCCAACACCATGACCAACACTAGCATGGTAAGTTCATCTTGCTCAAGAATATTTCCATTAATAGTTTAGTGATTTTGAAAAGAATACAAGAGGAATAGGTTCCAAGCCACTAAGGAAAATGGGATACGGAGGAAAGGGCTAGGTAAGATGAGATAAGGAATCCTAATCCCCCTTGTAGCTAAGCAAATGAATAAGCATGAAGGCCTAGTTTTTGCTGGAAGAGAGGAAAATAGGATGAGCATGAAGACCACTTTTTGTGAATGAAAAAGACATACCAAAATTGGCATTCTCATTTAAGGGAAGCGTAAGACTAAATGAAGATGGAAATGCATTTCCACACCATCTTTCTTATGGAATATTGTTGAGGGGAAGAGAAGAGGAAAGTGCCGAGACATAGCCTACAATAGAACTTAGGAGAAGTAGCATGCATCTCAATAGGAACAAGCGAGATGCTTCAGTCAAGATATCCATTTTTTTTCACTACTACAAGAAAATGCCACCGAACTAACATTGTTGGTGCTCAAAGGCATGTTCTTTTTGTGGAAATAAATACTGTAGTGTGGCTTATTTCTAGGAGAAGCAAGCCACATGCCACAAGATATATTTATTCTAGGAGAAGATGAAAAGAAGGATGCTCCAAACCATCAGCGAACTCAGAAGCATATGGAGAAGGCAATTAATCCAAGCATCCCAACCAAGTTCAGGAACTTTTCCACTACTACCACTTGAGTGGACATTAGGAAGCAAAGTGTTGGATGCTTTATCTAGAGCTTCACCCTAGAAATTGCACTAGAAAGAGAAGGGTGCAGAGAGTAAATATGAAGTAATATAAAGAGATTCTCTCATCTCTAACCCAAGGAGCAATATTTGTCCAAGGAGTTGTAGAAGAGCAAAAGGTTTAACATCACTATTGAAGAATACAATAGGTTGATGAAAATGTCAAGGGAATCCCCATTCCAACTATTGCCTTTATTTTTCTAGAAGAAAATCTTCTTCTTGGAGATGTATCAAATATTGATGCATGGAGGACAATGATTCAATATTCTTGAAAAGTCCATGACATTCACCAAAGCAAACAAAATGTTGTAAACTTCATGCAATTTGTGATTGCACATGAAGGATGTCATTCAAATGACATTGTTGTAGAGATGAAGCACTATGAAGGAAAATTTAGTAGCTGAGAGTTGCTTTCGTGACAAGAAGCAAATGATTCTAGAAACATGGAATACTTTGTATGTCCTCATGATGAATTGGTAGATGATGGCATAACTTGTTGGGATTTCATTGCACAAAGAGACCAAAACCCGACTTGGCTTCCTCAATCATCGAGATGGGACATCTTTAAGATTGGGAATGCAAGAGAGAAATGCTAAATATGAGAGTGAGTTATGTTTAAGGAGTTTGAGCCTAAGATTGGTTAGAGATGAGAGTCAATAGGAATACTTCTACAATGTAGGAACAAGAGAGCTAGAATCAGAGTCAAAGCAATATCCAAATCCATATCTAGTATCATGAGACATGAGTGAGAGCCAGAGATAGAAAGTTCTAGCTAAGACCCAGAGTTAGCACCATGTTCTATAGAAGTAGAAAAAATGTATATTCATCCAGTTGGTTCTCTAAACTTTTGGATATAAAAAATTCCTTCAATTGCGAGGTGTGATCTGAAAAGGGGTCTAAACTAAATAGTGGTTGTAAGACTCATATATTAAATGTAATTTGGCAATGTTATGGTGATCATAGACTAGGAAAATAACAATGTAATGTAATGTATAATAAGATAAAAAAATTATGCATTAATTAATTGAATAGAAAAGAAAATTTGATAGGAGAATGGGAATTGAAAGTTTAATCCATTAACCTTCTCACTACCCCCCAATCTCTCCTATTTGTAATTGTAACTTTCATTTTGATAGTGATTTTTCCTACTTATTGAAAAAGAGAAGAGAATGATAGAGAGTCCATTGCATTGTAATTAGAGATTTATGAATGAAGAATTGAGCTACCACTAAATGTTGTTTTTATTATTTGGGTTCCAAGGTAAAATATTGTATTATGTGCAATAGCACGGGGGGTTCACTAAGTAAGAAAAATTATAACATGTGCGTTCAAATTGGAGGATTTAATACTATAAAAAATAGAGGCAATATATTTCCTAGTATATAAGGGCAAAGGGGTATTTTTAATGTACTAAGAAAATATAGATATTAGGGGGTTTATAATTATGTATTTAGGGGGATGATTAGGGTATTGGGGGGTTTGAATAGGTACTCTATCTAAAGTTGGTGTGAGTCTGACTATGTGTGAATTCATATTAGTGTTTGAATAAGTATGATATGTGTCAGGATGATGTGAATCCAATTGTGTTTGGAGGTAGAGTGGTGTTTGGGTATGTATGATTTACAAGAAAATGTGGTGTGAAGTTGATTGGAATGAATATGTTTTAAGTCAACTTGTGTTCAAGGGGTTGTTCCCCATATTCAAATATTTTCTCTCATTGAGATTTCATATTTTACCTTGCAATATTTTGAGGGGTTATAAGATTTGTTCCATGTCACCATTGTCATGTCCCCACAACAATGAGCATTGGAACAAGTTCCTAACCCAACCAATCCCTTGTCTTGAGGAGGCACTTGCATAACCATGGGGTTAATTTTGGAATTCCTAGGCAATTAATTAAATAGACTTTGCAATAAATGATATCCTAATTTTAATTATGCACATGGATTATTTAATTTATGCATTTAATGTTTTTATGTGGAATAAAAGAGTATAAGGCTCCACTTGGGCGCATAAGAGGATAAGGTTGACTAAGATAGCTTGAGGAGGAAGCAAAGAGAAAAGATGCCAAAGCTAAGAAAATCAGAAAGGTGGCAAAAGCTTTAGAAAAAGCAGTAAAAAATAGGAAAGCTCAGAAAAGAAGGAAAGTTCAGTAAATCAGGAAAGTCAAGAAAATCTAGGAAAAGTAGGAAAAGCAAAGGCAAAAAGTGGAAAATCACGGAAAAGAAGACAAAGCAGAAAAGAAGGAAAGCAAAGAAAAAAGGAAAGCAAGAAGGAAAGCTAGCTTTCCTCATCCACTCAAGGAAGGCGCATTAGTTGGTTTACTTGCTCCACAAGTCACACTCTCTCCATAAATAACCCAGTTCTCACCAAATTCACATCTTTTGCTAGTTTGAAGAATTGTACGAGAGCAATTTTTGCCTCAAAGACTAGGGAGGTGTGCCCCTGGTCAAGGTTGGGAGATGTGCCCCAGCTTCATGTGAGAGGATGATGGAATTCATCCATGATTATTATTTGCAGGTCCTTTAGCTGAAATAATCTCAGGTCGAATTTCAGAAAGCTTCTTCAAGTCTGTGGTTCGAATCTCAAAGCCATTCATTGATTTCTAGCATTGTAATGTTCAGTAGGAATGGAGAGAATGTTTTGTAATTATATGAGAAGCCTCTTGGCCCACATATGATGTATTAAAATTTAATCTAGTCCTATGATATCATTCATCTTGAATAAAATTGTAGAACTCATATTTCTTCTCATATTTCTCCACCCTTCCTAGATTTAGCTAGAATTTGACTAGTTTCCAGTTTACAAGTAATAAATGCATGAGAACATATCCAAATGAAGTAATTCTTGTTCCTAGATATAAATAAGATTCCAGAAATCACATCCCATGATTCGTATCATAAATTCGTGAGCCTCTAAATTCTTTTTGGGAATCCTGAATTCGCACTAGCTGAGTTGTCCTCGAAGGCAATTTTATGTATGTTTATGTGAGACTTTCTCAGATATCTTTGAAACTTTCTAGAATGATGTTTTACTTTTAAATGGATTTTATTAATTGATATTTAAACTCCGTAAGTTCATAAACACCCATCCCCATCTTTCAATTAAATATCTCTCCCATACTCGTATGCATATGCTGAGTGGCCCAGGAGCCTTGGATTAAATTGAAGATTACTCCTCTTGAAACTTAAATGGCCTCAGTACTTTGTGCCAAGATGTAATAACACATTAGAACCTTCCACCATTCCATAGCCTCTGATCTTGCCCATCCCTAGTAATTCTAGCTTCCCTAGCCACTGTTTTAATTAAATTTGAGAAGAAAGGAGTTTTGTATCACTGACATAAGTTGGTACATTACAGTGGTATCAAAGCATGTTCCCCTGAACCTACTCTTAATTTGATTCTATGATTCCAAGAATATATTCATATTCCAAGAAGAAAATTCCTTTGTCAGAAGGAGAAGAGGAAGAGGAGATCAATTCCACTGAAGGAAAATTACAAGAAGGATCAGATATGTCTCATAATGAGGATAAGCAAGAGTTAAAACTCTTTGTTCAAGGCATGTCGAAAGGGCTGCAAGAAATCTCTCTCAATATTGTTCAATCAAGAAATGAGACTAGATATTTCTTAGATCAACAACTAGGAGGCAAGGTAGGAGAAGGGAGAAGTAATGGCATCCCACATGGCAAGAGGAAGAGAAATGGTGGCCATATTTTCTCAAAAACTAGGCCTCACAATCGCCCTGATGAATTCAATATGGAGACTCCATCTTACTCAAGGCCTACTATGCCTAAGTTTGCTGAAGAACAAAGAGAAGAACCTGAGGGTCGAAATGGAGGTCTTGCTTCATGGGAGGACAAGTACATTGAGTACCTTACATTGAATGAAGAATGCAGAGGTGCTCTACCATTCAAAGACTTCTTTGATCTGCAATACAAGTCCAACCCAAGAGGAGGCTTCAGAATGCAAAATCCGAATTTTGAACTTAGAAATGTCATTGGTAAGATTTCTTTACCCTATTTCGATGGTTCTAAAAAATGCACTGGTAACTCTTGGATTCAGAAACTTGACACATGTTTTCATTTGAATCCTATGGCTGAAAGAGATTCCATCAAGATGGATAATCTACACTTAGATGGAGAAGAAAATGATTGGTGGTTTCATGGCCTAAAGACTCTTGGGAATTACCAAGTAACCACCTATGAAGAGTTCATAAGAAGGTTGGTTGAAATATTTGAAAGAAGGGATCCTGATATCACCTTCAGGGAACTAGCACATGTAAAACAAACTGGAACTCCAGAAGCCTGCATATTTGAGTTCCATAAATTAGTTGTGATGGTATCTGACATTTCAGAAGCTAGGCTAATTTTATTGTTCATTAAAGGGTTGTCAGAACCTTTGAAAGGCTTGGTGAAAGCCTACATACCCAAAACCTTGCAAGATTCACTAAGTCGAACCCGAGACTTGCAAGACTCTCTTCCAAGGACTAGATTTCCACCAAGGGCTATTGGTCCTACTCAGTTCAAGAACCAAAGGCCACCCATGAAGAGTCCTTCTGGAAATTTCAGAAAGGATAACTATGTTAAGGACTGAGATGAGTTGAGAAGAAGGAAGCTGTGATTCACTTGTCATGAGCCATGGGTTCCTGGGCATAGATGTGCCAAATGAAAGGAACACTACATTGAGGTTTAATCAGAGATCGAAGCTGAGGAGGAAGAAGAAGAGGCCCCAATAGATGCAAAAGTGTCCTATGAGACTGCAGAATAAGAATCTAATCCAGAGGTGAGCAAGATTGCAGTACTTTCAGGAGTGCCTCGCTACCATACACTCAGATTCAATGGAGTGGTTCAAGGACAATCAGTTATTGTGTTAGTGGATGGAGGAGCAACACACAACTTCATTGATTCAACTTTGGTTGAAAGAAGCAAGTTGCACACTAAAAAATTTGGAGGATTCACTGTTATCATTCCAGATAATCATTCTATGAACTGTTGTAGATGGATTCCTAAATTGTAGATTTGTATAGGAGAGGATACCATTACAGATAGTTTTTATGTTGTTGATTTGGCTGATACTAACTTGGTTTTGGGAGTCCAATGGCTGCACTCCATTGGTAAGCATTCAGTAGATTACCAAATTCCTGAAATGACATTCAAAGGAGAAAATGGTAAAGAGATAGCGTTGAAGGGAATCAACACCTATCCCAAACAAGTGGTAAGTGCACACAGTATGAGATCCATTCCAAGGCATGGAGAGATTGAGTGGGATGTTGAATTCCTAATCAACACTAATGGAAACTCATTCAAAGTATCTAATTGTCCTAAAGACATTCAGAAGCTACTCCAAAATCATATGAAGGTATTTGGGGACCTTCGTCATGGTAGGCCTCTAGATAGAGGAATGGAGCATAGGATTGAGTTGGAGATAGAAACCTCACCTATCAAGGTGCATCCCTACAAGCACCCAAAGAGATTCAAGGATGGAATAGAGAGAACCATTAAGGAGCTGCTTGACTTGGGGTTCATTAGCCCGAGCTCAAGTCCTTTTGCCTCATCAGTAGTTCTTGTGAAGAATAAAGATGGAACCATGAGAATGTGCATAGATTACCGAGCTCTTAACAAGAAGACTATCAATAATAGATATCCTATTCCAAGGATAGATGAACTTATGGATGAGCTCCATGGGGCCAAGTATTTTTCTAATATTGACCTTAGATATGGCTACCATCAAATCAACATGAGAGAAGAAGACATAAAGAAGATAGCCTTTCGGTGCCACCATGGGAACTTTGAGTTTCTGGTTATGCCTTTTGGCCTAACAAATGCACCTGCAACTTTTCAATATTGCATGAGCAAAGTGTTTAGCAAACAGCTCCGTAAGTTTGTACTTGTCTTCTTTGATGATATTTTAATCTATAGTAGGACTTGGGAAGAGCATTTACATCATTTGGATATTTTTCTAACAATCTTGGAAGATCGATGTTTTTATGCAAAGCTAACCAAGTGTGAGTTTGGAATGATTGAGATTTAGTATATTGGTCATGTGATTGGTCAATATGGAGTTAAAGTTCACATGGAAAAGATCCAAGCCATTCTAGATTGGCCTAGTCCTAGAAATATCACTGAACTAAGAGGGTTCATTGGGCTATGTAACTACTACTGAAAGTTTTTCAAAGGATTTTCCAAGTTGAAATATCCTTTGATAGATCTCACTAAGAAAGGAGCCTTTCATTGGACAAAAGAATCTGAACAAGTGTTCAACAAGATGAAAGAGGTAATGATCTATTGAGTGGTGTTGTCCTACTGTTTAAGTGATCGTTTTGAAGTGCGCAATCCCAGTGTGTGCTATTGTATAAGTAATAACCACGACGTGGGTGAAAATTCGTGCAATCCCCCAATGTGTTGAACCATGCATCACCGGATTGCAGAAACCTGATTCTGTAATCCCCCATAAACTTCGCCTCGGGTGAGACCTCAGCTTGTTCGCAGGCTATTGCCGAAAGGGTAAGTGAAGAAGGGTTTTGTTCGACCACAATTGCGCAGAACTCGGGTCAATTCAAGGAAGTTAAAGAACGAGGTTCATATGCCTAAAAAATGGTTCTGTTGCCGTGCTTGAACTGGTGATGTGTTTTGAATATTAGAATCCCGAGAATAGAAATACAGAACTGGGTGGACAATACAGAAAAGGATTTTGCAAGAAATCAGAACAAACATCCGCGTTTCTCTAACGAAGAATGGTTGCAGAGATACCTATATTATGATATTTATGAAATTTTCTTCGCATTCTTCAGTACATATCTATATGAGTGGTTGTCAAGACTAGCAGAACAAAAAATTTCCATCAGGGAGGAGAACCTATGACGTGGAACCCAGAATTGGTTTATATACTTAAAGCTGTGGATAGCCCGATCTCAAGAGAAGTAGACTTCTGGCTCGATAGCATACTAGAAGGTTACGTTACAGAATTTGCTGTGGACATGTTGAAGTCTTACAGCACAGCAAAGGCATATTTCTTCGAAGGATTCAGAGGTAAGGACCTGAACAATCTTAGTCTATACATGAAAATGTTGTTAGCAGAGAAAGGTGTCTTAAGAATGCAATAAGATTCCTAGAAGTTTTGAGTATGTAATGTTCAATAATAAAGACAGTGATACCGAAGAAAATATTCACACTTTGTGAAGTGGTAAAAGATATAAGTCTAGTATAGAGAAGAGGCCTAATGAACATGAACTTTGCATCTCTATAGAAACTGAGTTACAAGTTGAGACTGATAGTCAGACAGAACCTCGAGTAGCTTCCTATCAACCCGTCACTCCACAGAATCCTGTAGTTGACGATACACATACTTCTAACCCACATAAAAACAGTAGGAGTAACACAGCAGGAGCAAGTACTCAGAACTTTCCGAGCAGTAGTATCCCTAACACATTACAGAAAACTGCGCCTCCTAGAATAAGAATGACATACGATATCAAACTGTTGATATTCAAAGGAACGGGTCTAGAAGACCCTGAGCAACACTGGTTTTTGTGTGAATCTGTGTGGAATGTTAATAAAGTTCATGATGATGCTATAAGACAAGAACATTTAGTTACCACATTCTGGGATCGATCCTGCCATTGTTGTCCATGAGATTCAAACCTATCCCGATGCTAAACCTATCCTCCAAAAGTTGTGCCTAGTGCACCCTCGAAAAAACTACGATAATTAAAGCTGAGATTGGAAAGCTCTTGAAGGCCGACTTCATCTATCATTTTCCTTTAACAGAATGGGTCTCCAATGTCATCCCTATGGCCAAGAAGAAGGGTATTATTAGGGTATGTGTCGATTACAAGGATCTGAACATGGCTTGTCCCAAGGAAAACTACCCTATCCCCTTCATCGACCAGACCATTGACCATTGCGCCGAGAGTGTCATCTTCTCGTTTATGGTTGTATTTTCCGGTTATAATCAAATTGAGATCCACCCGGCCGACCAACATTAAAGTACTTTCATCTGCCCCTGGGGTACGTTTTCTTATCGTAAACTCCGTTTTGTCCTAAAAAATGTTGGTGCTACATTCCAGTGGGCCATTTTGTACGCTTTTTATGACGCGAAGGACTTTGTGGAACCCTATCTCAACGACCTCCATGCACATTCGTGGCATTGTGAGTTCCACATCGATCATCTGATGGCTATATTCCTCAGATGCAGGCTGTATAACATCCGTCTGAATCCTCAAAAATGCATATTCGGCATCGAACCAGGATGCCTCCTTGGTTTCATCGTCTCAAAGGAAGGGATCCACATTGATCCCTTGAAGGTGGAAGCCATTGTTGCTCTCCAACCTACTACTGATATTCCGGAACTACAAAGTCTGCAAGGGAAGGAAAACTACCTACGACGTTTTGTATGTAATTTTGCTGAAAAGAAATAGTACTATATGCGGTTGCTGAAGAAGGACGTCCCTTTCATCTGGGACGACCAAGCTCAACAATTCTTTGAAAACTTAAAATATTTCATTACTCACAGCCCCGTGCTCCAACCGCCCAATTACTATAGGGGTTATATCATTTATCTTTTCGCTTCCGCCACCACGATCGCCATGGTCTTGGTCCAAGAAGATGATAACGCCCAGGAACATGTGATCTATTACCTAAGTAAGGGTCTTATTGACTCTGAAACCCATTATTTACATGTCGAGAAACTTGCTCTCGTAGCAGTCATTGCTGTCCAAAAGTTTCACCACTATATACTACTCCGCACCACTACCATCATTGCCGAATTGAACCCTATGTACCATGTCCTTACAAGTCAGGTGCTTGGGGGAAAGTATTCACGTTGGATCATGATGCTTCAAGGATTTGATCTCCTCTTCAAGAAGGCCAAGTCAAATAAATATTTGGTTTTTGCGGAGCTCATTTATGATCTTCCCCGTGCTGATTCGGGAACTGAGCCCATCGACTCCCTTCCATATGAGTCATTGTTTCTCATCAGCATGTATGACCCATGGTATGGCGATATCACATTATACCTTCAAACCCAACGGTTCAACCCTCAATTATCCCGTGATGACTGTCGTCGTATACGCCACCATGCCAAGTACTACTTGATCATTGATGATACCTTGTATCGTCGTGGTGTTGAATCCATCCTTCGATGTTGTTTAACACAGGAGGAGGTTGAAGACGTACTGAATGAATGTCACTCTAGGGATTGTGGAGGTCATATTTTTCAGATGGCTACAACCTAGAAAATATTATGCGCAGGATACTACTGGCCTTCGATCTCAAATATTGTATTGAGGATGTTAAGAAGTGTCCCCCATGCCAACACTTTCAATTCAAAAAGCACTCCCATCTAGCCCCTTTACATTTGGTTATTGCTGTCGACCCCTTTGCTAAGTGGGGCATAGAATTCATGCACTGTAAGCCTACCTTGGACAGGGGGCATGGTTATGTCATCGTAGCAGTTGACTATTTCACTAAATGGGCCAAGGCTATGCCTACATACAAGGAATACAGAAAAAAATGTTGCACTCTTCATGTTTAATCATGTCATTGCGCGATTCAGAGTCCCACAAGCCATCGTTACCGACCACGGATCTCATTTCCAAAATGAGATGGTGGACGAATTGAGCACCAAACTGGGTTTTCTCCATGAGAACTCAACCCCAAACTACCCACAGTCCAATGGACAAGTAGAGGCCATCAATAAGGTCTTGAAAACCATGATTTAGTGCATGGTGGGTACACACAAGTCAAATTGGCATAACATGCTCTTTTCTGCCCTATGGGCATACAGGACATCTGTTAAGACTGCCACCGAGTTCACACCTTTCCAACTTGTATGGATTGGAGGTAGTTCTATCGATAGAGTGTGATATTCCATCCCTAAAACTTGCAGTAGAACTTCTCCCGAACACCACTGTCGAGGAAGAACGTTTCCTTCACTTCGAAAAACTCAACGAGACCCGCCGCGATGCTACTCTTTCCAACGATGTGAATAAGAAATGCGTCAAAGCCAAGTTTGATAATTTAGTCAAACCTTGTATCTTCAACGAGGGGGATTTGGTCCTCACATATGACCAAACACATAATAAGCTGGGGGCAGACAAGTTTGAGTCCATGTGGCATGGGCCATATGTTGTAAAACGTGTCTTGGAGAAGCCGAGCATACGAGCTTGAGGATTACGATGGGATATCTCTGGGATAGCTTCGCAATGGGATCTACTTGAAGAGGTACTATGCCTGGGTATTCCACACATTAGTATCTTGTATATACCGTACATGGTGTGTGTTTTGGATGGTGTGACACTTTGATTTAGTGTGTTAGGATCTTGTATTTATGCTTATATCATGTTTTTCCTGCATGTGCAGATGGAAACCTACTTTGGACTCAATGATGGCGCCAGTCGGCATACACGTAGCCTCGCTTCAGCAGCTTGGGTACTTTATTCCGCTACCGACAATCTCATTAGTTCGAGAGGAATTTGTCTAAGGTATGCAACCAACAATGCCGCAAAGTATCATGCGGTGATTGGAGTCTTAACCGACGCTCTTTACCTGGGTATGGACCACATTTTTTTCCACCTCGAATCACAATTGGTGGTCTCCAACTTTAACCATTTCTATGCAATCTGTGATCCCACGTTACTTCATCTTTTTAGACAAGTACGTCTCTTGGAGAGGTCCTTCGAATCTGTTCAGTACTCGCACATTTCAAGAGACATAAACATTGTTGCTGATTCCATGGACAATTTCATATTGGACTAGTATATTGTACATACATGAAACATTCATAAGTATAAAAATGGCACAACATGTACATAATGCATAAATAAACACATACACAAGATCCCAAAATCATCCATAAGAACACAGTGTATAAATCCGCCATATAGTTTTTTATATATCATGATGGTATAAAGTACAAAATGTAGAACTGATGCAAAAATCTGAAGCATGTCAGCTTTCCGTAAATATACCCGGATACAAAATCTGAAGCCCATAGCTTTCAATACACATACATATACACATGATTCTAGTCCCCACGACGCTCATGATAGAAGATGATCGCCCTTTCCACTTTCCTAAGCAACGAAACGAAGTGCTCAGACACTACAACAGTCTGATGCTGGTATCGATGAGGTAAGTCATGAACCCTCGGCTTTAGGTTATCCAGAGTCAAACGTTGGAATTTCTCCTCCATCTCATTTGAATCCTCGACAACATCATGTGTTGCAACATCCATATCCCACATTACCCCTCCCCACGCAATAGGAGAGACACCAGCTGGTCGTGATGGTCCTACATCTACATCAAAAATATGTCAATCATCAGTAATACTCAAAAAAGCATCTAAAAAATAGAAAATAAAAAACACAGCAGAGTTTTTGTTCTTACCCATGTCGCCCCACTGCATCCCCTCGGGGACAACTAGGTTCGGATCTCCCCTGAAGTCAATTCCATCGTAAGGGTAGTCCTCAACCATGAGGAGCTGACCCCTCAGCCACCTGAAAAAGGTTGCACCATAAGTAATGATGGGGCCGCCACTGCCGTGGCGGGCCATCACCTCTAACCAAAGGACCATTTGAGGATCCCTCGGATCCAGATGCTTTACCTCGACCTGCGGGCGTAGATGTGGCACCTGCTATAGAAAGAACATGACTACAACTGATCTTTAGCCGAACTGCTTCAGCTCACCGCATCGACACTTTGTGAGCTGATCTCGCAAGTTTGAGAGGAGTCCCTCGCACCAGTTGAAGACCATATGAGCCATGCACTCCTCAGCATATAACATATGTGCTTTGATCGCTAGATGAGTATCCCTACTACTAGCCACCCTCATGATGGTGAAAAAACTGTACAGAGAGGTCGATCCCTGAACTCCTTGATGGGAATATTCCCACCAACCATATGGGTGCCATCAGTGCACCATTGGTCTATCAGATCCTCTGTATTTTGGTCAGTCCCTCATGACCCTAATAAATATATGGGACTCCCCTGTCGGGACATTCCCGTCAGGAAATAGATATCCTTGATATCTATAGTTAGTATGTGGACACCTATCTAGAAGTGTTGATGTACCGGATCCCAACACTGAATCAAGTACTCTAGTAGTGGCACTTGGGCTCTCATGCCTGCATCATGGAATTATTTCATCAACCCACAGTTCTGCAATGCGGCCATGCATTGTGGGTCATGTTCTGCTCGAGCATCATCAAGCTCATGCTCTCTCTCTCTCTCACCATTCAGCCATTGTGTCCACCCAAAACCTGTCCAAAAGGAAATAAAAACACCATTAGAAGCTTTCCCAACCATCCAAATCATCCATCTTTGGTTATATTTTGAGTTTTCCAAACAGACCTGCACCAGCGCATCCCGTCTTTGCAGACAGGGTGCCGCTGGCGCAAGAATCTATGTTGAGATTTGGACCGACGAGCCCTTGGCGCTTTTCCCAGAAGGGAAACTACGCCAAGCCGAGGGTGCAATTTCCCCCCGCAAATAAAGCCCAAAACCTAAAAAATGGAAAGTAAATGAAATTCTAAACCACTAAAAATGAAGAAGGCGGGGATTAGGCTTACCTAATGCTGACAGCACTAAAAATGACATATCACAGCTGCTACAATCGGCAGTTGAAAATTGCACTCCAAAGGGTCACTTTCACCTTCCAATTTGGTAAAAAACAAATGGTAACTAGTTTTACTATTTTTCCCTATATATATTGAAAAAGGCATATTCCCTTTTCAATTTATTCTTTTTGTGGGTTATTTTACTATAGTTGGGATTATTTTTATATCTAATACTCAATTGATCATTTTGACCTAGCCTTTGGAGTCCACGGGTGAAGTAAAATGCCACATTATAATCTTTGGTCGCGATCGTGGTCATCTCGCACCCATTGCCAGGTATGAACAACTCTTCGAGCGTTCTTTGTGTTTTTATTCCACTCGAGCGTTCTTTGTGTTATTATTCCGCTCGTTAAAATCAACTACTAATGACACTGAGCTCACTTGTTTTTCCTTCTCATGCTCGTAAAATGATGAGAATAAGTCACCGAGTTACATTTTATCGCTTTTTCGGGCTCATTAAACTTCCACGAAAAAGGAACCCCTTGGAGTCCTTCTTTAATCTCTTTTCAGGCTCCCTAAATACGAAAAGATTGCCAAGCAAACTTGATGCGTTCATGCTTGTAAAAGTATTTGAATCATCATATTTCTGGTGATAGTTTACCCCTTTTTCGGAACATGAGGCACTATTTACGAAAAAGGAGCACTCCATCCAATCATAGCTGGAAAAGTTCTCTCTTGCGTTGTTTTACCCTTTTTTTGGGTGAAGAGGCCAACTTTACGAAAAAGAAACTTTGGAGTCTTCTTTAGTTCTTTTCAGACTCTCTAAACATGAAATGTGTTGGGCATGGCCCAAGTTGGCACATTTTTTAAGAAGCACAGTTTTGGCAGTAGCACATTTCGGACTGCGAAGTTCAAGTGGCATAGTTTTGTCAATGGCGCAGTTCGGATTGCAAAGTCCAATTGGCATAGCAGAGAGTGCAAAGCCTAATCACGACACAGTTTTGCTAATGTGCAACAGCCATTTTAGGAAAAAGAGTATAAGTAAAGGAAGTGGTTAAGCAGATGAAAGCGACCTGTTTTGGGTAGGCGACTCCATGATTCATGGAAATTGGGTAAGGATTAGCATGGAAGCAGATGAAAGCGACCTGTTAGTTAGAGTGGCAAAAACCATTAGAAGCTAAGCCACGGGTCAACAGTGACAAGAAGGCCAGTGCGGCGGAAAGGGACATGCCACTATGTAGTTATAACCGTTTCATGAGGACTACGGTTCTCAAAAGGGAATCAGAGCCACGAGTGGCCCAGCAAGGCGGCTATAGGTGAATGGAGAAGTTGTCGACTACGACAGGCCGGGCTGGCGTGGTAACCGCACTAGTTTTTGTAACCTTAGGGTTTTTTTTCCTATATGCATTGTAAATACGTGACCTAAGGGAAGGATCTATAAAATGGAAGTTTTTGTAAGGGAAGGGTTGATTGTTGATTGTTGATGGGTATTTTGATCTCTAAGTGTTTTGTTGATCTCTGTTGAGAGACTGAATATTGTAAAGAGGCTCTGCAGCTGCATGCGCAGAGACCTATTGTAGAGAGAAGAGAGTCTGCAGCTGAGTGCACAGACTGGAACTGTTGAACCCTTCCCATTAATATAATCAATAGTTCCCGTGGATGTATCTCCCATGTGGGGGGTGAACCATGCAAATATCGTGTTATGTGCTTGAATCTATGTGTTTGCTTTTGTTTATGGTTAAGTTCTTTCTTATAGTCGTATATGTCTTCGCTTTTATATGTATTCTCCATATGAATGAGTGATGAGGATAAGATGTTAAGTGTTGAACATATATGCTTGAATGTTGCGTGCAAGTAATTCGGAATATGTTGAATGCATGAGTATTTGGGTAAACACTAAGTCAATGGAGTCTGTGTTAAGTCTGATTCCCTAGAAGCGCAGCACCGGAAGTGCACAGTTGCATTGTATTTCACCGTATTGCATGAGTCCGCAAAGTATGCAATCCAATATGGTTGTTGAATGCACAATTTACACTAACTGAAGTCTGTAGAAGATCTGCGATTGTTAAAGAAGTAGCGTAGTATTGAGTGCCGTTGTCCTACTGTTTAAGTGGTCGTTTCAAAGTGCGCAATCCCAGTGTGCGCTATCGTATAAGTAATAGCCGTGAAGTGGGTGAAAATACACGCAATCCCCCATTCTGTTGAGCCATGCATCACCTGATTGTAGAGACTTGATTATATAATCTTCCATAAACTTCACCTCGGGTGAGACCTCATCTTGTTCATAGGCTGTTGCCGAAAGGGCCTGTGAAGAAGGGTTTTGTTGGACCACAACTGCGCAGAACCCGGGTCAATTCAAGGAAGTTAAAGAATGAGCTTCATATACCCAAAGGACATCTTAAGAGTAGGACTATGGTGGCCTACACTCCATAAAGATTCAGAGGAACATTGTCGAAGTTGCGATGTTTGCCATAGAATAGGAAAGCCATCTCGCAGAGATGAGATGCAATTGATACCACAATTGACACTGCAAGCATTTTATAAGTGGGCTATTGATTTCGTGGGACCTATTAACCCACCAGGAAAGAGAATTCGTTCGAGATATATCATTACAGCTACATATTATCTCACCAGATGGGAAGAGGCAAAACCAGTGAAGGACTATAGTGCAGTTACTGCCACGCAGTTCATTTTTGAAAACATCATAACAAGGTTTGGATGTCCAAAAATATTAATGAGTGATCAGGGAACACACTTTTTGAATAAGACCATTGCATCCCTGACTGAATAATTTTAGATCTACCATCAGAAGAGCACACCATATCATCCATGTTGATGTAATTGTAACTTCGGAATGTATTTCACGTATGTATCTTGTACTCCTATAAAGATGGTATTATTCCTCTATAGGGAAGTGTCATCATTTATATTGTAAGTGTCGTAACTTATACTTGATGGGTTATTAGGCCACCTTGATGGGGTCAGCCCTGTATAAGTCATGTGGGTTAAAGGGTTATTATACCACCCTACTGGGGGTTGGCCCTTTCAGCATTATGTTATGTGGTTAAGTTGAGGCCGACCTCGTAAGGTTATTAGGCAAGTCAAGTCAAGTATAAATAGAGTGCAGGAGGCACTCTATTTCATCATTCACTTCTCACTCATACACTTATTGGAGAGTGGTGCACTAGTGGAGCGAGAGAAGTTGCTGCTATGAGACTATCTCTTATGCTTGGGTTTTGTATCATGTCTCTATCTATCTTTGAGGAAGTTGTGGGGTTTTTCACCTTCTTGGTTTTCCCCTATGAAACTCTGTGTCTCTTTTGTGCTTGCATTATTGTGTCCATGATTGATATGTTGTAGATATGCTGTACATGTTATTTTCTCGGTTAACATCCTAGATCTATTGAATTAATGCTCAAAAACTAACATGGTATCAGAGCTATCCTGGAGGAAGGCATGCTATGGCATTTACAAGACTTGTTGCACTTGCGACAAATCGAAAGCTAGGGCTTGATATAGAAAAAACTAGTCATCGTAGCACTTTCTCTATAAATCCATTTTGGAAAAGGTTCAGGATCTAAAACCTTTACAGTTCTAATTTAACATACCCACATGTACCTTGTGTCCAAAGCACAACATCTGATTCATTGTACTTTGTGAGATATGACCTATACAATCTAGGGTTTCTGCCTCTTCTAGATCTTAGTCATAAATAGGTGACCTAAGAAAAAAGGTCACAACTTGGGCTAGGAAGCTCCAAATGAAATTTCGTAAAACGTGACAGGTATATCACAGACTGTAGTTTCTCAGGTAAGTTTTTCAGAGGCCGAAGTTTAACGAGTGACACATGGCACGCTGTACTAGTTCGCTCTCCTGTTTTATCCCATAAACAGGTCACGTTGCGACACTTGGCATAACTCTCTCTCAGAGAATCCAATTGAGGTCAGACCTATGGGGTTGGAAAGATGACAAGTCAGGATACCACAGGCTGAAGTTTCAGACCCTATGGATTTTCAATTTCAGAGATCCACCAAAAACAATCAGGTGCATACTTCTATCAAAACAGAATTGGATTTTGAGCACCTTCATTCTTGGCTTATCACTGCTGCAGGAATTTAGGGCTTCGAAGAAAGTTGGAATTTTTGGAATTGGAGTCCACGACTGAATGATCCTCATGAAAATCAAAATTTAGAGACCAAGCTCGAATTTTTTGGTTGGGCAGAAGGCTTGGCTTGATCAAACCCTAGTTCAGGATTTTGATCGGAAAGATGAAAAATTAGGGCTTCTGCAAAAGTTGGAATTTTTTAAGTGCGTGACCATGGCTGGAAGTTCCTCAGAAAAATTGAAGCTTAAAGCTTTGGATCAAAATTTTTGGTTGGGAAGAAGGGTAGGATTTATCAAACCCTAGTTCGGGGTCTTGTCTAATGAACCCAGAAGTTTCAAAGGCAATTTTGAGGGGTCAAATTTTACAGCTTCCAAAATTGAAGTATACCAGCTTGATAAGCTCAGCAAGCCACATCTTTCCATCCATTCAGAAGTTTGAAATTCAAAGTTTTAATTTTTAGGATTTCTCTGACAAACCCTAATCCAACTCCAGATCTAGTCTCAGCAAATCAAAGTGTATTGGGTTGATCCTAGAAGAGAATGAATTGGACAGTTGCATAAGTGAAGAAGTTCCAGTCCTAGAGGGAGATAAGGCTAAGGCCTTACATAAGAAGACTACAAGCAATCCCGATAGGTATGAATTGAAGAGATACAGGTATGTTTGTGAAATCTATTCATGATTAAGTTTATGATATGTTTGGCTTCATATTATTAGTACAACCTTGATTAATCTTAGACTTGTCTTATCACCTTAGTAAAAATATGAATGCTTGTAGACATTCATTGATTAGGGTTATGACACTTATGATTGTACTAATGCACCATGATGTTGTATGAGGTTGATGTTGTCTACTAACATGAAACGTACATCAAGAAAGACAGATCAAGTTCTAGATCAAGAACATATGACCATGGTGATATGAAGACAAAGACTCATCCACAGCCATTATAGAAGCTCTACTTACGAGGTATGTATATTTTGGTTCTACAATGGTTAACTTATGAGTTATGTAGGTTACTAAGCACAAGTCATTGAAGAGAACAAGAAGACATTGTTTGGGTATGTTAGACATAACTAGAAAACATGATAACCAAGCATGTTTTTCCTATATCAAGTTAGAATCCTACCTTGTGTTAGGATCTTATACTTTAGTATGAATGATAATGATTATTCTTGAAGTTAGAAGTAATCAAGGGTTTATGCATATTATGTTTCTTACTTTGATTGATGATATGACTAACCAAAAGAGTCCTATGGTCAAATAAGAATATGCATGAGTAAAAGAAGTTTTCCCTGAAACCTTGAATATCAACGCTTATTATCTATGTGTGAAATGATCATGACCATACATGATAAGATTATTTAGAATCATAATGTTTTGATAGTATTGAGATTATACTAATGTATGTATGGTTATGTATGAGATCTTGAGGATAACACAATGATGACACTATTGCACACTTAAGCATGCATAGTGGTCCAGGATGAGTATAAGTTCAAGGACAGGTAATCCAGGATGCAAAGATCAAGAGGGAGCACACTCCAGTAGTTCCTACAAGGAAGCAAAGATTGAGAGGGAGTCCACCCTACAAACAAACAAAGATAAGTATTTGAATTGTCATTCTTGTATTGTTCAATGATGTATATCCTTATGTTCCTAGACTTAGGTTGTGTATTATGCATATTAGAATAATTGCATTAATGAACAGTATACTAGTAATATGCATATAATGGGTAACTGGCCTATGGCACTGTACAACATTCCATTGCTATTTATCTAGAATGAAACCTCTTTGCTGACATGTTGGGAGTAGTGCAAACTTTTAACAATGTTCTGGTAGAGATGGAAGGCATCTAGAAAGTTACAGAATATGGATAAACGTTGTATTGAAGCATTGGCTAAGATAATTGCATGACTGTATGACATATGTTTTTATGC
Source organism: Larix kaempferi (assembly GCA_027924585.1). NCBI lineage: Eukaryota > Viridiplantae > Streptophyta > Pinopsida > Pinales > Pinaceae > Larix > Larix kaempferi. The sequence goes on from BSBM01000860.1 coordinate 3,740,375, forward strand.
GTAATATTTTGTTATGAAAACTATGAGAAGTTTCTAATCATGCAATTGAATTTGACTTGTAGGAAAGATCATGTACAATCACCTATAAAAAAAGGACTACAATATTTGTTCAACAACAAAGCTATCTATTGAAGAATGTAAAGCTCCCAGGATTCAGGATGCAATAATGGAAGAATGCCATGATCGAGGAATACCAGTCGATCATTAAGAATGATGTTTGGGATGCGGTCCCAAGACCTGAAGGGAAGTCCGTTGTGACTTCCAAGTGGATCTATAAGATCAAGCATGTTGCAGATGGTAGCATAGAGAAATACAAAGCGAGGTTTATAGCTCGTGGCTTCTCCTAGCAAGAAGGATTGATTATGAAGAGACTTTTGCACCTGTAGTCAGATACACTTCCATCAGAACAGTACTTGCTTTGACTGCAGTGATTAAGTGGAAGATACACCAGATGGATGTCAAGACAACTTTCTTGAATGGTGTAGTCGAAGAGGAAGTGTATGTGGAGCAGCCACTCGGTTTTGAGACACATGATAGGGAGTCATATGTGTGCAGGTTGAAGAAAGTCTTGTATGGCTTGAAGCAAGCTCCTAGGACTTGGTATGGTAGGATAGATAGCTTTCTATCCAGCTTGGGCTTTACCAAGAGTAAAGCAGATTCCAACCTTTACTACAAGGTTGAGGAAGGCAATCCACTGATACTCTTATTGTATGTGGATGACCCGTTTGTTACAGGTGAGGATAGATTAATTGCCTACATGAAGAGGAAGCTTGCTGTCGATTTCTAGATGAAGGACTTGGGGATGATGCACTACTTTCTAGGCATGGAGGTGTGGTAGTGTGCAGATGGAATCTTCCTTGGACAAGGGAAGTATGCAGTAGAGATCTTGAAGAGGTTCGGGATGATGGACTGCAAGGCCATCGCCACACCTATGGCATCGAACCTAAAGCTTCTGTGTGATGCTTCATCTGAGCCAGTTGATGTCAATGTGTATCGTTAGATGATTGGGTCCTTGATTAACCTGATGAATACAAGACCAGATATCTGCTTTGCGGTGAACACCTTGAGCCAGTACTTGACAGATCTGAAACATGTTCACCTGGTTGTTGTAAAGCATATTATGAGGTACCTGAAGGGTACAGTTGATTATGGGCTCAAGTATGTTGCGAATCAAAAGTTTAACTTATAGGGTTATGTTGATTCAGACAAGGAAGGCAGTGCTGCAGATAGGAAGAGCACTTCTAGGTGTTGCTTCAGTATGGGATCAGGTGTGATCTCTTGGTTTAACAGGAAGAAGTCCTGTGTAGCATTGAGTACGGCCGAAGCAGAGTATGTTGCAGCTTGTTTGGCTAGTTGTGAGGCATTATGGCTAAGGAAGCTACTGTCTGAGTTATTTGATCTCCCAATGGAGGCTATTGGTATCTTTTGTGACAACCAGAGTTGTGTGAAGCTGTCTGAGAACCCTGTGTTCCATGACAGGTCGAAGCACATTAAGATAAAATATCACTATATTAGGGATATGGTGCAGAGAGAAGCAGTGAAACTCCTGTATGTTGCGATGGATGAGTAGGTTGCAGATGTGTTGATGAAACCACTAGCCAGAGTGAAGTTTGAGTACTTCAGAGAGAGACTTGGTGTTCTTTAGATTGACGACACTTCGAGGAAGAAGTGATGGACACATTTGCAGGAGCCATTCCAAGCATGGTGAGAGGAGGATCCTTCCCATGGTTGTGGATGTAAGCACTGGATGATGAGCATTAGGACGATGCTCCAGTTACTACCTTGTATGCATCATGGTGGATACATTGTATGATCAGTTGAATCATGTATTTGTATATGTATCAGGTGGATACATTGTATTATTAGGTGGATCATGTATTTGTATATGTATCAAGTGGATACATTGTATGATCAGGTGGATCATGTATTTGTATATGCATCATGTTGGATGTTTGATATGATCAGTTGGATCATGTATTTGTTTATGCATTAGGTGGATGCATTGTATGATCATGATGATCATGGATAATGAGCTTCAGGATGATGCTATGATGATGATCAGGATGATCATATGTGATGATATGTATCAGGTGGATACATTGCATAATCAGTTGGATTATGGGTGATGAGTTCCGAAGACACAGATGCACATGGGCTTTTTGGAAATGGTTGTAGATGTGTTCTCCCATGGTCGTGATGTAATTGATGGGATTTTATGACATGGTGGTAGATGTGTTCTCCCATGGATGTGATGTAATTGCCAGAGCCAATCTCACATGGTGGTAGATGTGTTCTCCCACGGTGCAGATGTAAGGGCTGGAGCCATTATCACATGGTGGTAGATGTGTTCTCCCATGGTGCAGATGTAAGGGCCGGAGCCATTCGTTCATGGTTGAAGTATGTCTTCCCATGGCTGCGATATAAGTGTTGTGTCATTCCTAGAAAGGTTGAAGTGTGTCTTCCCATGGAGTAGATATAAGTGCTGAGCCTTTCACGGATGGTTGAAGTGTGTCTTCCCATGCCGATGATTGTAAGTGTTATGTGATGTGCATCTGGGTTTTGCTTCATGAACGATGTTATGATTAGTATGATCATGAGTATCAGGATGATACTTTGTGGCCGTGGACAGGTTGTGCAGTAGCATGTAAAAGATCCTGGGAGATCTGATAGGTTGAGCTGTGTGCTCGTAGCCAGTACTGGGATGCTCTTGCGAGCTTTAAAGGGTTATTAGACCACCCTATTGGGGGTCGGCCATGTCAGCATTATGTTATGTGGTTAATTTGAGGCCGACCTTGTAAGGTTATTAGGCAAGTCAACTCAAGTATAAATAGAGTGCGGGAGGCACTCTATTTCATCATTCACTTCTCACTCATACACTTATTGGAGAGTGGTGCACTAGTGGAGGAGGAGAAGCTGCTGCTAGGAGACTATCTCTTATGCTTGGGTTTTGTATCATGGCTCTATCTATCTCTGAGGAAGTTGCGGGGTTTTTCACCTTCTTGGTTTTCCTCAGTGAAACTCTGTGTCTCTTGTGTGCTTGCATTATTGTGTCCATGATTGATATGCTATAGATATGTTGTACATGTTATTCTCTCAGTTAAGATCCTAGATCAGATTGAAGTAAATTATGAAAAACTAACAATCCAAAGTCCAATGGAACTTTTGAATCATTTAACAAGGTACTGGAAAATGCTCTGACTAAGGTCTGTAATATAAATAGGAATGATTGGGATCTGAGAATACCAGTTGTCTTATGGGAATACATACCAGTTGTCTTATGGGCATACATATCAACTTGCAAGAAGTTGACAGGGCATACACCTTTCAAGTTAACATATGGAAAGGAAGCTGTGATACCAATGGAATATATAGTACCAAGCTTGAGGATTGAAACATTCATCGGCATGGCATATGAAGAGACAATGGAAGAAAGTATACTACACTTGGTTGGACTGGAGGAAGATCACTTCATTGCAGGCTTTCATCAGCAAGTGTAGAAAGGAAGATAAAAATCATGGCATGATCGCCACATCAACCAAAAATTCTTTCAGGTAGGAGACCTTGTCCTCCTCTACGATAGTAAATTCATGAAATTCCCTGGAAAATTTAAAATGCACTGGCTAGGGCCATATATTGTTATGCATGTTACTAACGCGCAGTTCAGCTAGCCACATTAGTTGGAGAAAACTTACCAGGTCCCATTAATGGAAGTAGACTAGAACCCTACAGGGATAGTCCTACTTCGCCAAGCCCTCAGTTATTAGAAGAGAAAACATTCTAAGTGTCAAGTGTAGTTGAAATTGGACACTAGGAATGACAAAATAAAGAGTCTACACACAATTTTTCTCAAATACAAAGTTCCATGAAATATGAAATGTGAAGTGCACGTAAAAAGTGCAGATGCGAAGTGTACACCAGAAGCTGAAATGAGGAGTACTAGAACACTCGTGCCGTGAAGTCAAAACAAGAAAGGAATAATGCGCAGTTGACCTCGAGATTCACCTGTTCCAGCTACCAGAAAGGGTCTGCATTACAGAGACACATGTGCAAAGAAAGGGCAATGCGCAGTGAACTGCACATATCACGTAACCTCCAGTGCAGTCCATCAGAAAAGATAACCGTCACAATTGTCAGTCGATTAGTTATTCATTATCCAAAATGTAGGCACCAAAAGAATCTCGCATTAAAAGAAAATCTTGTCCATTCGAGCATAATAAATGATGGAAAGGACTGAGATATCACCGAGATCCGGCTAATGGACATGGAAGTTAATGCCTGATTTAATTGTTAAACAGCTTGGCGGCACCGACAGATCTCAGCATTTAAAGAAATATTGCCCGATCAGATCTAATAAATGGTGGAAAAGTTTGAGATCTCAGCGAGATCTGGCCAAAGGACATAGCATTAAATGGCCAAGTAACCACTAATCGGTGAGTTTTCAGGCTAACATCATCTATAAATGGCTATCAACTAAGCACTTGCGGGTTTTTAACAAGTCTTTCTATCTCCCCTGTGTATAAATCCTGAGTTTAACAGTAAGCATGCCGAGCGCTCTGTAAGTGGATGACCAAGCCATTCACATTCGATGAAGTTGTAAGAATATTCAAACAGTTGGGTGTTCAAGGAGTAATGTCGACGCCTGGCAGGAAGCCTATAGCGGAGAAAGGCACGTTGTTATGAAGCTCATCAAGGCATACAACCGAAATGAAGAAAGACAAGCAACGGGATAAAGAACCAGAGAGGCTGAAGGCAATGGGTGTACCGAAGCCACCACCATTAGGAATACCTCGTGATCGATCGATTCGTCTGGTGCACGAGTACATGTCATCGAGACGAGATGATGCACCACCGATTGACCTGGAAAGAAATGCCCACTACGAGATCCCATTACCGTTTATCTCAAGTCATGTAAAGGTTGCCGAGAACCTCTTGGGGAAAATACAAGACTGCAAGTTCATAGATTGCGACTTGCTAGAGGCAAAATATCCAAAGGAAAAGAAATACCCACAGTTTCAGCCTGACCAGTACATGTCTCGCCGGTGTGATGAGCAGACAGGCACTGAAACCCTCCATGTCTAGGACTGGCTTCAAGCACTAGAACCATCGACGTTGCTTAATTTACTGCGCATCCCTCATTTCGATAGAAGTCCGGAGCTGTCTGCAGTAGTGCGCACTTTGCTTTCATGCACGCAATCAGGACATCTATGTATGGCTAGACAAGAAAATCGATATTAACACCGATCTGATACATGGGATCACACTGCTAAACAAGAGAGGCACAGATCCTGCACTCAAGTTTGTCGGTAAGATGAAGGATAAAGAGATGGCCATAAGAATGAAAGAAGAATTCGACCTGCAGAAGGGAAAACGTGGCTTTACTACAGCCCCTCTCAATGATGAAGCTACGTGCTTCACAGTTCAACTATTAGCGGGGAAGATACTGAGAAAATGCAGACGAGCAGAGGTGTCGGCTGTGATAGTCCTCCTCGCTTCACAAACAAATAATGGAACTGCATACAACTGGGAAAAGTACTTGCTGAATAAGTTCTTGGACGATGTCCGGGAGACTTAGGCTAAGGGAACACCATTTCATTACAGTTGGCTCCTAGTGCTAATTGCATTTGTCGGCTGGAAAGAGTTTCTTTTCTACCAGGTCCATACAGTCTACCCAGGAGAATGCTAAGGAATGCGTTATGCCAAACTGTGGGAAAATGCGAAGCCGGAAAGACAACGCAAAAATAATGAGATGTTTTAAATTTATTATGAACAGTTGTTTGATGTTATTCAATAAACACTGTGCATTTCCCAGCAGGTAACAACTGCGTACATAGGAAGGCTCAAGTTTAGGGCCGATATGCATTTCACGTACATTCATCCAAGGGCTGATGCCGAGACAGAGTTATGGTACCCAAGCTTCTATCAGCTGGATGCCGTAAAATAGACTAGATGATGGAATATTGGCCAAAGGAGTGGAAGGTGGATGTCCCAGAGGATGTTAAGTCCACCTCTGAGGAATCCAAAGATGAGAATATGGAGGAAGACACGGGCACAGAAATTGAGCAATAAGAAGAGACTCCGTAGGACAAGGCTGAAGGACAGGCGGGTGATAAAAGGAAAACAACTACAAGCCCATCATCAACAAAAGGACAACGAAAGAAGCACAAGGCTAATAAGCCTAAACTTCATGAAGATGACTGTGAGACCATCACAACAAAGGTACACAAGCACTGGGAAGAAACACTCACATTGAAGGAGGCCAAACAGGAAGAGGCATAGGTAATCCTTCTTCAGAAACTCGAAGCAATAAAAACAATGGTTGCAAAGATTGGACAAGTCCAGTAGGACTTGGTTCGAGACTCGAACTCTGAAAGAAAGTCAAGTGGGTCTAGCCAAAGGAAGAGGAAGTCACCTTCTTTGAGCTTGCTCCCTCGGCTGGTACATATTGGGCCATCGAACCTCATTTTTCCAAATGAACAGTTGGATAAAGAAGCGGGGAAATTGGAACACCTCGACCTCAATATAAGGATGTTTCCATTGGAGGACTTGCATAGTTTGCACATGACAGTTGTGGAGGAAATTCAAGAAAGAGGCCTCGCTCCCCACGAAAAGGCTATCCAGATACAGAAGAGCTACGATGAGCTGAAACTTGAATCAGCTCGAAGCAGTAGGGACGACCCAATGTTCAGGAGAGGAACCGTAGGCTGAAGGAAACAATGTCGGCAGTCTGCACCAAGATTGCTGAGTGCGAAGAAGAGTCGAATGTCGAGGACACGATAATTAAGATTAGGGCCAGAGTGGAAAATCTTACAGTTGAGATGATGGACATGGAAATTTCCTATAAGGAAAAGATTGCAGACTTGGAAGCTCAACAACCTAGCACCACCCCAGATGATCACGCAGCTCAAAGCGAAGAAGTTAAGGCCACACTAGAAAGCATCTCTGCCGAAGTAGCGAGATGTCAAAATATGCTAGAGGAAGCCACTACAGTGTTGGCTGGATTAAATGAATATCCATACCTACAAAAGTTGAAAAATGATCTGCAGCAAAGGCAACAGGAGCTCGACGCCATGAATGTGGAAATGAAGAATTTTCCCACAAGGAAAAGGGTACAAAATTTCACAGAGGTAAAAGAGTTGCAAAACGAATTGAAGGCATTAAGAGAAAGAGAGGTTGTTGCTTCTACAAAGTTGTAGCCCATAGAGGAAGAAGCTCTCGCGCTAATGGCGCACATCAATGGGAATTTTGTAGAACTTCATACTATAGAGGTCACAGTGAAAGAACAAGCCTAGGAACAGGTCTCGCAGGCGATGCTAGAGACCATTAAAGAGTTTGAGCATAAGGCGAAGGAAACGGTTGCAAAGCTCACCACTACTTTTCATGACTTCACTGTGAAGTTGAGTACGTCTGAGGGCATGCAGCCCAAGTCGCCCAACGGAAGTGGATCGGGGACAATCCACGAGTAATTGTTAGGGGCCTGTTGGGCATGGCCCAAGTTGGCACATTTTTGAAGAAGCATAGTTTTGGTAGTAGCGCAGTTCGGACTGCGAAGTTGAAGTGGCACAGTTTTTTCAATGGCGTAGTTCGGATTGTGAAGTTCAATTGGCGTAGCGGGGAGTGCAAAGCCTAAGCATGGAGTAGTTTTGTTGATGCGCAGTGCTAGCGCAAAAACCTTTTTGGCCAAAAGAGTATAAGTAAAGGAAGCAGTTGAGCAGATGAAAGCGACCTGTTTTGGGTAAGCGACTCCATGCTTCCCGAAAATTGGGTAAGGAGCAGCGTGGAAGCAGATGAAAGCGACCTGTCAGTTAGAGTGGCAGAAACCGTTAGAAGCTAAGCCACAGGTCGACAGCGATAGGAAGGTCAGGGTGGCGGAAAGGGACACGCCAATATGTAGGTATAATTGTTTCAAGAGGACTGCGGCTATCAAAGCCACGAGTGGCCCAGCAAGGCAGCTAGAGGTGAGTGGAGCAGCTGTCGACTATGACAGGCCATGCTAGCGGGGTAACCGCACTAGTTTTGGTAACTTTAGGGTTTTTTGGCCCATATGCATTGTAAAGACGTGACCTAAGGGCAAGATATATAAAAGGGGAATTTTTGTAAGGGAAGGGTTGATTGTTGATTGTTGATGGGGATTTTGATCTCTAAGTGTTTTGTTGATCTCTGTTGAGAGACTGAATATTGTAAAGAGGCTCTGCAGCTGCGTGTGTAGAGACCTATTGTAGAGATAGGTGTTGGTCGTGGAGCCAAATATTCTAGTCTCATATATGATATTGTCTTAGCTGTGCACCTCGGAGGACTATACACCCATTCTGCACCCCGGAGGACTGTACACCCATTTTGTGGGCCCATGGTTTTGGGTATGCCGTGGTATTTTTCCCTATAAAAGAAAGACATTGTAATACATCTAGGGTTGATGTATTAGGTTTTATGCATTGTAAAGATCTCTAAGATTAGGAGAGAGACTGTAAGACAGTGAAGAGGAAGTGCAGCGGCTATGCTGCAGGTTGTATCCCTTCACCTTGCTGGACGGTAATAATAATAAGGACTAGCAAATTTAGCGTGGACATAGCCCAAGTTGGGTGAACCATGATATATATGTGTCTCTCTTGTAATGTGTATGTGTGATTATATTTGCATTTGTGTTTATTTTTATTGCTCTACGTTCCTATTTTTCTAACAATTGGTATCAGAGCCAAAGGTCTATTTGGCAGAAAAACCCGCAGGAAGCTAGGGTTTCTGGTTCGAGTGGGAGCAATGGCGGAAGAAGGAAAGTTTAAGGTCGAGAAGTTTAACGACCAAAACTTCTAGTTATGGAAGATACAAATGGAGGACTATCTATATCAAAAGGATCTATTCCTACCGTTGGGAGGAAGAGCAAAGCAGCCGGCGGCCATGAAGGACGAAGAATGGGAGGTTTTTGATAGAAAGGCTCTAGGAACAATACGGCTAAGCTTGGCTTCGTCAATGGCTTTCAATATCTCAAAAGAAACAACAACGGAGGGTTTGATGAGCGCACTGGGTAAGCTATATGAAAAACCCTCGGCCTCCAACAAGGTATTTCTAATGAAGCATTTATTTAATATGAAGATGTCTGAAGGTGGATCTGTTACTGATCATTTAAATGAGTTTAATACGGTTACAAATCAGCTAAGTTCTGTAAGTGTGAATTTTGATGATGAGGTTAGGGCTCTTCTAATCTTGTGTTCATTGCCAGAAAGATGGAATAGCTTGGTCATGGCTGTAAGTAACTCTGTCTCTGGTTCAAACACCTTGAAATTTGATGATGTTATTGGTGTTATTCTTAGCGAGTAAATGTGAAGAAAAAGCATAGATGAGACATCAGGTAATGCGTTGACCATGGAGAGCAGGGGAAGACAAAAGGAGAGAGGAAAGAGCCAAGGTAATCGTGGCAAGTCTAAAACAGGCAGATCCAAGTCCAGACTGGGAAAAATAGAGTGCTGGAACTATGGAAAGAAAGGACATCTGAAGAAAGACTGCAGATCTCTAAAGAAGAAAGGAGATGCACAGAAGGAAACTACCCAGGAAGAAAATGTAGCAGGTGATGTGTTACAAGATGCTTTGATTCTTGCATTAGATAATACTAGTGATTATTAGGTAGTAGATTCAGGAGATTCATGTCATGCTACACCCCATAGGAAATACTTTCATGAGTATGTTCCTGACGATTTTGGACATGTTTTATTGGGTGATGATGAGCCATGTAAAATTGTTGGAATGGGTAAGATATGGATAAAAGTTAAGAATGGAACTGACTGGCTGTTAAAAGATGTTAGGCATATTCCTGCTATGAAAATAAATCTGATCTCAACAGGGCAGTTGGAAGATGGCGGCTGTCTATCTACATTTGGAGAAAAGTGGTGGAAGATCACTAAAGGATCAATGGTGATAGCAAAAGGAGACAGGATAGGTACGTTGTATTTATGTCCTCATAATACTGACCATTCTATCTCTTTAGCTTCCACAGGAACAGATACAGCATTGTGGCATCATAGGCTTGGCCACATGAGTGAGAATGGGATGTAGATTCTCCACTCAAGGAAGTTGTTGCCAGATTTGAAGCAGGTAAGTTTGGAATTCTGTGAAAACTGTGTTTATGGAAAACAAAAGAGAGTCAGATTTCTCAGGGTTGGGAAACAGAAAAAGAATGAAAAGTTAGAGCTAGTGCATACATATGTATGGGGATTGGCTCAGGTACAATCTCTTGGTGGCTCTCATTATTATGTTACATTTATTGATGATGCAACTAGGAAAACTTGGGTTTATTGCATTAGAAAGAAATCTGATGTGTTTGCTACTTTTAAGAAGTGGAAAGCTTTGGTTGAGAATGAGACAGGGAAAAGGTTGAAGTGTCTCAGATCTGATAATGGAGGTGAGTACTGTGGCAAGGAGTTTTATAGTTACTATTCATACCATGGGATTCGTAGAGAGAAGACAGTCCCAGGAACACCGCAAGAAAATGGTGTGTCAGAAAGGATGAACAGAATGATCATGGAGCATGCAAGGTGTATGAGACTGCATACAGGGTTTCCCTTATAGTTTTGGGCAGATGTTGTAAATACTATTGTTTATTTAATAAACAGATGACCTTCAAGTGCTTTGGATGGTGGTATTCCAAAGGAGGCATGGATAGATAAAAATGTAAACTACTCATTTCTGAGAACGTTTGGTTGTGAATCATTTGTCCATATTGATAAAGATAATAGAACAAAGCTTGAAGATAAATCCAAGAAATGCACCTTTATTGGATATGGTGTTGATGAATTTGGTTATCATTTATGGGATTATGAAAATAACAAAATCATCAAGAGTAGATATGTGATATTCAATGAAAGGGTCATGTATAAAGATCAGTTACAGTGAAAGAAACAGGAAAAGGAAACCACAGAGTACACAGTACTTGATGAAATTCAAGAAAATGAAGTTCCAAAGGTGTCAGAAAATCAAGAACAATAGCAAGTACCTGAAACTCCTGCAACTACAAGAAGATCTACCAGGTTAAGTAGAATCCCTGAACGATACTCTCCTTCAATGTATTATTTGTTGATGACTGATGCTGGTGAACCAGAATGTTATGAAGAAGCAATGCAGGTGGAAACTAGAAAGAAGTGGGAGCAAGGAATGAATGAGGAGATGGACTCATTGGTAGGAAACTAGACTTGGGATTTGGTTCAGTTGCCTACTGGTAAAAGAGCATTTGCAGAACAAATGGATTTACAGGTTGAAGGAGGAAGAAGGAGGTAAGAAGCGGTACAAGGCTAGACTTGTTATAAAGGGGTTTTCACAGAAGAAAGGTATTGATTTTGATGAAATATTTTCTCCTGTTGTTAAGATGACTTCAATTAGGACTATCTTAAGTCTAGTGGTGGTAGAAGATTTGCATCTTGAACAGTTAGATGTAAAAACAACCTTTCTCCATGGGGATTTGGAGGAAGAGATATATATGCAACAACCACAAGGGTATGAGGTCAAAGGTAAGGAGAACTTGGTATGCAGGTTGAAAAAGAGTTTGTATGGCTTGAAGCAAGCTCCAAGGCAGTGGTATTTAAAATTTGACAGTTTTATGACAGAACAAGGTTATAGTAGATGTTATTCTGACCACTGTGTTTATTTCAAGAAGCTAAACAATGAAATATATATTATCTTGTTATTGTATGTGGATGACATGCTTGTTGCAGGGTCTAACATGAAGGATAGAAATGTACTCAAAATGAAGCTAGCTAATTCATTTGCGATGAAGGATTTGGGTGCTGCAAAGCAAATCCTTGGTATGAGAATAACAAGAGACAGGAAAAATCACAAATTAACATTATCTCAGGGTGAGTACATGCAAAAGGTGTTGGAGAGGTTCAGAATGCAGAATGAAAAACCAGTTAGTACACCTTTTTCCATCCATTTCAGTCTAATTAAGGAAATGTGTCCCAAGACACAGGAAGAGACAGATTACATGTCCAAGATTCCCTATCAATCAGCAGTTGGCAGCTTGATGTATGCCATGGTGTGCACAAGACCAGATATTGCACAAGCAGTGGGAGTTGTGAGCAGATATATGAACAATCCAGGTAAAGAACATTGGAGGGTAGTACAGTGGATTCTCAGGTATTTGAGAGGTACCACCACTCAGGCATTATGTTTTGGAGGTTCAGACATTGTTCTACAGGGATATGTTGATGCAGATATGGTAGGTTATAAGGATAACAGGAGGAGCACCACAGGGTATGTGTTTACTGTAGGTGGAACAACAGTAAGATGGATTTCGAAACTACAGAAGGTTGTTGCACTTTCAACAACGGAAGCAAAGTATGTTGCTATTACAGAGGCTAGTAAAGAGATGATTTGGTTGCAGAGGTTTATGGAGGAAGTGGGTAAGAAACATAAGGATAGCAGGTTGTATAGTGACAGCCAGAGTGCCATTCATCTTGCAAAGAACTCAACATTCCATTCCAGAACTAAACATATACAGCTCAAGTACCATTTCATATGCTCTGTTCTAGAAGATGAACTGTTGAAGCTGGAAAAGATACATACTAGCCAGAATCCTATAGACATGTTCACAAAGGTAGTGACCAGAGAGAAACTGAGTCTTGCTCGGTTTCAGTTGGCCTTCTAGCATGAAGGTGAAGAGGAGAAATTTGCCAAGTCCAATTCCAGCAAGTGCAGTAGCGGTGGATTTGCTGTGATCAGTCTCCAAGTGGGATATTGTTGGTTGTGGAGCCAGATCTTCCAGTCTCATAGATGATATTGTCTTAGTCGTGCACCTCGGAGGAATGTATATCAATTATGCATTTTTAGGGGTTCGGGGCAATGCCCCCAAGTCATGGGGGTGTGGGGGAAGAGCCCTCGTGAATGGGGGGTTTGGCAGCAGTGCCCCAGAGAAAAAATTTGTGGCTGTTTTCTCCAGTTGTTTTGCGGGCCCATGGTTTTGGGTACCTTGTGATATTTTTCCCATTGTATTTTCCCTATAAAAGAAAGACATTGTAATACGGCTAGGGTTGATGTATTAGGTTTTATGCATTGTAAAGATCTCTAATATTAGGAGAGAGACTGTGAGACAGTGAAGAGGAAGTGCAGCGGCTATGCTACGGGTTGTATTCCTTCACCTTGTTGGACAGTAATAATAATAAGGACTGGCAAATTCAGTGTGGACGTAGCCCAAGTTGGGTGAACCACGATATATATGTGTCTCTCTTGTAATGTGTATGTATAATTATACTTACATTTCTGTTTATTGTTATTGCTCTGCGATCCTATTTTTCTAACAATACGATAGTCTGCAGCTGAGTGTGTAGACTAGAATTGTTGAACCCTTCCCATTAATATAATCAACAATTCTCATGGACGTAGCTCCCATACGGGGGGTGAACCACATAAATATCGTGTTATGTGCTTGAATCTACATGTTTTCTTTTGTTTATGGTTAAATTCTTGCTTATAGTCATATATGTCTTCACTTTTATATTTATTCTCCATATGAATGAGTGATGAGAATAAGATGTTAAGTGTTGAACATATATGCTTGAATGTTGAGTGCAAGTAATTAGGAATATGTTGAATGCATGAGTATTTGGGTATACACTAAGTCAACGGAATCTGTGTTAAGTGTGATTCCCTAGAAGCGCAGCACCGAAAGTGCGCGGTTTCATTGTATTTCACCATATTGCACGATTCCGCAAAGTATGTAGTCCAATATGCTTGTTGAATGCACAATTTACACTAAGTGAAGTCTGTAGAAGATGTGTGATTGTTAAAGAAGTAGCGCAGTCTTGAGTGGCGTTATCTTATTGTTTAAGTGGCCGTTTCGAAGTGCGCAATCCCAGTGTGCGCTATAGTATAAGTAATAGCTACGAAGTGGGTGAAACTTCATGAAATCCCCCAGTCTGTTGAACCAAGCATCACCCGATTGCAGAAACCTGATTTTGTAATCCCCCATAAAATTCACCTCGGGTGAGACCTCAGCTTGTTCTCAGGCTGTTGCCAAAAGGGCCGGTGAAGAAGGGTTTTGTTGGACCACAACTATGCAGAACCCGGGTCAATTCAAGGAAGTTAAAGAATGAGGTTCATATGCCCAACAAAATGACGTCGAGTTTACCTTCTTTGGACTCATCAAAATCTAACATCGAAGGGCCCATCATGTGATGTACCCCTCCTATCCTAGGTTCGTAAAATATTTGGGATTGGACTCATCCATGAGATGAGCTATACCGAACATCTATTACCCTCCTCAAGCTCGTTAAAAAAAAAAGAGGTAATCATCAATCATGATGGGGAATAGGGATGAGATTGTGTTCATCATAGTTATGGTAGTACATAGTCACTCTTGAACATGGCACTTAGTTGCATATGTATTCAGTACTTGGGTCATCTGTTTGTCTTCGAGTCCTCCTAATTCCATGAGTCTTGTCACTCCTTTGAGTTATCCAAATATTGCTCCCATCATCAGTTGCATTAGGGGTTGGTACTAGTCTCATCGTTTCAATACTGCCAAGTCATGCCATGCCCATGTTCAAGAGGCATTCGTTATTCATCATTTACAGTCAGTATACCTTCCTTCATGTTGGTTTAGCTTGAGTCAGTCTTACACATCACTCTACTGTCTAATTCACCCCAAACATCTATGATCATGTTTTATGTCGATGATGGGGAATTCATCATGGCCCTCCTTCGAAGGATTCATCCTTGTCGACTTCAACACATCATCCGAGGATTGAATCTAGAAACCAATCAAGTACCTTGGGCCTGCATGCGTCAAAGGCAAGTTACCTCTATTTCGACATAAGTTTACATCATTGACTCTTGATTGAAAGATATCGTTGAGTGCTCGACCTCAATTCATTAATTCACGCTCGATGGTGTGTACTGTGATACCTTGGGAATCATTAACATCAATGGTGATTTCCCTCGCGCTTGTTAACGGTATACATCAATGACCGATAATCAAGTGGTTTCTACCATGTTTGACTCCAAGACATTGTAATCACATGGATAGATTCGTATCATTGCGGGTTCGGCTTGAAGACCGTGGGTTTTTCCATATTTCACCCAGGTTGCGATGGAGATTGTTTGAGTCATATCACACGGATCCACTTTGTATTGGTTGTGGCTATCACTTATCATCTCATCATGGATCTACGATTGTGTCTAGTATCCATGACTGTGTTCATTCGGTCTTTACTACCATGCATCTACGATGTATTGGTCGACAATCATGTTGTGAGTCATGTGAGACTTGTATCTCAGAGCCAATTGTACTGTAGCAGCACCTTCCGTCCAACAATTCCTTGCCATCTATCTTGCAAAGCATATCACTTGTCTTATTTTTCCACCTTCATGATTTTAAGGGAATTCTGTTAGACCTAAATCTTGTCATCATGATTCCTATGTCAACTTCATGCCTCAATCCTTGAACTTTCCCTGACCAAAAACACCCAGAGCAAGTTGTTGACCCTTGTGTCCACATTTTCTAGTTGCACTGGCATAGGTTGTCTTCTAGCAATTGGTGCCAGAACATGCCTGGCGCATAATGCCATCTGGAAGAATGCGCTAGTGGCTCAGGTTTCCCTCATGCAGCTTACGCTGCCCCCTTCCTGGTGCCAGTTTCCTTCATGCAGAGTGCGCCAGGGTAGGTTAAATTGGATAAACAAGAGTTTCAAGTGACTTCTCGAAGCATGGTGAGGTGGAAGTCTATCCCTAATTGATGGTGAGCTATCCTTTGGTTCCCTAACCTCAAGGGAGGATCCCTTATATTTCTCCCATTAATCCTCAACCCACTCTATCCATTTGGTCTTATAAATATAAAGCTCCTCCCCATTGGAAAGGGAGGAAGGTCTATAGCACTCTCATGCTAGCGGAATCATCTTAGGTGACCCTTATTCATCTTTAGGAGGCTTAATTCATCCTTGAAGGCTTGGTTTGTCTTGTTGGAAGGAAGGTTGTGACGTTAAGTCATAGGTTGTAACGTTCTCTCTTATTTTACTCTCCTTTATTACAGTTAATACAATCTCTTCCCATTTACATTATTGTGTTGTTAATGTTTAGAGCTTATGTCCTTAACTGTTAGATGAGATCAATCATATGCAACATATGTGTTTACTGCTTGTTTGTGTCTGCTTGTTCAACAAGGCCTTGCAACTGCAGATTTGAAGGTTCTGGAGTACTGGATCAAGCAAGGAGCAAAGGGAATTGAAAATCCCAGGTAAGAGATCTACTTGTTACTTTGCACTTCTATTGATCTAGGGAAGTTGATTATATTCTGTACTTATTTGTTCTAGATCTCGTTGGACTAGGGAGATATTTCCTTTAAGTCCGCTTAGGTATATTGTCCGAAAACAAGAATCCATCCTAAAGAAGAAGATTCTTGAAGCTGGCCATGATGTGCCTCTAGTAGGACATCCGAGGTTTGTGAAGACTTATAGGAAGGTGAGGGAAATGTTCACATGGAAGGGGATGAAGAAGGAAGTGATGGAATATGTTAGGTCATGTGTGGAATGTCAGCAAAATAAAGTGGAGCACACTCATCCAGCAGAACTCCTTCAACCACTCCCCATCCCAGAGCAAAAATGGGAGAGTGTATCAATGGATTTTATCATAGGAATTCCCAATGGCCAAGGTAAAGACAATATTTTTGTTATGGTTGATAGGTTGACTAAATATGCACTTTTTTTTGCTGTCACCACTAATATTGCAGCCATCCAAGTGGCTGAACCTTTCATCAAATAATTTTTCAAACTTCATGGCTTACCCAAGTCCATCATTAGTGACATGGACAATAAGTTTACTAGCAATTTTTGGCAAGAACTGTTCAAATTAGTAGGGACAAGTTTGGACATGAGTACTAGCTACCATCCACAAACTGATGGCCAAACAAAGAGAGTAAACCAATGGCTGGAAGGGTACCTAAGAAACTATTTCTCCAACCAATAGAAGTCATGGAACACTTGGCTCCATTTGGGAGAATTTTGTTACAACACCACTTTTCATCTTTCGATTGGTATGTCTCCCTTTAAGGCTCTTTACGGATATGATGCACTTACTTTTTCTAATCAGATATTTGGTGATTGTAAGACACATAAAGAAAAGTATTGGATCGAAGAGATTCAATACATACTTAGGGCTCTCAAGGACAACTTGCAGGTAGCACATAATCGACAAAAAGTGCAAGCACAAGCATAGAGTTGAGCGAGCTTTCCAGGTTGGAGATCTGGTATATTTGAGGTAGCAGCCCTATAGGAAGTCAAAATTGAATCCTAAAAGGAATGAGAATTTGCAGCCAAGGTTCTATGTCCCCTACCAAGTTTTGAGAAATATCGGTGAAGTGGCTTATGAGTTAGAGTTGCCTCTAGGCAGCCAGATTCACAATGTGTTCCATGTGTCCTATTTGAAGAGAGTAGTAGGGCAGCAAGACAAAGCTTCACCAGACTTTCCACCCCTTGATGATGAAGGAAATTTGGTGTTGATACCTGAGAATATTTTGGAATTACGAGAAAATAATTTAAGGAGTAGAATCCTTAAAGAAATTTTTGTGCAGTGGGAAGGAAAACATATCTTACAACATCCTAGTTTGAGGATGCTACTTGGGAAGGAAAACATATCTTACAACATCCTAGTTTGAAATTGCTTGAGGACAAGCAATATTGGGTGGGGAGGAATGTCATGTCCCCACAACAATGAGCATTCGAACAAGTTCCTAACCCAACCAATCCGTTGGGTTGAGGATGCAATTGCATAACCATGGTGTTAATTTTGGAATCCCTAGGCAATTAATTTATTAGACTTTACAATAAATGATGTCTTAAGTTTAATTATGCACATGGCTTATTTAATTTATGCATTTAATGTTTTTATGTGCAATAAAAGAGGATACGGCTCCACTTGGGTGCATAGGAGGACAAGGTTGACTAATATAGCTTGAGGAGGAAGCAAAGAGAAAAGATGCCAAAGCTAAGAAAATCAGAAAGGTGGCAAAAGCTCAGCAAAAGTAGTAAAAAGAAGGAAATCTCAAAAAAGCAGGAAAGTTCAGTAAATCAGGAAAGTCAAGAAAACCCGGGAAAAGCAAAGGCAGAAAGTGGAAAATCAAGGAAAAGCAAACAAAGCATAAAAGAAGGAAAGCAAAGCAAAAATGAAAGCAAGAAGGAAAGCTAGCTTTCCTCATCCACTCAAGGAAGGTGCATTAGTTGGTTTACTTGCTCCACAAGTCACACTGTTAACACCCAAAACGTACTCCAAGGTTGTGAAAGGGCAGAATCGGGGTAACCACTAACAAATTTAGATCTGTGCTACTAACCCAACACAAGCTGAGAGGTCTCTCTCTACAAATCTATAAAAGACTGGAAATATACAATATTAAACACAGAGTCTCACTACTCAAAATATTCATGTACAACTCATTCAGAAGGTCATATTTGTGTTAGGACAGATTGTTTTTATAAATTGTTGGTTGGAAAACAGCATGGATCTTTATTGGGTGATGGAGTCAAATCAAACAAGACATGAACATCATTGACAAATGCTTTGCAAATACATTCACACAGGGGAAAGGTAGCCACCAACTTGCAGTAAAAAATCTTTTAGTTGGTGAGTTAGAAGAGAAATGAACAATCCATCAATATAAAGCATGGAAACATGAATTCTATATTGACTTTAGCAGAAAATAATTGTGGAATGCTTGGTAAGATCAAAATGGAGCATAATTTCTATGAATCCCATTCAGATACTACACTGAACCAAACATGAATAAAGCATTACAAAATGGATTAACAATGGGAGAAACACAATTCACATGGGAAAAAGAAGGAACATACTGCAAGACCAATCACATAGGAATCCCTGATAAAACACCTTCTCGGCTCTGTCAATTTTATTTAAAACAACTCAAAAATGTCTTACACAAAGCAATATATAAGCCTCCAAAAAGTTTTCAACCCTTCTTCATTCAATTGCATCAAATTTATAGATTCCTAGAGCCTCTTGCTCGACTCTTTTTGATCAGAAAACGTTGATGTATATGTAACTTCAGAATGTATTTCACATTAATGTATATTTTATTCCTATAGAGATGTTATTATTCCTCTATACGGAAGTGTTTGTATTCCACTAGAGATGTTATTATTCCTCTATACGAAAGTGTCGTCATTTATATTATAAGTGTCGTAACTTATACTTGATGGGTTATTAGACCACCCTATTGGTGGTCGTCGCAGTCAACATTATGTTATGTGGTTAAGTTAAGGCCAACCTAGTAAAGGTTATTAGGCATGTCAAGTCAAGTATAAATAGAGTGCGGGAGGCACTCTATTTCATCATTCTATTCTCTCACACACTCTTTGGCGAGTGGCGCACTTGTGGAGGAGGAGAAGATACTACTAGGAGATGTCTATCTCTTATGCTTGGGTTGTATCATTTCTCTATCTATCTCTGAGGAAGTTATTGGGGTTTTTCACCTTTATGGTTTTCCCCAAGTAAACTCTGTGTCTCTTGTGTGCTTGCATTATTGTGTCCATGATTGATATGCTGTAGATATGTTGTACATGTTGTTCTCTTAGTTAAGATCCTAGATCAGATTGAAGTAAATTCTAAAAAACTAACATGGTATCAAAGCTAGCCTGAAAGAAGGCATGGTATGGCATGTATGACACTTGTTACACTTGTGATGCTAGGGCTTGATATAGCAAAAACCAGTCATCGTAGCACTTTCGCTATAAATCCATGTTGGCAATGTTTTCGGATCTAAAACTTTTACAGGTCGAATATCAGATGCCCATGTACCTTGTGTCCAAAGGAAAACTTCTAATTCGTTGTACTTTGTGTTTTATGATTTGTACAATCTAGGGTTTCTGCCTCTTCCAAATCTGAGTCATAAACAGGTGACCTAGGAAAAAAGGTCATAACTTGGGATAGAGAGCTCCAAATGAAATTTCATAAAATGTGACAAGTAGGTCACGGACTATAATTTCACAGGCCAAAGGTTGAGAGGACGAAAGTGAACCAGTGACACGTGGCACTCTGTACAAGTTCGCTTTCCTGTTTTATCGCATAAACAGGTCATGTTGCGAAACTTGGCATACATCTCTCTCAGAGAATCCAATTGAGGTCAGACCTATGGGGTTGGAAAGATGACAGGTTTGGCTACCATAGGTAGAAGTTTCAGATCCTGTGGATTCGTAATTTCAGAGTTACACTAGAAACAATCAGGTGCATATTTCTGTCAAAACAGAATTGGATTTTGAGCACTTTCATTTATGGCTCCGGGAATTAGGGTTTCCGAGAATGTTGGTATTTTTGTAATCAGAGACCACGGCTGAATGATACTCATCAAAATCGAAATTTAGATACCAAGATCAAATTTTTTGGTTGGGTAGAAGGCTGGGCTTGATCAAACCCTAGTTCGAGACTTTGATCGAAAAAATGGAAAATTAGGGCTTCTGCAAAAATTGGAATTTTTTAAGTCTGTGACCACGGCTGGAATATCCTTAGAAAAATAGAAGTTTAGAGCTTTGGATTGAACCTTTTGGTTGGGAAGAAGGGTGGTATTTATCAAACCCTAGTTTGGGATCTGATCGAGAAGATCCGAAAGTTTCAAAGGCAATTTTGAGGGGTGAAACTTTGTAGTTTTCAAATTCTGAGTATACTTGCTTGATCAACTCATCAAGACGCATATTTCTATCCTTTCAGAAGTTTGAAATTCAAAGTTTGAATTTTTAGGGTTTCTCTGACAAACCCTAATCCAGCTCCAGATCTAATTCCTGCAAATCAAGTGGATTGGGTTAATCGTAGAAGAGAATGGATTGGTCACCTGCATGATAGAAAATATTCATTGATTAGGGTTTTTGACACTTATGATTGTACTAATGCATTGTGATGTTGTATGAGGTTGATGTTGTCCACTAACATGAAAGGTACATCAAGAAAGACAAATCATGTTCTAGTTCAAGAACATATGACCATGGTGACCTGAAGACAAAGGTTCATCCATTTCCATGGATCACATAGAAGATCTACTTACGAAGTATGTATAACGTGGTTCTATAATGGTTAACCTATGAGATATGCAAGTAACTAGCACAAGTCATTAAAGAAAACAAGAAGACATTATGTGGGTATGTTAGACATAACTAGCTAGCATGCTAATCCAGGTATGTTTTTCCTATATCAAGTTAGAATCCTACCTTGTGTTAGGATCTCCTATATAAGTACACATGGCATGATTGATAATGATTATTTATGAAGTTAGAAATTTAAGTAATCTAGGGTTTATGCATATTATGTCTCTTACCTTGATTGATGATATGACTAACCAGAAAAGTCTTTTGGTCAAATATGAATATGAATGAGTAAGAGAAGTCTTCCTTAAAACATTGAATGCTAATGCTTATTATCTGTGTTTGAAATGATCATGACTATACATGTTTAAGATTATTGTAGTATTGAGATTATACTAATGAATGTATGATTATGTATGAGATCTCGAGGATATCACAATAATGATACTTGTAAGCATGCATAGTGATCGAGGATGGATATAAGTTCAAGGACAAGTAATCCAAGAAGCAAAGAGCAAGAGGGAGCACACTCCAGTAGTTTCTGCAAGGATGCAAATATTCAGAGGGAGTCGACCACTTCTCACAATCCACATTAGAATGGAGTTGAAAAGATTCAGAGGGAGTCCACCCAACAACCAAACAAAGATAAGTATTTGAATTGTCATTTCTTACATATTTGTTTGTTTAAATAATGTTGTTCAATGATGTATATGCTTATTTTCCTAGACTTAGGTTGTGTATTATGCATATTAGAATAATTGCATTAATGAACAGTATACTACTAATATGCATGTGATGGGTAAGTGACCTATGGCACTGTACAACATTCCATTGCTACTTATCTAGAATGAAACATCTTTGTTGACATGTTGGGAGTAGTGCAAACTATTAACAATATTCTGGTAGAGATTGGAAGGCATCTAGAAAGTTACAGGATATGGATGAATGTTGTATTGAAGCATTGGATAAAATGATTGCATGACTGTATGACATATTTCTTTATGTGTAAGAATTTGTTCTGAAAACTATGAGATATTTCTAATCATGCAATTTAACTTGTTTTGTAGGAAAGATCGTATACCTTCACCTACAAAAGAAGGACTACAACATTTGTTCTAGCAACAAAGATATTTATTGAAGATATTGAAGTTCCCAATATCTGGGATGAAGTAATGGAAGAATGCCATGATCAGTTGATCATGAAGAATGATGT
Source organism: Larix kaempferi (assembly GCA_027924585.1). Taxonomy (NCBI): domain Eukaryota; kingdom Viridiplantae; phylum Streptophyta; class Pinopsida; order Pinales; family Pinaceae; genus Larix; species Larix kaempferi. The sequence goes on from BSBM01000860.1 coordinate 3,762,638, forward strand.
TTGGGATGCTGTCCCAAGACCTGAAGGGAAGTCTGTTATGAATTCCAAATGGATCTATAAGATCAAGCATGCTGCAGGTGGCAGCATAGAGACTTTTGCTCCTGTAGCTAGATCCACTTCCATCAGATCAGCACTTTCTCTGGCTGTAATGATGAAATGGAAGATACACCAAATGGATGTCAAGACAGCCTTCTTGCATGGTGTAGTCGAAGAGGAAGTGTATGTGGAGCAGCCACTTGGTTTTGAGACACATGATGGGAAGTCATATATGTGTAGAACTTGGTATGGTAGGATAGACAGCTTTCTATTTAGTTTTGGCTTTACCAAGAGTAAAGCGGATTCCAACCTTTACTACAAGGTTGAGGAAGGCAATCCAATGATACTACTTTTGTATGTGGATGACCTGTTTGTTATAAGTGAGGATAGATTGATTGCCGACATGCAGTGGAAGCTTGTTGCTGAGTTCGAGATGAAGAACTTGGAGATGATACACTACTTTCTAGGCATGGAGGTGTGGCAGAGTGCAGATGGAATATTCCTTGGACAAGGGAAGTATGCAGTAGAGATCCTAAAGAGGTTGGGGATGATGGACTGCAAGGACATGGCCACATTTATGGCATCGAACCTAAAGTTTTTGTGTGATGCTTCATATGATCTGGTTGATGTCACTGTGTATCATCAGATGATTGGGTCCTTGATGTACTTTACTAACACGAGACCAGATATTTGCTTTGCGGTGAACACATTGAGCCAGTTCCTGACGGATCCCAGCGGTGTTCACTTGGTTGCTGTAAAGTATATTCTGAGATTGGGCAGGCAGTGCTGCAGATAGGAAGGGCACATCTAGGTGTTGCTTCAGTATGGGATAAGGTGTGATCTCTTGGTTTAGTAGGAAGCAGTCCCGCATAGCACTGAGTACAGCCGAAGTAGAGTATGTTGCAGCTTGTTCGGCTAGTTGCGAGGCAGTATGCTCCGGAAGCTACTGTTTGAGTTATTTGATCTCCCGCTGGAGGCTACTGGTATCCTTTGTGATAACCAGAGTTGTGTGAAGCTGTTTGAGAACCCGGTGTTCCACGATAGGTTGAAGCACATTGATATCAAATATCACTATATCAGGGATATGGTGGAGAGAGGAGCAGTGAAGCTCCTGTATGTTGCGACGGACGAGCAGATTGCAGATGTGCTGACGAAACCACTAGCCAGAGTGAAGTTCGAATACTTCAGAGAAAGGCTTGGTGTTATTCATATTGACGACACTTCGAGGAAGAAGTGATGGACACATTTGTTGGATCCATTCCAAGCATGGTGGAAGGAGGATCCTTCACATGGCTATGGATGTAAGCATTGGATAATGAGCATTAGGACCACGCTCCAGTTACTGCTCTGTATATGCATCATGTCGGATGCTGGATATTATCAGTCGGATCATTTACATGTATGTACGCATCATGTTGGATGCTGGATATGATCAGTTGTATCATTTATATGTATGTATGCATCATGTTGGATGCTGGATATGATCAGTTGGATCATGTGTATGTATCTGTATATGTATCAGGTGGATACATTGTATGATCATGTAGATCATGTATGTTGATATGTATCAGGTATGATCAGGTGGATCATGTATTTGTATATGTATCATGTGGATACATTGTATGATCAGGTAGATCATGTATGATGATATGTATCAGGAAGATACTATGTATGCATCAGGTGGATGCATTGTATGATCAAGATGATCATGGATGACGAGCTTCAGGATGTTGCTCCAGATGACATGCATCAGGATGATGTAGTGTTGTTGATCAAGATGATCATGTGTACATCAAGATGATGTATGGTGAGTATCAAGTTGATACTCTGTGGCCGTGGACAGGTTGTGCAGATGAGCATGTAAGTAGACCTGGGAGATCTGGACAGGATGAAAAAGGCCTCAGATGCTCTTTCAAGGCATTGCTCTGGGAGGACATGTAAGTAGACCTGGGAGATCTGGACAGGATAAAAAAGGCCTCAGATGCTCTTTCGAGGCATTGTCCTATGGCATGTGAGTAGACCTAGGAGATATGGACAGGATGAAAAATGCCTCAGATGCTCTTTCAAGGCATTGCCATGACCACATGTAATTAGACCTGGAGATCCGGACAGGATGAAAAAGGAATCAGATGCTCTTTAGGGTTCTTGCTTGGAAATACACCCTTTTAAGGTTTTGTGGTAGGAGTCACATGTAATCAGACCTGAAGATCTGGACAGGATGAAAAAGGCCTCAGATGCTCTTTAGGGTTCTTGCTTGGCAAGACACCCTTTTAAGTTTTTGTGACTGTCACATGTAAAAGATCCTGGGAGATCCTATAGGTCGAAGTTGTGTACCCATAACAACTTGGATGCTCTTTCGAGGTTTTGTGACGCACGTAATAAGTCCTGAGGATTCCACAGTATGGCCAGTGATGATGAAGACCTGTAGGTGGTGGCCCTACATCCAGTATGAAAAAGGATTGGCTCTGTAGAACTTCCTATGATGAGTAGATCGGAGATTGATTTAGATAGCAGCAGCAATGATGATGACGATGATCTAGAGAAGAATACTTGTGCTAGAAGACCTATGTCGAGAAATACCTTCCTAGTTAAGAGGGAGTGTTGATGTATATGTAACTTCGGAATGTATTTCACATATATGTATATTGTATTCCTATAGAGATGTTATTATTCCTCTATACGGAAGTGTTTGTATTCCTATAGAGATATTATTATTCCTCTATATGGAAGTGTCGTCATTTATATTGTAAGTTTCGTAACTTATACTTGATGGGTTGTTAGACCACCTTGTTGGGGTCGGCCCTATATAATTCATGTGGGTCAAAGGGTTATTAGACAACCCTATTGGGGGTCATCGATGTGGGTCAAAGGGTTATTAGACCACCCTATTGGGGGTTGGCCCAGTCAGCATTATGTTATGTGGTTAAGTTAAGGCCGACCTAGTAAAGGTTATTAGGCAAGTCAAGTCAAGTATAAATAGAGTGCGGGAGGCACTCTATTTGATCATTCTATTCTCTCACACACTCTTTGGAGAGTGGCGCACTTATGGAGGAGGAGAAGCTACTGCTAGAAGATGTCAATCTCTTATGCTTGGGTTGTATCATTGCTCTATCTATCTCTGAGGAAGTTATTAGGGTTTTTCACCTTTATGGTTTTCCCCAAGTAAACTCTGTGTCTCTTGTGTGCTTGCATTATTGTGTCCATGATTGATAATATGCTGTAGATATGCTGTACATGTTGTTCTCTCAGTTAAGATCCTAGATTAGATAGAAGTAAATTATGAAAAACTAACAGAAAACGGTTACAACAAAATGACACCTAATCAAGATTCATTTCCACTACCATTACTAAATAGAAAACAAGTAGAACCGGCCTAACTGCTTTTTTACATCCACTGGTACTTTTACTAATGAAATTTACTTTAAGTAAAAGATAAAAGATAGTGAAGTAACTATTCAAGCTGGCTATTTCCCTTAGTCGCCTCAAAAAATATTACAAATCTCTTTAAAATGAAAATGTTTCAGAAGTCTTTGATTTGAAAATAAAAAACCAACAACTACTGTGAAGTACGAAGTGAGTACTTCATCTTCCCATATCGCTCCACATAATTCCATTGGTCGGCCGTGACGCTCGTGTAATACCATTTATTTCACCAATACTTTGAGCTCTACATTCTCTTCACTGGACATAGTAGGGACTTCTTTGCTCAGTTTCTTCAGCAGATTCATGATCTCGAAATCTCCAGCCAACTTTTCTAATAATATCTTACCTATAAGAACATGAGTTAGCTTATGGAACTTTTTATGATCCATCCTTATCACGAACAACAAATTTTTGTAATCATTGTGAAGAATTAGTTCATCATCTTCATTCAAAAAGGAAGGTAATCCCTTTTGGAAAAAAATTCAAACTTTCTCTTGACATTAGTAACTTGTTTTTTCATCGCTGCACAGCGAGTCTCGACACTTTCCACATGAGTGTACTTTCCCAATGTCCTTTTTTCCCAAGTGATCACTGAAACTCTATTTTTGATATCCAGTGTATTTAACTCATCTTCTGATAAGACTCTCAAATAATCTATGGCATTCTGAGTTGTCTCCTTTGACCTTCGGCTTAGATTTTCCCTTGTTGTGGTACAACTTTTCAAAGATTCCTTTATTGTTTTCTCTCTTACTCTTATGGATATTAAACAAGGTCTGAGATTAGTGGTTGTCTCAAAAATATTATCCCAAATTATATGCTTGCAACCTTGCATTGGGATATGTCCAATCACCTGGTGAATAAACCTTTGATTTGCATCCACCAATCCTTTATTTTTGCTCTATAATCCCTTTATTTCTTCATCTTTTTTCTGGTTTTGCTCCTCCAATCTCTAAGCCCTTTCTTTCAATTCTTTAATTTCCTCGTCCTTTAATATGACCTAGGACATAGCCTGTGAAAGGCTGTCAGCACCACTTTCCTCTGCATTCTGACTCACATTTGACTGCCGCATGCCCAAATTGGGCAAGTTACTCTTTAAATCATCAATTTGTTTCTCCAAACTCATCTTATTCCTTTCCCACTCTTCCTTCTTCTCAATCAACTTGAAAAACTCTGCTTTGGTTTCACTGACTTCTTTGGCTAAAGCCTCTTTCTCATGTTCTAACTTCGACTCCTTAGGAGCCTGAATTAATTGAGTATTTGGGACTTTCATTTTCTTCTGCAATGTTTGAATCAAATTGTCCTTTTCTATCAACAATTTATTGCTAGCTTTGCCCCCGCCATCACTTGAGACCAAGTCAAATTGAAATTTATTGAATTGTTGCTGGTAGGCTTTATTTTCCAGTCTCTCTTGTCTTAGCTGACTGTCCATTTTGCTTACAATTCCTTCCAATTTTTCAACCCTCAAAATCGCCTGTACAAAATCTTCATAGATAACTTCTCCAATATGCTTGTGCAACTGAATCTTATCTGGTGTTGGTATCTTCTTCAAATTGAATTTCATCTCAGTCTATTTATTTGGAGTAGCTACCACCAGATTCAAAGTGTTCTCTTTGATGTTCCTTCTAGTCACCAAAGTGACATTTGACTTTGATAAGTCCCTGACTTTAGGTAAAAAACTATAAAAAAACTGAGCAGAATTTTTTTTAATCCGACCATACTGTTCAAACATTTCAACTCTTGACACGAATCTACTTGTGTCTCCACTTTCTCTAGCTTCCTGAAAATTATACTCCTGTATCTGTACATTTGGGATTGAAATTTCTCCCTCCTTACCAACTTCATCATTTATCAAAACTGCCAAATCTGTTTGAGTCCCAACCAATTCTTGAGTCTCAACCTTAGATCTCTTTTCTCCCTCTCTTTCCTCATCATGCTCGTCCATTATTTCCTGTAGACTCCTCTTTTCCCCAACTTCTGCAACTTTTGGTACAACATCAACCTCTATTGTTCCCTCTATCAAACTGAGATCTCCCCCCTATAAGTTTGACACTGTCTCCACCTTCGGTTCAAACTGCAACAAATTTCTTCCCCTTAATGACCCTTCCACTTCTATGTGTTCAAAACCCTTAATGTTATTCATTCTCCTCCTTTCAGAAATAATATGAAAAGGATCATATTACATTGCTATATCCTTCTTGAATTCCATAACCTCCAACAATTTCTGTACATTTGAAATGACCTCCTTACTTTTTGCAATAAATGGACCTACTGTCCAGGGATACTTTAAATCAGATCCCTTTCTGAACTTCAAAAAGTGTTCATCTTCTAAAACCAACTTTTGTATAACACACTCCAAAGTAAAAACTCTCAAATTGAAAAAGGAAGGTAGTATGTAAGGCTCATGTATGAAACCATACAACCTAATTACTGTAGAATCCTTTAATAAAAACCAGTCCCCTACCTCTACCTCCTTCTTCAACCGCATCAAGGTCTTCATTTCAGGTAAGACCCTCGACAACTCTTCTCCAAAAAACAATTTGTACAACTCAGATAGAATAGAATTCATGTAATTAAACATGTTATCATCCAAAGTGCCTGCATAAACCTCTGGTGCAAAATGTAATTCTTCTTGACTACTAACCATGACCATTTTCATCAGATGCGCTTGAAACCTGAAACATCTTGTATTGGGAAAAATGGCTAACTGAGAATGAATAGCTTCTACCTCAAATTCTTAAAACCTAAGGCTCAGCAGTAACTCATATTCAACTCCGGCACATCGACACTTATTCTAAACAACAAACTTAACTGTAACTCTGTTACCAATGTATCAGTATCTAGACCTAAAAATTGGGCAAGTAACGAAAGAACTAACTGGGTGTTATCATTGAAAAGACCGACATCTAAAGGGTATGGAGCGTCTTCAATCTCCAGGCCAGGTTTAAGGCAAGTGGTAAAAAAGGCTTGCCGACTTTTAGGAGAAATTTGACGATACAAGGCTACAATTGACTTCTCAGAAAATCCCTCAGACTCAGGGGTTTGCGACTCGGGGATTTCAAAAGAACTATTTACAATGGACGGCTCTATAGAACAAACAATTTCACTCTTTCGAACATTCATGATAACCTTCTGGGTTCCCTCATAATTTGACGCACACCAGAATATAAATTCGGGAAAAGGAATAATTTGGTCAGGGCAGGACAAAATTAACGACGACTAGAACACCCTATGCATATCTATGCCTTCAACACGCAAAAGCTTCAGTCTTCTCTTAATTTCAGTGACAGGAAACTGAATCTCTATGTCAAATATATTGAATTCTCTATCTTCCAGAGCACTTCTAACCCTAACTATGTTAACATTCGTATCTTCTTCCATTTTCCTACGGTGAACACACTTATATTACTGATGAATTTAGTTGGAAGGACCTACCTGTCACTCGCAAGTTCTGAAAATACCCTGTCGAAAGCCCTGTCGCCTTCATCGTCTCCCACACGTCGAGAAGCTTATGATTTCGACAGGTCTTAGGAGCAAATGTCAACTTCACATGCGACTCTTATATATATATCTAAACCTTTTTTCTTTAAACTTCAGCCTTCTCTTCCAACTGTATACCTTTTCCATCCATTGACCTCTCGCGCGTTGATCTTCGCCGTTAGATCTACTCACCATCTAATCATTGATTGGACCACCCCTCCTTTTCTTCCATTAGATCATCCCTTTATGTTCCAATCTACACCGTTCACTCGACACCACGTGTCCATGAAGGCGGTGTCGCGTTCCTCTAAACTGGTTTTCATTACTGTACAACCTCCTATCGACGAAGCCTGGCTTTGACACATGTCGGGTGGTTTTGTTCATCGCAACCATCATCTCTCCTATCCACCATGCATTTTCCCGATGCGTCAATCCTCTAGGATCGTTGATCTTCCTTGGATCTACATCCACAGCGGAGATTAGTGACACGCTTAACTCTCCAAACCTTCCCACTAGCGGGGCCACACTACTTATCTCTCGTGTGGCTCCAACCCCCATCGTCATTGATTCAATTCATTTGTAGCCCGAACCACCGATCCCAAAAAACTTACTGTTGATGTATATGTAGCTTCGGAATGTATTTCACATATATGTATATTGTATTCCTATAGAGATGTTATTATATCTCTTTACGGAATTGTCATCATTTATATTGTAAGTGTCGTAACTTATACTTGATGGGTTATTAGACCACCTTGTTGGGGTCGGCCCTTTATAAGTCATGTGGGTCAAAGGGTTATTAGACCACCCTATTGGGGGTCGGCCATGTGGGTCAAAGGGTTATTAGACCACCCTAGTGGGGGTCGGCCCAGTCAACATTATGTTAAGTGGTTAAGTTGAGGCCGACCTAGTTGAGTAAAGGTCAAGTCAAGTTAGTGTATAAATAGAGAGTGTGTCTCTCTCATTTTACACATTCTATTCTCTCACTCACACTTGGGAGAGTGGCGCAGTTGTGGAGGAGGAGGCTCTGCTGCTAGGAGAAGACTATCTCTTGTATTCTGGTTGTATCATTGCTCTATCTATCTCTGAGGAAGTTATTGGGGTTTTTTACCTTTATGGTTTTCCCCAAGTAAACTCTGTGTCTCTTTTGTGCTTTCATTATTGTGTCCATGAATGATATGCTGTAGATTTGCTGTACATGTTGTTCTCTCAGTTAAGATCCTAGATCAGATTGAAGTAAATTCTGAAAATTTAACATGGTATTAGAGCTAGCATGAAAGAAGGCATGATATGGCATGTATGACACTTGTTGCACTTACGATGCTAGGGCTTGATATAGCAAAAACCAGTCATCGTATCACTTTCGCTATACATCCGTTTTGGAAAAGTTTTCGGATCTAAAAATTTTACATGTCGAAGATCTGATCCCCATGTACCTTGTGTCCAAAGGAAAACCTCTAATTCGTTGTACTTTGGGATTTATGATCTGTACAATATAGGGTTTCTACCTCTTCCAAATCTGAGTCAAAATCATGTGACCTTGGGAAAAAGGTCATAACTTGGGCTATGAAGCTCCAAATGAAATTTTGTAAAAAGTGATAGGTAGTACACAGACGGTACTATCTCAAGAAAAGTTTTCAGAGGCCGAAGTTGAACCAGTGACACGTGGCACGCCGTACAAGTTCGCTCTCCTGTATTATCCCATAAACAGGTCACGTTGCGACACTTGGCATAACTCTCTCTCAGAGAATCCAATTGAGGTCAGATCTGTCGGGATGGAAATATAATAGGTCGGGATATCTTAGGAAAATGTTTCAGAGGCCGAAGTTGAACTAGTGACACGTGGCACACCATACAAGTTCGCTCTCTTGTATTATCCCATAAACAGGTCACGTTGCGACACTTGGCATAACTTTCTCTCAGAGAATCCAATTGAGGTCAGACCTATCGGGATGGAAAGGTAACAGGTCGGGATATATCAAGAAAAATTTTCAGACCCTTTGGATTGAAAATCTTAGAGTTACACCAGAAACAATCAGGTACATATTTCTGTCAAATCAGAATTATTTTTGAGCACCTTCATTCATGGCTTCCGGAATTTAGGGCTTCGGAGAAAGTTGGAATTTTTGTAATCAGAGACCACGGCTGAATGATACTCATAAAAATCAAAATTTAGAGACCAAGATCAAAATTTTTGGTTGGGCAGAAGGCCAGGCTTTATCATACCCTACTTCGGGACTTTGATCAGAAAAGTGGAAAATTAGGGCTTCTGCAAAAATGAGAATTTTTGAAATCTGTGACCACGGCTGGAAGCTCCTCATAAAAATAGAAGCTTAGAGCCTTGGATCAAATATTTTGATTGGGAATAAGAGTGGGCTTCATCAAACCCTAGTTCGAGGTCACGTCCAGTGAATACGAAAGTTTCAAAGGCAAAATTGAGGATTGAAACTTTGCAGTTTTCAAATTTTGAATATACTAGCTTGATCAGCTCATCAAGCTCCATGTCCAGTTCTTGAAAATCAAGTGGATTGGGTTAATCCTAGAAGAAGCTGGATTGGTCACCTGCATAAGTGAAGAAGTTCCTGTCTCAGATGGAGATGAGGCTAAGGCCTTCCATAAGAAGCGATCTTGAAAGGTATGGCTTACAGGTATGTTTCATGGTTAAGTTTATCATATGTTTGTCTTCATATCATTACAGTACAATCTTAATTAATTATTGGACTTGTTGTATCACCTTAATAGAAGATATTCATTGATTAAGGTTTTGACACTTATGATTGTACTAATGCATTGTGATGTTGTATGAGGTTTATGTTGTTTGCTAACACAAAAGGTACACCAAGAAAGTCAAATCATGTTCTACTTCAAGAACATATGCTCATGGTGACATGAAGACAAAGATTCATCCATTGTCATGGATCACAGGTATGTATAACTTGGTTCTAAAATGGTTAACTTATGAGACATGCAGGTTACTAGCACAAGTCACTGAAGAGAACTAGAAGACATTATATGGGTATGTTAGACATAACTAGCTAACATGCTAATCTAGGTATGTTTTTCCTATATCAAGCTAGAATCCTACCTTGTGTTAGGATCTTATACTGTTGTGTTGTTGATAATGATTATTCATGAAGTCATAGGTTTGAATAGTCATGGTTGTATGCATATTATGTTTCTTACCATAATTGATGATATGACTAACCAAAAGAATCATGAAGGTATAGGTTTGAATAACCACGGGTTTTATGCATATTATATCTCTTATTTTGATTGATGATTCAACTAACCAAAAGAGTCCTATGATCAAATACGAATGTGTATGAGTAAAAGAAGACTTCCCTGAAACCTTGAATACTAATGTTTATTATCTGTGTTTGAAATGATCTTGACTATACATGCTTGAGATTATTGTGTTTTGGTAGTATTAATATTATACTAATAAATGTGTGGTTATGTATGAGACCTCAAGGATAACACAATGATGATACTAATAAGCGTGCATAGTGATGAATGATGGATGTAAGTTCAAGGACAGGTAATCCAGGAAGCAAAGTTCAAGAGGGAGCACACTCCAGTTGTTCCTGCAAGAAAGCAAAGGACCACACTTCAGTAGTTTCTGCAAGGATGCAGATATTCAAAGGGAGTTCACCACTTCTCACAATCCACATCAGAATGGAGTTGCAAAGATCCAGATGGAGTCCACCCAACAAACAAACAAAGATAAGTATTTGAATTGTCATTACTTGCATATTTTATTGTTTAAATAATACTGTTCAATAATGTATATACTGATGTTCCTAGAAATAGGTTGTGTATTATGCATATTAGAATAGTTGCATTGATGAACAGTATACTACTAATATGCATGGGTAAGTGGCCTATGGCACTATACAACATTCCATTGCTACTTATCTAGAATGAAACCTCTTTGCTGACATGTTGGGAGTTGTGCACACTCTTAACAATGTTCTGGTAGAGATTGGAAGGCATCTAGAAAGTTACGGGATATGGATAAATGTTGTATTGAAGCATTGAATAAGATAATTGCATGACTATATGACATATTTCTTTATGTGTAAGAATTTGTTCTAAAAACTATGAGATGTTTTCTAATCATGCAATTTAACTTGTTTTGTAGGAAAGATCATATGACATCACCTACAAAAGAAGAACTACAACATTTGTTCAGCAACAAAATTATCTATTGAAGATATTGAGGTTCCTAGGATATGGGAAGAATGCCATGATCCGTCGATCATGAAGAATGATGTTTGGGATGTAGTCCCAAGACCTGAAGGGAAGTTTGTTATGACTTCCATATGGATCTATCAAGATCAAGCATGCTGCAGATGGAAGCATAGAGAAATATAAAAGTGATGAAATAGAAGATACACCAGATGGATTTCAAGATAGCTTTCTTGAATGGTGTAGTTGAAGAAGAAGTGTATGTGGAGTAGCCACTTGGTTCTGAGACACATGACAGGAAATCATATATGTGCAGAACTTGGTATGGTAGGATAGGCAGCTTTCTATCCAATTTGGTCTTTACCAAGAGTAAATCGGGTTCCAACCTTTACTACAAGGTTGAGGTAGGCAATGCAGGGATACTCTTATTGTATGTGGATGACCTGTTTGTAACAAGAGATGATAGATTGATTGCCGACACGCGACGGAAGCTTGCTGCCGAGTTGAAGAACTTGGGGATGATGCACTATTTTTTTTTGGCATGGAGGTGTGGCAGAGTGCAGATGGAATCTTCCTTGGACAAGGGAAGTATGCAGTAGAGATCCTGAAGAGGTTCGGGATGATGGACTGCAAGGATATGGCCACACCTATGGCATCGAACCTGAAGCTTCTATGTGATGCTTCATCTGATCCGGTTGATGTCACGATGTATCGTCAGATGATCGGGTCCTCTATGTACTTGATGAACACAAGACCAGATATTTTCTTTGCAGTGAACACATTGAGCCAGTTCCTGGCAGATCCGAGGAGTGTTCACCTGGTTGTTGTAAAGCAATTTTGAGCTACCTAAAGGGTACAGTTGATTATGGGCTCACGTATGATGCGAATCAAAAGTTTAACTTGCAGGGTTATGTTGATTCATATTGGGCAGGCAGTGCTACAGATAGGAAGAGCACATCTGGGTGTTGCTTCAGTATGGGATCAGGTGTGATCTCTTGGTTTAGCAGGAAGCAGTCCTACGTAGCACTGAGTACAGCCGAAGTAGAGTATGTTGTAACGGATGAGCAGGTTGTAGATGTATTGACCAAGCCATTGGCCAGAGTGTAGTTTGATTACTTCTGAGAGAGGCTTGGTGCACTTTAGATCGAGGTTCCTTCCAAAGGGAAGTGATGAGTCCGGAAGATGCAGATGCACATGAGATTTTCTGACATGGTTGATGTGTTCTCCCTTGGTCGTGATGTAATTGCTGAGCCATTTTTCACATGGTGGTAGATGTGTTCTCCCATGGTGAAAAAGTAAGGGCTAGAGCCTTCCTCAAATGGTGGTATATGTGTTCTCCCATGTCGGTGGTGTAAGTGCTAGATGATGTGCATCTGGGCTGTGCTTCGTGGACGATGAGATGATCTGAAGAGGACGATGCTATGATGATCAGGAGGATCATGGATGATGAGCATCGGGATGATGCTCCAGTTACTGCTCTGTATATGCATCAGGAGGATGATGGATATGATCAGTTGGATCATTTATATGTATATGTATGTATGCATCATGTTGGATGTGGATATGATCGGTTGGATCATTTGTATGTATTTTGTATATGCATCATGTTGGATGCTTTGACCATGTATCTGTATATGTATCAGGTGGATACATTGTATGATCAGATAGATCATGTATGTTGATGGATACATTGTGTGGATCATGTATCTATGTATCAGGTGGATACACTATGTATGGTGATATGTATCAGGTAGATACTTGGTATGCATCAGGTGGATGCATTGTCTGATCAGGATGATCGTGGATGACGAGCTTCTCCAGATGACATGCAGCAGGATGTTGCAGCGATGATGATCAAGATGATCATGTGTACATCAGGATGATGTATGGTGAGTATCAGGTTGATACTCTGTGGCCGTGGAACGGGGTTGTGCAGATAAGCATGTAATTTGTGCCCTGGGAGATTTGCAGATAGTCTTTTGAGGTTTTGCCTATGGCATGTAATTTGTACCCTGGGATATCTGGAAAATGCTCTTTCGAGGTTTTGCTTGGGAGGACATATAATTTGTGCCCTGGGAGATATGCAGATAGTCTTTTGAGGTTTTTCCTATGGCATGTAATATATGCCCTGGGATATCTGGTAGATGCTCTTTCGAGGTTTTGTCCTATGGCATGTAATTTGCTCCTGAAGATCTGGACAAGATGAAAAAGGCCTCAGATGCTTCAGCCAGGTTTTGCCATGACCACATGTAATTTGCTCCTAGGAGATCTGGACAGGATGAAAAAGGCCTCAGATGCTTCAGCCAAGTTTTGTGGTGGACCACATGTAATGTGCTCCTAGGAGATCCGACAGGTAGAGCTGTGTGCTCGTAACAGCCTGGGATGCTTCAGCCAGGTTTTGTGGTGAGATCACATGTAATGTGCTCCTGGGAGATCCGACAGGTAGAGCTGTGTGCTCGTAACAACCTAGGATGCTTCAACCAGGTTTTGTGATGGGTCACATGTAATGTGCTCCTGGCAGATCCGACAGGTAGAGCTGCATGCTCGTAATATCCTGGGATGTTGCCGCCAGGTTTTGTGATGCACGTAATAAGTCCCGAGGATTCCACAGTATGGCCAGTGATGACGAAGACCTGCAGATGGTGGGCCTACATCTAGTATGAAAAAGGACTGGCTCTGTAGAACTTCCTATGACGAGTAGATTATTGATTGAGATAGCAGCAGCAGTGACGATGATGATGACTCGACGACGATTATCCAGTGATGATGATCCAGAGAAGAAGACTTGTGCTAGAAGACCTATGTCGAGAAATACCTTCCTATTTAAGAGGGAGTGTTGATGTATATGTAACTTCGGAATGTATTTCACATATATGTATATTGTATTCCTATAGAGATGTTATTATTCCTCTATACGGAATTGTTGTCATTTATATTGTAAGTGTCGTAACTTATACTTGATGGGTTATTAGACCACCTTGTTGGGGTCGGCCCTTTATAAGTCATGTGGGTCAAAGGGTTATTAGACCACCCTATTGGGGGTCGGCCATGTGGGTCAAAGGGTTATTAGACCACCCTAGTGGGGGTCGACCCAGTCAGCATTATGTTAAGTGGTTAAGTTGAGGCCGACCTAGTTGAGTAAAGGTCAAGTCAAGTTAGTGTATAAATAGAGAGTGTGTCTCTCTCATTTTACACATTCTATTCTCTCACTCACACTTGGGAGAGTGGCGCACTTGTGGAGGAGGAGGCTCTGCTACTAGGAGAAGACTATCTCTTGTATTCTGGTTGTATCATTGCTCTATCTATCTCTGAGGAAGTTATTGGGGTTTTTCACCTTTATGGTTTTCCCCAAGTAAACTCTGTGTCTCTTCTGTGCTTGCATTATTGTGTCCATGAATGATATGCTGTAGATTTGCTGTACATGTTGTCCTCTCAGTTAAGATCCTAGATCATATTGAAGTGAATTCTGAAAATTTAACACTTACCTAGTGAAGAACCACATTGGGCCCGAACTGTCAGATCCCTGACCATGAATCTCAGCTGTTGATCCAAGCGCGCCACCTCCCTCCTTAGTGGTGTCGCATGCACCCGCAGTGATTTTACTCACCGCCTTTCCTCCATGTGACGTGCTCTCTAGTCGCCACCTGTCCGGTGGTATTCCCCATCGTGACCACTCTTATCCCATCTGTTCCACGCATCTTGAACACACAACGATTAACGAAGGCCGTTGATCATCCCCTCGCCCCCAATCACCAGTAGAACCTGTAGAATTGTTAACCCTTGTCATATTTAGTTGGTTGACTATAGCTTTTAGGGTTATTTTGGTCATTTTTAAGTTTTTTTTGATACTTCCCTTTGCAATTTCTTCAAATGCACTATATTCAACACTTCTATACCAATTCTCTTATACCCTAGCACCTAGCCATGGAGAATGAAGGGGATTTCAGGCTCCCACCAGGTAACTTTCTAACTCTCCACCCTTCATATTTAGCATTTACGTTGCAAATAATTAGGTGCTAACACACACTCTCTCCATAAATAAACTAGTGCTCACCACATTCAAATCTTTTGTCAGTTTGAAGAATTGTATGAGAGCAATTTTTTCCTCAAAGACTTGGGAGGTGTGCCATTGGTCAAGGTTGGGATATGTTCCCCAGATTCATGTGAGAGGATGATTGCATTCAGCCATGATCAGTAATATTATTTGCAGTTCTTGTAGCTGAACTAATTTCAGGTCAAATTTCAAAAATCTTCTTCAAGTCTGTGGTTCGAATCTCGGAGCCATTCATTGATTTCTAGCATTGTAATGTTAAGTAGGAATGTTTTGTAATGATATTAAGAGCCTCTTGTCCCACATATGATGTATTAACAATGAATTTAGTCCTCTAATATCATTCATCTTGAATAAAATTGCAAAACTCATATTTCTTCTCATATTTCTCCACCCTTCCTAGATTTAGCTAGAATTTGGCTAGTTTCCAATTTACAAGTAATAAATGCATCAGAACGTATCCCAATGAAGTAATTATTGTTCCTAGAGATCAATAAGATTCCAAAAATCACATCCCATGATTCATATCAGAAATTCGTGAGCCTCTAAATCCTTTTTGGGAATCCTGAATTCGCACTAGCTGAGCTATCCTAGAAGGAAATTTTATGTATGTTTATGTGAGACTTGATCGGATCTATTTGAAAATTTATGGAATGATGTTTTACTGTTAAATGTATTTTATTAATTTATATTTAACCTCTGTAATTTCAGAAACACCCATCCCCAGCTTTCAGTTAAATATCTCTCGCATACTAGTATGCATATGCTGAGTGGCCCAGGAGCGTTGGAGTAAATTGCAGCTTGTTTCTCTTGAAACATCAATATACTTAGTAATTTGTGAAGAGGTATAAAACCACATCAGAGCCTTCCACCCTTCCACAGCCTTTGATCTTTCCCATCCCCAATAATTCTAGCTTCTCTAGCCATTGTTTTAATTAAATTTGAGAAGAAAGGAGTTTTTGTATCACTGACATAAGTTGGTACATTAAAACCATCCCGAGGGACAATGTAAAAAAATTGTATTAAAAATTTCATGCAAAAAATGTATAACTAAGATATCTAATGAAAATAAGGGGGTTTTAAAAGTGTAAGGGTGTATTGGGAGGGGGTTTCAACACAAAGATTTTTGGAGGCGTTCCTTAATATCTACTAAAATTATGGGTATTATTTAATATCTATGAATGCATGTTCTATGTCATAGGTTCATAGAGTGAAACCCCATAGATGGTATGCATGCGTAATCTTTATTTGTATTTTCTTAAGATGTGATATGGGATCTCCTCTTAATGGTTGCTAGTGATATATGAAAACTACAGTTAGAATTGCATGTTTCTTCAATGGTGTTATGATTGCAATTAGTTTGTTTTTTTTAGATATGGAAGATCTAATAGCTAGATAATATTCACCATTGGATGCACAATTGATCTTAGAGATCAATGGATTGAATTTAAGAGTTGTTTCACTTGCATAGTAGTTTCTATATGGAAATTTTATCATTGAAGCAATTTTCTCTCTCCTTAGCTCTCCCAATGACCGTAGGTTGATTTAGGAGTGATTTTCTCAGCAATTGCATGGTCATACCTCTCCTAGATCAGTGAATCAAAGGTCAGGAGAGGTGTTTTTATCATCTAAGGTGTATTATGTTCTAGCTGGTAATTTTCCTAGTTGGTTGGAGGTTTGATCATTGTTTGGCGAAATTTTATCATTTCATGGCATGAATTTGTTGTTTCCAGAAAAATGGCCCATGTGTGATCACTCCTCCCTTCCCTTGTAGGTTGTATGGAAGGCACTAGGTTAAGTGAGTAGTTACTAAGTCCAATAAAAAATGTTGAAGCTATTCAATAAATAAAAACATATATAATGACTACTTGGAAGATAAAACTTGCATAAATGACATAAAACACAACAATAAGATGAGCTTCAACCAAATGTTTATGTCCAATGGAAAAGCTTGAATACAATGGTGTCACCTAGGAGAATGTACCATGTAAGTTAATGCACCATGGAAATTACCAAGACTTTGAATTAACCTAGGAGAATGTACCAAGACTTTGAATGCACCATGGAAGTTAATGCTCCATGAATCATTACATCTATGTGGCATTCAAGGGATTTTCCACATGATATTGTGTGGATTTCCTTTGAAAAACCCACATGACGCATGGGTTTCTCTTGATAAACCCATGCGGTTAGCCAAAAGTGTAAATTCTTTATTCATTGATTTGTTTCACATGTTGATTTTGAAGTCTTATGAGTTACATGTTATATGTTGGTGATGTATTCTTGTAATAATCACTGAAATGTCGCATGTGTGAATTTTAGGTCATAATAGATGCACCCAAATGTGTGAGATTAGGAGGGACCTGTATAGTTGAAATACATCACTGTTTATTTATATCATGTTGATATTCCATTACCTTGAAGGTAAGCAAACAATTGATTAGAGTACAAAGGTATCCCTTGGGGAAGTGCTGGTAATAATCAATGAAGCAATAAATCAATAGATGACACATAAAAGAAATTCTTTTATACAAATGAGGCAGGCATTCCCATTCTCATGATAACTTTGTCGAAGTAAATTACAATAAGAGGATACTAAGGGGTCTGATATTTGAACTACTATTGTAGGGATGAGGTTGGAATTGGTCATTGTCTAAGTAGATGACATTGGTGTAGTGATGATGTGGCAATGAGTCCTGAATGTGTTGAGAAATATCTATGAAGTAACCCATGGGGTTTGAATTGCTAGAGATGTTGAACAACACACTAGGGTTGGGGGCCTAAACAATGATGAAGGTGTCGGGTGGAAAAATTATAATATCATATTTGAAAGTATTCATTCAAAGCTAGGAACGCTAAAGCCTCTAGAACATATGAACCCCCCTGATGCAATAAATATTTTGATGTTTAGCATAGGGGAGAAAACTAAGGCAAAGAGAAATTATGACTCTCTCTGCTTAGTCTAAATTCAACCCTTTTTTATGGAGGGGTGACCAATGTACAATTATTGTTTCCGTAACACTCAGAGTGGGTATTTCTCAAGTCAATGAGAGATCAAGAAAATGGTAAGGTATATCTTATTGATGAGGACCAAAAACATATTGTAACTTACTATTATAATGACAAACTCAAGACGAGACAAGCTTGTAAGAATGAGGCTTATGAATTCCATTGACCAGAGTACAAATGGGTAATTTATTCTAGGTAGCAATCTTTAACTAGTGGTGTAGGGTGAATCAGGGTCAGAAAGGGTTTATGGACTAAATACACTATAAATTGGGAATCAATTGGTAATGTAAAATTGGGATGAGTAAAATTGCTCATGTAACAAGGTAAAAATGGTAATAATGAATGTTTTTATTGGTGGACAATAATTGACATAAGCTGATTATGTTGATCAAGGGTGACTAGGGATGTTATTGTTCAAAGAGTAATAAATGTTAATTGGAATTGTTCTCTTGTTTTGAGTGTGTTGGGGAACCTCTTTTTACAAATGAATAAAAGAATGAAAAAGATTGCTACAAACAAGTAAACGAGTTCCCAAGCCCTAGCTACGGGTGATCATCACACGACGATCGAGGAAGGCTCCGCCATGCTTCCCCCATATGGCATGCTGGCTCAACCATCTGGCAGAGAGCCTCAGTGGGATCCCTCCCCCGAGCACTGCATTTAATCTCCCATCCTTCCACTTCCCATTTGGCCCTTTTGCATGTGATCCCATCACCTGGGCTGACGCGATGGAGGTTTTCATTTATACTGTTCGGCTGTCTGCGTCCTTGCTTCTTAATTGCAACGGTCTGCACGTTCAATTCTCTCGTACGACACCCAGGTGATCCATCCACAAAGTCTTAAACATGATGCCTTCTCATTCCATCATCTTCATCTGTGTTAGCATTCCTGATTATCCCGTGCATGCTCCCATGACTATTAATACTTCTCTGTCTTACCCCTCGAACGTGCATGCTAACTTTGCCATGACTCATCCACGCGGCACCTCCAAGCGTGGATCCTGTCATGGTGTTGGTCGAATTTCCACCTCCCCGG
Organism: Larix kaempferi; assembly: GCA_027924585.1. Taxonomy (NCBI): domain Eukaryota; kingdom Viridiplantae; phylum Streptophyta; class Pinopsida; order Pinales; family Pinaceae; genus Larix; species Larix kaempferi. The sequence continues at coordinate 3,781,857 of BSBM01000860.1, forward strand.
AGAAGGAGAAGAAAACCATCAGTTGCTACAGCGATAGGATTACTGCTCCTGTTCAAAGGCTGGTGGACGACTGGAGTTCAAATCATGTTTTTGAAATTCTTTCCTCCGGCAGCCAAGGTAGCCAAATCAACTATTACTGGATTATGAAGAATTTGTTGGGAATCATGGTCAAAGAACTGCTCGAGAATTGGACCATCTCCCAGATATCCATCATGGATACCAGGATGCACATGGTCCTCTTAAATGATATGCTTACCACACTGGAATCTAGTGTGACTGTAGGCAAGTTATCCGTCTTCGGCAAAGCCACTCCCCAAGGTGACCCCGGTCTCAACGCGCCTGGTAACAAAATGAAGGTCTCGGAAGGTAAAGGTGGCGCTTTTCCTTCCAGCATCCCAATGGCCTCTGAAGTCCACACTCCAGGATCAACTCTGCATGATATTTTTGGTGCAGTCGCCGCAGCAGTCCCAACCCCTGTTTTGGGCTCCACCTTAGGATTAGTCTCTCCCGCGGCTATCGTGCTTCAGGGGGTTCCTCCCTTGGAGCCTCCTTCCTAAATCCTTCAACCATTGAAGCACTGCACTGCAAAAGGGTCTGAAAAGACATGGGAGAAGTTGTTACTCCTCACAAGACGGAACCCCTTTCGGTGCAGAACTGGGATGACAACTTATTTGGACGATGCCCCATCATAGAAGACAAGCCTAGCCCCCTGAATGCAGATGCAGACATCTAAGGTTTCTTTGGCAGACCCGAGCTCTTTTTTGAGGTGGTTAAAGTATCAGGTCTCCCTGTTTTGGTCTTTCAGTTTATTGTCTAACAGTGCTCATTTTATTGAGCAGATTTAGTAGTTTGTTTTTATGGTCGGTTGTATCTATGTCTACATATTTCAACCCATCTGTGGGTAGGTTTCAAAGAATTTATTTATGTTTTTCTACTCTACGAGAGGAAACTATTCGCTCTCAGAACCTCATAATATCATGTGCATGTAACCTGTTTTGTATTATAATATAAATTATCTCTGCAGCTTACAAAAAAAAGAAAGAAAACGAGTTCCCAATGACTACATATCATGTAGAGAGTTCCTACGGAGATGGTCGTCAAGTCAATGGCATTATAGTCAACGGATATGGCCCCATTGTGGGTCTCGTTGGGGGTTTACGAAATGGAAATAAATTCAAATGGTGTACTAATTGTGGTGGGGATGAGAGGCCATTTCTAAATCATAACAATGATGTGCTATGGAATCAAGAGGAGTGGTTAGAAAAAATGCATCAAGGATGAGATATGGAGATTCCTTGGTGAGATGGTGAATGAATTCCACGGTCATTAAGGTGAAGTGGCATGGGTTCCTTGGTACAAGGGGTTGCAATGGCGTGCAAACCCATGATGGTAGAATTATATGGCTCGACAAAGGCATCATATAACATAGGGTTTGATGTGAATTACTATAGAAAGAGAACCTTAAGGATATTGGAAAATTAACTAATATATGCAATGTATATGGAGGTGATGCAGTACCTATATGTAGTTTTTAAGGAGATATACCTGATAAGGCTATGGTGAGATGATGAGTGGTAAATTGAATTTATCTGATCAAAATCCTACAGATGTGAAACCAACACCACAGTGTAATAGTGTTCATGATAAAAATTTCAATGGTGCAAATGATGTTAAAAATGGAAAATTGTATCTGAGGAAATGGTCAAAAAATGATGTGTGTTTTGGATTTGGTTGTAAGTTCATCAAGGTGATACATGATGATTCATGCTAGGTCATTAAGCACGTAGGACATAGCACATTGGTATGGGATTTTGAATGCTTGAGTTCGAATGGAATTACATGATAGGAAAGAGTAACCCGTAGCATAGTAAAATTAATTTTACATTGATAATGTTGGTGGGTATGTATCTGGTTGCATCCATAAAATCCATCCATAAAAGATAGGAATTCATGTCGGACACAAGCATAGACAACTTTGTTGATGAAGAGAGTTGTAAATTTATCTTTCGTACATGCCTAAATCAAATCTCTAAAATTAGTACATACATGAATCGTTCCCTAGGTTTGATATTGGGAGCAAAGAAGAGTTGAAACTTGTTGTGATAGGGGATCACTGGGATGTATTTATTGTTAATGGGAATAGGGTTGGATACCCAATACATGTAAGAAACAAGGTAAATGAATCATGCTTGATGTAGTTTCTCTATTTTTACTTTGATAGTGGATTATTTGGAGGGGTGAATTGGCTATTGTTTTTGTTGTACTAGGGAAGCATCAAGCCATGTGTCAATATGATGTTCAATAATGGCAAGGTTAACCTATGGAATTTTTGCATATGACCAAGAAAAAATATCCCTAAAATTTTGGAATAATACTTTATAAGAACCAACCTTTTTTGGGGAATGAGAGGCACCAAGTGAGATGTTTTCTATAATTCCAGGAGGTATGAAAATTTCCACTTGAATAGTGGGTGATATGTTGGCTATATTTCATTCTTTGAAAGCATTGGGGGAAGGGATAGGATTTTGAACCAATCTACATGGTTGGGGGGGTAAAATAATTGGTTTCAATAATGTATTGATCAAATTTCTTGGTACTGAATGTGTCTCATGGAAAGAAGTAGGAATGGTGATGTAGATCATCCCATGGTGTATTAGGAGTAGTCATAGTTTGTAGGATGTATTCATCTGAGTGAAAAAAGAGATAGAGGAAGTTTATTGGAACACTGGGTCAAAATGTGATAAGGTTTGAAGTGTGATCATTTGAAACAACGACATGGATGGGTTGACATCGAGGTATTTACTACAACTCTAGTAGTGATGATTATTGTTGATGATGAAAACTAGTCATCAGTCACATAAGTGTTGGATGATAACATGTAAAACATGTGGCATGTATAGTTGTATCATGCGAGAGAGGAAAAATATCCTCTTGAGGCATGACATATAGGGATTCTAGGGGAGAACATATGTGGTGTGGTTTCCTTCATTTTTCAATATGTACCACTCATTTTTCACACAATATGGGACATCAAAACAAGTAATGTGTCAACAACCAACATTATCAACATGGGAAAATGGTTTGTCTAGTAATCAACATATGAGTGGGATATTGAGTGGTTTTGGTAGGTTGGATTGTGATCATGTCTAGAGGTAGAAAATGAGCAATATGTGGAGATACCAAACATTGTTAGGGGGAGGTATTTCCTCTGACGTTGATACAAAGTTGATGGTGACATATTTGATGGGAACTATATGTGTGTGATGAATAGTAGCAAGTGTAGTTCATAATATAGGGAGATCCAGATAATGATGTGTATAACAACCAAACTAAGAATACATAGTGCATGGATGATTCATGCATAGTGTTTTTCTCTTTGGTTTGAGAAGATATTCTTTTTGAGCAGAGAGTATACCCATTATAGATGAGTTCGAGGGTGTGGTTGTAAGTGTGGATAACAGGTTTCTAAGCTTAGGCAATGCTAGGCATATATTTGTCGGATGGCTTGTTGTGTTGCACAAGCCATGTGGTTGGGGGACCCATGTAGGTATATTATTGGCCTGAGTCTATGACTTTCATCACTTTCTTCACATGGGGGTTGATTCCCTTAGTTTTGGACTTGGGGGGAACCATTGGTTGTGCCATGGTTAGCACTACTAGACATGGAATCTCAAATCACGAGGAATTGATAGGAGTTATTGACATAAAATCGATATGCACATATATTTTTGGGGTCACCTCCAAGAATGTGTATTTTAAATACCAAATGGGGATCTCAAGGGTGAATCTAGGTAAAGTGAGGGTGGTCATGATAGGCATTCCCTATATGTCTAGGGGAGGGAAAAGGAATGGTACTTCGATGATTAGTGCCATCGATGGGGGCAAGGGAATGGTGCCTTCTTCAATGAATGACACCATCGAAAGTGGGGGAAAACTAGCACTCTCTTCATTGTGGCTCACAATAGTTGGAGAGGATGTGAAAGTGGTAACAAATAATGGTAATTGACCTATGGAGGATAAGATGGTGCACATGAGGTTGTCTGTGGTTAAAGGTATAACCAGTGGATATCTAGCATATGCCCTAGTAAAGAGGAGTATTTGTATACACCTAGTACTATCTCACTAGGACATGGCGGGTAGTTAGTGCCAATAGTAGGAAAAATTTTATATGGATTGGTAATGGGGTGCTTCTCATAGTATGTAAGTTGGTCAAGGGTGACTACTTTCCAATTATAGGGGAATGTCATGATGTAGAAAATGGATGAGGCCACTGCCTTCATAGCATACATATAATGAAATCTCAGGAGGATGTTGTAGTCTAATTGTGTGTCAATAACTCCAATATCAAGCATGACCATATTTCCCCCTAGTTCAATAAGTATGTTCTAATAGATTCCTTGTGGTTGTGAAGGATGACCATTATAGGCCCAAAGGGTGATAGAAGAATGGACGTGATCTAGGAATCCCAACCATTTCTAGATGTTTGTGGAGATGAAACAAGTGGATGCACCTTCATCAACGTTGCATTGATGAATGTTGTTTTGTTTTTTATAGTGATAGGTATTTGGAAGGAGACTGATTACAACACTTGAGGTTCTCCACTTTCAAGGTCGAAGGTCATAAGACATGAATTTGAAGGATAGATGGCACCTAAAGTTGTTAGTAAAGCCTTCTTTTGAGAAGGGAGGGATTGGGTAACCTTGAGTGTGAACATAAAAATGGAGGATTAGGCCAAATTGTCAACTATGCTATAATTATGTACTTCTCTCATATGAAGATTGAGAGCAGTATGTCATAGAGATGGCTTTGGTATCTTGGGGATAGGGACACTACTAGGGCATGGAATTTTCAAAGATATGTTGGTGGAAGATGGAGCATACTCCTGGTGAGTGGGTGAGTTCTTTAGGACATTGTAGGTTCAATTGCAGGCATGAAGATGAATTTCTTCAGAATTCATGTAGATATTTTTATAGGACCATCTCTTGATGGGGGTGTTAGTTGGTGTTAGATCCTCTTTCTAATGAGAAACAATTCCTTGATTAATTAAGGGGTTTTGTAACACAACTCATTGAGGGGGAGTGGCAGTGTTACCTTGGGGATTTTTTGTGTTGGTTTGATTTTGAGCCTCCAACATCTATTGGCATTATGGGATCAATGGGGAATCATGGGTGTAATGGTCGTACTCACCACACATAGTGCAAGTAAATTTAATAAGTATATTTTTTTCCTTGTGTTGGTGGGTTGTTAGTACCAGTGTTTTGGTTTTGGTTTTCAACATTACAATTATGTTGGTAAAATGGTTTTCCCCTTACCCTAGAGTTTGGTTCTATTGTTTTTTTTTCCTTTCTTCTTCCATGGATTTAGTGGATTAGGGGGGTTTTCCACAATCAATTGTTCAAACTAATGCACTTGTTTAATGAGGGAAGGTTGAACCAAATTTATCCTAGCATGGGTTGTAAGGTGAGAACCAGGGGGGTTTGGGGAATGGAAAGTATGGGTTTTGTGAAGGAATGGATCCATAAGGACTAGGTGTCCAATATGAGGTTGACGTAGGTTCCTAAGGTTCCATAGAGAGGGGGTGTATAAAATCCTTGGTTCCTCCATTAAATTCCCCACATCTATAGACAACCTCATGTGTACTATCTTCATCTCCAAGGATAATTTGCATTCCCCATCCTCGTCAACATCAATACCTTCTACTAGTCATGAAATCTATTAGACCTTAAACCCATTAGTGCCACCTATATTTCAAATCCCTTTCTTGTATCCCCTAACATGAGTACAAGGAAATCTAGTAATATCCCAACTCACAATACCTTGGATTGCTTTGGGAATTCCTGTGTGGTATTTAACACTACCTTACCCAGAGATGGTTTCAAATACGCTAGCTCACTATGAGTTCATATCGGTCATAGCTGCATATATACCATCAGGACCACCTACTAAAATGATACCACTCATGACTCAACCACCATTGGTAGTAAGAAAAATTAATGTCAACAACATCAAACAAACGAAGTTGAAATCCCCAGTAGTACGAAGTACTACTCCCGCACCTAGATTCAACCTAGTATGTGCTCTATGTAGGAAACAAGGACATGTTATGAACATATGCCCCACCTTACTGAAGCTCAATAATTTTCTCAACACTCTTATTAGTGTAACACACTCTACAAACACTTCAGCATGGAGTGTGACAACTGCCTTAGTTTCTCCCAACACTAAGATGAATACCAAGTCATTACACACCAACTATGCATGCATGATATTTTCTCAGTTTGGGAATTACACATATCACTACCTTGAACTCCCTCGATTTCGATATGTATTGATGACCATTCACCTCACTCACCCCATAGTCAAAATACCCCCCTCTAGTTACCAATATACAGATTCTATAAACATTGTCACTACATCAGTGTCAACACTGGTGGTACCCAAATCATAGGTACTAATAACAAAAGTAACAAAACCTAAAGTTCCGATGGCATCAACGTAACCCCATAAGTGCACATCATGTGGAATATAACCCCACTTAATCCCAAGTATGTTGGGCATGGTCATATGTCACCTAGCCACTAGACCACTAAGCTCGACTCATGTACGTAACTGTGCATATGCCACTTTCCCATGCAAATCATGTGGACTATTGACCCGCTACTCATTTCAATGCTCCATATTGCACGCCCAACGAGCATTCGACTTAGAGAAGATGCAGATAATGGACAACCCCTCCCCTTTAAGGGCTCACTTACCAACATTTCCCAAAGAGAAAGTTATCTCCCCACTACAAGATACCACTAGTCTTGTTGATATCATTTATATATCATCATTGTCATCTGTATCCACTAGTGACAACACATCATCACAATCTACAGATGCTGACAATGGTCCACTAGCAATGTCAACACACGAAGAAACCTCTACGGTGGACCCACCAATACCTCTATTGCAACACACTAAGACATTGAGATAGGGGGTGAATCAATGTCTCACATTAACTGAATTTAATTTTCTCTATTTAAGTGCTACTATTAAGCATGTATTAATAATGTTTCAATATGTACACAATAAGCATCACAAAAAAGAGATACACAAAATATGTATTTAAATATTTGATAATTCACAAGTACATTAGTTTGTAGAAGACACCAACCTTAGAGGTTCTCAGCACCAACTAAGGGATGAGGAATCCAATCCTCGACGCAAGACCTAGATTGCAGACACAATCCAACCTATCGTGAGGAATCCAATCCTCAATGCAAAACCCAACTTGAAGACAAGACCCATCCTACCAATTGGAGACACTAATATCTAATGAAGAACACTAGTCACGACTGGTGCAAATTTCATCTTCAAAATTCCTTCAACTTCAATTGCTCCTTCTTACTGCATTTCACAAACTATAATCTGAATATCCTTCATCCACTTTGCAATTCAATCTACGAATTTATCTCCAAATTCCATCATTTCTGAGTAGGTTCTCTATTCCATTCTACCTATCATCTTCTTGAATCTTGAGTGTCCATCACTGTGACATCCTTTTGTTCAACCTGAAAATGTTATTGTATTGTATTGTTGTCGAATTGGCACCAATTACTTCGTTTTCTGTTAACCCAAAATATTATTATTTTGTCGAGCTAAATCCTCATCAATATGTCACCTTGTCACTTCATTCTCCACATATTTGACTAACTAGTATACCCCAGATCAATAAAATAATACCCATCCTCAACTAACTTCATCTTCGCAAACTTTAGAATCTTCTCCACACACTATATCAGCTTCACACCTCCACACAAAAGATGCTTCAATATTTGTTTATTTATATCGACATAATTTTCTTAAGTTGACCACTCTTAGGGCCTTCTCTTTGTCAGTGACAAACCCATATTTTATTCCTTCATAATCAATTTTTCCCATTTACTTACTTCATGGTTAAGTTTTCCCGCATAACTAATTTGATCTGACCAAGGATTCATTGGGCAGTTGTCTTGATCTTTTGTCGGCTTTAGTTCCATTTATATAACTGTTTAAGTCTTCTACATTTTTACATGAAGTGATTTTCTATCCAATAAGATATCTTCTTGTTGATGACTTTGTCATTCAATTCTGTGCATTTCAATAATTTACAAACTACAACCTTCAACAATCCACACACTACGAACTTTGTCATTTCATGTACTGCAAAATTTGACATGTTACCAACTACAAACTTTGACATACCGTGCAATGTGACATTACTACAAACTTCAATATTTCACAGGATTCTCTTTATTTTTCATCTTTACATGATTGTGTACACATCTGCATCCTTTTCCTATTTTGATAACTATGCATTTCAAAAAGTATCTCATTGTTCTTGACATCACATTGTTGTTAATCATCAATGACAATCTTGTTTTATAAACTTCTTCAAATTGGCTTCAAGCTTCTGATGCATTCAAACCTACTTGACATTAATGACAACATTAGGTACAACAATCTTGTTCTATACACTTTTTCAAACTGCATTCAAGCTTCTCATGCATTCTGGTCCTTTCTGACAATCTTGTTTTATACACTTCTTCAACTGGATTCAAGCTTCTCATGCATTCGAACCTACTTGCATTGGAGAAAACTCACTATGGCTTGGGGTAGACCACAATAGACAGCTGACTACCAGAAATTAACTCAATTCTCAATGCTATGCTATATAAATGAGAATGCTAAGATAACGAAGAATATAACCAACCTTGATCCAAATGTTTGATGTAGATCCCCATTCGAGCTTTCAATTCGTGCACTTGAATCTGCAAATTAGTCTTGACAGCCAATATACAAAAAGTACATATAATATATAAACGACATTAACATCATCAATACCAACGGTCCATGATATTATAAGTAAATGCAACCCAATGTAGAATAAACAACATTCACAACATTAATGGACGCGAATATGAGTATTTCTATTAATAAACAAGCAGAAGTACAATGCGATACGACCTCTTGCCAGCAACCAATCTGAACCAAGATCTCGATCAATCCACTTGTTCCTCCACCAATTCAATTCTCCATGAATGGAAAACTCAAACTATGATAGGAGTTTGGAAGGTGAACACAAGGGGTTCACAACTACAAGGATCAATGAGTGTAGACTCAAGATAGGGCAAAAATCCAGTAGAGTTCTCTTGCTCTTCTTTCTCCTCCCGTCCATAAGCCATATGTGCTCAATATATAGTCCTCTCAAAGGTAAGTGAAAGGACACATTGAGGCATTTCTTGGGCAGATGGAGGGTCAAAGGTCACCCAATAACGGCTTTTTGGGAGTAAAAAGTAATAAAATATTGATTTTTACCATTTTACATGCTACCCGCGGGCTATAGTGATGCAACTCGCGGGTATGCCCACTATAATGATGCAACTAGCGTACAGGGGAAAAAATAGGGAAAAATAGTGTCTGAAGGATATAAAGTGGATTTGAGTCAGTGAAATGGATCCTGCAGGCCAAAGAATGCTGATACTCACAAGGTGGAAAATTACATTGTAACAGATGCCCCCTAATGTGTGAGGTTAGAGACTGATGCTGCGATGGCTGAAATACATTATAAATCTTAGAAGTGGAGTGATGGAGACACAAGTGGAAGGAGCAGCTCACTCGGCATAATACAATAGTATCCTTGAATACATGTCGGTATATTGCAACAATTTGATACAATGGCCATGAATAGGAAATTCATAATGAATACATGTCATAAGTGATCGTAGCCATGATCCCTCTACAGTAAGATATGGTCTCCTGCTAAAAAGGAAACAACTGGTGCAAACTGTTGATATCTGAGAGGTGATATCTCAGATGTAAAGTCATAATCATAAGTAGCATACTGAATGCCACTATCGCCTGGGGTCTTCTACACAAGTCTTCGACAGTGCAAGTCCCATCAAGTGAATAAAGGAGTTGGGGTCGAACCTGATGTGACATCGTCTGATTACCGGTCAATGATGTATACCGTTAACAGATGCGACATAACCCACAAATAATGAAAATGGGCATCAAGACACAGAGCACAATCATCGGAGTGTGAATAGATGTGTTGAAGTTGAACACTAGGATGAATCCATCGATCAGGGGAAATTGATGTATTCCCAAAACTGTCGATGGCGAGAGAACCTGCCACTAATGAATGCAAGCCTCAAGCAGCTCAACCGAACTCTAAGCCTCAAGTCCAGGAATAAATGGGTTGAAGTTGACGGATCAAGACTCACTGGAAGGAGGGCATTAAGGCATCCCCCATCAACCAGCACGAGGTACCAGCTATGCTGAAAGATTTGGAAGATCTTAGGTGAAATGGACTGACTCAATAGGGATGACCAACATGCAATAGTCAAGAGATCTGAGGAGTGGTCGACTCTGGTTTCAGGACTTCCTTTGAACAAGAGCATGAGCAGATGGATAGACTTAGGCAACATAGAATCGATATAGACTGTGTGATGTAGGAGGCACCACAAAGGGCTCCATAATGACTGGAAGCTTAACCAATCGGTGGAGTAAACTGAGAAACAAGAACAGCTCCTAAGGTCCAACTATAGTCCCGAATCATAATGTATGGAGTGGAATGAATGCTTTGTTCAAAGGCAACACAACAACTACCAACTAGAAGTAGTAACCATAATCTTGTCCGGCTTTTTGGAATATTTGATTTTTTAGTCTTTTTCATATTTGGGAAAAGCTTGAAAAAGAATAAAATTGCTTATAGTACAACAAGTGAGGGAACGAGTGTCAAGTGAGGGAACTTTGGGTATGGCAGTATTTTGTGCAGCTTCTTCTTCGAGCGGGTTTCAGGACTTAGTCTGAGCGTTGAGGTCCCTCCTCATAGTCTCTGCAACCCATCCATGACCCGATGGGCTGAGGTCTTGATGCGACAAGGTGGTGGCCATCAGGCATCACCCTATATGGAGAATTTCTTTCACTGGTGAGATCAGCAGGTCATAGCGATAAATGACTACCCCTATGTAGGGATAGACTTCCGACAAGACCGAGACATGCCACTCCCACTAGATGCAGTGTTTGGAGACATTGGTGAGTACTCTTTTTAGGTTTTTTGTGTATTAAATTTTTATGGATTTTTTATTATAGATGTAAATGCAAAAATATTTTTGGGGGTAGCATCATGTATTAATGTTTGACTGTTTGCTCGCAGACAAGGGCCCAGTGAGACCTGATGGCTTCCCGAGACATCGTCGCCGGGGCAGGGGTGATGAGATGGTAGGTGCTGCAGCAGAGCGGACACTACAAACTCTGCGGTCCAACATATCATTGATGACTACGAGGGTACCATAGGAAAAGGTGGCGCAGCTGCCAGAGGCTATGCAACGCTAGGTAGTGGGGGTGCTAGGTAACTAGGTACGACTACTGCAGCGGATAACAAATGCAGTGCAGTGGTTCTATGAGACACATCCTGTCGGGGCGGCAAATAGGCCTCCTCGTAGGGATTTGATATCTCAGGATCTCATTTTTGTATCGATATGTATATTATTGAGGGCTACGGGCTCCAGTTTTGTATCATGATACTACCATTTTGGACATATTATTTATAAAAAACTTTGGTTCTCTGATTCTACTACATGTGTGTATGTACAAATGTGTGAATGTCTTCTTTTATTTGTGGGCTTTATGGTGAATGTGACAAATGCCAATCTAATACATAGTTAGCGTATGCATCAAATATATGATTAACACTTCTCAGAACATGTATGTATGTAATTGAAACAAAATGTCTTTCCAAGAGTCTTACCCTTAGGAATTTCCGTAGTAACTTAGGATCTCGCATGCGGTACTGCCCATTCAACTAAGACACAACTAGTTGTGAATCCAGGCGGACTTCTAAAGACTGGATGCCATGTGAAATAGCATCTCGAAGTAGCTCGATCACGGCACTATATTTGGCCACATTGTTAGATGTAGGACCGAGACAAGCACCTCTTGAAGACACAACTAGGTGGTATGACAGCTAGCACCATCCGTAAGCTACTGCGTATGACGGCTAGCACCATCCGCGAACCCTAAGAACGTAGGAGATTTCACTGACATATGGCAATCAAACGAAAGCGAATCAGCAGACTCGAAAACCAAAAGAAAGCTAAACTATGTACAGAAGTAACTATACAGTAGTATACAAAAGTATTAGCCTGAACTAGAGGTTCAAGCGTATTACCGCTTGAGGTAGAGCCCATTTCTAGGCTCCTTCAAGATAGTCCCCTCATAGTCTTCCAACTCATAGGATCCTTTTTCCAGGACACGCCTCACGATGTAAGGACCGTGCCACATGGGATTGAACTTGCATGCCCCCAGGGGTTTTTAGCTTGGTCATATAAGAGGACCATGTCACCTTCAGCATACTGTCGGGGACGGATAGACCTATCATACTGAACCTTGAAACGATCTTTGTTGGCATCTATAGCCACAATGGAATCTCGACGTTGCTCGTCAAGTTTCTCAAGGTGGATTAAACGTTGCTCAATACCTGTCGTATCAGGTAGGATCTCTATGGCCAATTTGAGCAAAGGGATTTCACATTCAATCGGTAAAATCGACTCCACACCGTGTACTAACTGAAATGGTGAGAACCCGGTGGCTGTCTTGACTGTGTTTTGATACGCCCACAAAGCAGGATATAACATGATGTGCCAGTTGTTCTTGCTTTGTTGGATGGAACGTTGGAGAATGGTATTCAAAGACTTATTAACTACTTCAACTTGACCATTCGCTTGGGGATAATAAGAAGATGAGTGTTCTTGACGAAACCCAAGCTTGAGAGACAAATCCTCCATCATCTTGTTCTGAAAGTGATTGCCATGGTTAGTGACAATCTCTTTCGGAATACCGAACTGAGTGATAATTTGATTGAACAGGAAATGGGATGTTGTAGCACCATCGGCTTTTACGGTAGGCATGGCCTCAGCCCATTTGGAAAAGTAGTACACGGCCACTATAATATGGTGATGCCCCCAAGCCGAAGCTGGTTTGCAATCCATGAAATCCACCTTCCACTTGGTGAAGGGACTGACGGTGATGACTGGATGTAGGGGCGCTAGATGTGAGTGTATATTCCGAGAGAACACCTGGCCAGGGTGGCATCTCTTCACAGCGTTAATACAATCTTTAAATATTGAAGGCCAAAAGTAACCAGCTCGCATACTACATTGGGCTGTCGCAAGCCCGGATAAGTGACCGCCACACGCCCCTGCATGGCAATCATTAAGCACCCGCTCCGCTTCTTCGCGATTTAAGCAAGGACAGAGGATAGAATCCTTTCCTTGGCGATACAAAGTGTCACTGATGATAGTATAATATTTAGCGTGATGTTTCACACACCATCGCTCATCTCATGAATAATGCGGAGTAAAATTTAAAGTTTGGAGATATACAATGACATCCCCATACCAAGGGTCCTCGGACGAGATAAGAAATAAGTGCTCATCCACAAAGGAATATTCATGAATGACATCCTCATCAAGTCTCGAGAGGTCCGACATAAGCTCACCAAACACCAATGATTTCACCGATTTCTCTGAAGCAAAATCAAGATCGAACTCCTGAAGGATCACAATCCATTTATTGTACTTCCCCCCTATAAGGCATCGTGATAGCACGAACTGAAATGGATTGATATGCGCTACAATTGTGGTTGTTATAAGCAAAATGTAATGTCGTAACTGCTGGACTTCATGGACAGTCGCAAGCTCCAGCTTTTCCACATGAGTATATCTTAGCTCAATGTCTACTAGATTTCGACTGAGGTAATAGATAACATGCTCGACGAGCGCGTCATCAACTTGAACCAAGACCATGGCAATCGTCTCTTGAGACGTGGCCACATAAAGGATGAAATCTTGTGCGAATTCTGGTGGACTAAGCACAGGGGCCGAAACCAAAGCTTTCTTAAGGGCGCTAAAAGACTGTTGGGCTCTCTCATCCCAGATAAAAGGTGTGTCTTTCTTCAATAAGCACACAAAACCTTTGTTAAGATTAGCATAATTGACTACAAATCAATGCAGGTATCTCTCCCTTGGAGGTTTTGAAGTTGTAATAAGTTGCACGGAGGAGGCAACCGAAGTATTGCCTCAAATTTAAGGTCGACTCTAATACCCTCTTTCGAAACTATGAAGCCCAGAAGGCGGCTAGTCCTTACAGCAAAGATTCATTTATTAGGATTCAATTGAATCTTGTAGCGTATACATCATTCGAGAATCAAACGGAGGTGCTTGGGGTGGTCCACTCTCTTGCGAGAATGGTCGCCAAGATCATCCAAGAAAACCTCCATAATATTTTTAAGATCGTGAAAGGCGTAGGTCATGGAACGCTGAAACGTAGCTCCGACGTTTTTAAGGCTGAAGGGCATCTTCCGATATGCAAACGTTCCCTAAGGACAAATGAAAGTTGTCTTATGTTGGTCCTCGGGTTTGATTTGAATCTGATTATAGCCTGAAAAGTCGTCCATAAATGAAAAAATATCACTTCTTGCACAAGCATCCAAGATCTGATCGGTGAATGGTGTGCGAAAGTTGTCTTTTGGACATGCACGGTTCAAATCTCTAAAATCAGTGCATACGCAGATCGTTCCCTACTTCTTATCCACAGGAACGAAATTCGACACCCATTTGGTAAGGGGCACAGGGTAGATGAAACCATCTTTGAGAAGTTTCTCCACCTCTGCCTTGATAGTGTTCTTAGGGTTCACAGCACATAGGCGTTGTCGAAGCGGTTTAGCATTGAGATACGTTCTAATATCATGTTCAACAATGGGGGGGGTATTCCTGGCATCTCCTCATATGACTAGGCGAAAGCTTCCCGGAGTTCTGTAAACAAATCAGTTTAAATAGAAATTTCCTCAGGAGTGTAATCGTCACCAATGTAGACATTCTCAACCTTTCTGGGCGTACGAGAGATGTTGATCGACATAATTGGGGAAATATTAGCCATATTCCCCTCCGCAAAAATATCATGCGACCCTAAAAGAGTCACAGGGTGACCAACCATCTCTACTAGAGTCATCCTAAACTCTTCCTATTCGGCGAGCTAGAGGTTGGGAAGGAAATAAGAGCGATGGTGCATATCCTCCCAAGGCCTCTCACTACCACACATGGCCTCCATAATAGATTCATTAGAAGGCAAAGTATCATCAAGGTACTCGTGTGAACAAGATGAGTTGGCTGCCCAAACTGGCAGCGTAACGGGATCTTCTTCGTCTGTCTGAGAAGAAGCGAGATCCAGTTCTGCAGTGGCTTGTTGAATATGCTGGTAAGCAAGCTTAGCTACAGATATAGGCATAGACATCCCGACGTGCGTAATATCTCCAGACGTAGAACTCGTAGACGGTAAAGTCCATGGATCATTACAATAGGAAGTCCGGAATGGCATACTATGCAAAGGAGGAGACACATCGTCGGAAATGGTTCCGATGAAGTTCATAGGTGCAGGAAAACTATAAGTTCCCATCAATGAAGGGTACATACCAACACCTATGTTCCCAGTTTCCAGCTGAGAATCAGTAACTTGCGGTACTATGGATCCCGTGGATGCTGTGGAAGGAGTCTTAACGAAATCTAGTTGATCGATGTTCACAATCTTTCCTTCATGAGGAAAGAAGATAACTATGAATACAGTGGACGCGATAGCCTTCATAGCGTAAATCCAATTCCGACCTAGTAAAAGGTTGTAGTCGATGGGCACATCAACCACCTCGAATTGAATAGGCACAGATTTACCTCCCAAGTAGACAACAAGGGAAGGGATAATTCCATGCGGCTTAAATGACCGACCGTCGAATGTAGTGAGCGTGGTTCTAGACGCGAGTACAGGAGGAGAGCCAAGAGCTTTCCAACAAGTTAATGACATTACCGACGTGGAAGCACCTTTGTCAACCATAGTACATTTGACAAAATTATGAAGGCATGCCACCTAGATTTGAAAAGCCACGTGGTAAGGTAAGCGAGGTTGAACATTATTAGTGTCTAACTTGATAACACTGGGACTTCCCCCAGCCTGAACTCCTCACGCACTCAAAAGGGCATGCTTTTGAGAAGGGTAGCCCTGCAAGACTTCAAGAGCCGGCATGGCACACAGAGTTTGGCCCAAATCTTCCACAATTGAGTAGTTATGAGCAGCTCGAGCATTAGGATTATGTGTAGAGCGCTTAAGAACACCTTTCGGTATCCGCAACATATTAGAGGGCTTCATGATATGAAAGGAATTGTCAGGAGGAGGGGGAGGCTCACTCCCCATATTAGGTTGTGGTGCACCATAATTGCATTGAGGAGTGGCAACACTAACCTTAGATTGAACCATATTCACCCATCCATAACCACTAGTATTAGAATAAGACGTTACCGTCTTAGTAGGTCCATAATTAGTGGTGGGAGCATGCGAAGCCATGTTTTGATGATGAGGAAGGGTATCCTTTAACACAGATCGGCTTTGTGCCAAATGCTTTGATGCTTCTTCAATTCGAGGACTTAAGTGAGTAAGATGGTCTTCCCCACAGAGCTTGCAAGGAAACTTCACCTTACTCCTAGGTTTACGGTTCTCACCAGCATTTCTGCCTTCCCGAGGAGGGTTGGCATTCTCTTTACGAGGGGTATTGCGATTGCTATTATTTTTATTCCCATTGTTTCCACCCCTACGGTTTTTCTCCCCTTTTTCTTACCACCAGGTTGCTAGTAACCTGACGGTTTTGTTGATTACACATTGTGTACATCAGACGATGGGGTGGAAGTGGACAAGGTGTGAACCTGTCTGGGAGTAGATTGGTTTAGCGACAAATTTTGCATTTGATTGGCCACCAAATCTACAGGGTGAGTACTTGCGGATCCTACGATGCCATCGACATGTGGTACAGGAACTGACTTGGGCTCATGGCGTGTTCGCAGTGCGTCAGGAATAATGTCATATAAAATGCCAGACTAAGAGTATAGTAGGTCTAACTGCTGGACTTTCAAGATGGCTTGTTCCTTAGTCACAATGTCGGACATTGAAACATCCTTTGCAATGTGTGGGAGTGGAGACTTGAGGAACCATTCCAACAAAAACTCTGGAGGAATGTTGGCTTTCACTAATCTCTTCCACCGACGCCACTCTTGAACGTCATCAGAAATATGTGTGGCCTTATTTTGACGGAAGGTAGACAAAAGTTCAGTACCGGTATCATAGTGAACCGGCAAGTGGAAATGGTCCAAGAAAACCAAAGAAATCGCATTGAATCCCCTATAAGTGTTCCCAGGAAACTCAACATACCACTTCGCAGCTGCCCCCATGAGGGTGCATTGAAATAGTCGTAATCTAACGGAATCATGATTCAACGGGTTGGAGGAGCACCAAAGTTGAAACGTTGTGACATGATCACCTGGGTCCTCACCACCTTTCCCCTCAAACTTAGGAATGCCCTAAGGGATATTGGTAGGGACTAGAGGCCAATTAGGGTCGTGACACACTGGATCATTCGTGAGCTTTGAAAGATCTGGAAGATTCAAGCATGCAAGGAATGGGAGCTCCGGCTGGAAAGCTTGATTATAAGCTCCCATAAAAGGTTGGTTGAATGGAACCGAATTATAAGGTGGACCAAAAGCTTGACCATGAGCATTAAACTGCTGATAATGAGGACCTGGCGGACCATAAGCTTGACCATGGCCATAAGGTTGATAACCTCCTTCGACCTGACCCATATGAGAGTAAGCAAGTATATAAGTATTTTGGGCACCGTATTGAGGTGGGTTGAACTGGTGGCCAGCACCGACCGTGTGGTAGTAAGGGTTGCCACCATAAGTATGGGGCATATACGTACTATTCATGGCGGGAACCGAGTTGTAATGACCATAATGGTGAGGTATGTTCCCACCCCCAGCATTAGGATTAGCATGAGCAGTCGTGTGGTGACCCAAAGCATGCGAAGTATTCTTGAACCCAATGTTGGTGTTACTAGTAGCAGGAATGGTGGCATTATGACCATGAGGATAAGATATATTCCCACCTCCTACATTAGTATTACTAGTAGCTATGGTGGATGCAAAAGTGTGCGATATATGTCCAACCCCCGTGGTTAGGAGGAGCATTAACATTCACGAAAGTCGTAATGGGTTGACGGGTAGCGATATGTATGTTAGGTGGTGGATGGCAAGTTGTGTTTCGAATAGTGTTCCTATTAGGTTGGATAGCCCTAGGAGGCAGTCGTCTTCCAACATTAGCATTGTTAGGAGGAATGCGACTGGTCCCCATACTATGTGTGTGAGTGGAAAACGTGGTGCCCCCAGCGAGGGTATTACCCCCAGTGGGTGCAGTGTTGCTAACACCATGAACGGCGCCAACATGGCTACCAAAAGTAGTGGAAGGATCAACTGTGGTGTAATCCGGCATACCATATGGGAATGCAATAGGGTTGATCATAGGGCCTGAATCATCATGGTCCTCTGGAATCCCGTATAAATAATTATGTGGAAACAAAGGATCGAACGGGTTGTCCTCGGGTGGATCTGGACCGAACAAACTAGGTTGGGTCTCACGTGGATCACCCCCCCACGCCTCACAAGGAGCAGGGGTGTCTGAAGTGTGCTCAACTCTACCCGATGGACTCGTAGGGATTTCTCTTGTGTCAGAGTGTGCAACGGTCATGACGTCTAGGATGTAAGTCTCGTAAGAATTCGAAGAATCGGAGGGAGCCCGCCGGTGTCCTATAGAAATGCGACGTGAAAGTTTGGCAGGCTACAAACCAGCCAACCGACGGGATTGGTGGAGAGTAGGAATCTGCGCCATGATATCTCCGGAGAGAATATAAAATCAAAACGTCCCCTAAAGGTCGACTATCGATAAAAAATAGTAAATCAAAATCACACACCTAGAGAAAATACAGCCAAGAGCAGACAAACAGAGTGGATAAATGAGCTCCCGATGCTAGAGCCAGTATGTCTCACCTAGGAGAGGCTTGAGACTCCCAAACTATAGCCAGAGGTAACAGAATCAGTTATAGAGACACCCAGGCTTCACTGCGTGCAAAGGACCATAAACACTGCAAGTACCCTATGCGATACCCAGCTAAGGCAACTATGGTCACCGCAATATAACCAATGCGCAAGGGGACAGTCGCAGGTGGGATCCGTCGTATGGGAAGGGTAGCTGAGTCCGAAACTCAATGAGGTTCAAATCCCCCAAGAGTCCACAGATACGAACAAATCCTGGAAATATCTCCCATGTTCAGCTGGTATCAGAGGGATATCTCCTCAACCAACCTCCCGTGACCTCGTGCTTAACTCTGGTTTGAGTGGAGCTTCCTGAGAACACCGATGTATACCATGGATTCCTCCACTCCTTGGTCAGACACCTAATGTTTCGTCTAGTAGTATTGTATTTTTAACTCACAATGATCTATTCCAAGACTCTAAACCTATGCTAGTTGGTGTACCCTATAAATAAAATTGGTCTAATCAATTTTAAGATTAAGCGTTAATTTTAATGGTTGTGGTTACTCAAGGGATATGGTCTTGAAACTAGTGATGTGTATGACTCAATAGTATGCAAAATCGTCAAATCGTAGACTCATCTATCCAATAAAACAATGTCACTAACATGCAAAATAAACCCAATGGTTTCAAAATAAAAATGTAATCCTTTTATATTTTCGATGCACAAGCAGAACCTAAATGAAGGAAACGAGCACTCAATGCAAGATGCAGTACATGAAAGTAATTTTTTTTTGTATTTTATCTTATAAGCAAAAGGAAAATGCAAAACTATATGTATTTTTTTTTGTATTTTTCAATATAAGGAAATGAAAAATGCAAGCAAAATCCTACTATCTAGTCACTGATATGCCAAGGAGATCACTAAGACAACCTAGCAGATACCAAATAGTAAGACTCGGCCAAAGGAATGAGCTCAAAAGGAAAAAACTAACAAGGCTAAATCCAAAGATGGGTAAAAAACCAACAAGGCTCAACTAAAAGAAAAGAAGAGTTCTGGTCACAACCAAGGCATGGAATAGTCAAGAAATAGGCCAACAAAGACTCAGTATCATCCAAATCCAACCCAGCAACAACCAAAAGTTGTAAATCAACCAAAGCCAGAGTTGTATGCTACTGTCAAAGGAAAACCTGCGAGTATCTGCGAGCAGTAGAGTAAACAGAGGCGGGTGTACGCAGGAAGAGCAAAGCTAGCCCATGGGTAAGGAAAGGAAAATGGGAAAATAAAGAGTCCAATGGTTCGGAAGAAACAAGTTTTCTATAGTGTATCTCAACGGCCAATCAGTGACATAGAGCTTCGACAAACAACAACTCTAATTAAGGACTAATGCTAAAAAATACCCAAACATGGATGTTTTCCCCAGCGGAGTCGCCATTTCTGTATTGGAGAAAACTCACTATGGCTTGGGGTAGACCATAACAGACAACTCACTACCAGAAATTAACTCAATTCTCAATGCTATGCTATATAAATGACAATGCTAAGATAACGAAGAATATAACCAACCTCGATCCAAAAGTTTGATGTAGATCCCCGTTGGAGCTTTCAATCTGTGCACTTGAATCTGCAAATTAGTCTTGACAGTCAATATACAACAAGTACATATAATATATAAACGACATTAACATCATCAATAGAAACGGTCCATGATATTATAAGTAAATGCAATCCAATGTAGAATAAACAACATTAATGGACGAGAATATAAGTATTTCTATTAATAAACAAGAAGAAGTACAATGTGATATGACCTCTTACCGGAAACCAATTTGAACCAAGATCTGGATCAATCCATTTGTGCCTCCACCACTTCAATCCTCCATGAATGGAAAACGCAAACTATGATAGGAGTTTGGAAGGTGAACATAAGGGGTTCACAACTACAAGGATCAATGAGTGTAGACTCAAGATAGGGCAAAAATCCACTAGAGTTATCTTGCTCTTCTTTCTCCTCCCATCCATAAGCCATATGTGCTCAATATATAGTCCTCTCAAAGGTAAGTGAAAGGACACATTGAGGCATTTCTTAGGCAGATGGAGGGTCAAAGGTCACCCAATAACCGCTTTTTGGGAGTAAAAAGTAATAAACTAGTGATTTTTACCATTTTACATGCTACCCGCGGGCTATAGCGATGCAACTTGCGGGTACGCCCACTGTAATGATGCAGCTAGATTATAGGGGAAAAAATAGGGAAAAATAGTCTCTGAAGGATATAAAGTGGATCTGAGTCAGTGAAATGGATCCTGCAGGCCAAAGAATGCATGTACTCACAAGGTGGAAAATTACATTGTAACACTACTTGACATTATTGACAACATTAGGTCCAACAATCTTGTTATATATACTTCTTCAAACTTGATTCAAGGAATAGTCCTTCAAATTTGATATGGTATGCTAGCTTACACTACACCCCATTTGACATCAATGATAACCCTTATGTCTAACAATATCCCCCTTTGACATTGATGTCAAAACCAAGTAAAACAAGCTCCCCCTGAGAGTGAGCTCTTCCTTCGATGCTGATCAGATTTGAATTTGAATTCTCATTCTCTATTTCCTAACTTCTATCCCGCGTTAATATTCATAGTTCCTTGTTTTACTGTCAATCATCCCCTTTTTAATTTCTCCCCCTTTGACATCAATTGCAAAGGGTTCTCAGTATGGTTATATTACTCCCCCTAAGCTTGCACCTTATCCCTAATAATACACTTGTTTTGATTTTACTCCCCTTTGGACTATGCCTGGATTTCTTCTATTTTGTTGGTCTTTCTGCATTCTACTCCTGAGACTTCACTACATATAACCATCATAGGCCTTCATGCTTGTTAACACCCAAAAAGTGCTCACTAGCTCATTTCCTTATTCACATGACCCATTTGTCCACTTTTTCACCATTTGAGCCTCTAAAGCCATCAAAAGGTCACCAAAAGACCTTAATACACCCCTTTTTCCACTCAAAATGAATATTTTTCCTCAAAAAGCATAAAAAACCCTCAAAAAGGGTCCAGAATTCCCAAAAATATTAAAAAGGGAATAAAAATATTCAAAATATTCAAAAAACGAAAAATGAGGGAAAAGGTACCTAAACCATGTTGGTCAATACCATCGGTTTCCTCAAAACCATAATGGTATTCCCCACCACCAAAAACTATAAAAAGGTGGTAGGGGCTCCTCACTTTCAATCCATCCATCATCCTATCCTCATGCTGTCAAAATCTCTCATGAGCTTTTGACCATTGTAGCTATCTTGGAGAAGAGACCTTTGGAGCTTGGAGCTACTCACCTTGGAAGTTGCTCAACACAAATCCTCACCATTGGAGGTATCTTAATACAATACTCATTCTTTTTATTTCTTGTTCTTGAATCATTTTCAGAAAATCTTAATTGCTATATGCACATTCTAGTTTAGTTTAGATTCAGATTTATTATAATTGTTGTTTTTGCTTTCAATATTTGAAACTGTTATCACTTGTTGATAGGTTCCCATTGCACTAAGCTTGGTTGCAAAACCAAGCCAACAGTTTTTGGCTACTCCGCTGGCTTCGAATTCTTAGATCTCAATTTTTTGTTTTAGATCTTAGTTTTTGTTAGTTTTTATCATTTAAAAACATAGATCTGCCATCCTAGACAGCAGATCCATTGCTGCTCTAGATCTTGACCCCATCTATTGCCATTAAAAGCCTGAAATTGTCATTTTCGGGTTCGTTTTTGGCGTCGGTTTATGGCTTTCGCCTCGCGGTTTTTTGCCCGATAGTCACACGGCTCATCGCGACCTCGCGGCTCTTTTCAACGCAGCTCACCGCAGCTTTGCGACCAATTTACGCGCTACACATCGTGGCTTCGCGGCCATTTGCCGCGCTGCACATCGCGACTGTGTGACCAAAACCCGTGCTGCACATCGCGGCTTCATGGCCTGAAACCGCGCCGCCCATCGCGACTGCGCGGCCGAAACCCATGCTGCCCATCGCGGTTGTTTTCTCAAAACCCACGATGCAAACTTTTTCATTTCGGCCAATTTTTTGAAAATTATTTTTTGCTATATTTTCTGCTCATTTAGCATATTTTACAGTATTAAAATTCCTGCATTTTCTACAGCCACATTTAATCTTTTACTGTTTAGAATGCTTCTTTAAAATGTCTTTTTACAAAATTTTCAGAAATTGAATAAGAGATTTTTTTCTGCATTTTATCTAGGTCAAGATTGTATTGTTTATTTGCTTGATTATTTTCTTTCATTTGTAAAATCGCCCAAACGAGGCAAATCATTTCAGTTTAAATACCACACTTGCACCCACTTTGCCACTAAATTAAACTGAGCCTTAAAATTTACCTTAACTTCAACCAACTTTTAACCCCACTTGGGGAGCACTTAAAAGAACTTTGTAAGGTAGAATTGAGGGGATAGGTGTTCCAATAACACCCCTTAGTTATTACATTTGAGACATAGCCGTTGTCCATTAGGGAACCAAAATCCCCTAGTATTTTTTGGCATGGTCACAACCAGTTTATCAGAGGGCCTCTCCCCTAGGAGGGTTGAAGTCGCCAGAATGGTTCCGGAATTCTGAGTGGAATACCGAAATCCATTCAGTAACCGAAGGCTACCATTCGCAGTTCTCGGGGTATCCCTGTATGGGGGTACTGCGGTAAAAGGACCAAACGGCATATTCACCTGTTATGAACATGTCATGAACGGGGTATCCTAGTTACCACTCTTTAGGATTGTCTACTCGGTGTCCCTCCCGGTAGGGGGATATCTAGCCGTTGATGCAACACTCTATATTGTCTGACTTGGATTTCATCACCTTGCAGAGAATATCGTTTGTTGACTCACAATACTTCTAGTTAGGTGTTTGCATGATACATTACCCACCTTTGGTCTAGTAGCACGTCTTTTTTTTTCTAGAAACTATTTGACTGTTGGTATTCTGACCAATTTTGTTACATCCCTCCACTTATTATAGCACAGCTGCTATAATAAGTGATTTTTGAGGTTGATATTTTGGCCTGAGAGCCTTTATTTTCACTCCCCTTTTTTGCACTCATTGTTGCATTAGGGTTTCGCGTTTTTACATCACCACTTGACACTGAAAATTTTTAAAACATATTTCTCACCATTGAGAATTTTAGATGATCTCGTCGTCTTCAAGGTGAACCCCCCCAGTTCAGTATACTTGGCTCTCCACATCACCGACATCGAGCCTTATCCCTTGACTCGACACGTCATCGGATAAACATACAGTCATCCGATTCTGACACGCCTCATTTCACATCTGATTCTGAGGCTGAATCCGAAAACCCTACTGAATTATTACCAACCAACCTCATGGCTGGAACACAATACGACCCACTTTTTACAAGCACTATTGGAGATACGTCCACAAACCCTTCTACTGTTGTGCCATCCATGGCAACAACCACACCTCTAGGCATGCCTAATATGGGGGACACTCCACCTTTAGGTATGCCCAACACAGGACTACCTCCTATTATGGGTATGCCAAACATAGGAATCACACCACCTGTGATTACCACAACCCAGATACCAGGTGTTTCTAGTACTATTCGTAACCCCGGTGTAACCCATGTTACACTTGGAAATGCCGGCCCATACCAAACCACGACAGTTGGAGGTCACATACCTTCAATACCTAGCATACCTTTAGGGGCTACTAGACCACTACACAATGCCAACATTAATAGTTATGTCCTAGTTCCTATACCACACCCATCTACTAGTTTTCCTTACATGGCTAGTCTGAACTTACCAGACTTAGCCAGGCTAACCAATGATCCTATCAGGCATAACCCCACATGGCCATCCATGCCTACAAAGCTCCCCTCGGATATCCCTAAGTTTGAAGGAAAATCTGGGGAGGACCCCCAAAATCACATAATGTCTTTTCACCTATGGTGTTCATCTAACTCCATAGTGGATGACTCCATTCGTCTAAGACTGTTGCAACGAACATTCACTGGCTCTGTAGCCAAGTGGTATATCGAACAACCACATGGGACCCACCATACTTTTACGTCTCTCGCCTCCACTTTCCTTCAGTTTTTTCAGCTACCTGTACGTTACGATGCAGGACTTGAAATACTGTTGTCTTGCAGACAAAACACAGCTACCCACATCACGGACCACATCCATGAGTGGCGCAAGTGTCGTAGCCTCTGTAAGACTAAACTGGATGACCGTATATTTTTGGACTGGTTTCTTAAATCACTCCTACCCCTCATATAAAAAGACGTAGCTTCTGAATGACCCCAGTCAGAGGAAGAAGCTATCCTAAAAGCTCAGCAATTTGACCTAATTTACGCCCAATCACGCTATCTCTACACCATCATACCGGACGCCCCACGAGGCGATTCTTCACGCGATGACGCGCCGGGGGCATCACATGCCGCTGATGGTATTATTGGTCAAGTCACACCGCAAATTAAACCTTTTAGCATGGTGAGCACCATAAATACCCCAGACCTCTCTAGGGCTACAACTAATTCCGGAGCGACAACTTCATACGCTCCAAATAATCAGACTCATCACACTCATGGACCCTCTTGTCCACAACATTGATATGGGAAAGTGCCATCGGCATATGTACCTACCACATACTATAACCAACCTGCCACCCAGAACCCGATTCAGTTCTGGCCACAACCAATGCATTACCCACAGCAAGCTACAACAGTTAACCCAACACCTCCAATAGCTCGGGGTTACCAACAACCCCAGCAGGCAACTGGACCACCTCCAGCCCCCACCAGCATATTATCCACCGCAGCCTGCTCCCACACATGTGGCTCCTCAAAATCCCCCCACTTCTCAAGGGCAAGTGTACGCACAACACAATCAGCCCCAATACCAAAACAACCAACGCAACCAGGGTGGACAACAAAACCGTGGAAGAGGACGTAACCGCCGCAACAATCAACAACATAACCAAGGACCACCACCTCCCCATCCTCCAAATAATAATAACGCGGCACCTGCCAATCAGAACCCTGATCGGCCACCCAAGCAGGCCAAAAATCCTACTTTACGAACAAACCATCCTTGTTCTATTTGTGGGGTCTATGGCCACTATACCCATGCTTTCCCACATTTGGAGCGAGCTCGGCAACTCTGGACTGATGATGCCCATAGTTAAGGGCATGCAGCTCCCCAGGTGCCACCCAACCCTCCACCACCTCAGCATCAACCTTTGGTGCTACAAAATCCCTTACCAACCCAAGGCATAGTGAATACTCAGCCGTTGGCTCCCCCTCAAGGCAACGCGCCTCCACAACAACAAATCACTTATGCCGCTCCCGATCAACCCATGTTTGATTCAGGTACCCACCACTTGTTAATGATGTCTTCCAATGATGCCAACCTTCAAACCTGTCAGAACCAAGATGGCTCTACCCCCAAAGCCCCTCCCGCCGACAAAAACACTAACGCTCATCCCACTGATCAAACGTTACGTATACCTCTGGCTCCACTCGATGGTGCCTCTAAAGCACCTCGCTTCCCACTTCGTCGTATCAACAATAACCCCAATGCGCGGGCTGCGTCAAATTACAACATAGTAGATGACTTAGCCCAGTCTCCCGCAGCCATGTCTGCGTTAGAAGTCTTGAAAAACTGTCCTTCACAGCGCAAGAATTTGCTTTCCGCCATTGGGGGCGATCGACCCAAATGATTCGAAATTGATGGCCTTTTATTTGGACCAGTCCAAACCACGCCTGCCTTCCACTTTAGCATTCCAAGTTTCTGTTTCCATTCGGAATCTTGTCATCCATCGATGCATCATCGATGAAGGTGCCTCTACATGTGTTATGTCCACATTCGTTTGGCAGAAGTTGGGATCCCCTACACTCCAGCAGTCCACCACTGCATTGCGAGCATACGACGCCCGGTCGGCTCAACCCCAAGTTCTACTAGCCAATGTCCCTGTCCAGTTGGGTGGTAAAACCGTGCTCATTGACATAGAGGTCATCAATGCCCAACTCGATTATAACCTCTTACTTGGCCGCAGCTACATGTACGCCATGCAGGCAGTTGCCTCATCCGTTTTTCGTACCATGATGTTCCCCCATGACGGACGCGTGGTCAAGATCGACCAACTCACCTACTATGATCCCAATGCCCCCGCTGCGCTCGAAAATGTTCTCCCCATGATTGAACAACCTGTTTCTAGTGCAACCACCTCATTTGTTTCCTCCATGGGACCCAAACTTTACTCAGATACGCCAATGACCTCAAACTTCCAATCTATTCCGCCCCCATCACCCGTGACCGCAGTATCTGACGTATGTACCCTTTCCCACAACACACAAACACCCAACAATCAACTGCCCTTGTTTCCTAAACCACCATTGGTACCTAGTCACATCGGGGTTACACCCATCCACACAATCCCCTTCCTATTCCCTCCCTTGGGCGTAGTAAGTGCCCCGGTTATGGCTACCCTTAGTCTCCCCGGTTTAACCTTGGGATTACCTGTGTGGTACATTTCGCCTCCCGTTCCCCCGCCGACACCAAATGTCGTCCTACAACCGGTACAACCCATTGTCACTACTAGTCAACCACCTCCGGGTGTCACAATCCCTTCGTCCTCAATGAATCCCCCTCCTCTTATCAAGCCCACTGGGGGCAGAGGTCCACAACCATACACTGTTGTACCACCTCCCAAGGAAGTTAAACCCCCACCCGTGTTCCGTACTCCTCCTAAATGCTCGTTGTGCGATGAGTTAGGCCATCCGACTCATCAATGTCCACAATTACCGGCACTCCAAGAGCATATGAATATGTTGGACGATGACACCGGAATCCCAGTAGGAAGACTCGAGCCACCTCCTCAGCCTCGCGACAAATCCCTGCGTACCAACCACCCTTGTGCCATATGCAGTGTTTACGGCCATTACTCACATCATTGTCCTGATCTCCCAGATTACAGAGCAGCATTGTACGAGTTAAATAACGTTGACTTAGATATATCTCCTCCCCTCATCGAGGAGATCTACCCTCCGCAATCATCCTCTTCGGAAGAAGTCAATACCATCTATATGGTTTTAACCACCTACAAACCAGAACCCATTGATTTATGGTCTGATTACTTCCATACTAATGAGCAAATTCTAGAAACACTCACTGCACCGGACTACCCTTGGGACGATATGCATCATCGCTCATACTTCCTCCCTAAAGCATCTACATCCCCCGCAGCAAACCAGCTATCAGTCGAATCGAAAGATTTCCTACCCACTAAGGTTGATTGGTTCAAGGACCCCATCCCAGCACCAGATTCCTTCGAAAAAGGGAACATGTCCAACATTTCCCCTATTATAAAAATCGACATTACCACCACACCTGGAAAACCTGAGCTCATCTCGCTAGGCGCATCATGCACTCAAGCGGAAACTCAGGCATATAAGAAACTCTTCCAAGAGTTTCGTGATGTCTTCGCCTGGTCTTACACCGAGATGCCTGGCCTCGATCCCAAAATTGTAGAACATCACATCGACACTTGTCCCAATGTGCCTCCTGTCCGATAGAAACAACGACCAATTCACCCGTCCAAACTCCCAGCTGTTAAAGCTGAGATCGAAAAACTCCAAAAAGCAGGATTCATATATCTTATTGCTTAAACCACCTGGGTTTCAAACCCCGTACCAGTAAACAAAAAAGTGGGCACTATACGTGTTTGTACTGATTTTCGAGACCTCAATCTTGCTTGTCCCAAGGACAATTTCCCCACACCTTTTATTGACCAATTAATCGATGAATGTGTGGGACATGAGGTCCTTTCTTTTATGGACGGTTTCTCCGGATATAACCAAATCAGAATCTGTAAAGAAGATCAATACAAGACAGCTTTCACCACCCCATGGGGCACCTTCGCCTATCGCATCATGCCTTTTGGTCTCAAAAATGCTGGAGCCACTTTCCAACGCGCCATGACTTATTGCTTCCACGACCTACACAAAATTATAAACGTTTATCTGGACGACCTCACTGCTCGATCCAAGAAGCGATTTGACCATTTAGACGACCTTCGATAGGTTTTCCTGCGTTGTCGAAAAGACAACATCCGCTTGAACCCTCTCAATTGTGTCTTTTACGTTACATCAGGTCGCCTGCTGGGTTTCATTATCTCAGAAAAAGGAATCACTGTAGACCCCTTAAAAGTCCAAGCCATTCTAGAGTTACTGTCACCCCGTACATTAAGACAACTACAAAGCCTACAAGGGAGGTCCAACTTCCTCTGCCGCTTTGTCCCTGACTACACCACAACAGTCCACGGTTTCCTTCGACTCCTACGTCTACATACCCATTTCATATGGGACCAACAAGCAGAGACAGCCTTCACCAACTTAAAGAAAGCACTCACAAACACCCCGTTGATTTCTCCTCCAGATTTCACAAAAGATTTCACCCTATATGTTTCAGCATCCGAGCATGATGTATCTGGAGTTCTCGTACAAGAGGATACTGCTCGTAAAGAGCATGTCATCTACTATGTGAGCCAAACCTTGTGTGGCCCACCCCTACGCTACCCATATGAAGAAAAGATGGCCCTCGCCGTCATTTTTTCAGTACAAAAGATGCGACATTCTATTCTCCTGAGCCACACCACAGTCGTAGCCAATTCAAATCCCATGGTTTACCTCTTGACGCATCTCCTTCTTCAAGGCCGTGTAGCTAAATGGGTGATTATCCTGCAAGAATATGACCTGACCTTCAAGACCCCAAAAAGCACCAAGGCCTTAGCACTCGCTCAACTAATCATAGATCTCCCGTCCTCTTCGTCATCACCTGCTATCCAAACGGATCTCATCGATGATCACATTTTCATCATTTCCTTTGACAACCAATGGTACGGTGACATATTAATCTACCTCCACACACAAAAATTTCGACCTCACATCGATCGTGACGGACGCCGTCGTATACGACACCATGCCCCCTGATACCTCCTATTAGGCGATGTACTTTATCGACGCGGCATCGATACCATCTTACGGCGCTGCCTATCTCATGACGAGGCAGAACAAGTCCTTAATGATTTCCATAGCGGCACCTGCGGAGGCCACTTCTCTGGTATGGCCACCGCCCAAAAGATCATCCGGACAGGTTAATTTTGTCCTTCATTATTTACTGGTTGCATCACTGTAGTCAAACATTGTCAAAACTGCCAACTCTTTGCCCCCAAAGCAAGAACCCCACCCGCCCCCCTTCATCCAGTCGTCACTGTCGGACCATTCTGCAAATGGGCCATCGACTTCCTCGATTGCAACCCCACGTCATCCGGTGGTCACAAACACATTATTGTGGCCATAGATTATTTCACCAAGTGGGCAGAAGCCATGCCAACCTACAATTACAAGGCCGACACCGCAGCACAGTTTTTCTTCAACCATGTAATCACTCGTTTTGGAGTGCCAAAGCAATTGGTCTCAGACCACGGTTCTCACTTCGAAGATGCCATCTGGAGAGAATTATCAACCTTACTGAAATTTGAACACCATTTCTCCTCCGCCTACCATCCCCAAGGGAACTGCCAAGTCGAAGCGATCAACAAAATTTTGAAGACCATCCTCCAACGCACTGTAGACAAACACAAATCAAATTGGCACCACATGCTCTTCCCGGCACTATGGGCATACCGCACGTCAACCAAAACCGCCACCGGTTTTACCCCTTTCCATTTATTTCATGGTGTCGAATCCGTCCTCCCCATCAAGTGCCAGATTCCAGGCCTACATATGGCCATTGAACTCCTACTGGACACTTCCCCAATCGAGCAACGCTTATTACTCCTAGAGCAGGCCGATGAAGATCGGCGCACAGCTCTTCAAACCATGGAAGCAGCCAAGCAACGGTCAAAGCTAAGTTACGACAAACATGTCCACCCAAGAACTTTTTCTGAAGGGGACCTTATCCTGGCCTACGATCAGACTCATGACAAAACCAGAAAAGGAAAGTTTGTGTCCATGTGGCAGGGCCCATATATTATACACACTTGCCTCGGGCAGGGGGCATACATTATGACCGATTCAGAAGGCAACCCCCTACGCAACCCATGCAACGGGTTGTACCTTAAGCGATTTTACCCATAGTAAATCTAATGGACACCACCGTCCATTATTGTATAGTATTATTTTGTTTTTCACAAAAAAATCAAAAAACCTAAAATATTTGTTTTCTCTTTTTGACCACAGATGGATCCTGTTCCACTCTGCTACATCGGTTTCGCTAATGGTGCAAACCGTTGGTCCCCCAATATGGCCTCAGCAGCTTGGGTAATATACTCCCCTTCACATGAGTTGATCCACATCGACGGAGTGTGTTTAGGTGCTGCCACCAACAACCAAGCTGAATATGATGCCGTGACCGGTCTCCTGGATGCAACTCTGCAAATGAGCATACATCACCTTAACGTTTTCCTGGACTCACAACTCCTTGTTTCCTAGCCCAGCAATGATTACCAGGTACGTGATCCCTGTCTTTTCAGAAAATTCTTGCGCACTAAACAAATGGTTCGACAATTTGAATCCATTTCATTTACACATGTCCTAAGAAATCTCAATAGTGTAGCAGACCATATGGCCAACAACATTCTTGACTGGCACACCAATCAAATCATATTATAAACAAAAATGCATCCACGTGCATAACATGTGCCTCCACGGGAATATATAAATATGACAAAAAAGCATCCACATGCATAACACGTGCCTCCACGGGCATATACAAAAAATCAAAATGTTGCATCCACA
The DNA here is from genome assembly GCA_027924585.1 of Larix kaempferi. Taxonomy (NCBI): domain Eukaryota; kingdom Viridiplantae; phylum Streptophyta; class Pinopsida; order Pinales; family Pinaceae; genus Larix; species Larix kaempferi. The sequence goes on from BSBM01000860.1 coordinate 3,813,610, forward strand.
TGCATAACATGTGCCTCCACGGGCATACAGAAAATCAAACATGCCTCCACGGGCGAACAAAAAGACAATGAATGCATCCATGTGCATACACGACTATATACTAACATCATATATATATATATATATATATCATTATATAGTCAAAACATGTCATAGGTGCCCTCAGCACCCAATTTACAAAAACACATCAGCCGTACAAAAAAGTGCTTCCCCATATGCTCATCAGTATTTGGGGGCAGATACAATATGATCTAATCATCACGGTCCCTAGGCTCCTCTGGCGCCTCCCATACTGGCCCCGCCGGATCATGCCGAGCCCGAACTCTCCTCTCTTCCGGCCCCGCTGGATCATCTCGTAAACGAATCCTCCTCTCCGTTGGCCCTGCCAGATCATCCCAACCACCACCCCTCCACTCGGCCGCCAACAATGCTGTCCTCAGTAGGATCGAATGTCACTCACGCGGCGCATCGAAGCAACGCTCAACGATGTCCCGATCCAAATCTCTCCACCCATCCTCTGGAAAGCTAACTAGGATCATGTCAAGTGTCTCTCTGACACCCTCCATAGCATCATCTCGAGGACCAACTCCTCGACCGCGAGCCCCAAATCCTCGACCATGCGGAGGCGATACTGCTGCAGGAGGTGGAGCAACCACCATCGCCCGCCTCCTACGATCCACATAGTCGGCCGGTGGTACAGGACCAACATCTACAAAATCACGCAAGTAAACCATCATATACATATCTAACTATAATCATAACAGATAAATCTAAAAACACATGATATAGTAGAGAGCTAGAACATGAATGACATACGATCTATACCACAGGCCTGTCCCTAGGCTCAAGGCATCTCTGGATCGCCTCGATAATCCATACCTGCATACGGATAGTCATCGATTAGCAGTGGGATCTGCTCCCACTGCTCATACATATCCTGTGAAAAGAATCCGCGGATACCACCACCACCGTGGGGCATCATCTTCCCCCACCACACCATACGCGGCTCACTCACTAGACCATCTCGAACCAGCACCCGTGGCCGCAAGGTCGGTACCCGCTTGAAGAAAAAACAACACAGAAAGAAGGCATAACAAAACTCTCCTCCCTCCCGATTGACCTTGTTTAGATCTCTCTGAACGCCAGCCAGAAACATCTGTCCCCATGCATAATAGGTCCCCCTCAGAACAGAATCCACCATCATCGTCTGTCCCCCCGACAAACAATGTGGCGCCGCAGCACCCAACACCCGTAGGACACATGCCCCAACAGCCTGTATGTCCCACTCCCGCAAGGACCTCAAACTCAAAGCACTTTTTTGCACAATCGCCCCCGGCACACAGAAAGTCTCCTAGAGGCCCTCCATGTCCACACCTGCTGGAATCCTCGGCAGAAGATCCCCCACCTCCCCTAAGCAAGGTAACCCAGTCAGAAAATATACATCAGTCAGGGTGATCTCTAACCTCTCACCCCCAACAATAAAGGCACCCTCTGCAGGCACCCATAGACCCACCAGTTTGTTCAGTAGTGGTCCTACCGAACACATTGGTGGAATCTGAGCGAACTTGAGAAGCCCACTCACAGCCAGAACGTGTCGGACCCCCTGATCAGTCCGAATCCTCTCCATCAAATCCTCCTCCATCTCCCGCTCTCACCATGACGTCAATGGTCTCCTCAACATCTTGCTAAAAAACAGAAGAATTTTTTAGCACTGGAGAAAATTTTCAAAAAACCACATTGCGGCTTTTCCATCAAAAGTCGCGATGATCATCGCGGTTTTCAGCCAACTACCCGCGATGAACATCGTGCGCATTGACCACACAATCGCGATGAACATCGTGACTGTTAACCCCATAGGCGCGATGGACATCGTGACTGTCAGCCCGACAGCCGCGATGAGCATCGCGACTGTCAGCGCAGAACCCGCGATGTCCATCACAGCAAAACACGCGAAACCCGCGATATTCCACGTTGGAAGGCCAACATGGAATTTCGCGGCCTTCGGGAGCCCGCCGCTAACCCAAAAAGACATAATTGAAAAGGCTAAGGCAAATAGGGTTACCTGAAACTCGCGGAATCAAAAACCAACGGTCAAATCTCCCAGAAATCAAGAAAGAGCTCTGATCGCTCTGCCAAACTCACACGTAACAATGACACGTCATATGGGCCCCACGCCCTATTGATAGAAATTTCACCATTTTTCAAACAACCATTGCGGTATCATACGAAGTCCATTCCTCAAACCGTTGGAATCAGCACAGCGAGAACTTCATGATAGTTCTTTCCTTTTTTTGTTTTCACAGGATCTATTTTTTGACCATTTTTTGCCCCCCTCGTGGCCTCAGTTTGCGTGACGCATCGGTCGTTCTCCATTTTTGACAAGCCTTATATCGCCGGATTAAGTTTTCCACACTCGTGATGATGCTTGAGACCATTTCTCGCTCTCATGCCCATATTATTCGAGCATTTTTTCATATGCCCCCCTGTCGCCTCGGTTTGCATGCCACATCGGTCGTTCTCCATTTTTGACAAGCCTTATATCGCCGGATTCAGTTTTCCACGCTCGTGATGATGCTTGAGACCATTTCTCGCTCTCACGCCCAGATTCTTCGAGCATTTTTTCATATGCCCCCTCGTCGCCTCGGTTTGCGTGCCACATCGGCCGTTCTCCAATTTTAGCAAGTTTGATATCACTGGATTCCGTATTCCACACTCATGACGATGCTTGAGACCTTTTCTTGCTCTCATCAATCCCTTTTTGTTTGGTATAGTTTTACCCCTTTTTCGGGCCGAGCAATCCCTTTTACGAAAAAGGCACTTAGGGAGTTTCTGTTAAGCTCTTTTCTGACTCCTAAAACAATGAAAAGATCGCCGAGCAACCTTGCTTCCTTTCATGCTCGCTAAATGTATATGAAAGGCCGTCTACCTGGTATAAGTTTACCCCTTTTCTGGACCTTGTAGACTAATTACGAAAAAGGAATACTCTAGTCACATCGGCTAGAAGAGTTCTCCATTTGCATCATTTTATGCTTTTTCGGGCCTTGGAGACTAACTTACGAAAAAAAAAAACCAATGGAGTTCACTTACCACTTTCAGACTCTCTAAACATGAAAGCGACCACGAGCAATCACCATCCTGGGCTCGTAAACACCAACAGGACGGTACTCACAACCACTGCAGAGTCTTCTTATCGTTTTCAGACTTCTTAAAAATGAAAGCACCCATGAGCATGAACAGTCCTGGGCTCACAAAATCCACAGGACAGTACCATTTCAGAGCACACTTTTATCCCTTCTTGGAGCTCATTAAAACTACGAAGAAGGACCCAATGGTGCTCCTCGGCGCCACAACAGATCACGTCTACTCATATGGTAGCTTCCCCATTTTGGTCGCCTTTGTTCAGAGTATTCTGCAGTATGTCACCCTGAGAATCCCTCGACAACACCCATCAGCTCGTCCCCCCCAGAGTTAATACATAACCTTCAGTCCTTAAAAGCTATGATCCCCGCACCTACAAAGTCAGTTCCCTACGCTGCCAGGTCAACCATGTCATCATGCTCTGAACAAAGGAAGTTTGAGTCTACCCACTATATGACCCCAGTTACTTCCCATCCCCACAAGTATGTCAGCCCTACCATCAGTACTACCACACTTCAGTTCTACACCTCGTGCTCCTATCAAGGAAACATCATTGCCTTGTTAGTTGTTGGTCTCCCTCTGTTGATGACAACCAAATTTATTCCAGAGGATAGACCTAGAGGTCCCTGTGTCTTGGACTCATCACCATTTACGATGAGTGCCTACGAATCATTTCAAGAAGAGTCCTTAGTGCCTCTCCAAATGGTTGTTTCTCACATGCTCGACTCCAACACCTTGATCGCATCGTTGAGACTCGCACAGGCTATTGGTCCGTTCAGTTATTAGTTGAAGACCCCGGTTACCACCTGACTCTTCCATATTTGAGAGTCTACTTATGGAAACAACTAGTTACATTTTTTCTATAGATATCCGGGTTGCGCATGGCGACAGTATTCAGACGTACCCCAGTTTTATACTCCCTCAAGTATACTGTTACATGTACTTCCCAGAGATGGCTCACAGTCATTGAGTACCTACAGATGTTGGACACCTTCAGTTTCAGCAGTTCATCAACCCTTCTGAGACCTTATTCAGAACGTTTGACGCTTTATTCCAGTGTATCAGTTATTGAGATCAGTCATGTTATGATCATGAGTACATCCCAAAATAATGTCCCCTCTGGACCATTATGATGTACCAGCAGATTGTTTATGTATCTTTCAGGTCCCCATATTTTGGACCCTAATTGTTATTATTGTTCTATATCTTGATACGAGCATGGGAATGCCCGCCTCATCCATTATCAGAGATTATTCCTCATTCATATTGAGGCCATGTAATATTGTTTATTTTTGCAGCTTCCAAGGGCCATGGATCAAGTCTCCAATCGGTCTCTTCTCTTCCCCAAACCCCCCCCCCAAAAAAAAAAAAAGACAAAAGAACTATGATGTCTATCGGCCAAACGATGAGCTCCTGCCCTCACACATCAGGGGGCAATCTATTAACACCCAAAAAATGCTCACTAGCTCATTTCCTTATTCACATGACCCATTTGTCCACTTTTTCACCATTTGAGCCTCTAAAGCCATCAAAAGGTCACCAAAAGACCTTAATACACCCCTTTTTCCACTCAAAATGAATATTTTTCCTCAAAAAGGGTCCAGAATTCCCAAAAATATTAAAAAGGGAATAAAAATATTAAAAATATTAAAAAAAGGAAAAAGGAGGGAAAAGGTACCTAAACCATGTTGGTCAATACCATTGGTTTCCTCAAAACCATAATGGTATTCCCCACCACCAAAAACTATAAAAAGGTGGTAGGGGCTCCTCACTTTCAATCCATCCATCATCCTATCCTCATGCTGTTAAAATCTCTCATGAGCTTTTGACCATTGTAGCTATCTTGGAGAAGAGACCTTTGGAGCTTGGAGCTACTCACCTTAGAAGTTGCTCAACACAAAACCTCACCATTGGAGGTATCTTAATACAATACTCATTCTTTTTATTTCTTGTTCTTGAATCATTTTCAGAAAATCTTATTTGTTATATGCACATGCTAGTTTAGTTTAGATTCAGATTTATTATAATTGTTGTTTTTTCTTTCAATATTTGAAACTGCTATCACTTGTTGATAGGTGCCCATTGCACTAAGCTTGGTTGCAGAACCAAGCCAACAATGCTGCTACCTAAGAGGAGTCCAAACAATTTTGGCTGCTTCCTTTATCATGTGCCTGTTGAGGCCTCGGGGATGCAAGTTAAGTGCAAGGTGCTGGAATGGGTTCCAAGGCTCCCAACAGAGGGTGAAAACCCATACTAAAAGGCTTCGAAAGATCCTACACAAGAGCAATTCTATCCCCATCCTGTTTGGTATGGTAATCTCCCACGGATATTCGGCCTTCGCTGGCACTCTAAGAATTGGTGGGTTTGATCAATAGATCAGTTTTCCACAAAAGGAAAATAAAAATGTAAAACTAAGTCTGTTCTAACTTAACCTATTCAAGAAAAGGATCTATTCTAGGTTAGATCTATTCTAAAGGAAAGCTTGTTGTTGTGCAGATCAATCTTGATGTGAGAAGGATAAGTATGTTTGTCAACTTCAACAGAAATGTCAAAAGATGCATTTACTTATTCACTTAGATCATAATCAATTAATGAAAATTAAATGACAACAATTTAAGTATTTGAATCTGTTCAATATTAACCTATAATCACTTTGTTAATTGAAAAATTAAGATTGATTAAATCGAATATGGATCATTTGCAGAAATAGATAAAGAAAATATCTCAATTGACAAAAATTCAATAAAATATTTTCACACATAGATCAGATATAAAGAGAAATCAATATCACATATCTGTATGTAAATTAATACTTGCAAATGATCACACACTGTGAATGACAATTAAAAGAAAGAAATCAGTATCTCCCAAAGAAAATTGAGGAATTAACAAAAGATGATGCAAGAGGGAAAACTTTACTGTATTAATTGAAGTTTGTAAGAAATTACAAAGCTCTGCTAAGACAGAGTATCTCCAGTCGCCTTCTGCTGACTTCTAACCCAAAAAAATCAACCCATTACAAAGAGAGGCATTCCAACTTAAATAAGAATTACAACAGAGTACAAAAATGGAAACTCCCAAAAGCTAGAGATTACAAAATTCGAATTAGGCTACTAATCCAGAAAATCTTGCCACTTATCCCATATTTCTAGAAACTCATCTATATTTGGATAGTTGACAGATTCTAGGCCCAGCTGGGCATTACATGTGTTGTTCTCCATTTCATGCTTGGCTAACTTATGCCAAGTACGAAGATAGATATGAATTTTTCCGTCCATAGTGACCGGTTTTCTAATCAGTTCATCCACATCATCAATGCTGACTTCATCAAGGGCTCGGATTTTCTATGCTGCTTCTTCACATCTACGTTCAATTTCCTCAAGTCGGAATTTAGGTGGGAAAGCTTCCAGAATGGGGTCCATAAGCGGGACCTGTAGAACCTCCATGATGTTTTCTACTGCATACCAATCCCTAGTGCATATATCCTTTGATTTCTTAATGATCTCCTCAGTTGTCTGTTACCTCCATATTTCACAGTGTCATATCTTCACCATAAAAAGAGTTGACAACGCTTCCCCTACTGCTTAAAACACTCAGAAGAGAAAAATGATGAGTGATCCTTGAAGGAAAACCTACCCTGACAAGAATCAACCTATCTGAGACTTCATTTACCCTAAGTACTGTGCCTTGCTCTATCTTAGATGCGCGGTAGTCTACACTTTCACGCTATGCTTTTTCGGTGCCACGCGGTACTACCGCGTTATGCTCTGTTTTGTAGGCGCGGTACTCTTTTTATAGCCTTTTTGCCATGACTTGTGGGATCTTGATTTTCGAGAGATATTTGAGGATTGGTGTCCCTGATTCGATCCTAACTCATTTTCTGTGATTAGTAGGCCTGATCCACTAAACTCTCCCAAGATCCACCCTTCTCTCTTGTTGGTTAACCCTACCACACACTATAAAAGAGAGGCATTCCATGGGAAAAAGGGAGGACTATTAGAGACATCAAACTTATGATCTTGAAGCCTTGTGGAGGTAGCTAGAGGAGGAAGCACTTGGAGCTGGAAGTTGGCTTGGACATCAAGCAACCATTGTAAATGACTTCAAGTTGGTAATGGAACATAAATTGTCTTGTTTTCCCAAATCACATGTGTTGATTTTGTTTCAATGATATGATTTGTATCTATTATAGATTTAGATCCTAACTCATATTTCAAGTTGCTAGAGAATAGTATATGCTTGTGTTTTGGTTTCATTTTGACAGGTTCATTCGCGAGGGCTTGAAAATTGGAGCAATCATAAAGACAAGCAATTGGATTGAAGGTCAGTTAAATTTCTTCCACTCCTTCTAGCACTTTAATCTTGAGATGTCTGTTTAGATCTAGGGATTCAAGGTAGCATTTGTTTAGTTTTGTCTTAGTTTAGAGTCAGTTAAATTCTACTTTAATCTAAAAGAATTTTTACTTATCCGTAGGGAAAAATTGTACAAACACGAAAGGCGACTCCAATGGTTTAAACCTCATTTGATTGATTGATTTCACTTTTAGTCATTTTTTATTGTGATTCTTCTTTCTCTTCAAACCAGTATTGAATTATGGTCTCTTTGACCTTGATTCTTCCCTCCTCTCTGTATTTTTTCCTCCCTATCTAATCAGTGAGTCCTCTGGGTCAGCAGCAACCCTGAAAAACTCCTTTCTCTTTTCAAAAGTTGCACTTTTTCTATACTTTGCAACAGTACCGCGCCCTAAGAACTGCCTACAGCACGGTAGTACCCGCGTTTCCTGAATTTGTACAAGAGCAGTACTGTAACAGTACCGTGCTACAGTCTTTCTCTGACACGCGGTAGTGTTTGCATTTTTTAAAATTTTTCTTCCCTGCTTGGTTTCCTGAGTCATTTTTCACTTTTTCTCTACCTTAATTAGTCCTCCCTGTTGCCTGTCACTATCCTGTTCATTAAATAGTCTGTGTGGTGTGTTTATTTCTTTTGTGAGCTTGATTATTTTATGAGTTAGTGACATTATTTGCACATTGGGTCACCCCTTCAGTTTGATTGCATTGCCTTGATTTTCTCACCACAACCAACCCATTACTACTGTTCTCTTTTACTGAACCGTGTAGCTTCTATAGTCACATTGTTTCCATTACTATCATTAAAATCTATATTAAAAAATTTTATCATTAGAGAACAATTGTGTTGTTTGGATTGAAAAAGTCTAGCAGTATTATTGTGCATTAGGAAGTGAACCATTGAAATTTGCCACATAAATTCTCATTTTTTGAAGCATCTTAGTTGCAAGATTAGTGAATTGGAAAGAAGTGTTTATTTCAGTGTGCCTCTATTCAGTTTGGCTAGAGAATAGTATATGCTTGTGTTTTGGTTTCATTTTGACAGGTTCATTCGTGAGGGCTTGAAAAATGCCGGGGCAACTTTCCAACGAGCGATGTCATACGCATTTCACGACATCAAACATATTGTAGAACCATATATTGATGATCTTCCCGCTCATTCTCAGACTCGGGATGACCATCCTGATCACTTAAGTGCCATTTTCAAAAGGTGTCATCGCTACAATATACATTTGAATCCGCATAAGTGCATCTTTTGCGTGGAAGCCAGAAAACTTCTGGGATTCATAATCTCCAAAAGTGGGATACGCTTAGATCCTGCGAAGGTAGAAGCTATTATAGCCCTGCCTTCCCCCACAAACATTCCAGAACTTCAAAGTTTGCAAGGGCATGCAAAATTTCTACGCCGTTTCATCTGTAATATTTCTGAGATAACAAAATGCTATATGAGGCTTCTCAAAAAGAACACTCCCTTCATCTGGGATGACGAAGCCCAATGCTCCTTTGACAATCTAAAGGCAGCCTTGACTAAAGATCCTGTGATCCAACCCCCCGATTACACACGGGATTACATTCTTTATCTCGCAGCTTCGACTTCCACCATCGGCATGGTGCTAGTCTAGGAAGACCACAATGGCATAGAACATGTGGTATACTATCTTAGTAAGAGTCTTCTCGACTCCGAAACTCGTTATTCACATGTTGAAAAACTGGCTCTGGCAACAGTTTTTGCTGTCCAGAGATTCCGTCATTACATTCTACTCCGTCGGACCACTGTTATAGCCTATTTCAATCCAATGTATTATATCCTCATGCGTAAAGTGCTTGGGGCCAAATATTCTCGTTGGATTGTCATCCTTCAAGAGTTTGACTTGGAATTTTTCAAAGCCAAGTCCAAGAAGTCTTTGGTCTTTGCTGAGTTGATTTGTAACTTGCCCCGTGCGACCGAGCAATCCGAGCCCATCGATTCTCTTCCTGATGAATCGTTGTTCCTCATTAGCACGTTTGATCCATGGTATGGGGATATTTTATTATATCTCCAAACCCAACGCTTCCGCCACAACCTCACTCGCGATGAACGTCAGCGCATCCGACATCACGCCAAGTACTACCTCATAGTCAACGATACTCTTTATCGACGTGGTGTCGACACCGTTCTTCGATGTTGTTTGACTCTAGATGAGGCGGAACGCGTTCTTAATGACTGCCACACTGGAGCATGTGGTGGTCATCTCTCTGGGATGGCTACGACCCAGAAAATACTGCAAGCAAGATATTTCTGGCCCTCAATTTTCAAATATTGCATTGAAACGGTCAAGAAATGTCCTCCATGTCAATTCTTTCATAGTAAAACACGCTCGCACCCTGCTCCACTCCATCCTGTTATTGCCGTTGGCCCCTTTTCCAAATGGGGCATAGATTTCATGCACTGTAATCCCACTTCAGCCGGGGGGCATAGCTATGTAATAGTAGCTGTCAACTATTTCACAAAATGGGCTGAAGCGATGTCTACTTATGCTGAGGACGGCAAAATAACAGCACAATTCATATTCAATCACATTATAGCTAGATTTGGTGTCTCACAGTCCGTTGTGACTGATCATGGCTCGCACTTCAGGAACCATATGATTGAGGAACTAAGTGCCAAGTTGGGTTTTCGCCATGAAAAATCAACCCCATACTACCCACAAGCTAATGGCCAAGTTGAAGCCATTAATAAAATTATGAAACGAATGATTCAGTGTATTGTGGGTACTCATAAATCCAACTGGCACTCAGCTCTATTTTCAGCACTATGGGCATACCGAACCTCAGTAAAAAGTGCTACTGGGTTCACACCATTCCAACTGGTGTACGGACTTGAAGCCATTTTACCGATTGAATGTGAAATTCCATCACTTAAGATAGCCATAGAGCTTCTTCCCCATACAACTTCCGAAGAAGAACGGTTTCTATACCTAGCCAAGCTAGATGAAACCCACCGCGATGCTGCTTTAGCTAATGAAGCTCATAAAAAATGCGTCAAAGCTCAGTATGACAAATCTGTTCAACCTCGGATTTTCAATGAAGGTGATCTTGTACTCACATATGATCAAATGCAAGATAAATTCGGAAAAGAAAAGCTAGAATCTATGTGGTACGACCCCTTTGTTGTAAAACGTGTCCTAGAGAAAGGAGCCTATGAACTCGTTGATTGTGATGGCACACCATTAGCACGGCCCCACAATGGGATATACCTTAAACGCTTCTACGCATAAGGTTACCCTACGCGGGGTACTTTTGTAATGTACTTAGCTTGTTTTCACTCATCTTTTTGGTGTGCGCATGGACCTCATGTATCCGTTCTTACTTTGACTTATAATTTTATGCGCAGATGTCTACCTACTTCAGATTCGCCGACGGTGCAAGCCGACATACCCGGAACCTCGCTTTCGCAGCATGGGTAATCTATTCTCCCACTGGTGAGTTGATATATTCAGGAGCCAATTGTTTGGGTCCTGCAACCAACAATATCGTAGAGTACCATGCAGTCATCGGACTCTTGACGGAGGTTGCTTCACTCGGAATTGACTCCCTATTAGTCTTTTTAGACTCCCAACTCATGGTTTCTCATCTGAATCGTGTTTACACAGTTCGTGATCCTATCCTACTTCGTTTATTTTGGAGGGTACGCCTCTTGGAACGTTCTTTTAATTTCATTTCATATCAACACGTACCAAGAGAATTCAATTGTATAGCTGATTCATTAGCTAATTACATTTTGGATTAGCATCTTGCCCATACATAAGAATACATCATAAAAATAAGCACACAAGTCATTGTAAATAAATAGATCATAAAAATAGGTCCACATGTATATCACTGTGTATAAAAGTGTTTTTCCCAAATACATAAAGTTTGTGTTTTAAAGACAAAATTTGGGACCAAGTCCCATACAAAAATTTGGCTCTCAAATCCTACATATCGTATACATGCCGCAAAGAAGATCAAAAGCTATCATCTAAGGAGATATGGGAGACCTATCATGTCCCTCGTCAGATTCCTCACACTGCTGGTGATAACACACTACAACCCGAACCACCCTACGGAGGAGCCGGCCAATACGCCTGGGCACACCTACAGTATGCCGCTGGAGATGCAAAGGGACGTCATCCACCCTCATAGCAGGGATACCATGGGTTAAGCCCTGTAGGTTCCTCTCTATCTCCCGGACTCCTCTTGCCTCATCCTCGTCTTGTTCCTCGTCCGAAGTGGCCGGGTGATCAATACCACCTCGACATAATGGCGAGTACCCTGCTGGTCTCTGTGGTCCACGATCTACGACATGCACACATATACCTATTAAAGTCTTTTACACATTATAAAAAACAATAAAAATTATATATTCAAAAAAGAAAAAATATATCCATGAAGGTCATACCTGAGTTGTCCCAATCCTCATCTTCCGGCAATGCCAAGTCTATGTCCTCGCGGAAGTCCACCCCTGCATAGGGGTAGTCATCGATCATCACTATCTGTTCCTCGAGCCACGAGAATAAATCCTCACCGAAAGCCAAACGTTGTGGTCCCCCAAGTCGTCCTACATATTCACTCCATCGAGCCATCCATGGCTCGGTAGGTGGACGAGGGAGCATGGCTATCTATGGGTGCAACAACGGCACCCTTGCTAGAAAGAAGGTGACTAAGATTCTCCCATACCCAAATTGAGAATTCTCTCCAACTCTGCACTTGTTCACTTGCTATTTGAGGCTGGCCAACACTGCCTCACACCAGTTGAATACTGTTCCTGCCATACAATCCACTACGAGATTCATCTGCGTACGGGATGCCTGATGGGGACCCATGCTCCCTGCTGCACGTGTGATAGTGAACGAAACGGTTTTTACAAGAAGTTCTATAATATATTTGATGACCACCTTGCCGCTTTTCTTACCCAAACCCTGACAGCAATACCGAGCAATCAACGCATCCGTGCTCACCTCCGAGGCGGTGTACCCGGTAAAACTCACCCGAGCTCCTCTTTTTGAAAGGCCTGTGAGGAAATAAATATCCTCGAGTTCAATCTCGAGGGTGTGTTCTCCCACTTAGAAAGCTTGAATGTCGGGGTCCCACAGTTGAATAAGATGGGTGAGAAGTTTGGCTTGCTGACGAATACCTTTGGTCTTGAAGAATTTAAACAAACCGCATTCCCGCAGTACGGTCACTGTCCTTTGGTCATTTTTAGCCAACAAATCATCTGCTTCATGCTCTCTTTCTTTCCAACTGACCATTTTGATCCAAACAAATTGCAAACTCCTGCAAAAGGTCATGGAAAACATTCCGTAATCATTTAACAACTTGGTCTCAGCAAAAAATTTGAGAAAAAATGATTTTTTCATCCTAAATTTCACCTCTATCGCGCCTGGGACAAATTTGGCTGCATGGTACTGCACAGTACCGCACCCCTGTTTAACATCATAGCGCAGTACTGTTGCACAGTACCGCGCTTCCTGATATAGAGCCCATGCGGTACTGTGAAGGGCGAATTTTTCCTTATAGGGCTTGCCCAAAAAATTGTTTCTTCCTACTGAAAACAAGTTATTCATACATGAAATGAAAGAGAGGCTTGAAAGCTCTTACCTGGCGCAGATGGCTGTTGAAATGGTGCCCCGAAACTCCAGATATGAATCCTTGAAGTTTTTGCTCCTCAAATGGGTAAAATATCCTATTTGGGTAAATGCACAAGTGAAATGGTAATTTTCTAAATTTACCCATCCTTTATATAACTTTTTCACTTGTTTTTTACTCATTATTTTATGTGGATAAAATAAAACCCATTTCACATTACTAATATCTGGTTTCATGAGCATTTGTTGACAGGATCTCCTTTAAAAAACAATATATTCACATTGGCGTTCGTTATTTGACCTTCATTTTGAGCCTACTTTATCTTTTCCGTGCTCTGGATTAAAACTTGAAAAAGATTCCAAGCACTTTTACATCTGTATCGTGCTTGTCAAACTTAAGTAAATGGTGTCGAGCTTAGTCGTCTTTACTCATGCTCGTTAAAACGATGAGGAAAGTATTGTCCTGGTTGTATTTTATTCTTTTTTCGGACAAGAATGATTAAGAGTTATGAAAAAGACCATTGGAGTCCATAGTTAAGCTCTTTTCAGACTCCCTAAAATTGAAAAGATTGCCAAGTCATCTTGACTCTTTCACACTTGTAAAAGTATTTGAAAGGTTGTCTATTCGGCGATAGGTTACCCCTTTTTCGGCCCATCTAGACTATTTATGAGAAAGGTATACCTCGGTCAATTTTTTCTTGGGAGAGTTCTCTTGGGAATTGTTTTACACTTTTTCGGGATCGGGGGACTAAATTTATGAAAAAGTACGCTTTGGAGCCTCCTTTGAGTTTTTCAGGCTCTCTAAATGTGAAAAACTACCAAGTTTTCCTTCCTTGGACTTGTTAAAATTTAACACCAAAGGACCCACTTTGGGACGAACCCCTCCTTTCTCAGGTTCGTAAAACATGTGAGATTGGACTCATCTGTGAGATGAGCTATACCGAGCACCTATTATCCTCTTCAAGCTCGAAAAACAACAAAGAGGTACTCGTCTATCATGTCGGGGGAATATTGGAAACAAGTCAAGTTTGTCTGGCAGCTTGTCAGTCGTCACATTTGAACATGGCATGTGTCTGTCCCTTGTCTACTTTGGGTATCTATTTTCACCAAGTTATGATCATCACCCCGAGTCATCTCTCTGGCCACGAGCCTACTCGTCTAGTGTCTATCCTCTTCTACCAATAATCCCTGCTGCCAAGTCCTGTTACATGTCGTTACATGTTCAAAGGGTTACATTGTTCAGAGTCATTCATTGTGTCAGACCTCTGCTGTGTCAGTACATACTCCATTGTTTCCTCATCCTATACTATCTTCCGTTCCGATTTCGTGTCGATGATGTGGGAATAATTATGGACCACCTTCGACGAGTCTATTCCTGTCGACATCAAATCACTATCCCGGAATCGGACTTAGGGATCAACCATTAGTACCTTGGTACCTGCATGCCTCAATGGTAGGTTTCCTCGTGTTTGACAGTAGGTTTACATCATTGACCTCTGATCAAACAATCTCTCGAATGCTCAACATCAACTCATTCATTCGCATTTCGTTGAGATGTACTACAGATACCTTGGGAATCATCATCATCATTGGTGATTTCCCTCGCATTTGTTAACGGTTCACATCATTGATCGGTAATCAAATGGTTTCTACCATGTTTGACTTCAACACTTTATAATCACATGGCTAGATTCGTATCATTTGCGATTAGGTAGAAGACCCTGGGTGTACCTCAGTATCTTGATTATGTCCAGGTTGCGATGGAGATGTCCTTTGTATTGTCACACAGATCCACTTTTTGTATTGGTCGTGGCTGTGTCATTACTGTCTCATGGATCTACGATTGTTCATAGTAGCCATGATTTGTCTACAGTCTATATCATCTCAGTACTCATGGATCTACAATGTATTGGTCGGCAGCCATGCTTTGAGTCATTTGTTTCCGAGCATGGGGATGCCTGCCTCGATGGTATATATAACATTTTGTTTCTGTTTCAACTCCTTGTTGCTCTCCTCGATGCTATCTCCACACAGTATTCGTAAAGTCTTTCAGCCATCAATTCCTTCTGACCTCACACTTTAGGGGGCATCTGTTATACCTCCATATTTCACAGTGTCGTATCTTCACCATAAAAAGAGTTGACGACGCTTCCCCTACTACTTAAAACAATCAGAAGAGAAAAATGATGAGTGATCCTTGAAGGCAAACCTACCCTGACAAGAATCAACCTAGCTGAGACTTCATTTACCCTAAGTACCGCACCTTGCTCTATCTTAGACGCGCAGTAGTCTACACTACCGCGCTATGCTTTTTCTGTGCCACGCGGTACTACCGCGTTATGCTCTTTTTTGTAGGCACGGTGCTCTTTTTATAGCCTTTTTGCCATGACTTGTGGGATCTTGATTTTCGAGAGATATTTGAGGATTGGTGTCCCTGATTCGATCCTAACTCATTTTCTGTGATTAGTATGCCTGATCCACTAAACTCTCCCAAGATCCACCCTTCTCTCTTGTTGGTTAACCCTACCACACACTATAAAAGAGAGGCATTCCATGGGCAAAAGGGAGGACTCTTAGAGACATCAAATTTATGATCTTGAAGCTTTGTGGAGGTAGCTAGAGGAGGAAGCACTTGGAGCTGGAAGTTGGCTTGGACATCAAGCAACCATTGTAAATGAATTCAAGTTGGTAATGGAACATAACTTGTCTTGTTTTCCCAAATCACATGTGTTGATTTTGTTTCAATGATATGATTTGTATCTATTATATATTTAGATCCTAACTCATATTTCAAGTTGCTAGAGAATAGTATATGCTTGTGTTTTGGTTTCATTTTGACAGGTTCATTCGCGAGGGCTTGAAAAATGCCGGGGCAACTTTCCAACGGGTGATGTCATACGCCTTTCATGACATCAAACATATTGTAGAACCATATCTTGATGATCTTCCCGCTCATTCTCAGACCCGGGATGACCATCCTGATCACTTAAGTGCCATTTTCGAAAGGTGTCGTCGCTACAATATACGTTTGAATCTGCATAAGTGCATCTTTTGCGTGGAAGCCGGAAAACTTCTGGGATTCATAATCTCCAAAAGCGGGATACGCTTAGATCCTGCGAAGGTAGAATCTATTTTAGCCCTGCCTTCCCCCACAAACATTCCAGAACTTCAAATTTTGCAAGGGCATGCAAACTTTCTACGCCGTTTCATCTGTAATCTTTCCGAGATAAAAAAAAGGCTATATGAGGCTTCTCAAAAAGAACACTCCCTTCATCTGGGACGATGAAGCCCAATGCTCCTTTGACAATCTAAAGGCGGCCTTGACTAAAGATCCTATGATCCAACCCCTCGATTACACACGGGATTACATTCTTTATCTCGCAGCTTCGACTTCCACCATCGGCATGGTGCTAGTCCAGGAAGACCACAACGGCATAGAACATGTGGTATACTATATTAGTAAGAGTCTTCTCGACTCCGAAACTCGTTATTCACATGTTGAAAAATTGGCTCTGGCAACATTTTTCGCTGTCCGGAGATTTCGTCATTACATTCTACTCCGCCGGACCACTGTTATAGCCGATTTCAATCCAATGTATTATATCCTCACGCGTCAAGTGCTTGGGGGCAAATATTCTCGTTGGATCATCATCCTTCAAGAGTTTGACTTGGAATTTGTCAAAGCCAAGCAATTGGATTGAAGGTCAGTTAAATTTCTTCCACTCCTTCTAGCACTTTAATCTTGAGATCTCTGTTTAGATCTAGGGATTCAAGGTAGCATTTGTTTAGTTTTGTCTTAGTTTAGAGTCAGTTAATGTCTACTTTAATCTAAGAGAATTTTTACTTATCCGTAGGGAAAAATTATACAAACATTGTCTCATTGAAATCCAACCAAGTATTCAATGAGGCTTTGATCTTCTTAATATGAAAAATGCTCAGAATTGGGATATCGTCTGGTATATTCTTGACGTATCCCTTCCATTCACTAATATTCTCCTCTGCCTTAGAAGCTTGGAGTATTTTAGCTTTATATTCTTCAAGGACAAAAGTCATCTTGGAAAAGCTGATAAAATTTTCCCTAATCTCATCGAGGGAAATATACAATTTCTCAAGCAATTTATGATGTTCCTGATTATCCTGGAGAGCCAAATTCTTAAACTCATTGGATGAAAACTTAAAGAAATTGGAGGAGGCTGCACTTGTAGTTGCATCTTTGTTGATGTATATGTAACTTCGGAATGTATTTCATATATGTATAATGTACTCCTATAGAGATGGTATTATTCCTTATACGGAAGTGTTTTTATTCCTATAGAGATGTTATTATTCCTCTATACGAAAGTGTCATCATTTATATTGTAAGTGTCGTAACTTATACTTGATGGGTTATTAGACCACCTTGTTGGGGTCAGCCCTGTATAAGTCATGTGGGTCGAAGGGTTATTAGACCACCCTATTGGGTGTCGGCCCAGTCAGCATTATGTTATGTGGTTAAGTTAAGGCCGACCTAGTAAAGGTTATTAGGCAAGTCAAGTCAAGTATAAATAGAGTGCGGGAGGAACTCTATTTCATCATTCTATTCTCTCTCAAACTCTCAGGAGAGTTGTACACTCGTGGAGGAGGAGAAGATGCTGCTAGGAGATGTCTATCTCTTATGCTTGGTTTGTATCATTGCTCTATCTATCACTGAGGAAGTTATTAGGGTTTTTCACCTTTATGGTTTTCCCCAAGTAAACTCTATGTCTCTTGTGTGCTTGCATTATTGTGTTCATGATTGATATGATATAGATATGCTGTACATGTTGTTCTCTCAGTTAAGATCCTAGATCATATTGAAGTAAATTCTGAAAAACTAACATGGTATCAGAGCTATCCTGAAAGAAGGCATGGTATGGCATGTATGACACTTGTTGCAATTGCGAAGCTAGGGCTTGATATAGCAAAAACCAGTCATCGTATAACTTTCGCTATAAATACATTTTTGCAAGGTTTCAGGGTTTGAAAATCATAGAGGGAGAAGCTAAGATCCTCATGTACCTTGTGTCCAAAGGAAAACCTCTAATTCATTGTACTTTGTGATTTATGATCTGTACAATATAGGGTTTCTACCTCTTCCAGATCTCAGTCATAAAAAGGTGACCTTGGAAAAAAGGTCATAACTTGGGCTATGAAGGTACAAATGAAATTTCGTAAAAAGTGACAGGTAGTGCATGGACTATCCTTTCTCAGTTAACTTTTTCAAAGGCTGAAACTGAACCAGTGACATGTGGCACGCTGTACAAGTTTGCTCCCCTATTTTATCCCATAAACAGGTCACGTTGCGACACTTGGTATAAATCTCTATCAGAGAATCCATTTGAGGTCAGACCTATGGGGTTGGAAAGACGACAGGTTGACCTATCACAAGAAATTTTTTCAAACCCTTGGAATGAAAATTTTGGAGTTGCACTAAAAACAATCAGGTACATATTTATGTCAAAACATAATTATTTTTTAGCACCTTCATTCATGGCTTCCGGAATTTAGGGTTTCGGAGAAAGTTGAAATTTTTGTAATCGAAGACTACGGCTGAATGCTACTCATCAAAATCGAAATTTATAGACCAAGATCAAAATTTTTGGTTGGGAAGAAGGCCGGGCTTGATCAGACCCTAGTTCGGGACATTGATCGAAAAAGTGGAAAATTAGGGCTTCTACAAAAATGGGAATTTTTGAAATCTGTGACCACGGCTGGAAGCTCCTCATAAAAATAGAAGTTTAGAGATTTGGATCGAACCTTTTGATTGAGCAGAAGGGTGTACTTTATCAAACCCTAGTTCGGGGTCATGTCCAGTGAATCCGGAAGTTTCAAAGGAAAATTTGAGGGGTGAAACTTTGCAGCTTTCAAATTATGAGTATACCAGCTTGATCAGCTCATCAAGGCACATATTTCTATCCTTTCGGAAGTTTGAAATTCAAAGTTTAAATTTTTAGGGTTTCTTTGACAAACCCTAATCCATCTCTAGATCCAGTTCCTACAAATCAAGTGGATTGGGTTAATCCTAGAAGAGAATGGATTGGTCATCTGCATAAGTTAAGAAGTTCCTGTTTCAGAGGGAGATGAGGCTAAGGCCTTACATAAGAAGATTACAATCAATCTCGATAGGTATGAATCATCCAGGTATGTTTCGAGATTTTTTCATGATTAAGTTTATGGTATGTTTGTCTTCATGTTATTACAGTTAGTACAATCTTGATTAAATTTAGACTAGTCATATCACCTTAATAAAATTATGAATGCATGATAGAAGATATTCATTGATTAGGGTGTTGACACTTATGATTGTACTAATGCAGTATGGTGTTGTATGAGGTTTATGGTGTCCGCTAACATGAAAGGTACACCAAGAAAGACAAATCATGTTCTAGTTCAAGGACATATGATCATGATGACATGAGGACAAAGATTTATCCATTGTCATGAATCACTTAGAAGATCTATTTGCGAGGTATGTATAACTTGGTTCTATAATGGTTAACCTATGAGATATGCAGGTTACTAGCACAAGTCATTGAAGAGAACAAGAAGACATCATGTGGGTATGTTCGACATAACTAGCTAACATACCAATCCAGGTATGTTTTTCCTATATCAAGTCAGAATCCTACCTTGTGTTAGGATCCCTTATATAAGTATACTTGGTATGATTGGTTATGTTTATTCATAAAGTTAGAAATGTAAGTAATCAAGGGTTTATGCATTTTATGTATCTTATCTTGATTTGTGATTTAACTAACCAGAAGAGTCCTATGTTCAAATAAGAATATGCATGAGTAAAAGAAGACTTCCCTGAAACCTTGAATACTAATGTTTATTATCTGTGTTTGAAATGATCATGACTATACATGTTTAATATTATTGTGTTTTGATAGTATTAAGAGTATACTAATGAATGTGATTATGTATGAGACCTCGAGGATAACACAATGATGATACTAATTAGCATGCATAGTGATGGATATAAGTTCAAGGACAAGTAATCCAGGAAGCAAAGATCAAGAGGGAGCCCACTCTAGTTGTTCCTGCAAGGAAGCAAATATCAAGAGGGAGCACACTCCAGTTGTTTCCTGCAAGGAAGCAAAGATCAAGAAGGAGCACACTTCAGTAGTTTCTGCAAGGATGCAGATATTAAGAGGGAGTTGACCACTTCTCACAATCCACATCAAAATGGAGTTGCAGAAAAGAAGCAAAGACTGAGAGGAAGTCAACCCAACAAACAAACAAAGATAAGTATTTGAATTATCATTCCTTGCATGTTTTATTGTCTAAATAATACTGTTCAATAATGTATATACTCATGTTCCTAGAATTAGGTTGTGTATTATGCATAGTTGCATTGATGAGCAGTATACTACCAATATAAATGGGTAAGTGGCCTATGGCATTGTACAACATTCCATTGCTACTTATCTAGAATGAAACCTCTTTGCTGACATGTTGGGAGTTGTGCACTCTTAACAATGTTCTGGTAGAGATTTGAAGGCATCTAGAAAGTTACGGGATATGGATAAATGTTGTATTAAAGCATTGGCTAAGATAATTGCATGACTGTATGACATATTTCTTTATGTGTAAGAATTTGTTTTGAAAACTATGAGATGTTTTCTAATCATGCAATTTAACTTGTTGTGTAGGAAAGATCGTATACCATCACCTACAAAAGAAGGACTACAACATTTGTTTAGCAACAAAGTTATCTATTGAAAATATTGAAGATATTGAAGTTCCCATGATCTGGGAAGAATGCCATGATCGAGGAGTACCAGTCGATCATGAAGATGTTTGGGATGCAGTCCCTAGAATTGAAGGGGAGTCTGTAGTGACTTCCAAGAGGATATACAAGATCAAGCATGCTGCAGGTGGTAGCATAGAGACTTTTGCTCCTGTAGCCAGATACACTTCCATTAGATCCGTACTGGCTCTGGCTGCAGTGATGAAATGGAAGATACACCAGATGGATTTCAAGATAGATTTCTTGGATGGTGTAGTTGAACTAGAAGTGTATGTGGAGCAACCACTTGGTTCTGAGACACAATACAAGGAGTCATATATGTGCAGAAATTGGTATGGTAGGATAGACAGCTTTCTATCTAGTTTGGGCTTTACCAAGAGGATTCCAACCTTTACTACAAGGTTGAGGAAGGCAATCCAATGATACTACTTTTGTATATGGATGACCTGTTTGTTACAGGTGAAGATATATTGATTGCCGACATGCAGCGGAAGCTTCCTGCTAAGTTTGAGATGAAGAACTTGTGGATGATGCACTATTTTCAAGGTATGGAGGTGTGGCAGAGTGCATATGAAATCTTCCTTGGACAAGGGAAGTATGCAGTAGAGATCCTGAAGAGGTTCGGGATGATGGACTGCACGGCCATGGACACACCTATGGCATCGAACCTAAAGCTTCTGTGTGATGCTTCATCTGATCCGGTTAATGTCACTGTGTATTGTCAGATGATTGGGTCCTTGATGTACCTGACGAACACGAGACTAGATATCTGCTTTGCGGTGAACACATTGAGCCAGTTCCTGACAGATCTCAGAGGTGTTCACCTAGTTGCTGTAAAGCATATTCTGAGGTACCTGAAGGCTACAATTGACTATGGGCTCAAGTATGATGCGAATCACAAGTTTAACCTGCAGGGTTATGTTGATTCAGAATGGGCAGGCAGTGCTGTAGATAGGAAGAGCACATCTGGGTGTTGTTTCAGTATGGGATCAGGTGTGATCTCTTGGTTTAGCAGGAAGCAGTCTTGCGTAGCATAGAGTACAGCCGAGGCTGAGTATGTTGCAGCATGTTCAGCTAGTTGTGAGGTATTATGGTTCTGGAAGCTATTGTCTGAGTTATTTGATCTCCCGCTGGAGGCTACTGGTATCTTTTGTGACAACCAGAGTTGTTTGAAGTTGTCTGAGAACTCGGTGTTCCACGACAGGTCAAAACACATTGAGATCAAATATCACTATATCAGGGATATGGTGCAGAGAGGAGCAGTGAAGCTCCTGTACGTTGCGATGGATGAGCAGATTGCAAATGTGCTGATGAAGCCACTATCCAGAGTGAAGTTCGAGTACTTCAGAGAGACGCTTGGCGTTCTCCAGATCGACGACAATTTGAGGAAGAAGTGATGGACACATTTGATGAAGCCATTCCAAGCATGGTGGAAGGAGGACCCTTCACATGGCTATGGATGTAAGCACTGGATGATGAGCATTAGGATGATATTCTAGTTTCTGGTCTATATGATCAGTTGGATCATTTATATGTATGTATGTACGCATCATGTTGATGCTAGATATGATCAGGTAGATCATGTATTTGTATATGTATCAGGTGGATACTTGTATGATCAGTGTGATCATGTACTTATGTATGTATCAAGTGGATACTTGTATGATCAGTATGATCATGTACTTATGTATATCAGATAGATGCATTGTATGATTAGGTGGATCATGTATGATATGTATCAGGTAGATACTGTGTATGCATCAGATGGATATATTGTTTGATCAGGGTGATCACAGATGACGAGCTTCAGGATGTTGCTCCAGATGATATGCATCAGGTTGATGCTATGATGATCAGGATGATCACAGATGATGAGCTTCAAGATGTCACTCCAGATGATATGCATCAGGTTGATTCTATAATGATGATCATGTTGATCATGTGATGATGTACATCAGGACGACGTATGGTGAGTATCGGTTTGATACTCTATGGCCATGGATAGGTTGTGCAGGTAGCATAGAAAAGATCATGGGAGATCCTATAGTGTACGCTAGGATGCTCTTTCGAGGTTTTGCTATAGGTAGCATAGAAAAGATCCTTTAAAAACTGGACAGGTAGAGTAGTGTGCTCGTAACATCCTAGGTTTCTCTATCAAGATCCTATAGTCTGCGCTAGCATGCTCTGAGTAGGTTTTTCTACAGTTTCGCATAGAAAAGATCCTTTAAAAACCGGACACGTAGAGCAGTGTGCTCGTAACATCCTAGGTTGCTCTATCGAGATCCTATAGTCTACGATAGGATGCTCTGATTAGGTTTTGCGAAAGTTCACATAGAAAAGATCCTTTAAAATACGGAGAGGTAGAGCGGTGTGCTCGTAACATCCTGGGATGCTCTATCGAGATCCAGACAGGTAGATTTGTGTGCTCGTAACATCCTGGGATGATCTGAGTAGGTTTTTTGAAGGTCAACATGTAAAAGAACCTATAGTCTGTGCTAGGTTTTGTTGACGCATGTAATCAGTCCTGGGATCCAAAGTATGGCCATTGATGATGAAGACCTGCAGGTGGTGGGCCTACATCCAGTATGAAAAAGGACTGGCTCTGTAGAACTTCCTATGATGAGTAGATTCAGATATTGATTGAGATAGCAGCAGCAGTGATGATGATGATGACTCGATGACGATTATCCAGTGACAATGATCCAGAGAAGATGACTTGTGCTAGAAGACCTGTGTCGAGAAATACCTTCCTAATTAAGAGGGAGTGTTGATGTATATGTAACTTCGGAATGTATTTCATATATGTATATTGTACTCCTATAGAGATGGTATTATTCCTCTATATGGAAGTGTTTGTATTCCTATAGAGATGTTATTATTCCTCTATACGGAAGTGTCGTCATTTATATTGTAAGTGTCGTAACTTATACGTGATGGGTTATTAGACCACCTTGTTGGGGTCGGCCCTGTATAAGTCATGTGGGTTGAAGGTTTATTAGACCACCCTATTGGGGGTCGGCCATGTGGTTCAAAAGGTTATTAGACCACCCTATTGGGTGTCGGCCCAGTCAGCATTATGTTATGTGGTTAAGTTAAGGCCGACCTAGTAATGGTTATTAGGAAAGTCAAGTCAAGTATAAATAGAGTGCGGAGGCACTCTATTTCATCATTCTATTCTCTCTCACACTCTCAGGAGAGTGGCGCACTCGTGAAGGAGGATAAGCTGCTACTAGGAGATGTCTATCTCTTATGCTTGGGTTGTATCATTGCTCTATCTATCTCTAAGGAAGTTATTGGGGTTTTTCACCTTTATGGTTTTCCCCAAGTAAACTCCGTGTCTCTTGTGTGCTTGCATTATTGTGTTCATGATTGATATGTTGTAGATATGTTGTACATGTTGTTCTCTCAGTTAAGATCCTAGATCAAATTGAAGTAAATTCTAAAAAACTAACAAGCTTTAGCTTGCCTTTCCAAAACAACTATCTTCTCTACATTTGTAGAGTTCTGAGTTTGTGCAAGGCATAGTTCAGTTTGAAGAGTAGCATTCTTTTGTTCCAAATCCTGTAACCTGTCTTCCCATGTCTTCCTAAGGTCAGCAACATAGACACCATGTTTCTTCTTGATATGGACTAGTTCCTTTCCAAGCCTTTTAATCTCTTCCTCCTTCAGATCAACTTCCCTATCCAGAATATGGACTGAATCCAAATTTGCGCTTGAAAAAGCCCATAAAGCTGCAGCTGTTTCTTTTACTTCAATTTGAGGGTTATTGGTTCGCTGAGCCCATATGACTTGGTTTGGAATAGGTGCTTCTAATCCATGTTGATCTTTGCTTCTCTTCATTACTGCCTTATCTTCTTGACTGTAAAAGTAGCTCCCAAGAGGGACTACGTCATCATCTGAGTACTCAACCATCAGCATTGCAGAGGTCAAAGTTGAAATGACACTTACTGTTGAGGTTATTGAGGGTGTTTGAGTATCAGTGGAATTAGGGATGGGAACAGTAATCTGAGGGACATTCATAGGAGTAGAGGTAGCTTGGGCAACTAGTAGGACCCGGGTTGGAGAGGGAACTGAGACAAATGCTTCAGAAAGTGAGAATTGATCATCAATATTAACAAGTAAGGATGAAGGGGGAACTAAGGGTGCCTCACCAGTGGTGGATGTCGATAGAGTGGATATGGGTGACTGTAGAGGTACATTCGAAGACTGAACCTCTGAACCAATAGATGATGGAATGGAAAAAGAGATTGAGTAGTCTGGAAATGGAAAAGGTGTAGTGGTGAGAATAAGAAATAGTTGTGATAAAGAAAGTGGAGGGGTCATTCCTGAACACAAGGAAGAGAGTTCTTGAATAGCTGGCAGCAACATTGCTCTGGTTGTGATATCAAGAGCTGTAGTAACCTATAACTATTGTTGAACAGGAAAAGAGTGGTCCATCTCAATGGTGGTCAACAAATCAACAACTATCTGTGAATCTTCAGTCACCTCTTCTGTTACTGATATTGGAGGATGAGGTTTCACCTCAAGGTCACAATCAATAATGTCCTCAGGGGGAATATGTGTTGCAAGGGAAAGGGTCTTCTGTCTCTTAGCTAGGATAGCCTTGAGTATTATTAGACCATCTTCTTCCTATACAGCATCAGTAGATACTTGGATATCCATAGTGAGCTTAGGAGGTTAAACTTCCTGAGTATCCAACACTGAGTTGATTCGTGCTAACCCCTGCTTGAACTAATGAGCTGTCTGCAACCAAACTTTGACCTGTTCAGTTTTCTTTACCTGAGGAGGATGTTCCATGGGAGCCTTGCCTTTATCTCCATTTGGATATGTGGGCAATAGAGGATCTTTAGATTTCTGAGTCTCTTTCTCTTCTCTTTCTCTTCTTACCTGCTCAATTAGATTCAATTGCATAGCTCTGTAGCTCAAAACTGTAGCCTTAAGCTCCTTTTGATATAGCATAATTTGATGCTTCTCCTCTGTTCTCTTATTCCTAGCCAGAACCTCAGGGAAGGTGTTCACCTCTTGGTATATAAAGTTATCTGGAATCACTTCATGGATGTAATCCATCTTCATGTGAGTTTGTTTGAAGTGTGCATCCAGGAATTTCTTGGGATCATGTTTCCTTTTGGGAGCAAGACCCAATTTCAAAGCAGTTATCTGATCACCAAGGACTGCAACCCAATTTGATGTTGGGATGACTAGTTTCTCAAGGTTTAAGGAAAACTTAGGCCATCCTCTCTTCTTAGGCCCTGTAAGCTTCTTGTAAACACCATCTGTGACTGTCTGAAAGGAAACTTCTTGTATAACCATCCTGACAGGAACAATTCTTGGAAAGAGGTGACCAATGTCACTTCCCCAGACTCTGATGTATGAAAAATATTCACAAACATACCAATCACCAATAGTATTGATGAAATCCATGGCATCAGCTGAGAAGGCAGGGGCTTCTTGCCTAAAATTTTTGAAGTAAACAGTGTCCATGAAGTGATCACAGATATCATAAAGTAAAGGGACAAAATTCCCCTCCCAAAAAGCTGATTGATAGATATGAACTGGTGGGTCTGAGGGGGTCCAATACCAACCTAAGTTTGGGTACTGGAACTCTGAGAAAAACACATCAATAACATAAGCCGAAAGGTAGGAGTGTGGATTTTTCAAGGCAGGTGCCTTTTAGTAGTCTAGGATATCGTTCTTAAGCTCTGATGATAGGATGGAAGCCCATGGGAAGGATTCCTCAGTTGTCAGGACATGATGGGCTATTGGAGCCCATTCAGCTTTGAAAACAGAACAATTAGGAAGGCCAAAGATCCTGCAGAGCATGGTTGCAAGTAAGGAACAAGGTTTAAGGTTCCCTGAACCAAGCAACGGGATAAAGGTTGTTCTCTTTAGGTACAAATGCATTAGGTTTGGCCATCCAGGACTTCATCATCTCGTCGAAATTATACTGAGTCTTGGATGACTGTATGAATTCAGGGGTAAGGGTTTCCGCATGTGGTTTGAGAGCGAAAGCGCGGATAAAGGCTTCAGGGAGAAAATGTGTCAATTGTGCCCTCGTGTTATCGTTAAACGACTGGTATTTGGGGTTTGCGTTTTCAATTATCCATTTGACTTCATCAGTGTAAGGTAAAATGGCAGGACAAGTAGCAATGGCATGCAATTGAGAAGCCCTAATCTTCTCATACGCAGGTTGGTCCTTTTCTATGTGAGAAAGGTCATCATTGTCAAAAATTACATAATTCTTGGACCAATCGATTTGATAATTTTCAGTTACTCTTTCACTGGTATCTGAGAGGATACCAATGTTGGGGTATTTGGTCAATGAATTCCTAAGGGTTGTCTTAGAGAGGGTATTCCGTGACATGGTGGCAAAGCTAGTAAATTCTGATGAATAACAGGAAAGAAAATCAAAATCAAACACAAAACAGTAAAACCATGAATAGTGAATGCCAAAACGAGAGAAAACTAACCTAAAATAACTGAAAAATCATGAGAACGACCCCAAGCAAGAAATCCGCAGTAAAAATCTACGTAGCAGAGTAATTTCCAGCAGTGAAAATGGTAAAAAGAAAATAGAAAAACCCTTATTTATCGATTTTCCAGATTAAGTCTTGACCATGCGATTAGAAGAAATGGATGGCCGAGATTAGCCACTGCAGGGTGCGGGATCGGGTTTCAAATTTCATATACACACTTTAATCAAGATTCTCGCAATCCAAAATCCGAAATTGCAAGTTACGGGTTGCGGGTTTGAAAATTTCCAAAAACGCACAAACGAGTTTCCGAGAGCTACAACCCGAAAAATTCGAGTTGTGGGTTCGAGAAAGAAAACAAGCACAAACAAATGAAAAAACTTATTTCCGCATCCCGCAATCCGAAATTTTGGGTTGCAGGTTTCGGGTACACACAACGCAACTTCAAACTAAACCAATTCCCGAAATCCAAAAGCCGCTATTGCGGGTTTCAGGTTTCGGGATGATGATTTCCCAAAATTATTAAAGGATTCTCACAATCCAAAATTTCGGGTTGCGGGTTTCAGGTCAACGAAAATCAAAAGACAGAAGAAAAAAAATTCTCGCATCCCGCACTTTTGGGTTGTCGGGTTTTTGGGTTTCGGAAGGACATAACAAATGACTCAAAATCCTTAGGCTTCCCGAGACTTAAAACACTTAGAAATTTCTCCAAAGAAAAATGACAATCACATAGAACAAAAGTACAGGTGAGGGATCATAAAAAAACAAAGTGCCAAAATCTCATGTTGGTGAGAGCACTCACCTAACTACCTTTGTATTTAATTGAAAAATGGGGCTTCCGTGCTCAGCTGAAGCATGGGATCTGTTGTGGTCACAACAAATGGTGACTGGCTGGGAAGAACCAGTTATCTCTGTAAACAAAACTTCAGCTCGAGAAAATATGTCAGTCAGCTGCTTTTCCAGCCTGAAATTTTTAGAAAATATTTATAAAGAGGACAACCAATAAGCAAAAAACATAAGATTGATATATTCCCATCCATGATCATATTAAAGATAATGAAAATCTGGTAAGGAGAATTAAGAAACAGTAGGGATCCTTTACCATTATGTAATCATTGAATGCCAGCTTGTGTTGAACCTGGGACAAACTTAAAACTGCTCATGGATATCCAAATTACATATCACCTTGGTTTATTAATTGCTTTTATATACAACAGTTCTTTTGGCTATATACACATTTTTTTCTCTTTTTTTTATATATCTCATCTTTTCTCTTTTTTTTATAACTTATAAAAAATGAACAGATGAACATAAGACCTTGTTGATATAAGACCACTACCCTAACTTGGTAATCAGATATCAGAAGTGCCATTCACAGGTCTGATCCAGAAACTGATCAATTCAGCTCGATAAGGAGACCCCTTGTCCTCCGGTTATGACACCGAAAGCAACTATCATGGCTTGGTGACCGCATGATGATAGCTTCATTCCAAATTAAGCCCATGATCATGGTAGGGATGGCTTGTAATAAGACCCTCCTGTCCTTATACACAACAAGTATCTTATAAAAGAAAAATATAGATTTTTTTTTTTTTAAGAATAGACTACAAGGCAATGCCAAGGCTTGGTAACCTCATGATATCATCATTACTCACCAGTGTTTTGCAGATCATGAATGGACCGACCTGTGATAGGATCTTCCACCTCTCAGCAAAAACTGAAAGTCATCTTCTAAGTGTGGTGGCTTGATGTGAAGATGTTCTTCCATTAAATACCTATGAACCTAAAGGGATGGATTAAAACAAGACCCCCCTCCTTGTAATCTACAATTATTTAAGAAAATTATTATCAAAGTGATTGTAAAAAGGATCCAGAGCAGATAAAGCTGATCAGGTTAATATGATATGTTGTGACAATGAGACATAAGATAAGCATACTTCAACCATTCCCCATATCTCAATTAAAAAGATAAAACATGTAAAAGATAATGACCAAGGTGGAAATGTATCAATCAAGGTCCTTCATTTATTGGTTGTGCGTTCTTTGCAAAACAAATTCTGATATCAGTCGAAAAAAACTGAGACTAACATACTATTATGCAACTTCAGTTAAAATCATCTCTGAGTAAAACTGGTTTTAAACCATTACCAAATGTGTGGAGTTTATTATTAAGGAAAACCAATGAAAGAAAACCAATCAAAACAAAGAAAGTAGAAAACACACACCAAACTTATGTACAATGGTAGCAAATTGTTCAGACGAAGTACTTTTTGAGCAGTGAAACATTCACTGGGTAGGTGCCCACGACTCCCTCCAGTGTTTGTAATTGAACAGTACTGGGACCCATCTTTTCTGTAATAATGAAAGGTCCCAGCCAAAGGCACCGGAATTTGGTATACTGGTTTTTATCTTTATGTTGTTTGTCCCATCTTAATACCAAATCTCCAACTGAAAATTACCTGTCAGATGAATATTTCTCATCAAACCATCTTTTCACCATCTGCTGATGTTGATACAGTTTATTTTTAGTCTTTTCCCTGTCCTCTTCCATCTTGAGCAACGTTTCAATTCTGTGCTGAAGAGGAGAGGAGTCATATTCTTGGATAGACTAGGCTAATTGCAGTGAAGGGATGGTGAGATTAGAAGGAAGAATGGCTTCTTTACCATACACCATATAGTAGGGAGAATTTCCAATCGCTATAGTCTTTTTGAGAATATTTATCAGATTTTTGTTTGAAGACTCAGCCAACCCATTTCCCCGTGGGTAATAATTGGCAGAAAACTTGAACTTGATCCCTTTTTCAAGGGAATATTGAGTCAAATAAATTGAGGAAAAGTAGGATGCATTATCAAAGATAAGATACTCCGAGGCACCAAACCTTGTAATTATCTGGCTGTCGAAGAAGGAAATTACTTGGTTTGCATTACATTGCCTAAGTGGGATTTATTCTATCCATCTGGTGAAGTAATCAGTGGCTGTAAGGATGTACCTATGTTGGAGGTATGAGTTAGGGTTTATTGGTCCAATAAAATCCAATCCCCATTGCTGAAATGGGAATTGAATTGTCACTGACTGCAAAGGAAAAGCAGGTTTCTTGAACTTCCCTATACATTTGTGACATGGTTCACACCTTCTTGCATAGGCATATGCATCTTTAAACAAAGTGGGCAAGTAATACCCTGCACTGAGAATTTTATGAGTTGTAGTTTCCCCTGAGAAATGGCCTCTAGCTGGTCCTGTATGAAATTGAAAGAGAATGTCATCAGTCTCATCCTTTTCCAGACACCTAAGGAAAACCCCATCATAATTTTTTCTAAACAAATATTCATTAATGAATTGGTAAGGAGCAGCTTTTAATCTTAAAGCTCTGTGTTTCTTAAAGTCAAGGGTTTTAGGAGCAAACCCATGGTTTAGAAAAAACTTGATATGGTCATACCATTTAGATGTAGAAGTATCAATACTATTGACAGAACCTGTAGGAACATCTTCCACCTGCTCCCATTCAGTCTGCTACTACACAGAATAGTTTGGTTGAGCAGTAAGAAGACAGAGACCTCGTCCTTTCAAAATTTTGGCCGGTCTGATTTACAGATCATACTCTTGTAGGGATTTCATCTAATGGGCCCTTTTCTCACCCAATTCCTTCGGTACTAGCACATTTCTAATGGCAGAATATGACACAATAACCTTTTTCGATATTTTAACAAATATAGCCTGTAATGCTTAACAGATTTGTAAACTGCATAGGCATGCTTGTCATCTTGGGAATAGTTAAGCTTTGCTCCTTTTAATGTTGAGCTCATCAAGGATATCGGAATCTCAGTATCACTGTCATGCTTCTATGTCAAAACAGCTGCATAAGATAAATCAATGGCAAAAGTATAGAGAATAAAATCCTTATCAAAGTCAGGGGACATAAGAGCAGGAGCCTCAATAATAGCCCTTCTAATTTCGTCAAATGCATCTTTCTGTTCCTGTGACCAAGTGAACTATACATCTTTCTTGACTAATTGTTGTAAAGGCTTAACAATCTGTGCAAAATTAGGTTCAAACCTATGTACAAAATTGATCTTACCAAGGAAAGACTGCATGGCTTTGCGCGAACCGGGCAAGTCGATCTTTGAAATAGCATCAGTGCGTTCATGGTCAATAATCATACCTTCCTTGGAAACTATGAAACCTAGGAGCTTTCCTTCTGTTAATGCAAATACAGACTTCTTAGGGTTCAAGGAAATCATGTACTTCCTGGAACATTCGAAAACCTGTTTCAGGGAAAAAAGATGTTCATGTCGTTTCTTTGAATATATAGTGATATCATCTAAATAAACTACGATAGAATTATGCATCAAACCTCTGAAATCTATATCCATATCTCTCTGAAATGTGGCCCCGGGATTTATCAACCCAAAAGGCATTCGTCTGTAGGCGAAAGTGCCCCAAGGGGTTCTGAAAGTTGTTTTCAGCTGGCCATCGGGGAAACCATGACTTGGTTGTATCCCGAAAAAACATCCAGGAGTGAGATCATCTCTGAACCTGCTACTTTTTGCAAAATATTTTCCATGGGTGGAACAGGATAATTATCTTTTTCGAAATCCCGATTCAAATTTCAGAAATCAACACACAATTTGATTTCGCCACTCTTCTTACGCATAGGCACCAAATTGGCGATCCATTGGGTGTGTCTGACAGGAAAAATGATTCAGGCTGTCAATAGTTTTTCTAGGTCTTTTTTCACAGAAGGTTCTAAGCTGGGGTGCATTTTCAGCAGTTTCTATTGGTAAGGTTTCACCTACGGCTTCATAGGTATGTTGTGATGCATGATGCTCGTATCAAAGGTTTTCAGTTCGTCATAGGTCCATGCAAAAACGTCCTTGTATTTTTTACATAATCTGATGATAGCTCTTCTTTCCTTGGGAGAACAATCAACTCCTATATTTATAAAACGGGGTTCTTACTCAATACCTAAGTTGACCGGCTCGTAGTTAAGTGAAGAGCTCTGGGTTTTGCAATTGGTTTTGTGTCTGAACTTATCCTGTAAATCGTAGAACTTCTCTAGACTAGTAACAGATTTCAGGATAACATTTGAAGGATCAGAGAGTGATTTTTCATGTTCATCCTCGTCTATAGCCATGTTTTGAAATGTATCCTGGGCTGTGAGGAAATCAAGTATCTACTGGTCGTCGTCAAACACTTTCCAATTTGTTACATTATCAGGTATGGAAGGCCTGTACATGAGTTCTATTTAAAAGTTTGAGGTGACAAGCCTTCTGGTGGGATCAGTCTAGATGTTGTGTTTGCTAAGAGGTCAGCATCGAAGTTCTGTGACCTGGGGACTAAGTTAATGTTAAATGCAGAAAAGGAGTTGGTAATGTCCCTTACCAGCTTCTGATAATTCATCAGGCATGGAGACAAGCATTGTATCTTATTCCTTACATGTTTGAAAATGATTTCATAATCACCAAAGCAATGAATCACCTATTCACCCATATCAACAACTTTTTTAAGCCCTTGAATAAGGGCCTCATATTCAGCTACATTATTGGTACATTCAATTTCTAGTCTACATGCTATCATAGTTTTAATCCCTGTTGGGTTAATGAGGACACAACCTACACCAACTCCATCTTTTGACCCGGAGCCATCAAAAAATAAATTCCAAGCGATCGGATCTATCCTAAAATTTGTATTTACATTAAAAACATTATGTACAACATCTCCAAAGAAAGGTATAGAGGTAACCTGAGTGATCTGTGATTCTTTCTTTACATTTTCATCTGGTGAACAGTGAGCTGGAAAATCTCCAAAGAAAGTGTCAAACGTGAAATGCTCAATGTGTGAGTTAAAATAACAAGCAAGCTCACTTGAGTCATTCAGATTTGTGACTGTTTGTTTCATGAACGGTTCCCTACTAATTTTGATCTTGTTTGGCTGTCCATTGTAGGGTAACCACAAGTGAGACCAGTCAGTGGAAAAATAGCCTTTCAGTTTCTCTGACCAGTATCTACTTAGTCACATACCATACGCTTCAAGGATGTCATCTATGACTATATCAATTGTTTGGTGGATCTGAGGATCAGCAGATAATGTAAGCATCACATTTCTTAATCTCCCTACTACTCTGACTTTGGATCTGTCGAGTTGTACAATTTGAGTAGGGCAGGGTTCCCAAGTTGCATTCAATTTCCTACAGATAGATAAGGGCATCACGTTTGATGAAGCACCTGAATCTATCATGCAGTTATGTATGTTCCTGTTGAAAATCTCGAAAGTAAGCAGAAAAGGGGGTGTCCTTTTACTTCCAGGTTTTTGATCATCTGGTTTAATAAAAGAGTCCAAGTTATTATTCTGTGATTCTCTGGGTTGTTTGATTATCATGATTTTAGGTAAAGTATCCCTCATGGAAGGGATTTTCAATAGTTCAAACAGAGAGATATTTTCTTTAACTCTTTTTAGATCTTCAGCTAAATTTTACTCCATTTCAGGGATGATTGTGACCTTTTGGGGAATAGTCTTGCCTTTGTTGGGAATAGATGTTGAAGAGGAAGGTTCCTCAAGGGGTTGTGATCTTGATTTGGTGTTATAAGGGTGCTGTACATTAAACACCGTCTTAGGTTCTTCTTCTTCTTCATTCATGGGGAGTTCGGAAAAATAACTTACAGTATTAACTTGTGGATCCTCTTCTTCTTCTTCCTCTTCAGGTAACTGCGAATCTTGATTGGTCTGATCATTGGAGGGTGCAGGGGCATTTTGTGCTTCTGTTTCCAGAGCTTTAAAGATAGAATAAATTTCCTCATTTGTGAGCCCTTCATTAGGATTCGGAGGTGGTGGATTCTGTGGAGGTTGGTGAGGCCTCCTGAAAGGTGGTCTTACAAAACCTTTGTTTTGGTTTTGATTCTCATTGTTGTTCTTTTTCAAATCGACCATCTCATTTGACATTTTCTAAAGGAACTTTTTCACATCTGTCATATCAAAAGGGTCCTTGTTCTGAGTAGTGGGTTTAGGAGCATTCTCAGTTTTATTCTTAGAGGTGGAAGGTTGTTCTTCTGAAGTGTCAGGTCTATCCCTCAAGCAGAACATGTCCTTCTCAACTTGTATTGCTTCATCGAATGCCTCAAACAACGCATCTTTGTGTGCTCTTTTCACCCACATTGCAATAGGAATAGGAAAACCTTTTTCATAATAGGCTACCAACAACTCTTCAGCAGGAAGAAGGTTGGTGGGAATTCTATTCTTCAAGTAGGAAAACCTCTGGTTAAAGTCTTTAACCCTTTCTTTTCCTCTGATCTTCATGGAGGACAACTCCAAAACAAGATCTTGGGGTGTTTTGTCATCCCCAAACTTTTGGATGAACAGTTTCTCAAAGTCATTCCAGGAGACTATGGAGTGGGATGGTAAGGCGAAATACCATGTGGATGCCTTCCCTTCAAAAGTGTAAGGAAAAAGTATGCAAACCAGATCTTCATGGACTACACTCCTAAGTCTAATAGCCTGCATAAATGTTTTGATGTGATCTAGTGCAGGAAACTTGTCATCAGGGTTGAACTTAGGGAGCAGTTTCTCAGGGTTTTTAGGTAGCCTATGCTGATCCCCGAGAACCCATACTGCATCTTGGTCCAACCAAGGTCTATTCTAGCCTTCTTCAGCCATAGTTGGTTCTTCCTCTTCTTTTGATGAAGAACCAGAGGAATTTTCACTGTCAGAGGATGAGGGTGAGGATGAAGGAGGAGATGGTGGTGGTCCACTAGTTCCAATGTTATGTTGATCTTGTTCAGGTCCTTGAAAAATTGTATCAAGGTTATACTCAGGTGAACCTGGTTGATCAGATGTCTCTCGATTCTCAGAGTTTTGATTAGTTGTTTCTTGATTTTGAAGGTTTTGATCAGCTGTCAATTGGGCTTCTTGGTCACTGGTCTGCGGAATATTGTCTGTATGAATAGCTGCTAGACCTTGACTTCATTGATCAGTGATTCTTTGTTCTAATATAGTAACACTATCACTATATCTTTTCAATATAGACTCAAGTGCAACGGGTCCTCTTGTAGGTGATATGATAACGATTTCACGTCTGGCTTCCTGCTGTGCTGCAGGTGTGGTAGGAATGACAGTTGGTTGTGACACTGTTTGTTGTTCATATGTTGAAGCTCTAGATTGTCTCCTAGTGAAAATCAATGATGTACTTACTGTTGGAGGTTTCTGAGTGTTATGTTTAGGCATGTTATACTTCTGGCCCTCCTTCTAGCACCATTTGTTGAGGCCTCAGGGGTGCAGGGTAAGTGCAAGGTGCTGGAATGGGTTCCAAGGCTCCCAACAGAGGGTGAAACCCAGACTGAAAGGATTCAAAAGACCCTATGCAAGGGTAGTTCTATCCCCAGCATGTTTGGTATGGTAATATCCCACGAATATTCGGCCTCCATTGGCACTCTAAGAGTTGGTGGGTTTGATCAATAGATCAGTTATCGACACTAAAGGAAAACGAAAATGTAAAACTAAGTCTGTTCTAACTTAACCTATTCAAGAAAAGGATCTACTCTAGGATAGATATATTCTAAGGGAAAGCTTGTTGTTGTGCATATCAATCTTGATGTGAGAAGGATAAGTATGTTTGTCAACTTCAACAGAAATGTCAAGAGATGCATTTACTTATTCACTTAAATCATAATCAATTCATGAAAATTAAATGACAACAATTTAAGTATTTGAATCTATTCAAGATTAACCTATAATCACTTTGTTAATTGAAAAATTAACATTGATTAAATCGAATATGGATCATTTGCAGAAATAGATAAAGAAAATATATCAATTGAAAAAAATTCAATAAAATATTTTCACACATCGATCAGCTATAAAGAGAAATCAATATCACAGATCTGTATGTAAATTAATACTTGCAAAGGATCACACACTGTAGATGACTATTAAAAGAAAGAAATTAGTATCTCCCAAATAAACTTGAGGAATTAACAGAAGATGATGCAAGAGGGAAAACTTTACTGTATGAATTGAAGTTTATAAGACATTACAAAGCTCTGCTAAGACAGAGTATCTCCAGTCGCCTTCTGCTGACTTCTAACCCAAAAATTATCAACCCTTTACAAAGAGAGGCATTCCTCCTTAAATAAGAATTACAACAGAGTACAAAAATGGAAACTACCAAAAGATAGAGATTACAAAATTCGAATTAGGCTACTGATCCAAAAAATCTTGCCACTTATCCCATATTTCTAGCAACTCATGTATATTTGGATAGTTGATAGATTCTAGGCCTAGCTGGGCATTACATGTGTTGTTCTCCATTTCATGCTTGGCTAACTTATGCCAAGTACGAAGATAGATATGGATTTTTCCTTCCATAGTGACCAGTTTTCTAATCAGTTCATCCACATCATCAATGCTGACTTCATCAAGGGCTTGGATTTTCTGTGCTGCTTCTTCACATCTACGTTCAATTTCCTCAAGTCAGCATTTAGGTGGGAAATCCTCCAGAATGGGGTCCATAAGAGGGAGCTGCAGAACCTCCATGATGTTGTCTACTGCATACCAATGCCTAGTGCAGATATCCTTTGATTTCTTAATGATGTCCTCAGTTGTTCCATTGAAATCCAACCAAGTATTCAATGAGGCTTTGATCTTCTTAATCTGGAAACTGCTGAGAATTGGGATATCGTCTGGTATATTCTTGATGTATCCCTACCATTCACTAATATTCTCCCCTGCCTTAGGAGCTTGGATTCTTTTAGCTTTTTTTTCTTCAAGGACAGGAGTCATCTTGGAAAAATTGATAAAATTTTCCCTAATCTCATCCAGGGCAACATACAATTTATCAAGCAACTTATGATGTTCCTGATTAACCTGGAGAGCCAAATTCTTAAACTCATAGGATGAAAACTTAAAGAAAGTGGAGGAGGATTCACTTGCAGTTGCAGCTTCAGCTTGCCTTTCCAAAATAGCTATCTTCTCTGCATTTGTAGAGTTCTGGGTTTGTGCAAGGCATAGTTCAGTTTGAAGAGTAGCATTCTTTTGTTCCAAATCCTGTAACCTGTCTTCCCATGTCTTCCTGAGGTCAGCAATATAGACTCCATGTTGCTCCTTGATCTGGACTAGTTCCTTTCCAAGCCTTTTAATCTCTTCCTCCTTCATATCAACTTCCCTATCCAGAATATGGAATGAATCCAAATTTGCGCTTGCAAAAGCCCCTAAAGCTACAGTTGTTTCTTTTGCTTCAATTCGAGGGTTATTGGTTCGCTGAGCCATATTAATTGGTTTGGAATAGGTGCTTGTAATCCATGTTGATCTGTAGTGCCCCTAGACTACTGTAGACATTGAGGGCACCTGTTGAGTGACCCGACCGATTGAAACATTAATAAAATAAATCCTTGATTTTATTTTGAGTATGTGTATCTGAACAGTTGGTGTAAATGAATGATTACGATTGATTGAAATATGTGCATTTGGGTAGTTATTGTGAATGGACGATTTCATGTTGTTTAACGATTAACTTTGATATGAAAACTGTACATATGAATGATGCTTAACGACTAGCTGTGCAATTGATTATGTGATTAGACGAATGAGTAATGATTGAGTAAATTATAAATGCTTAATGACGCAGCAGATTTATAAGTCAAATTGTGATTATTGAGGACAGTGCTACTAATTTACGTTTGTGAGAAATGTGTGTAGCAACAGGTGAAACAGTTCACCGACGCACACACAAAGGAATATGAAGGGTCGTAGAGTACGGGTAAATCACACACAGGGGAAGCGACGACGATGTCGACTTCCGACAAGAATACCATGCATGAGCAGATAAGCATTGATCCGCTTGCTCAAGAGGAATGCGTGAGGGCGTACGAGGTGGGCCACGACGAAGCTGGTCACGTACGAGTTGAGGGGCGCGCAGTGAGAACGGAATCACTCCTCAGCGCCATTAGTCCCTAGATAGCATGTAGACGGAGGATGGATGGTAACGATTCCTAAAATCCCTACAAGAAGTTCCCGCAAGTCAAAACGGAAAGATGGTGGCAGAAGGGCCCAACGATGCGGTACCCTGTCGAGAACGGAAAGAATGGACGCAAGGACCCAACGAGGTGGTACCATGCCAAGGAATGGAAACCATGGATGATTGGACCCGATGGAGTGGTGCCATGTCAGGGGATAAAAAAATTAAGGAACCAGGAGCCCAACGACGCGGCACCGTGATCCTAGTGAGTTTGATTGTTAAATTAAACTGCATAAAAACTTAGGAGAATAACTCTAGATTATTACTTAGCAAATGCATAACAATAGCTTAGACATTTGCACATGAATAGTTATTTTGTTGAGCATTTAAAATAATAGAAATTATTATTTAGGAGCAAAATAGATTAGACACCTAGTCAACTAAAATCTAGGAGTTGATTAAAATATCTGGGGGACAAACTAGAGAAAACTTAGGGATGTAGGTGCACTTCCCAGAGAAACTGACACTTGGATGGGTGAGTGTTTTAATTAAATAAATAATTAAAAATATTTATTTATGCATGAAGCGACATGTGTCGCAGGAGATTTCCCTTTATAAGGAATGGGTAAGGGACCCATAATTTGGACGATTGTCGTAATTTTCGAATGCCTCAAAGACTTGCTGCTATCTAAGGGTTTGGCTTAGAAATCCTGGTGGGAAGGGAAGCCCAAGCTGAATTGCTGAAATACT
Organism: Larix kaempferi; assembly: GCA_027924585.1. Taxonomy (NCBI): domain Eukaryota; kingdom Viridiplantae; phylum Streptophyta; class Pinopsida; order Pinales; family Pinaceae; genus Larix; species Larix kaempferi. The sequence goes on from BSBM01000860.1 coordinate 3,852,635, forward strand.
TGTGTGAGCTCTACGACCCGAAGCTTGGGGGAGGCCATGCGACTGAAAGCATGAGCCTATGGTTGGGTGGCGAAGCTAACGGTTGCTTCGCCAATGGTTAAACCAGCTTCTGCTGGAGGGGCACAACGAGCGAAGCGGATTTCAAGGGAAAGCGGGATCGGACTGACAACGACGACTACTCCTCCAACAACAGATTCAGGTATTGTGTTTTTGTTAGTTCTTGAATTTGATAAGTTTTATTAGTAATTATGCATCATAATGGTTATATTGTGTTTTAAGTTTCTAATAATTTTTAAGTAAGTAAGTTCAAAAGGGGGGGTCCCTACATATGGTATCAGAGCCGGTCGAGCCTTGAGGGCACCGGACTCATATTTTTACAGGGGTTTGCGGTAAATCGTTGAAGATGCATAAAAATAAAAATGCTATTTATTTTTATATTAGATATAAATTAACAGGATGATTATATGTTGAAAGTTTAATATGCTTAGAACGCTAAATCTGTTTGGAATGCTTGAGCCCTTTTTATTCCAGTCGGAAGAGCTTGGTTAGAAAACGTCTACCTGTCGAAGAGTTCTAGGGAATTGAATTTAACTTCTATTTTTATTTTTCCTTTAGGCACAGCTGCAATCCTTCTCTGTACCGGCATAGATATGAATATTTCTATCCAGTTAACATTACCTCAGAATTACAAGCCATTTCCTATTCATTATATGTGAAAATGTCTACACTCAAGGACTCAGAACTATTCTGATTGACCGTATCGGTAAGATCTGTAGATCATCACTAATCTAATAGTGATCGATACAGATCTACAGCTGAATATTTATCTATGATGTAACTTCCTTTATGTATGATGAAATAATAGAGGACGCCGCTGTACTGATCGGTGAGATCTGTAGATCATCATCGATACAGATCTACAGCTGGATATTTATTTATGGAATCTTACTCCTCTTTTATATATATGTCAGAGTAAATTTAAGTTTCAGTGCCTCCTTTGTTTTCTTGGCCAGCTAAGCCAATCTTCCCAGGATAAGTGACCATCGTCCCAGCCGAGGAACAACATAAGGACAAGAACCCAAGTTCTACATAATCCAGGGAGAGTCGCAGGGTTCGAACACGCGACCCAAATACATCTATCAGAAATAAAAGTACATCTATCATAAATAAAAGTACATTATAAACAAATATCCTGCTGTGAGGTCGATCCATGGTCCACTTCTGAGGGAGATTGAATTTGTCCTAGTTCTAAAAGCATTCTACCCATGTAACGTTGCAGACCCGATAACAGCGATAGAACAACACATCTCAGGTATGGAGTATCGGACTTACAGTAGGGTTATATAATCGATTTCTATTTGTGCAATAATACTTCGATTTACACGCTGCTAGATCTAAACTATAGATTATAAGCACTGTAAGTATTCTGGTCACCGTAAACCTGAAAAACGACTTGATCACTCAGCCGGATTTCTAGATCGAATCCCTCTTCTGGAATGAATCAATGATTTGACCTTCGACCTCTGTACGTAAAAAGTATTTGACCTTTGATCCCTACACCCAGTGCGTGTGGTAACTGGACCCCCCGCATCTAGTTATGAAATAGTTGATCTCTTCACATAGTGCGTTTGGTAGCTAGATATCTGTATGTAGTGCTGAAACAGTTTGATCTTTGCACATAGTGCGTTTGTCTCAGCACTCAGTGCATGTGTTAGCCCAGGTCCTTACATTTATGAATCACTCGACCTCAATTCTACACACACTGTGCAGGTAGTAGCCATAACTTTCGCCTTAGTTATATGATATATCGTTAGCCTCAAATCTGCTGGACAAAATATCCATAGATGGCTTGATTGCTGTGCTTGAGATTTTGATATTATTATTTCTGTTCAATTCATATATTTTAACGCATACGAATTTGGGGAAAACGTGAAACCTGTGTAATGAATTAAATCCTTGGCTATGAGAACAAAGACTTTAACCTTTGTTTAGTAATGAATTAAATCCTTGGCTATGAGAACAAAGACTTTAACCTTTGTTTAGTAATGAATTAAATCCTTGGCTATGAGAACAAAGACTTTAACCTCTGTTTATTCGAGTGATGAATCCAACCCTGTGACGCTCAGTAGTTTACCAAGAATCTATGATTAAGCATCAAATCAAGGATAAAGGAACACGAGGGCTTAATGGAGAAAAACAAGGAAGGTTGTCTCCTTCGTGGAGTGCCCTTTCGCCAAGCTGTCGCCATGTGTCTTCACGTGAAGAGCCATCTGCTTCTAAATTGTGAACATTTGTCAATTCTTTTGGTGACTAACCTTTTTCAAAAGGGGGAAAATTTATATATGGAGAATTGGAGATCGAAAGGGGAGGCTGGATCTCGGGAATCTGAGATAGGGACCTCTTATTGTCTTTTGACTGATAGGCGAGGGGTAGTCCAGAAGGTCTTGATCCTGGTAATCGTTTCATACTCAGATTGGATCGCATTTATACCTTCCATGGAGTCGAGGTTACTTCCAGCGTTGGTAGGTATGCTATCAGTTTCTTTTTCAGGTAGTAAATCCTGTATAAGTCATTTAATACTCAGATAACTCCGCACTTTGAGTTTAAAGCGGTAACAGGCTCATCGCATCACATAAGATGCGATCTAGGTATTAATTATCACTCTTGTAGTGTAGTTTAGGGGTATTATTTTAACATCTGGAAGGATGGCTCTGTAGGGAGTCTTATCCGGCTGTTAAATTTTATTTGGTTTCAGTTAGATGTGAGTGGGATGATCTGTACAAGATCGAATTTGTAGAGATCCATTAATTTCAAATGTTGTAGTTTCCCTTTCGTTCTGCAAGGCTGGTGTGGTTCATATAGTTCTATTGCTTGCATTTACAGGATTTTGCAGACGCCCGATCCGCAGTGATCCTTTACTTCTGGATGACACTGCTTGCTTGATCATTCACATAACTGGTATCGCGCACCACATAATTTTATGTCTGCCGTATGAATTTCGGGAAGCGATTTGTGGATGTTGGTTGTGTATGGGACACGATCGTTGTAATAGGTGACAGGATTTGTGATATAGTATGGTTACTAGAAATGAATTGTTTCGGTGTGTATTTAAAACGTTCTCTGCATTTCTCTTTGAAAGCCTGGGAGTCCACAACAGATTTTTGTTTAGCTTCTTGTATTGGGGACTGAAATCTCGAGTCCATTGCGTGTGGAGTTTTGAATCATTGGTCCTGTGTGAAAACGTATTGTAGATCTTATCTAAAACCCCGTGAAGAATGCTATATATACTTCTTGGAATCGTATTTTTTGTTGGAGATCTCTGGATTTATATCCTGTAGGATTATTCGTTGTATTGCCTCGAATTTGTAAGTATCAATACCACAATCTCTATCCGATTTTTGAATGCCACGAATCCCTACTTTGTTGACTGGTTGATGCCTGGGTCGCAGGTGAGATCTCTTTAAGTTTACCTCTACCGTATGTATGGTGATTACTAAAATGTTGTATGTTTAGAGGTTTATTCCTGAAAGTGTCAATACCAAAGCATAGATAGGGTGGAGGCAGGTTGTTATATCTTGAGGTTTTGTTTCCTTAAGTTTTTTTGAAGATGCAGTTGCGATATATATATATATATAGTGACAAGGTCTTTGCAGTTTAGTTTTTTTATATTTCTATAACAATAGATGTCCCCGTCCGTATTGTTATAACTGAAGTGTGTTCTCTGGTATTTTGTGTTGTTGTAAAGAAATCACGACTAGAGATATCCTTTCTTTGTTATATTTCGATACTGGCTGCACTTATAAGTTAATGCTTGCTGCATGAAGATTTTGTTCCCTGTCGTTTGGAGGTGTTTTACTGGAATTCCGATCCAAGATTTATACTATCCTTATTTTTGCCTTGGTAATGGACCTTACAGCAAATAATGAACAAATAAACAGAGAAGTGTAACGTCTACCACGATTTGTGCGTCGGTAATGGACCTTACGGAGCTCGCTCAAGAAGACAGAGTTTAAGTGGGAGATCCATCAGGATTTGGGGCATAATGCAAGGGTCGAATAAAAGCGGTTACATCAAGTCTGAGTGGTAGGATTTACCATCAATCTGTGCATTCTGGGTATACAGATTGTACATAACACATATAAAAAGAAAAAGAAAAAAAGAAAAAAGAGAGGAGAATTTATACCTATATAAGTGGCCATATATATATACAATAATATGAATTAAGAAATGGTAATATATAAGTTTAGTTTATAAATTGTTATTTTGGGAATGAGAATTATAATTATATTCCATCAAAAATATAGAAATATTTATGCCTGGTGTATAAAAAAAACAAATTGTTTTATAAAAATGATAAAAATATAAGTATAATCTATCAAAATATTATATGTATGTTTAAGTTATGAAAAGAGAAAAGTTTTGTAGTCTAGTTATTCATAAAATTGTAATTGATCTTGAGTTTGAATATGAAGAAGACATATATCAGAAATAGGAGTTTGCATATCCAAATATAATTCATTATGCATTTTTGTCATAAAGGTATATGAATTACTATTGTTGAACTAGATTATAATAATTTATTTATAAAAATTTATATATATCTTGATTGAGAAGAGAGAGGGGTCCAATTATGGAATTATAATTTATATTGAAACCTAGCTCCCATCGCTAAAAGATACATAACGGATATACATGCAAACTGAAAAGAGAAATTGGATTTTGATGTCTTCAAGGAAAATGATCAATAGGTGATCTCTCTTATTTTATGTTATTAATTATTGTTTCTAGTGGTTATAAAGATTTATGTTTGGGGTGGGAATAACAGAAGGGTTAGAAGATAGAAGACTATGTGTTACATTGGATACTGGCTTTAGTTGTTAATTACCTAATAGATATATATGTTGGTATAAAGGAAGAAATGAAATAAATAGAGGGAAGATTATCTACTTTTATTTGCTCGACTCTAAGGAATATATATATATATATTAAGGGTATTTATATGTAATTGGAATTACCCCTTAATAGAATGTACTCCTTTGATAAGGACCTATCAGAGCATAACTTGTCGAATGCTAGCCCTTAACGAAGGATGTTGATGGAATTTGACTTCAAGATTTTGGTTCAATAATTATGGGGTTCTAGATTGCATGAAGATAATTTTAATTTTCAGTTAATGGTTGCTACTGACAAAATGGATTTAAGGAAGAGGTGGGAAAATTGAAGGTGGATGATGCATATATAGACGAGGATATTTTTTACTTTCCCTACATAGCAAGGATGAGAATACTAGTGGATGGATATAATTGGTGCGTTTACTGAATGACGAAAAATTGATAAATTTTAAACGGTAAGACACCAAGATACTCATATTGACGAGACTTTAACAGATTGTCAAGGAAGTGAAACAAGCTTAAAATTTGAAAAGCGAGAGATCAATGTTACTAGCATGAAGAGCTAAGCCCAATGACCCTAGTTTTCTTGCATGAAAATATTGTTAAAAAGAACGAAAGGTACAAAATCGACATGACCGGGACAATTGTAAAAGAAGAATTCTCAAATACGAAAGTCCACCGAAAGGGCCAAATGAAGACGATTTTAGTAAAACGAGGTATGGAGATGATCAACACAATGAACTGAATGCAATGCAGCTAACCAAAGGGCATTATCAAGCCTTGATGAAAATACAACTAGCATGAGATAGAACTCGATGAGATTAAGAAAACACACATTGTAAAACTTGATGAATCTATCGAAGTCGTCCTATGATAACACAAATGATGAAATGAAGTAAGGATGCGATGAGATCATTGATCGGGACATGATATTACTCAAGAAAGGACTATAAGTTAAGGTTTAATATGTTGACTAAGTCGTTAAGTTCCGACACGAAATTGGAAGCAGTCTTTTGGGGATTGGATTTTGGAACATTTGGTAGTCACTCCCGAATTATTAAAAAAAAAAAACAAAAAAAAACGTGATTATATCTACCTATATTTATTTGACTGTATGCCGTATGATGTTTACCTTCTCGTCTTGAAGGGAGGATACCCAATGAGCTGGTGTAATGCCCCTAGAATGACTGTGGACCTTAAGGGCACCTATCAAGTGACCTGGCTGAACAACTTCGATATAGTGGTCTCTTGAGCCTTGTTATGTCTTAAATGGTTGAGGAAAAACCTAAAGATGTGAATGACGACAATAATTGATAAATGAATTAAGGAATTAAATTATATGTGTGGAGTGGGATAATTGATTGATTACATCCTGCTTCATGATCAACCTTGATGGATCAAGTCAAAGTGCAGTGGGACAGTGACAGTCCTAGCTCTGCGACTTGGGAGGACGCAACTGAGATGCGTCATAGCTTTCCATTTTTATTCTGAACTTCGGGACGAAGTTCTAAATAAGTAGGGGTGTATGTAGTGCCCCTAGACTACTGTAGACATTGAGGGCACCTGTTGAGTGACCCGACCGATTGAAACATTAATAAAATAAATCCTTGATTTTATTTTGAGTATGTGTATCTGAACAGTTGGTGTAAATGAATGATTACGATTGATTGATATATGTGCATTTGGGTAGTTATTGTGAATGGACGATTTCATGTTGTTTAACGATTAACTTTGATATGAAAACTGTACATATGAATGATGCTTAACGACTAGATGTGCAATTGATTATGTGATTAGACGAATGAGTAATGATTGAGTAAATTATAAATGCTTAATGACGCAGCAGATTTATAAGTCAAATTGTGATTATTGAGGACAGTGCTACTAATTTACGTTTGTGAGAAATGTGTGTAGCAACAGGTGAAACGGTTCACCGACGGACACACAAAGGAATATGAAGGGTCGTAGAGTACGGGTAAATCACACACAGGGGAAGCGACGACGATGTCGACTTCCGACAAGAATACCACGCATGAGCAGATAAGCATTGATCCGCTTGCTCAAGAGAAATGCGTGAGGGCGTACGAGGTGGGACACGACAAAGCTGGTCACGTACGAGTTGAGGGGCGCGCAGTGAGAACGGAATCACTCCTCAGCGCCATTAGTCCCTAGATAGCATGTAGACGGAGGATGGATGGTAACGATTCCTAAAATCCCTACAAGAAGTTCCCGCAAGTCAAAACGGAAAGATGGTGGCAGAAGGGCCCAACGATGCGGTACCCTATCGAGAACGGAAATAATGGACGCAAGGACCCAACGAGGTGGTACCATGCCAAGGAATGGAAACCATGGATGATTGGACCCGATGGAGTGGTGCCATGTCAGGGGATAAAAAAATTAAGGAACCAGGAGCCCAACGACGCGGCACCGTGATCCTAGTGAGTTTGATTGTTAAATTAAACTGCATAAAAACTTAGGAGAATAACTCTAGATTATTACTTAGCAAATGCATAACAATAGCTTAGACATTTGCACATGAATAGTTATTTTTTTGAGCATTTAAAATAATAGAAATTATTATTTAGGAGCAAAATAGATTAGACACCTAGTCAACTAAAATCTAGGAGTTGATTAAAATATCTGGGGGACAAACTAGAGAAAACTTAGGGATGTAGGTGCACTTCCCAGAGAAACTGACGCTTGGATGGGTGAGTGTTTTAATTAAATAAATAATTAAAAATATTTATTTATGCATGAAGCGACATGTGTCGCAGGAGATTTCCCTTTATAAGGAAGGCTTAAGGAATGGGTAAGGGACCCATAATTTGGACGATTGTCGTAATTTTCGAATGCCTCAAAGACTTGCTGCTATCTAAGGGTTTGGCTTAGAAATCCTGGTGGGAAGGGAAGCCCAAGCTGAATTTCTGAAATACTTGTGTGATCTCTACGACCCGAAGCTCGGGGGAGGCCATGCGACTGAAAGCATGAGCCTATGGTTGGGTGGCGAAGCTAACGGTTGCTTCGCCAATGGTTAAACCAACTTCTGCTGGAGGGGCACAACGAGCGAAGCGGATTTCAAGGGAAAGCGGGATCGAACTGACAACGACGACTACTCCTCCAACAACAGATTCAGGTATTGTGTTTTTGTTAGTTCTTGAATTTGATAAGTTTTATTAGTAATTATGCATCATAATGGTTATATTGTGTTTTAAGTTTCTAATAATTTTTAAGTAAGTAAGTTCAAAAGGGGGGGTCCCTACATGATCTTTGCTTCTCTTCCTGCTTCTCTTCATTACTACCTTATCTTCTTGACTGTAAAAGTAGCTCTTAGGAGGGGCTACATCATCATTTGAGTACTCAACCATTGGCCCTGTAGAGGTAGAAGTTGAAATGACACTTAATATTGAGGTTATTGAGGGTGTTTGAGTATCAGTGGAACTAGGGATGGGCACAGTAATCTGAGGGATAGTCATAGGAGTAGAGGTAGCATGGGTAACTTGTAGGACTTGAGTTGGAGAGGGAACTTAGACAAATGCTTCAGAAAGTGAGACTTGATCATCAATATTGGAAAGTAATGATGAAGGAGGAACTAAAGGTGCCTCAGCAGTGGTAGATGTCGATAGAGTGGATATGGGTGATTGTAGAGGGACAGTCGAAGACTGAACCTCTGCAACAGTAGATGATGGAATGGAAAAAGGGATTAAGTAGTCTTGAAATGGAAAAGTGGTAGTGGTGAGAGTATGAAATAGCAGTGATAAAGAAAGCGGAGGGGTCATTCTGTTGAGATATTGTAACTTCAAAGAATATTATATTTGTACTTTATTATTCTGGAGATGTTTCATTCCTCCATGAAGATCTTATCGTATATCCGTAGATGTTTATTCCTCCGTCGGAATGTGGTAACTTGGGTTATTAGACTTCCCTAGTGGGGGTCGTCCCTGTATGTGTTATGTGGGTCAAAGGGTTGTTAGACCACCCTAGTGGGGTCGGCCTAGTCAGTTATAATAGGGTATTTAACCTAATGGTTAAATACAAGCCTACATGTACTTGTGTAAAAGATATGTCAGAGTAGTGTATAAATAGAGGAGGAGTATTCCTCATTTGATACAATCACTCACTTGAGAGAGAGGCGCACTTGTGGAGGAGAGGTCTGCTATGGTGGAGGAGGATATCATGTCTTTGGTTTCCATCTTTGTATATTGCTGGTCATCTATATTGAGGAAGCTTTACTGGGTTTTCTACCCCATGAGGGTTTCCCAGGATAAATCTGTGTCTCTTGTGTTTATGCTATGCTTGTTGTTTCTTCAGTGATCTTGTATATGCTATTATTGTGAAATGGATTGTAATGCTGCTATTTCTGTCTTAGCATGTTAAATCTTAACACATTCCTGAACATAAGGCAAAGAGTTCTTGAATAGCTGGCAGCAATAGTGCTCTGGTTGTGATATCAAGAGCTGTAGTAACCTCTAACTCTTGTTGATCAGGAAAAGAGTGGTCCCATCTCAATGGTGTTCAGCAAATCAGCAACTGTCTATGAATCTTCAGTCACCTCTTCTGTTATTGATACTGGAGGATGAGGTTTCACCTCAAGGTCACAATCAATAATGTCCTTAGGGGAATATGTGTTGCAGGTGAAAGGGTCTTCTGTCTCTTAGTTGGGATAGCCTTGAGTATTAATAGATCATCTTCTTCCTATACAGCAACAGTAGATACTTGGATATCCATAGTGAGCTTAGGAGGTTCAACTGCCTGAGTATCCAACACTGAATTGATTTGTGCTAACCCCTGCTTGAACTGATGAGATGTCTGCAACCAAACCTTGACCTGTTCTGTTGTCTTTACCTAAGGAGGATGTTCCATGGGACCCTTACCGTTATCTCCATCTAGATATGTGGGAAATAGAGGATCTTTATCTTTTTGAGCCTCTTTATCTTCTCTTTCTCTTCTTACCTACTCAATTAGATTCAATTGCATAGCTCTGTAGCTCAAAACTGTAGCCTTAAGCTCCTTTTGATATAGCAGAATTTGATGCTTCTCCTCTGTGCTCTTGGTCCTATCCAGGACCTCAAGGAAGGTGTTCATCCCTTGGTATATAAATTCATCTAGAATCACTTCATGGATGTAATCCATCTTCATGTGAGTTTGTTTGAAGTGTGCATCCAGGAATTTCTTGGGATCATATTTCCTTTTGGGAGCAAGACCCAATTTCAAAGTAGCTATCTAATCACCAAGGACTGCAGCCTAATTTGATGTTGGGATGACTAGTTTCCCAAGGTTTAAGGAAAACTTAGGCCATCCTCTCTTCTTAGGCCCTGTAAGCTTCTTGTAAACACCATCTGTGACTGTCTGAAAGGAAAATTCTTGTATAACCAGCCTATCAGGAACAATTCTTGGCAAGAGGTGAACAATGTCGCTGCTCGAGACTCTTATGTATGAAAAATATTCACAAACATACCAATCACCAATAGTATTGATGAAAGCCTTGGCATCAGCTGAGAATGCAGGGGCTTCTTGCCTAAAAGATTTTGTAGTAAACAGTGCCCATGAAGTGATCAAAGATATCATAAAGTAAAGGGACAAAATTCCCCTACCACAAAGTTGAGTGATAGATATGAACTGGAGGGTCTGAGGGGGTCCAATACCAACCTATGTTTGGGTACTGGAACTCTGAGCAAAACACATCAATAAAATAAGTTGAAAGGTAGAAGTGTGGATTTTTCAAGGCAGGTGCCTTTTGGTAGTCTAGGATAGCGTTCTTAAGCTTTGATGATAGGATGGAAGCCCATGGGAAGAATTCCCCGGTGGTCAGGACATGATGGGCTATTGGAGCCCATTCAACTTTGAAAACAAAATAATTAGGAAAGCCAAAGAGCCTGCAAAGCATGGCCACAAGTAAGGAATAGGGTTCCCTGAACCAGGCAATGGGATAAAGATTGTCCGCTTCAGGTACAAAGGCATTAGGTTTTTCCATCCAGGACTTCATCATCTCGTCGAAATTATACCGAGTCGTGGATGACTGTATGAATTCAGGGGTAAGGGTTTGCGCATGCAGTTTGAGAGCGAAAGTGCGGGCAAAGGCTTCAGGGCGAAAATGTGTCAATTGTGGCCCCGTGCTATCATTAAACGACCGGTCTTTGGGGTTTGCATTTTCAATTATCTATTTGACTGCATCAGTGTAAGGTAAAATGGCAGGACAAGCAGCAATGGCATGCAATTGAGAATCCCTAATCTTGTCATACACAGGTTGGTCCTTTTCTATGTCAGAAAGGTCATCGTTGTCAAAAATTGCATAAATCTTGAACCAATCGATTTGATAATTTTCAGTTACTCTTTCACTGGTATCTGAGAGGATACCAAAGTTGGTGTCTTTGGTTAATGAATCCCTGAGGGCTGTCTTAGAGCGGGTATTCCGTGACATTGTGGAAAAGCTTATAAATTCTGATGAATAACAGGAAAGAAAATCAAAATCAAACACAAAACAGTAAAACCATTAATAGTGAATGCCAAAACGAGAGAAAACTAACCTAAAATAACTGAAAAATAATGAGAACAACCCCAAGCAAAAATCCGCAGTAAAAATCTATGTAGCAGAGTAATTTCCAGCAGTGAAAATGGTAAAAAGAAAATAGAAAAACCCTTATTTATCGATTTTCCAGATTAAGTCTTGACCGTGTGATTAAAAGAAATGGACAGTTGAGATCAACCGCTGTGGGGTGCGGGATCGGGTTTCAGATTTTGTATCCACACTTTAATCAAGATTCCCGCAATTCGAAATCCGAAATTGTGGGTTTCGGGTTGCGGGTTTGCAAATTGCCAAAAATGCAGAAACGAGTTTCTGAGAGTTGCAACCCGAAAAATTTGGGCTGTGGGTTCAGGAAAGAAAACAAGCACAAACAAATGAAAAAGCTTATTTCCGCATCCCGTAATCCTAAATTTTGGGTTGTGGGTTTCGGGTACACACAACGCAACTTAAAACTAAACCAATTCCTGAAATTCGAAAGCCGCTACTGCGGGCTTCGGGTTTTGGGATGATGATTTCCCAAAATTATTAAAGGATTCCCGCAATCCAAAATTTTGGGTTGTGGGTTTCGGGTTGACGAAAATTAAAAGACAAAAAAAACGAATTCCCGCATCCCGCACTTTTGGGTTGCGGGTTTTTGGGTTTCGGAAGGACATAACAAATGACTCAAAATCCTGAGGCCTCCCGAGAATTAAAACACTTTGAAATTTCTCCAAAGAAAAATGACAATCACGCAGAACAAAAGTACAGGTGAGGGATCATAAAAAAACAAAGTGCCAAAATCTCATGTTGGTGAGAGCACTCACCTAACTACCTTTGTATTTATTTGACAAATGGGGCTCCCATGCTCAGCTGAAGCATGGGATATATTGTGGTTACAACAGTGCCTCATATTGGGATTCCCATAGATTATGTTTATGTCTAGTTCAATATATTTTATTCTCTTCTTTGCTCATCCAATTTCCAAAACTCTACCTTGACACTGAACTTTCTTTCCCATGGACAACAATCTTGATTTTTTCAACCTGTCATATTGTTTCTTTAGCTCTAGATAGATCAAATTGTGCAGTAGGATACTTCCCTTGATTCAAATTTTTCGTCAAATATTGTGACATATGCATGACTCGATCATTTAATCTCCTTGGTACCCATTAGATGTCTCACGTGAGCATGCAAACTCAACATTAATGTAGATAGAGAAGAAACTGTCAATTTATTCATGGCCAATGTGAATGCAATTTTAATTTTGCGTGTTTTCAACCTTTCCAGAGGCATGCAATGATTTAAACTAATTTATGAGCAATGAATAATTATGAATTTTACCATATTTAACAATTGCATTTCAAGTCCTTCAAGTTCATACAAATATTTTTGGTGTATTCGCTTTGAGTTCCATTTTGCTAGTCTTAAATTATCCTTTGAGCAGATTCCCTTATTTCCATCACAATGTCTAATCCTCTGCAACAATTAAATTGTTCTATAGCCAACTTTTCCATGATATTTCACACATAGCAAACATAATTCACAAACCCTCGGAAACAAATTGGAGAATTGGGTGTCTCAAATGAAAGAAGCCGACATCAGAGAATGGTATGCTTAGGAACAAATTAATAAGAGAAATATAGAGGAAATTGCTGTTGTAAAGAATCGAATTGAAGAGTTAGAGGAGCAACAAGGGAAAATTCTGGTCCTTTTGAAACAACTTCAGATGATGCCCGATAGAGCAGGTTTCAAAGAGAGACCTTCACTAGATACTGAATTATGCCTATGTTTGCAAACTCCTGGGTGTTTGAATTGAGCTTCATCTATTGGCAATTTTTTCGCTAACATTGTTGTAGTTTTGACTTGTTCTTCAAACCTTAATATTGTACACGAGAAGATAACAACAATTTTGTAGACCAATGACACTGATATACTTGCCAGAGATTGCCAATTTTGAATGTATGTACCTTTTTGGATTCTGCGACAGTAGCTCCTTTATATAATATAAATTTTGATTATTTCAGAGGATGTGAATGAATTCATTCTTGTATGGAAGTCTTCAAATGTTATCTAGATTCGAATTTCCATTCAAACAAAATTATTTAGCATATATATTTGTGTGTCCTTGAATTCATGATCTGTATATAGTGTTCCATTTGAAATCAAGTATTTTCACATGATATTGAAAAATTAGCAGAATACACATCAATCTTTTGCTGCTTCAAGACTACTATTATTAGTTTCATTGACATATGGCTTTGAAGTTTTTCTTATCCATTTTTTAGAGTGCAAGGGCCTTTCTAAATGCAATTTTTTATTATGCGCCTTCACCTTCCTTATATTGTATGAAGCATTCACTAACTTTCTTCTTGGACTCCGACAATTCTGATCTTTGTTCCCAAAACCATTACAATTTTAGCATATTATTGTATGAAATACATTGCAATATATCCATATTAATTACACCTTGAACATACTATTGTATTACTGTATTTTTTGTTTCCATCACTCATGCACGCCAATGCTTTATGACCGAACTCATATCATGAAAAACAATAACCATTAAAGAAATTCCCATACCTGGTCTTGTGAGCCCACTCTGGTGACATATTTTTTCCAAAATTGTTTTGATATGAAGAGCTTGCCTTTTGATGTTTCTTCTGACTTGTTCTTTCATAGATTTGTTGGTTGGCTACTTTCAGATCATATTCTCGATCCACGACTTTACCCTTTCCTTTTGAAGAGGGGGGACCTATCTCTTGCCTCCAACTTGGAGTCCTTTTATCATCTTTGAATTTTTCAACTATTTTGTTGTAACCTAAACGAGATTTGTCAAAAGGTGACCTTTGGCTATTTAATACCTCATCCAAAATTGATGAGATGTTCTTAACATATGCTTCCTTATTATTTCCTTCTTATATTTCCACTCTTGGATTACAACACGTGTCTTCCTTCTCCAAGAACTAATTTTTTAAAGCTTCCTTTATTCTTTTGGCTTCCTCAAGTTGTGTTTTTAACACAATGACCACTTCTTGTGTACTTTTCAGGATTTCTGTGTTTTTATTGAACTTGTCACTTGATTTCTACATTTCCCCTTCATTTGTTAGATCATCAATTTCTGTCTTCGTATTCATGATTTCTTACTCTTTGGTTTTCAAGGCTTCTTCACCTTGGAATTTTAAGTCACCCATGGATATGGTGACTTGTTCATGCTCTTCATGTTCCATTTTCTTAGATTCCTCAAATTTTTTCTGTAATAACACATTTTTCCTTTGAGATCTCTCCATCTCTTTTAGTACACACATAAATTTTCTTTCAATAATATCAAGATCATCCCTTGAGACTTCGACATATGCATCATATTTTGATCCTTTAACTTCTTCTAACATGGCTAAAACATCATTCTTAAGTTTTGTCATGTCTTTTTCTTCATCTGTAATGGAATAGTCAACCTCACTCTTTGAATCAGTATAGCCTGAATGTTTAGGAGATTGCTTACCTTCATCAACTTTGTTTTCATCCTTGGATCCTGCTTCTATTGTTTCTAAAAATTACATTTGATCTTTGTTGAGGTTGGATTCCATGTTGTTTAATTCGACTTGATAGATATTCTCTAGCATGAGCCATAGTTCTTTAGCTGACATGCACTGTCCCATATTTTCTTTGATTTGACCTGATAAACCGTTGAGGATAGCCTCCAATGCCATTGAGTCATTTTTCCTTGCTTCCCTTTTAGCTAGATGGTTTGATTGGATTCTTGAAGAGGTATATTTGCATGCAATTATTTCCCAAACACCATATCCTCTTGACTTCATATATACTTTCATTCTTTCCCTCCAGGAATAATAATATGTCCCATAAAAAAATGGGGCTTCATTTGTAGACAATACTATTTTCCCATCCATTTCTGTGATGAAGTATCTCCTTCCAGTTGTTAGTTGTTGTGAAGTAACCTAATTTGATACCAATTGTTGGAACACACAAAGACATTGAGAGGGAGGGTGAATCGGTGTCTCACATTGATTGAATTTAATTTTCTCTATTCAACCTCTATTATTAAACATGTATCATTAATGTTGCAATATGCACACAATAAGCATCACAAACAAGAGATACACAAAATATGTATTTAAATATTTGATAATTCACAAGTACTTCAGTTTGTAGAAGATACCAATCTTCAAGTTTATCAACACCAAATGAGGGATGAGAAATCCAATCCTCGACGCAAGACCTAGCTTGCAGACACTAATCTCTAATGAAGAGCACTAGTCAAGACTAATGCAAGTTTCATATTCAATATTCCTTCAATTGCAATTGCTCCTTCTTACTGCATTTCACAAACTATAATATGAATATCCTTTATCCACTGTGTAATTCAATTTGCAAATTTATCTACAAATTCCATCATTGCTGAGCAACTACTCTTTTCCATTCTACCTATCATCTTCCTGAAACTTTAGTCTCCATCACTGTGACATCCTTTTTTTCAACTTGAATAGTTATTGCATTGTATTCTTGTCGATTTGGCACCAATTACTTCTTTTTCTATTAAACTAGAATATTATTCTTTTTTCGAGATGAATCCTCATCAGTCTGTCACCTTGAAACTTCATTCTCCACATATTTTACTATTGAGGATGCCCCGAATCATTGAAATAATACCCTTTCCCGACTGACTTCATCTTCATAATTTGTAGAGTCTTCTCCACATACTATCTTAGCTTCACACATGCACACAAAAGATGCTTCAATATTTGTTTATTTATATTGACACAATTTTCTTAAGTGGATCAATCTTAGGGGCTTCTCTTTGTCGGTGACACCCCTATATTTATTCCTTCCTAGTCAAGTTTTCCCATATACTTCATGGTTAATTTTTCCCACATAACTAGTTTGAGCTGACCAATGCTTCATTGCATAGTTGTCTTGATCTTTTTTTGGCTTTAGTGTCATTTGTATAACTTTTTGAAGTCTTCTCCATTTTTCCTCAAAGTGATTTTATAGTCGATCAGATCTTTTCTTGATGATTTCGTCATTCCATTATGTGTGTTTCGATACTTTACAAAATGAAACCTTCAACAATCCACACACTACAAACGTCGTCATTTCATGTACTGCAAACTTCGACATTTTACCAACTGCACACTTTGACATACTGCACACTTCGACATTTGACAAGATTCACTTGCTTTCTCAGCTTTACATGCTTTGTGTACACATATACTTCATTTTCCTATTTTGTTAACTATGCATTTCAACAATTATCTCATTGTTCTTGATGTCACATTGTTGTTAATCATCGATGACAATCTTGTTTTATATACTTCTTCAAACTGGCTTCAAGCTTCTCATGCATTCAAACCTACATGAAATTAATGACAACATTAGGTGTTACACCAAAACATCGTCATTATGAGTTGTGTATCCTTCATTTGTCCTGATTCCTAAATCACTTAAGCCAAATTGATTGAAGGGAAAGTTGTGATTATTCCCTTTTCCCTTTGTTTTCACCCTGACTCATCTTGCACATTGACAAAGTTCTTTACTCATGGTGACGCGCTCTACACATTGACAGAACACATCGGTGACACTTTATTCCTTTGGACAAGGTGCGTCACTCTTCAAAGACATGATTTTCCTATGGACAAAGTGCGACACTATTAGTTTAAAAGGAAAAAGAGAAGCTTTGAGTGGCTTCTAGAACCCATGGCTTTGTGGAGGTTTATCCCTATGAACTAGGAAATGTGGCACTTGATCCCCTTACCTTTTGGAATGATCCATTGAGATTCTCTCACAAATACTCAACATCTTATATCCCTTTAGGCCTATATATACAAGGCCTCTCTTCATAGTTAGAGAGGAGAAATATAGAGTACCTAAATGCTGGATAAATTCTGCTGGAGGTTATTCCCTTTCATCCATTAGTAGTCAAAATCTTGGATATTTGAGGCTAGGACCATTTGGAATAATTTTCAACGTAAAATCTTGGTTGTAATCTCTCCCTATGCATTTCTTTCATTTACAGTAATATAGATTCGTTCCACAAATTCTTGTTGTATTAAGATCTTTAGAATTAGTTTCTTTGAATACTAGTTTAGACTAATCTATATTGCATATCATTGGTATTTGTATGTTTCCACTTGTTTGTGTATTGTTTTGTAGCTGAAGATCAGAAGCTACAACAAGCAAGGAGGTAGCACTACAATTATAAGGTAATCCATTCCTTCATACCTTTTGCAATTTGGTTAATCTACGAAAGATCTTTGTATTATGTACCATTTTTTTTCTAGATACGAACCATTCAGACTAGGGATATCGGTTAGTGCTCGCACTGACAGATTGTCCATAAACAAAATTGGTGACCATACTGGGGAGCTAGCCCATATTCTTTGATTTGTTTGGATTGTGACTTCTATTTTTCTTGGTTTCTCTCCAATAACCTCTAAATTGCCTCCTTCTCTTAGATTTGTTCTTCAGAGATTTACTGGGTGACAAAGTCTCTTATTGGGATATTTATATTATCCATTTACCTTTTTTGCTTTGGGATTTTTTTATTTTTTCAATGTTGGATTTCTCCTTACGCACTTGGGAAGTTCTGTTCTTGCATCACTATAATTTTGATGTGTTTTTCGTTGAGGCAAACTACGTCATTGACACCCTTTTCTTGTGCTCAACCCACGTCACGGGAACACTTTCTTTGTCTGCAACCTGCGCCACTGGTCCTCCAACGCCCCGGTGTATACTTGCAGAGTGTGTCACCCTGCAAAACTTAGTGCATAGGGTAAAACAATCCACAAATTTCGTCAAATTCAGCGTGCTTTGTCCTTGGCTTATTTAGGAATTTGGAGCTTGATTTGAGTCCTAGTTAGTCAAGCGGTTGTTTCTCCAGTCGTGGGAAATTTCAATCCCTTGAGATTGCAACCAGTCTTATGAAGCCTTTCAATTTCTCTAATTTGTTTGCTCTGATTTCTAAGTCCTCCAAAAACTAGATTGTTGTGGTTCTTGCTCAATTTGGTGTAAATTTTGTGTTGTATTACGTTTTTGGGTGATTGACTTCTTGAGAACTTCTAGTTGTTTAAAGATTGTAGTAGTAAATAGTCTCTAGTATTTTGAATCAATATTAAAGAAGTGATATCATTCTCAAATTTGTTGAGTGCATTAGTTTGGAAATTAAAAAATTCTTCACTCTCTTCATTTCGAGTGGATTGCTTGAAACTGTTGAGAAGAGTGTTTTATGCTTTGGATAGTTGTTTAAGAAACATTGAAAAATAACAAAAATTGTGAATGCTTATGTTCTCTTGGTTTTGAAAAGTCCATTTTCATCTCCTTGAAAATATTAAGTGGGTTTAGGCCTTCTCAAAGTATTGAAAAAGATAGTGAATGCTCTCATATTTTTTATTTCCCTTTCACCCCTTTTATTTCTTGATTTCAAATTGGAGTTATTGCAATAAAAAAGAGGAGTTCATCTTTTCATTTTTGCTCATAGATCTAGCTTAGTTGAAAAAAAAAAAAAAAAAAATTGGTTTTGTATGTTATTTTTGTTTTGTTGGATTAAATGAAAGAGTGTTTGTAGTGTTTTGTTTTGGTTGGAAAATAAAGTAAAAATGGTACTTTGTTCATTTACTCTTAGAAAAGAAAGATTACTCCTTCCTTTAGCTAGTTTTCATCGAAAAAATGAATGACTTGCACCTCATTTAGCTTAGCTGTGCATTTTGTTTAGTTTACAAGTCTACACTTCATGCATTCACCTAACCGTATAAGATAAAATCAAATGGTATCCTAGGTTAATTTTTTAACAAACTCATGTGGTAGGGTAGAGATGTGTTCTAGTGTCTTAAAACGTAGCAATTGTCATTATCTTCCTACACCGCATCCTGGGAGCTTGTAGGTCTTCCACGTACTAGTCGGTATATAGAATGGCCTTTCACGTACCTTTGAGTATATAGAAAGGTACTTCAAGTACTCGACAGTATATAGGAAGGCTCATGTCGTACGGTTGTGCATTAGACATTACTACTATGGATTAGATCTCCCACGTACCTTGTGTATATGGGGATACCCCACTAAGTTTATGAAACCATCTAAGTCAACCATTGGCCATCTTGGCGTGGAAATAC
Organism: Larix kaempferi; assembly: GCA_027924585.1. Lineage (NCBI taxonomy): Eukaryota > Viridiplantae > Streptophyta > Pinopsida > Pinales > Pinaceae > Larix > Larix kaempferi. The sequence continues at coordinate 3,872,149 of BSBM01000860.1, forward strand.
ACTGAGAACAACATTCGAGGAGATACTACGCACGTATTTCCAGGTAGTCGATTAATACGATCAGGAGTACGGTCCTAATCATCCCTGGTAAGTGCTCTGAAAGATTGGGCTAAGTATTTCTATTAGAACCTGTAGTATATCGTGAGTTGTGATGCCTTGATACTCCCGTGAGGTTCCATACCTTAATCCCACCTATCACATAATTTTTCTTGCGACTTTAGCTTGAGTAGGACTTGAAGTGTGTTTTTTCTTTAGAATACTTTTAGGAGAAGTATTTCACCAGCCGTGATGGATGAACAAACCTTAAGAAGATCCCACATAATACTAAATTTCCACCTGAATATCCCCTTATCCAGGAGGTGAACTCAGGAGCAGAACTCAAGAGTAAGCATGGATCAACCCACTACATCTAAATCACGTAAAGAAGGAATTCCTATCCCTGAATCAAGAGGAAAATTTTCTCCTCCTGTAAATCCTCCCATCACTAATCATACGGGAACATTGTTGGTGGAACAACCTCCTCCACATGACACATCTTTTCATCACTCACTTGAAGGTAACCCTAGATTTGTCGACTGGATCTATGCTCGACCCCTGGATTACCTGATAGCAACTGATTTTGGTCCAATTGCATCATTTTCGGGGACCTCCTTAGGACATGTCATTTCTGATTTTGGTTCACCTCTGATTGTGGAGACTCCACCACATCTGCACCCTACCCGATTTATTCTGAATGATGAATTTCTCACACCAGTTCACTAGACTATCAAGCGTTTACGCACACTTGGAGAGTGGGTAAGGCACCAGAGTTTTCCTTATCGAACCACCCTAGAGGTACCCATTCCTGAACATCATTCCCCTATGCATTCTTTTACTCTCCCTTCCCTGGGAATATCTGTGCCTAATATGACCACCTATGAACCCGACCAACCCTCTTTTCCATCTAGTATGCATTAAAACAATTCAATCAGTTCTACACCCTAGTTGACCGCAACGACTTGAGGGAAACCTTCAACTACTCTTAAATTCGTAACTGGAACACCACCTCCGACTCAAAGTTCAAGCGAAGGCTACCCTCTATTTAGTGGTCAATTTATGACCACAGTTCAGCCTATAGTTAGTGGTCAACGCATAGTTACTGGGAAAAATTCAGTTGGTGGACAACATTCAACTGGGGGAAACCCCTAGTTAGTGGACAAAATCGAACTGGGGGGAAACCTCTAGTTAGTGGGCAAAGTATAAGTGGAGGATACCCTTCCCACATGAACTAGAATATGGTTTGAAGTTAACTCCTAGCCATGGGACAACCTACGTGGTATTATCAAATTGGGGGACCATCTACATGGACCCAACCCCTGTGGGGACATATATATCCGGGTAATCATAATATAGCGATGGGTCAAAATTATCCAAACACTCTTTATCCTGGAATACCTTAAGCCAGAAACACGAATACCCCATGGGGATATCATAATGTTCCACCTTTTGGGCCTCTATCCAGCATCCCACAACCCCCACCACTTGTCCCACCCCCTCCTCCACTACCTGTCCCACCTCCACCTCCACCATCTGGTGGACCCCCGTATTCCGTAGGAGGTCCCCCACATTTCGTAGGAGGACCCCTATCGGGTCCACCTCCTAACATGGGCGAACCACCTCCATATCCCCAACCCTCTATGGGAGGTGTTAACACCTAAAAAGTGCTCACTAGCTCATTCCCTTATTCACATGACCCATTTGTCCACTTTTCCACCATCTGAGCCTCTGAAACCAACAAAAGGTCACCAAAAGACCTGAGTACACCCCTTTTTCCATTAAAAAAGATTATTTTTCCTAAAAAAGCATAAAAAACCCTAAAAAAGGGTCCAAATTCCCAAAAAATATTAAAAAGGGAATAAAAATATTAATTTTATTCAAAAAAGGAAAAAAGGAGGGAAAAGTACCTAAACCATGTTGGTCAATACCATTGGTTTCCACAAAACCGCAAATGGTATTCCCCACCACCAAAACCTATAAAAAGGTGGTAGGGGCTCCTCATTTCAGATCCATCCATTATCTCATCCTCATGCTGCCGAAATCTCCCTTGAGCATTTTGGCCATTGCAAACCACATTGGAGAAGGAGACCTCTTGGAGCTTGGAGCTACTCATCTTGGGAGTTGCTCAACATCAACCTTCACCATTGAAGGTATTATCGCAAGCACTTGCTTTCCCCCCCATTTTTAATACAAAAATTATTTCTTATGTTTCTTGTTCTTGTTTTTTAAAAGATTTTACATTATTTGATTATATTCTTGCATAGATCCATGTTTAGTTTTGTTTAGATTAGATTGTTATTTACTTTTGATTGAAACTGCTGCTACTAGTTAGCAGGTGCCCATAGCACTAAGCCTGGTTGCAAAACCGGGCCAACAGGAGGACCTTATGATCAATTGATCTCTAGTGCTACTGGTACCTAAATTCCTTATCAATATTACCAATATCCACATCCAAACCAACAGTTATCATTTCTGGCCACGTTAGATCTATCGGACCTGTCATGTTTGACCAACGATCCCATCCAACATGGCATGAATTGGCCACCCATTCCTATGAAGTTACCATCGGACATACCCAAATTTGACAGCAAACCCGACAATGATCCCAAGAACCATGTGATGACATATCATTTGTGGTGGTCCTCAAACTTGTTAATGGATGATTCTATATGTTTGAGGCTCTTTCAATGAACCCTCATCGGTACTTCCGCAAAGTGGTACATCGAGTTACCTCCCATGCTTTCGCTGACTTTAGGTCTTTAGCTATGGATTTTTTTACTCATTTTCAATTACCGATCCACTATGAAACTGGCACATATCTTTTGAATTCTCTCTGAAAATCAACCTCCACTCACATTTTTAATCATATTCATGAGTGGAGAAGAAGACGTCGGCTCATTAAGGCCCCATTTAGGATCAACTATTAGCTGATTGGTTTAATAAGTCATTGTTACCTATCATAGACAAATACATTTATATGGGTGGGGTCGTTATGGAAGAACAAGCCATCTCGCGTACTCAGTACCTAGACTTAGTCTACGTTCAATCTAGCACATTATACAACATAATTTCTAATGCTCCACGCCCCACACATGACCTGAAAAAACCTCCCACGGGATCACATGTCGATGGCATTATTGGTCTCATTCAGACCCAACCCGCTACCCAATTGGTTGGATCACATAGCCATATGGATACAACCCCAACCTCGTCACAGACTGGCAACAATATCAACCAGTCACCCAGTCCTACTTCCACTAGGGAGGTGAATTCAGTACAATATGCTTCATCTCAGAAATAAAGTGGTAAAAATAAGAACAAATTCAAATCCAAGAATTCTTCTAACCAACAGGAACATAAAAAAATTTATGATCCTAATGACACAAAACTGAGATAGAAGGCCAAATATCCTTTCTTATTGTGCGGTGACAACCATTTCACAAAAGTATGTCCACATCATGAATAAGTAGAAAAGTTTCTCAAAGGGAACCCTCCACCCGTAGTTCTAACGGACCCCTTCCCCACACAACAATAACAAATGGTTGCACAACAATCAAGTCCTCATGGGGAACTCTCCATGACTGCTCATGTTCTCATGATGAGCAGTGAAACGGTCAACTTATCTAATCGGTCATGTACATACGACTCTATTCCCGACAAGGAATCCAATGGAGGTAATACTTACAAATTATCCACTTCTACACCCAATATTCCTCTTCCTCAAGGTCCTTTGACCATAGAGAAACATATACCAGATGTAGTATTGCATCCACCAAAAAGAACAATTCGAAAAGCCATTTTCAACCCTAATGCCCAGGCCACTCAAAACTACAATATTGTAGAAGATCTAGACTAGTATACTTGTGTTATGTCGACGCTTGAAGTCTTACAAAACTGTCCCAATGAATGTAAGGCTCTGCTATCGACTATTGGAGTAGCGGATCTAGATTCCTCTAATACTATCATGTTTAGATTGGAATACTTCAAGCCGGGGATTTCCCACCAATTGGCATTTTAGATCATTACCAATGTCACTGGGAAAAAGTATCTATCATACTGTTTTAGACGAAGGAGCCTCTACTTTGATTATGTCGATGTCCTGCTAGAGAGACATTGGCTCTCCCAAGTTGAATTGTTCCCATACCACTCTAAAAGCATTTGATGGACATGGATTTCAACGACACGGGATTCTAAAATATTTAGTCATTGAGTTGGGAGGTGTTAAATTTCCAGAATCTACTTCAATATGATCTAGTATCTTAACTAAGAGAACAACATGTACAGCAAATCTACAGCATATCAATCATGGACACAATAATGCAAGCACACAAGAGCCACAGAGTTTACTTGGGGAAAACCATAAAGGTGAAAAACCCCAATAACTTCCTCAGAGATAGATAGAGCAATGATACAACTAGAATACAAGAGATAGTCTTCTCCTAGCAGCAGAGCCTCCTCCTCATAAGTGCGCCACTTTCCGAATGAGAGAAGTGTGTAAAATGAATGATCAAATAGAGATCTCCCGATCTTTATTTATACTTGTTCTATCCTGCCCAATAAACTAATGGGGCCTACATGTCTAGCTTAACCCATGGTTAACTTAATCCGGGCCGACCCCACACTTGGTGGTCTAATAACACTTTGACCCACATGGCCGACCCCCAATAGGGTGGTCTAATAACCCTTCTACCCACATGACTTATACAGGGCCGACCCCAACAAGGTGGTCTAATAACCCATCAAGTATAAGTTACGACACTTACAATATAAATGACGACACTTCTGTATAGAGGAATAATAACATCTCTATAGGAATACAATATACATATATGAAATACATTTCGAAGTTACATATACATCAACACTCCCTCTTAACTAGGAAGGTATTTCTCAACACAGGTCTGCTAGCACAAGTCTTCTTCTCTGAATCATCATCAGCGAATCATCATCCTCGAATCATCGTCATCATCACTGCTACTGCTATCTCAATCAATCTCTGAATCTACTCGTCATAGGAAGTTCTACAGAGTCAGTCCTTTTTCATACTGGATGTAGGGCCACCACCTGCAGGTCTTCGTCATCACTGGCCATACTGTGGAATCCTCAGGACTTATTACATGCGTCACAAAACCTTTAAAGAGTCTCTTGCCTAGCAAGAACCCTAAAGAGTATCTGAGGCCTTTTTCATCCTGTCCAGATCTCCAAGACTTATTACATGTGACCCCACCACAAAACCTAGCAAGAGCATCTTAGGATGTTACGGGTACACAACTCCAACCTAAAATTTCCCCAGGGCACAAATTACATGTGGTCACCACAAAACCTAGCAAGAGCATCTCAGGATGTTACAGGTACACAACTCCGACCTGAAATCTCCCCAAGGCACAAATTACATGTGGTCATGGAAAAACCTCGAAAGAGCATCTCAGGATGTTACGAGTACATAACTCCGACCTAAAATCTCCTAGGGCACAAATTACATGCCATAGGACAAAACGTCGCAAGAGCATCTCAGGATGTTACAGGTACACAACTCCGACCTGAAATCTCCCAGGGCACAAATTACATGTCCTCCCAGAGCAATGTCTCGAAAGAGCATCCCAGGCTGTTACGAGTACACAACTCCGACCTATAGGATCTCCCAGACATGCTCATCTACACAACCTGATCCATGGCCACAAAGTATCATCCTGATACTCATAATACATCATCCTCATGTACACATGATCATCCTGATCATCATCACTGCAACATTCTGCTGCATGTCATCTGGAGCAACATCCTGAAGCTCATCATCTATGATCATCCTGATCATACACTGCATCCACCTTATGCATACCAAGTATCTACCTGATACATATCATCATACATGATCTACCTCATCATACAATGTATCCACCTGATACATACATAGATACATGATCCACACAATGTATCCACCTGATACATATCAACATACATGATCTCAGTATCCACCTGATACATATACAGATACATGGTCCAAGCATCCAACATGATGCATATACAAAATACATACAAATGATCCAACTGATCATATCCTACATCCAACATGATGCATATATACATAAATGATCCAACTGATCATAACAAGCATCCAACATGATGCATAAACATATACAGAGTAGTAACTGGAGCATTGTCCGGATGCTCATCATCCATGATCCTCCTGATCATCATAGCATCGTCCTCTTCATATCATCTCATCGTCCACGAAGCACGGCCCAGATGCACATCATCTAGCACTTACACCACCGACATGGGATAACACATCTACCACCATTCGGGGAAGGCTCTAGCCCTTACTTTTTCACCATGGGAGAACACATCTACCACCATGTGAAAAATGGCTTAGCAATTATATCACGACTAAGGGAGAACACATCAACCATGTCAAAAACGCTCATGTGCATCTACATCTTCCGGACTCATCACTTCCCTTTGGAAGGAACCTTGATCTGAAGTGCACCAAGCCTCTCTCTGAAGTAATCAAACTGCACTCTGGCCAACGGCTTGGTCAATACATCTGCAACCTACTCATCCGTCGCAACATACTCTGCTTCGGCTGTACTCAGTGCTACGCAGGACTGCTTCCTGCTAAACCAAAAGATCACACCTGATCCCTATCTGCAGCACTACCTGCCCAATCTGAATCAACATAACCCTGCAGGTTAAACTTTTGATTCGCATCATACTTGAGCCCATAATCAACTGTACCCTTCAGGTACCTCAGAATATGCTTTACAACAACTAGGTGAACACTCCTAGGATCTGTCAGGATCTGGCTCAATGTGTTCACCATAAAGCAAATATCTGGTCTCGTGTTTGTCAGGTACATCAAGGACCCAATCATCTGACCATACATAGTGATATCAAATGGCTCAGATGAAGCATCACATAGAAGCTTCAAGTTCTATGCCATAGGTGTGGCCATAGCCTTGTAGTCCATCATCCCGAACCTCTTCAGGATCTCTAGTGCATACTTCCCTTGTCCAAGGAAGATTCCATCTGCACTCTGCCACACCTCCATGCCAAAAACAAATAGTGCATCATCCCCAAGTTCTTCAACTTGAACTCGGCAGCAAGCTTCCGCTACATGTCGGCAATCAATCTATCCTCACCTGTTACAAACAAGTCATCCACATAGTAGTATCATTGTATTTCCTTCCTCAACCTTGTAGTAAAGGTTGGAATCCGCTTTATTCTTGGTAAAGCCCAAACTGGATAGAAAGCTGTCTATCCTGCCATACCAAGTTTTGCACATATATGATTCCCTGTCATGTGTCTCAGAACCATGTGGCTTCTCCACATACACTTCTTCTTCAACTACACCATTCAAGAAGGCTGTCTTGAAATCCATCTGGTGTATCTTCCACTTCATCACTGTAGCCAGAGCAAGTACGGATCTAATGGAAGTGTATCTGGCTACAGGAGCAAAAGTCTCTATGCTACCACCTGCAGCATGCTTGATCTTGTAGATCCTCTTAGAAGTCACTACAGACTACCCTTTGGGACTGCATCCCAAACATCTTCATGATCAACTGGTACTCCTCGATCATGGCATTCTTCCCAGATCCTAGGAACTTCAATATCTTCAATATTTTCAATAGATAACTTTGTTGCTAAACAAATGTTGTAGTCCTTCTTTTGTAGGTGATGGTATACGATCTTTCCTACACAACAAGTTAAATTGCATGATTAGAAAACATCTCATAGTTTTCAAAACAAATTCTTACACATAAAGAAATATGTCATACAGTCATGCAATTATCTTAGCCAATGCTTCAATACAACATTTATCCATATTCCGTAACTTTCTAGATGCCTTCCAATCTCTACCAAAACATTGTTAAGAGTGTGCACAACTCCCAACATGTCAGCAAAGAGGTTTCAGTCTAGATAAGTAGCAATGGAATTTTGTATAGTGCCATAGGCTACTTACCCATCAAATGCATATTAGTAGTATACTGTTCATTAATGCAATCATTCTAATATGCTCAATACATATCCTAAGTATAGGAACATAAGCCTATACATCATTGAACAATTTCATTTAAACAAATATGTAAGAAATGGTAATTAAAATACTTATCTTTGTTTGTTTGTTGGGTGGACTCCCTCTGAGTCTTTGCTTCCTTGTAGGAGTTGTTGAAGTAGCTTCTTTTACACCTTTCTGTTGTGGAATGCATAAGGATGGTCAACTCCCTCTGGATATCTGCATCCTTGCATAAACTACTGGAGTGAGCTCCCTCTTGATCTTTGCTTCCTGGATTACCTGTCCTTGAACCTATATTCATCCTAGGTCTCTATGCATATTTATTAGTATCATGATTGTGTTATCCTTGTAATATCAATACTATCAAAACACAATAATCTTAATCATTTATAGTCATGATCATTTCAAATAGAAATAATGAGCATTAGTATTCAAGGTTTCAGGGAATTCTTCTTTTACTCATGCATATTCTTATTTGATCATAGGACTCTTTTGGTTAGTTAAATCATCAATCAAGATAAGAGATATAATATGCATAAAACCCGTGATTACTCAAACCTATACCTTCATGATTCTTTTGGTTAGTCATATCATCAATTATGGTAAGAAACATAATATGCATACAACCATGACTATTCAAACCTATGACTTCATGAATAATGATTATCAACAACACAACAATATAAGATCCTAACACAAGGTAGGATTCTAGCTTGATATAGGAAAAACATACCTGGATTAGAATGCTAGCTAGTTATGTCTAACATACCCGCATAATGTCTTCTGGTTCTCTTCAATGACTTGTGCTAGTAACCTGCATGTCTCATAAGTTATCCATTGTAGAACCAAGTTATACATACCTCGTAAGTAGATTTTCTAAGTGATCCATGACAATGGATGAATCTTTGTCTTCATGTCATCATGATCATATTTTCTTGAACTAGAACATGATTTGTCTTTCTTGGTGTACCTTTCATGTTAGCGGACAACATAAACCTCATACAACACCATAATGCATTAGTATAAGTGTCAACACCCTAATGCATGCATTCATAATTTTGTTAAGGTGATACGACAAGTCTAAAATCAAGATTGTTCTAACCGTAATAACATGAAGACAAACATATCATAAACTTAATCATGAACAAATCTCGAGACATACCTGGATGAGTCATACCTGTCGAGATTTCTTGTAATCTTCTTATGTAAGGCCTTAGCCTCATCTCCCTCTGAAACAAGAACTTCTTCACTTATGCAGGTGACTAATCCATCCTCTTCTAGGATTAAACCAATCCACTTGATTTGCAGGAACTAGATCTAGAGCTGTATTAGGGTTTGTCAGAGAAACCCCAAAAATTCGAACTTTGAATTCCAAACTTCCGAAAGGATAGAAATATGTGCCTTGATGAGCTGATTAAGCTGGTATATTCAGAATTTGAAAACTACAAAGTTTCACTCCTCAATTTTGCCTTTGAAACTTCCGGATTCACTGGACGTGACCCTGAACTAGGGTTTGATGAAGCCCACTCTTCTGCTTAATCAAAAGGTTTGATCCAAAGCTCTAAGCTTCTATTTTTCTGAGGAGCTTCCATCCATGGTCACAGATTTCAAAAATTCCCATTTTTACAGAAGCCCTAATTTTGCACTTTTCTGATCAAAGTCCCGAACTAGGGTCTGATCAAGCCCGGCCTTCTGCCCAACCAAAAATTCTGATCTTGGTCTCTAAATTTCAATTTTTATGAGTAGCATTCAGTCGTGGTCTCTGATTACAAGAATTCCAACTTTCTCCAAAACTCTAAATTCCGGAAGCCATGAATGAAGGTGCTAAAAAATAATTCTATTTTGACATAAATATGTACCTGATTGTTTCTAGTGTAACTCCACACTTTTTGATCCACAGGGTCTGAAATTTTTTTTTGTGGTATCCTGACATGTTATCTTTCCATCCTGATAGGTCTGACCGCAATTGGATTTTCTGAGAGAGAGTTATGCCAAGTGTCTCAACGTGACCTGTTTATGGGATAATACAGGAGAGCGAACTTGTACGGAGTGCCACATCTCAGTGGTTCAACTTCGGCCTCTGCAAACGTTTCTTGAGATAGTACAGTCTATGTACTACCTGTCAGCTTTTACGAAATTTCATTTGGAGCTTCCTAGTCCAAGTTATGACCTTTTTTCCAAGGTCACCCGTGTTTGACTTAAATCTGGAAGAGGCAGAAACCCTATATTGTACAGATCATAAATCACAAGCTAAAATGAATTAGAGGTTTTCCTTTGGACACAAGGTACATGGAGATCTTATCTTCGACCTGTAAAAGTTTCAGACCCAAAAAATTCGCCAAAATGGATTTATCGCGAAATTTCTACGATGATTGGTGTTTGCTATATCAAGCCCTAGCATCGTAATTACAACAAGTGTCATACATCCCGTATCATGCCTTCTTTCAAGCTAGCTCTAATACTATATTAAATTTCCAGAATTTACTTCAATATGATCTAGGATCTTAACTGAGAGAACAACATTTACAGCAAATCTATAGCATATCAATCATGGACACAATAATGCAAGCACACAAGAGACATAGAGTTTACTTGGGGAAAACCATAAAGGTGAAAAACCCCAATAACTTCCTCAGAGATAGATAGACCAATGATACAACCAGAATACAAGAGATAGTCTTCTCCTAGCAGTAGAGCCTCCTCCTCATAAGTGCGCCACTTTCCGAATGAGAGAAGTGTGTAAAATGAATGATCAAATAGAGATCTCCCAATCTCTATTTATACTTGTTCTATCCTGCCCAATAAACTAATGGGGCCTACATGTCTAGATTAACCCATGGTTAACTTAATCCGGGCCGACCCCACACTTGGTGGTCTAATAACCCTTTGACCCACATGGCCGACCCCCAATAGGGTGGTCTAATAACCCTTCGACCCACATGACTTATACAGTGCCAACCCCAACAAGGTGGTCTAATAACCCATCAAGTATAAGTTACAACACTTACAATATAAATGACGACACTTCCGTATAGAGGAATAATAACATCTCTATAGGAATACAATATACATATATGAAATGCATTTTGAAGTTACATATACATCAATAGGAGGTAAGACAGTTTCCATTAACATGGAAGTAGTCACCGCCCCATTGGATTATAACTTGTTACTTGGTCGAAATTGGTTCTATGCCATGAATGCAGTCGCATCATCCGTCTTCAGCATTGTGTAGTTTCCCCATCATGGGAAAATCATCACTATCGACCAATTAGATTTTTGTACACCAGAAACCACCACTCATCCTGCTGATAAAATCCCTCTTTTAGGACACTCATCGCAAATTTATGAGAGTGTGGGGGTAGGACTACTAAAAGACTCATCACTGATGGGATTCTTTCCAACACCTGATCCCCCATAACATGTTTCCACGGTGAACATGATCTCATCCTCCTCCAACTCTACAAACCAATGGATTGTGCACGATCTTAATCACCTCCATTCGATTGGATATGCGATGCCTCTTATCCCCACTGAAGCAACTTATGAGGCCATCCATTAATCGACATATGATTCACCCGATGACCACCACTTGGTGGCATCTGAATTAGGTTCTCTTCCATCTCGGAGAAACTCATCCTCACCATCAGCAGATCATCTCCTCCAAACTTTTTACTCATATGAATTGATCATGGAGATTATGAGCATGGATGAGCCTCCATGGGAAGACTATCATCATCGATTGTCTTTCCTCCCGCCTTTAGACACGGTAGAGAATGCAATTCACACTATTGTTTCACTGGATGTCTTTCCTAACCTTCAATCTCCTATTCTCACCCAGGATATGGTAACTGAGGGGAATTTGGAAAACATCGCACCTACCACCACCATAGACATCTTGGTAAAACCAAGCGTCGTGGAACACATCTACATTAGCCAAACTTGTTCTCTTGATGAAATCAAGACTTATACAAGCTTGTTTAAACAGTTCCGCAACATATTTGCATGGATCTACGAAGAAATGCTTGGGATTGATCCTGCTATTGTTGTGCATGAAATCAAAACATATCCCAACACAAAACCTGTTTGAAAAAAATCCGTCCAATGCACCCTATAAAGACTACAGCCATCAAAGTAGAGATTGAAAAGTTGTTGAAAGACAGGTTCATTTATCATGTACCCTTGACAGATTGGGTCTATAATGTCATCTCGGTTACAAAGAATCAGGGAACCATAAGAGTTTTGATTGATTACAGGGATCTCAATAAGTCTTGTCCTAAGGAAAATTACCCTACCCTGTTTATTGACCAAGTTATTAACAACTGCGCCAGAAGTGTCATCTTTTCATTCATTGATGGATTTTCTGGCTATAATCATATTGAGATCCACCCAGCTGATCAACATAAAAATGATTTCATCTTCCCATGGGCTATATCTACATATCGCAAATTACCTTTTGGCCTTAAAAATGTCAGTGTGACATTCTAGCGGGCCATGTTGTATGCCTTTCACGATATCAAGGATTTTGTGGAACCCTACCTCGATGATTTTCCTGATCATTCAAATCATCGTGAGTTTCACATTGATCATCTGATGATTCTGTTCTTCAAATGTCGACGATACAATATCTGTTTAAATCCCCATAAGCGCATATTTTGTGTGGAGTCCAGACGTCTCCTTGGCTTCATCATTTTCAAAGATGGGATCCGCATTGATCCCCTCAAGGTAATTCCATTGTAGCCCTACCCCCACCTATGGACATTACGGAACTTCAATGTTTGCAGGAGAAGGAAAATTACTTGCATCGTTTTGTGTGTAATTTTGTGGCAAAAACATAGGGTTACATGCGATTGTTAAAGAAGGACGTCTCGTTTATTTGGGATGGCTACGCCCAAAGTGCCTTTGACAATCTCAAGCATGATATTACCAATGCGCCAATGTTACAACCACCAGATTATACCAAATATTACATCCTCTATCTTGTTGCCTCTACCTCAACCATTCGTATGGTTTTAGTGCAGGAGGATAGCAACGTGCAAGAACATGTGATTTACTACCTTAGTAAGGGTCTCATAGACTCTGAAACCCGTTATTCGCATATTGAGAAGTTAGCTCTAGAAGCCGTCATCGCTGTCCATAATTTTCTTCATTATATCCTTCTCCAGACTACTACCATCATTGTCGATTCTAACCCTATGTACCACGTCCTCACACGTCAAACACTAGGGGAAATACTTGGGTTGGATCGTGATTCTCCAAGAATTCGATCTCTAGTTTAAAAAGGCTAAATCTAAAAAGTCATTAGTATTCGTGGAGTTCAATTGTGATTTTCCCCGCACTGATCAAGAATATGATCCCATTGACTCTCTCCCCGCCGATTCTTTTTTTTATCATTACTTCTGACCCTTGGTATGGATATATCACCTTGTATATCCAAACACAACGCGTTGGCCCTCAATTTTCCCACGATGAATGCCGTCATATCCATCACCACGTGAAATATTACCTAATCATTGGTGATATGCTATATCGTTGTGGAATTGATTCCATCCTACGACGATGTTTAACTCAAGAGAAGGTCGAGCACGTCTTAAATGATTTCCACTCTAGGGCATGTGGCAGTTATCTCTCTGGGATGGCTACAACCTAGAATATTTTAAGCGCTAGATACTACTGGCAATCCATCTTTAAATATTGAATGGAAGCAGTTAAGAAGTGTCCTCCTTTCCAGGGTTTTCATCATAAAAATTGCACACACCTAGCCCCACTCCATCCATTTATCAGCTTCAACCCCTTTGCAAAATGGGGCATTGACTTCATGCATTGTGAACCTACCTCAGCTGGAAGGCATTGTTATATTTGTCGTTGCATACCACTTTACCAAATGGGTCGAGGCTATACCTACATACAAAGAAGACGGAGAAACAACTGCACTTTTATGTTCAATCATATCATTGCTAGATTTGGAGTCCCACAAGCCATCGTCACAGACCATGGATCACATTTCCAAAATAAGGTGGTAGGTGAACTAAGCGCCAAGTTGAGATTTCGTCATGAAAAATCAACTCGCTACTATCCTCAATTGAATGGACAAGTAGAGGCCATTAAAAAGGTCTTGAAAACCATGATTTATCACATGGTAGGCACGCACAAGTCAAATTGGCATGTGATGATTTTTTCATCTCTATGGGCATACCAGAATTTTGTTAAAACCGCCACTGGTTTCACACATTTTTAGTTGATGTATGGACTAGAGGCAGTATTTCCTAGTGAGTGCGAAATTCCGTCTTTGAAACTATCCATTGATCTTTTACTAAACACAATAGCTGAGGAAGAGAGATTCTTATACTTAGCTAGACTTGACGAAACTCGACGTGATGCCACTCTAGACAATGAAGCGCATAAGAAATGCATCAAGGCCTATTATGATAAATTTGTAAAGCCCCGTATCTTCAACGAGGGTGATTTGGTCCTTACTTACGACCAAAAACATGATAAGATGGGGGTAAGTAAACATGATACCATGGGCCATACATCGTAAAACGTGTTTTGGAAAAGGGATCTTATGAGTTAGTTGACTATGACGGAATATCCTTAGGGGAGCCACAGAATGGGATCTACCTAAATTGGTACTATGCTTAAGTAATATTGCCTCAATACTCTATATATATTGTATACGACCTGTGTTTGTGTTGGTGTGACACTTTTATTTTAGTGCGTTAAGGCCTCATCTCTACTGTTGCTTATACCATGTTCTGCCTGGATGTGCAGATGGAAACCTGCTATGGACTCACGGACGGTGCTAGCCGACACACCCAGAACCTTGCCTCAGCAGCCTGGGTACTCTATTCCCCTGTCGGTGAACTGATAAGCTCAAAAGGAACTTTCTTAGGTCCTACAACTAATAACATCGTCGAATATCAAACGGTGATTGGGTTATTAACCAATGCGTTTTCTCTCGGTGTGGACCATGTTTTCATCTACTTGGACTCTCAACTGGTGGTCTCCCATTTGATCCGAGTCTACACTATCCATGACCCTACGCTACTCCCCTTGTTCTAGAGAGTACATCTCTTGGAAAGGTCTTTTGAGTCTATTCAATACCTACATATCCCAAGATGTATAAACACGATTACCTGATTCATTGGCTAACTTTGTATTAAATTGGCACATTGCACATTCATAATCATTTTTTATTAAAGATACATAATTGACATGACATGTAAATTATCCATTAATGTATAAGAAAACACACATGAGACCCATATCCATCATGAAAACACATTGTATAAACCGCTAGATAGCATTTTATATTAAGTCTAGCAAAATGTTGTATAAAAAGGTACTGATACAAAAAATCTGAAGCCCGTGGCTTTCAGTATGTCACATCTAAAAAAATATGAAGCCCGTGGATTTTAGTATATAATCGCATATATAACCTATCACGGATGGGGCTCATGATAGCATATGATGGCCCTAGCCACCAGGTGGAGAAACTGACCAAAACTCCATTAGTCCTACGGTGATAGTTTCAGGGTAGGTCATCTATGGAGATGTCTGGAATGTCTGTGGTCAGCCATTGGAGGTTCTCCTCCAACTCATCTAGCTCCTCCACAGCCTCCTGATGAACCGATTCCATCTCATGAACCACTCCTCGCCTCTCGATGGGTGGGGATACCGTCGATCTTGATAGGCCAATATCTACGCAAGCAAAGATATAAGATATCAGTACTACAAAAAAAAATGAAAGAATGAAAAAATACATAAAAACAAGAGTGTATTTTTCTTACCTATCTCTCACCACTGCTCTCCCTCAGGAAGAACTAAGTCAGGGTCTCCCCGGAAGTCTACCCCCACGTATGCATAGTCCTCTACCATGAGGAGTTGGCTACGCAGCCACCTGAATAAAGTAGGTCCATAGGTGATCATGGGCCCAACACCACCATGGCGGGCCATCACCTTAGTCCACCACTGCATATGTGGGTCACATGGATCGAGATCACTGATCTGTACCTGAGGATTGAGAAGGGGAACCCTCTCTAGGAAGAAAGAGACCACAATGGAGCCGTAACCAAACTGCTTAAGCTCCCCTATTCGAGACTTGGTCAATTGTTCCTTCAAGTTTGTGAGGAGCCCCTCACACCAGTCAAACACCATAGGAGCCATGAAATCGAAGGCGTACAACATGTGAGCCATGGTGTCCTGATGCCATGCCCTACTACCTGCCACTCGCTCAATAGTAAACAATACGATCCTCAAGGGATGGTCTATTATGTTCTTGATGGGGATTTTCCCACCTAACATATGTGTACCTAGAGTGCAGAATTGTGCAATAAGATCCTCGGTGGTCCAGTCACTACCCCTAGGTTCGGATAGTGACACTAGGGCCCCACGACCGGATAATCCTATCTGAAAGTATATACCCTCAATTTCCAAAGTGAGGATGTGTGCTCCAACTTTGAAGTGTTGTTGGTCTAGATCCCACAACCGGATCAAATATTCCAATAGTTAGATTTGGGCTCTCATTCCTTGTACATGGAAGCACTTGAGAAACCCATACTTTCTCAAAGAATTGATGGAATGTGGATCGCTTTTCGCTTGCACGTCCTCCAATTCATGCTCACGTTCTTTCCATTGAACCATTTTGAGTGTCAAACCCTGCATAAACATCAATTTGAAGGGTATTAGGTCCATTTCATGGCAAAATAAATTATCTTTTGGGCCCCATTTCCAAGTTCTTAGGCCAAGCTGCGCCGACGCACCCCGTCTTTGCAGATAGGGCATCAGCGATGCACTTAGCCTATGAGGAAGGCACATCACTGTTGAGTGACGCACTTCCTGAAAGGGAGAAGTGCGTCACCCAGGGCATGCACTTCCCCTATGCAATGATCTCCCAAAACACTAAAAAATGCATTAAAACTAAAATTTCAACCGTGAAAATGAAGGGAAGAGAGTTTAGAATTACCTGGAACAATGTTGTCCTCTGGTTGTGTAAATTTCCTATAAAGCATATTCGAAAATATTTTTTGCAAAAGTGCACCATTTGCACAGATGGTGCCAAAAAAGATTGTACACATTAAGCAAGGACAACATTATCATTGACATAAGGAAATTTTGATTGATGCAAACTAGTTTCTAGGGAGTGATACATAAAATTTACTATTTTGTCACCGCTTAAAAGCATTTGCATAGAAATAAACCAAAGTTTGATGAAAATATAGAATAGAGATCCACACTTTAATATGTAGAGTATCTGATCTCTTTTTGTTTTTTGTTTTTTGTTTTTTGGACTTGTATTGTATCCTAGACATCATGAAAATTGCTATTGGTTCATTGAATTTTTGGGATGTTTGTTCGAGTAGACTAGAAGTCCTAGATTATAGGGAAAATGATGGTTTTCTTTTGGTTTCTTTCTTTGGTGTTTCAAAAGAACGAAAAAAAAAATGTATTTCTGTCTGCAGCTTCAGACTATTGTCAAGATTAAGAGACTGGGTGGACTTTTTTTGCTAAATACAATTATGTCAATGGACTTATCTATCCTTTAGTTTTTTAGTTTATTTGTTTGAGACTTAAAAAAATGCCCTCTACATAATTACCTATAGTACTTCTTACATGTGGTAATTGCTGATTAGAATGAAAAAAAATTTCGTTGCACACTGTATCTGATTTGACTTATTAAATGTAGCTATATTGGGTATTGAGCAGTTGTTTATTTATAATTCTAGGGAAAACAAATGTAGCTTTCAATAGTTTTCTTCTAGAATCTGAGTCAACATTTTCTTTCGATATATAATTATGTCAATAGACTTGTCTATTCTTTAGTTCTTATGTTGGGGGATAAAAAGTTAAAAAAAAAACAGCCTCTCCAAAACTGCCTTTAGTGCTTTTTTGCATCCTTCAAACACTGATTGGGAAAAAAACATTTTCGTTGCACATTGCATCTAATTTGACTAAGTCAATAGAGATGTATAGAATATTGAAGAATAATTTTTTTCTAGTAATGTTTTTTCCCATACCCAATCATGTTATCATTTTTTTACTATCTTTGATAATGGGACACTTATTTATCATGCATTGTCATCATCATGCAGGTTTATTGCTTCCCAATGCCTAATGTGACTGCTTAGAATCTATGCAAATATAGCTTTCTCTCATCAACTCTATGCTAAATGTGTATATGCTCAATGCCTATAGTGCTTTTTGCATTTGTCAAAAGTTGTTTGAAGAAAAAAACATTTATGTTGCACATTGCATCTGATTTTACTAATTCTACGGAGCTGTACAAAATATTGAACAATAATTTCTTTATTCTATCACAAATAAACATAGCTTCCAATATTTTCTCTAACAATGCTTTTTTCCCATACCTTGTCATGCTATCATTTTTTGTTAACTTTGATAATGAGACAGTTATTGTATTATGCATTATCATAATCATGTATGTTTATTGTTTTCTAATTCCTAATGTGACTGCTTACTAGCTATACAAAGATAGCTCTCTCTAATAAACTCCATGCTAAATGTGTAGAGCTTATTGCCTATAGTGCTTTCTGCATATGTCAAAAGCTGTTTGAGGGAAAAAAACATTTTTGTTGCATATTACATCTGATTTGAGCAATTCAATGTAATTGTATGAAACCTTGAACAATTATTTATTTATCCTAGGACAAATAAACATGCCTTATAATATTTTTCTACTAATTATTTTCCCCCATACACTACTATGTTATCATTTTTGGCTATCTTTGATACTGAAACAATGATTGTATCATGCATCATTGTTATCATGTCTTTTGTTGTTTGTCAATGCCTAGTGTCATTTCCTAGTAGGTATGGAAAGATAGCTCTCTCTAATAGACTAGTGCTAAATGTCTAGATAGCGTTCATTCAGCATGCAAATAACTTTCTCCCACTGTAGAAAAACAGAAAAAAGAAGTAATGGTCTTGTTTAAAGAAAATATTCTATGTATATCTGTATTGGTTTTTTACGGTTTTTAAATTCACATTTCAATTTTCCTTTTCAGGTGTTGCTATTGGAAAAACAAAAAAAGAAGTCGATCCAAACATAGCTTTAATATGCTACATAGATGAATAGTTTTTGCTCAATGTGAAATATCTAAAAATGGTCTTTTCATAAATAGGAGAAAAAAATAATTTGATTTTCTGTTAAAGATAAAGCCTTTGTATCATGTTCATTGTACTTTTGCGATTTGAATCACCATTTAGTTTAGAGTTGTTTCTTCAAAGAAAAAAAACAAAACAGGGAAAAAAACGAACTTTGCATCTGTGTATTATCAATGTGGCCAAAAAGGAACAATTATTATGATGCATAACTAGAATCTCCAAACTTAGCATAGACAAAGGTTCAAAGTTTCCTATAGTTTAACTCTTGGAACTGTGTAGAAACTTGAACATGTCTAGGGATTTTGTAAAGCAATTTGTCTTGAAAAGAAAGAGCTTGTTTGCAGAAAACAATGGTTCCATCAAGAATGGCAATATGTACATTACAAGTAACACAAACTACACAAATCAGAAGTTTTAACCAGGAAAAAGAAACTTATGGCAATATGTACATTACAAGTAACACAAACTACACAAATCAGAAGTTTTAACCAGGAAAAAGAAACTTATGGCAACATTTAGCATCCCCAAAATTAAAGCTTCTTTTCTTTCCGTCCGACCAGTACACATAAACCTTGTCTTTAGGTAGAATCCATTTTCTTTCTTTCGGATCAAAATTGCTATTCGCAATAGTCTACATCAAAGATATGTTGACTTTGAAACAATGCTAGCATAACAAGCATCTGTCATAGCCTCATTTGCAAAGGTATCAAGTTTTTTTGTTTGAAGAACTGTATCATTTGTTTCTAAAATATATGTATTTGTTGCCATTTTTTTTATTCACCTTCCTCGGCCATGAATATGTTATTGTTTCTTTGCGTTGCAGATTCAACAACTATTCGCTATATGCAATTATTCATTGATGTCTGCATAACATGTGCTAACACAATCTCTGCACAAGTATTGCACATTTTCTCATTCTGAATATTTTCCTTTTCCTATATTGCACAACAATCAAATTGTTATTCTTTAATGAAATTGTTTCAATACTATAAAGCTTCAAATAATTGGCAATTGCATTAACCTTTCATGAATTTGTGTTTTGCTCCAAACTACTTGTCATAAATTAAGAAAACAAACTATGATGTATAGAAGAGTCAATGCCTACATACTTCAATAAGTTTAGATGAGGTTAGTTGTAAAAAAAAATTGGACATACGTATATCGTTGTAGCTTCTATTTATAGATTTTACCATAAATTTTTTTACTTCTTTTAGAACATAGAATAATAGACATAGAAACTTGAATTTCTAGTCATGATAGTTTGTGATTCCAAACATTTCAAATCCCTGCTACAGGAATTATGGTGACAATCTAACGCACACACAAACATGAAGCAACAACTAGAATCATATACAAATGCAATCATGTTTTACACTTGCTCTGTTTCTGCAAAATGTGTTGGCAGCATTCAGGTTTTGCTCTTTTTTGGTTTACGCTATTTTTCTTTCCCCATATTATACAACAATGAAACTATTATTCCAATCCTAGAATAAATAATCCCTAACCCTAGGTATGAGCTGATATTGAAACATTGGCTGGCTTAACACTGTTCGTTTCACCCTATGTCTTGCTTTGGGAAAGATATTTATGATAGGATTCTTAATTAAAATAATTTTGTGTTTAAATTTTACATCGAACTTTTCACTCAAGATGAATAATATATATATTGGCAGCAACCACATTAATAATATTAATTGGAGCTTAAACATATCTCCAGAAAATAGTAATAGAATAATATTACTTAATAATTAGAATGAAATATATATTTTAGTTATTTTTTTATAATATTGTTTAATTAAACAGTATTATTATTTTTGTAATAATTAATTAAAAAATAATAAATATTAAATAATTTAATTCTTATTATTGTTATTTACTTAATAATAATATTAATTAATCATTCTTGTAATATGAATTGATTTATTAATTATTAATAACTAATATTATTATTTAGTTAATAATAATATTAATTAATGAGATAATTAATATACATTAAAATAATTATTTGTTATTTATGTAATTATTTACTATATTATAATTAATAAAATATTATTAATTTATAATATTGAAGATAGGTAGAATATATTTACTAACATTATAATATATTTCACACATAATAATGTTTTTTTACTATATTATTTTAATAATAAAATAATTTTATTTAATTATAATTTATAATATAATAACAAATGGTAAACATTATTATTTAATTATAATTATTTACTATATTTTACTAAATACAATTAATACAATGATGATACATTAAAATATTAAAAAATTAATTATTTTTTATTTAAATAATTATTTATTATATCAATATTAATAAACCATTGTTAATATCAAAGATATGTGTATTATTATGATGTAATTTTAGATATTTATTTACATTATTATATATTTCACATATTAATAAAATTTTTTACTATATTATTTTAATAATAAAATACTTTTTTTAATTATTTATAACATAATAATATATTGAAAAAAGTTCTATTTAATTATAATATTATAATATTTTATTGCACTTTAGTAAATAAAAATAATACAATCAAGGTACATTAAAATAATAAAAATATAACAATTAATTAATTAATTATAATTTAATAATGAATAAAATAATAATATATTTTAAATATAATGATGATACTTTTAATAATATTATATTTTAATTAATTGAAGACATAAGAATAGAAAATTCAATTAACATATAATATTGAAAGCAATAATATTATTGAGACATGCATAAACAATTGTTGTGGGATTGTGACATTCATTGGTAGAAATAAAAGTTTGGTAATATAATTTTAGTTATTATGGGTCATACTCAACAAAAATCGAAATACAATCGGTACATGGAATCAATGTTGTAGTGGTTAAATCGTTGTACCGTGTATCAATGTGACATTTTTTTTGTGAAGATCACATCCATGAAATAGATTGTCACAATGTGACGTTCTTCAAGGGTAATGTTGTACTCTCATGTTTATGTTGAAAATGGAATGTACCATAAATGTATTAATGTTAAATGTTGTCATTAGTTAAGATTGGTGTTGATTCGAGGTCACATTTTGGTTATGAATCTATTATTTTGAATACGATTCCAACCATAAAAAATTGGAACAGATTAGGATGGAATATGGTATTGTAGTATTAGGGTTGTTTGTTTGTTCTATGCACATTCAATTGATAGAAATAAAACTTGGCTATGATAATTTAGTTATTGCGAGTTATACTTGATACCAATTGTAATGCAATTGGTATATGAATTCAATGTTGTAATGGTTAATTCATTCTATTGCTTGTCAATGTGAATGCAGAATAAGACATTGCAAAAAAATAATAATTGCTCATTGTTTGAGAGTTTTAATCTTTGGAATTATACAACAACATCGTGAAAATGGAATTAATGTTTCAATAAAACTCGTGAAACATATAAAGTAGGATTCAGCATATCTTTTTTTTTCTTGTAATGTGAGCTGAATGTAGCAAACGTTTGTAAGCATCATTAAGTAAACAATAATTTTAAACAACTGTGCATTCAGCAGTCTTGCTTCATGGCATGCATGGAGGACATCGTCATTGATTCAACCTCATAAATCGAAACAAAGGATTAAAAACGTGACTTTCATTGAATGTACTTAAGTATTGGAAGTAAAGAAAATAAAGCAAATTTAAAATACTTTTGTTTAGAAGAACGGAAATATTTATTGAAACTTAAATGAAGTAGAACCTTATATGAATACACATATGACATGAGGTATTTTTCATATTTATTTTTGTACTGCAGTGTCCTAAAACTACAACAAAGTTAAGTGAAATTATAATCGTAAAGAAACATCAAAATAGATGAATTTTTTGGTACACAATAATCAGTTCACCTCTTTGGATAATAACTACGATGGTCATATAGAAATGGTTTGTAGGCGTTGTTCTTCCTCCTTCTTAATGGTAGCATATGCACTTTGAGCCATCTTTGAGTACCTCTCATAAGTAAATGGTGGCGATATTCGTAAATCGTTGATAGATTTGACTCTTGAAATTGTTGTAAATGTTAAACCTTGCCTCTCTGCATTACCAATATCAATTGTTGCTTTTTCTAGAGTCAAACCTTGTGATTTGTGTATGGTGAGGCCCCAAGCCATATGCAATGGAATTTGCTTGCGATTTCCTCTACTAATAGATGTTATTAGTACAATTTTTGGATATGTGATGTCCCATGGAACACCAATGTAATTATCAAACAAGACTGTAGTGTACATTGGGAGTTATGGTGGTTTAGATCCTTCAACATAAAAGATTTTTTGAACTGTCGTAAGTGCTCCATTAATTACTAACCCTGCTTCCACCCATAGGTTACATGTCAACATGACACATTCACGAGGACATAGGAAGACTTCATGTTGAAGTTGCTCATCATCTGCATCATTGAAATCTGTATTCTTTGTATGTTCTGAGATGCATCGTGCTACTCGTATTTTAAGTGATTTAAGCATGGATTTATTATGTTGATCCACGAAGGTGTTTGTTGGAAACAAATGTATCTCTGCATTGAAAGTGTTATCCATAACATGCATGTTCTTGACATCAACATATTCTAATCATCCACCTTTTGTTTTGCATTTCTAATGTTTGTTAGTAACCTTCTAAAAATGGATTGCTTTGGATCTGTCCCTTACTTATGAAAAATTGTGTCTAAAGTAACAAATTTTTTGAAATATTTCCACAAAACCTTTCCAACTCTGTTACCTACATACAATGGTTTATCTCTAAAAGGGGGAAATTGGCCAAGGTCTCCAACAAGAATCAATGATCTTCCAACGAATGAATTTGATCTATTTTATAGAAATGCTTCACGTGCAAGCGTGTATCAATTTGTATCAATAACCTTGGCCCTATAAAGCTCATTTCATTAATTAAAATGTACTGAACACATCGCATCTCTTCTTGGAAAACAGAAAGTGCTTGACCATGCAAAGGTTTGAAGTCTTTCATAGGAATTCTAAGAGCTGAGTGAATTGTTTTAGCTCGTATATTGAAGGAATCTACTCCAGTTGGTGCTAGTAATAGCAAAGTGATTTTTCCATTTGTTGAATGCATTGAAAATTCTTGTGAAACACAGTTTATAAGGTAAGAATTTGTGAAACACAGTTTATAAGGTAAGAATTTCCAATTCAGTTCCTTGAATGATAATTTTCAGTGGTTCCACACTTGGTCCTTGATAAAAGTGTTCAAAAATATTGTTGAAAGAAAGACGTTGCTTCTCAGAAAATGAAGATGGAGAAGCCAATGTAGGATAGTAAACATCCAGTATAGCTCCAGTTGAACGTGTTTATTTTTTATGTAATTTGTTGGGTCTTCTAAGTTATGCTCCGAGCTTGTGGTATTACTCATGTATTCTATAACCTTCACAATGGAATATGTTCAACACATAAAAAGAAATCCAGTGGCGGGGTAATTTATCCGTCTTTTGCTTCTTCAACATTTATATTCTACACAATCTGAAAAAATAATGCAAGTCATTTTGGTTTGCAGACTTTGAATGATGTGATGATGGGCGTAATATTTTATGGCCTTCAACGCTACCTAAGGATCACTCTCGCTAGTTTAACTTAAAATTCTCCTCTTCGTATATTTTCCAAGGCCAACTCACTCTCGGTAGATTAACTTCTGCTCTTTCTAATTCGTGTATTTTCCGAGACCAACTACGTCTGACAATTCAGAGTTTTAATGCAGGTGAGACAATTACTGTAGAGAATTTAAAAGTAACATCACTGGCCTTGATAAACACCAGACCTCGGTCACGCTCAAAGGTGTTATAAATCTATTTGTGTAGCCATAGTTAGAATACCTACAATGTTTTCTTGTTGAAGTTACAAATGAGTTTAATAGTACATGTAGCCTGCAGGATTGGAACGGGGAAAAAAAGATTATCGACCAAAAAAGCGTTGGGCTATTTAACGAAGCTTAAAGGACCAAAGGTGTATTACAATTAATTGTTTTTGTAATATAGAGACCGAGGGCCATCAAGAAATCCATGCCGCTAATCTTTTGGTATATAAAATAACAGACGTCTGCCAAATATCTATACAACACCCTCTCACACACGACACTTACAGTTACAAAAATGATCGATCTGACAGAAAGACTATTACTTCAGCGGACCTACTGTGAAAAACTATTACCTCTCTGGATCTGGTGTGCCACAAATGAGTTCCATTGAAAATGTTTCCTGTCTCCCCATATCGAGTAACTTGATCCATGGAGAAACATTTTTTTTTCAAATTTCCTCTTGAATTTGGTCGAACTATTTGTTGGAATCATAGTTTGATTCAAATCTATTAAAATTTTGTGCATGGAATTTCACCTTTGGGAATTTTTTATGCAGGCACTGCTAGTGACGGTGGTAAGCTACGTTGGAAAAGTGAGATTGAAAGTAGTAGCTGCCAAAGGATATGTGCCAATGCAAGCCCAATATCGATCTACTTCTAATATATATAAAATAAAATTGTGCACCATGTACCACAATGCCAAGCGAGCCCTACACAAGGGTCTCCCATAGCTAGCATTTTAGCCACAGCTAGTGCTCAAGGGATACCACTGGTGTGCTTTGCGACCAGGCTGCCACCAAATGTGTATATAAAACAATTAATAAATAAAGCAATTAAAAAAAAACAATCGAGGCTAGGACGAGAGAGAGAGATTTGTCTTTGAAAAACAGTAGAATTGGTTCAACGCTGCCTCACAACGTTTCCATGTTCAGGAAAATTCAGTGCTTGGGTCCATTTCTTTGGTTCGATTCTGAAATGGCATTTCTCCTAACCTTGAACCACTGAGTGCACATTCTTCTTCTCAAAAGATACCAATGTTTCCATACTTGACATCTCTTCTGGGAGAGCATGGATGCACAGAGAGAAGGGAAACGGAGGGCAGTGTGGCCACCACTCCAAATGGGGTGGGGGAGCTGGCCTTAAAACCGCCCTTCCGGAAACCTTATGGAGGAACTGTCTGAAGCAATACACAAGAGGAGGAGGGGGAGCAGCCTGAGAGGAACCCAAATCGGACGAAACCCTAAACAAAATCAAATAACAACAAATTTGTAAAATAAAAACCAAAAAAAAATAATAAAAAATTAATAAAACAAACCTAACCAACACAAAATCAATCTTTTCACAAACCTCAAATGGAAGAGCGGTATTTGAACTAGTAGTCGTAGCCTTTCTCTAGTTGCAGAGCAGAGCACGTCCAAAACGTAGGAGGAAATGATTGGCAGTGATATAAATTGTAGTGCCCTAGCCGCAAATTAGTGCTATCCTCTGCTTAAATGTGCCCTAACCACAAATTGGTGCTATCCTTTGGTTAAAATGTGAACCTGAGATGGAATTTAATATGGTGTATTTAAAACATTTTATAATGGATTAATGTTCATATAAACTTGATATATATATATACTGTAGGGAGTGTAGGGATTCTAAATTTCTAATTGACTCGTCAAATTACAAATACGTATCACAAATTTAATATTTAAAAATAACAATTTTTTTTAAGTTTAAAATTGAATGTACGTAAGAACTTGTCTTCTAAATGAAAGAATAAATTTTGTTGATTGTTTTATAATGTATGTAGCAAATTATGTAGTAGTTAAAAAATATTTCAGTTAATCGTTTTTCAAATGACCCAATATTGAATATTTTTACATGGAGAGTGACTAGAGGCTTAATTGATTGTCATATTATCGGAACCATGTAATTGAAGTCAATGGCACCCATTTTAAATGTAACTTATAACATATAAACATTATATATTGTAAATTATTTTATATTATATAAAAGTATTATGTGTTTATTATATATTTTTAATATATAGTTTAATGATTAATAAATGGCTACAAAATGATTATGAGGATGGTAGAATGGTAAATATATCATGAGTGATAAATGGGATATATCATTAGTGGGATATACTAGTTGATAAGAGGAAAAAAATGTGGGAAAAGGGAAGTCTATTAAGGAAGAGCATGGGCGAGTATTCTTTTCTTTTCAAAATTGGAACATATTGGTGTTTTTCAGTGAAGAGACACCTAGGGGGGGGTACTCTGAGCTTAGGAACAAGGAGAACATTAATGAAAAATGGATGCATTCGACGAATTAATGGACAACGCAAAATCGACACATTTCAACTAACACGACACAAACAGTTTAACTTGTCAAAATTTCAACCAAGTGCCGAGACAGTCAAACAAACAGCGATGATATTTTCCAAATGATATATGATCATGACTATCATGATGACCTAAATGCAATGACAATGATTCCATAGCATGACAACGCAACTAACAATAAACGACAAACTGCAAACTTGACTTGGCCATAACATGACAACGAACGAGATGAAAATTGACAAGTGTGTTGAAGGGGGCATATGGAAGCAAAAATGGTGAAACAAGATATAGACATGACAAACACATTTCCCTGGATATTACAATGAAGATGGAATGGCCAAATATTCCATACTTATTAATTAGGCACCCATGATTGGGAGGTCTAGATCGGTTTCTTATGAATTTAAAATCATAACCGTTCACAGGCTCATTATTTCACTCGAATTTTCATCACAGTGATCCTCATCAGCATGATTCATAAATTTTAATGTTGAAGATGGATTCAGAGACGCCCTAATTAGAAAGGGTCTATGAATCCATCTGCACTGTTAAAATTTACAAAATTGTAATTTTTTTTTACAATTTTGTAAATTTTAACGCTATATATGGATCCAGAGACCCCTTAGAAGTGATCTTTGCATCCATTTGTAGCATTAAAATTTACAAAATTGTAATTTTTTTATAATTTCTTAAATTTTAATGTTGTAGATGGATTCATGGACCCCCTTAGTCATTGCAAACTAATTAGGTTTATTATGTCAATTACAATATTGACATATCTAGAGACGTATAGAAACATGTTATATATAATTATAAAATCCTATATTATATTGTATATAGACACTCTTAATTTTTTTGTGTTGTAGAAGGAAATATTTGATGATTAGGACATCTTAAATAATTATTAACTTAGACCGTCTAGTCATATTTTTTATCCCATGACTAAATTATTCATATTTTTTATCCCATAACTAAATTAGTCATTTATTTTAGTAATTTTTAGTTGTAATCACTTAAAAATACCATGGTGACCAATTTTTCGATGGTTTAGTCATTTATTTCACATGGTGACCAACGGTTTTGGTCACCTGGTCATTTATCACCCATTTTTCTACTAGTGTTTCCTTGTTTGTGTTTCTAGGGTAAAACATTCTTCATTGTGTGTGTGCTTTTTATTATGTGTTTTCTAAACCTAACATAAACTTTACTCTAAATTTAAAATCACATCAAAACAAAATAATTTCCTAGTTTCTTTGTTTTCTCTCTCTCTCTCAGTCCAACAAATCAAGTTAGTCTAAAGGATGTTAGAACACATTGTCATCATCATTATCTATGTTATTATGCTTATAGTGGTTATATGGACAAGGGATTGGTAGTTGTCATTTGGGATACGTTAGAGTTTATTTAATGTTAGGTGGTTTAGGGATTATATATGATAGGGGTTATAATGTATAAGGGTTATCAGTTACTAGTGCTTATCAATGACCATGATTGACCCTTCATGTGATGTCACTACCCAATCTTCAATGTACCATTAATCTATCTCTAGTGCATGATCCACATGGCACTCTTTAAGTAAGAAACTCTTTTAAAACACACTTACATGATTACCAAAATAATGGCATGATCAATAGAGGATGCAATTGTGGACCTTGGTGAAAATAGTAACATCATGTCATCCATTTAGTCATATGAAGTACTTTACTAAGATCACTTATCCAATAGTTAAATTATGGATAGAACAATGAACCATAGAACATCTACATTAATTAATCCATTAGTGGTAGATTAGAAAAACTCCTATGGCTTCAATACCTATAGTAGATTAAAGGTTTTAAAGTTTCCTTTAGATGCATATTGGAAAAAATATTTCGAAGACCAAGGATGCACTCTGTGCACATAACAATATACTCTAAAACATAACAATGATATTCCAACAACGTTAGAGTGTTATCACTATAGAGGAATATTATAGCTACTCTAGAAAAAAATAAAATTGAGTGATTGTAGTACACAAACATATGTTATCGATAGAGATGGATGTACTTTTAAAAAAATAATCAATGGAGGACATCTATCTATGGTATAACAATAATTTTACCAAATTTTAGATGACCAAGGATTACTACATATGGAGGGTGTCATGGATTGAATATTTTAGCTAAGTATTGTAGTCCTAGGCACATGAGAATCATGAAAACTGCTCGAGGTATGTAAAAATTATTTTCACAATGAAGTCCAAAGAATTGAATTGATGACATAATTGGAAGTGGGATATAAAACAATGAATCACATTTAGTGCGTAAAAAAAGAGACCGAGATTCCTCATGGAAGAATAAGAGTTTAGGGAATTACTACTGACAATAAGGATGAAAACATACCAATCATTGTGGTGTACTTCCTACCTCAGTATAGAAAAGGGTGATAAATTTCACCTCTATTGATTTTGAAGAAGAAAAAGGATAACCTCAAAATATTTGTTAGCTTCTGAAAATTAAATTGGGTAATTTTAATCCAGTTTACAAATCAAAAGATGACTTAGTTTACCACCTCAAAGACAACTCATTGATCCATCTCAATGACATCTTACAACTTAAAGGATTAGCATCCTCAACTAGCAAGTTGGGTGATATAAGTGAGTGGTTTTACAATTAAGGTTTATAAATGCTATGACTAAAAAAATGTGTTTGTTTCAATTTTTTAACAATAATGTAGTTTGCTTGAGTTTTCATTAAAGCAAGTTCTAATTTTCAATCCTCCATGCATTACTAGAGTGTTGAAAAAAAATTGGTAGCATTTCTTCTTGCCAACACACAATTATAAAAAAAACTAGGTAGCATTAATGCTACTAGCTGATGTAATTGAAATAAAAATATTAAATTTAAATTAAAAAATGAAAATTATGTTAGCATAATTGTTACTAATTAATGAAATTTAAAAGAAAATAGATTATATTTTATTTAATTGTATAAATAAATCGTAATTACATTTAATGGAAAAAGTTGTAAATTTTGATAGCATATGGCTACCGAGGGACAAAATTTAAAAGAAATAAAATTAAAAATTGATTTTTAATATATTAAAATGGAAAAACGTTGACGAGCCTCTTCGGGTTGATGCCATTGGGTCGATTGGGGATCAATGAAAGTGAATGGGGATTGTTGTTGTGTCGAGCAACTTAGTTGAGCAATTTTTTGCATCCAACCCACTTCTCATTGAAGGGTTCCTACAGAAAAGAGAAAAAAGCTCCTTCTTTGTTGGTATTTATGATAAGAAATAGCATGATCAAGCTATTTTATGCCCAAACCATGTTTGACTGGTGAAGAGCTTGATCAAGATATTTAATCATACCGACATCATCCACCACACGATCTTAATTGAGCACTATTGCTCGATCAAGACCTATTACTTGATCAAGCATTTGGTTAACCCATCCAAATCCTCGATTAAGGGTTTGAACTTTTTCCAAAATAACTCAATTGAGTGCTTATACAAGCTCTCTTTGAAGCACATAATATATTGTTTGAGATCTTAAAATAGCTCAATTTTGTGTGTAGAAAAATATGCTCCCTCCACCCACCTTGCTAAGAATTGTTACTCATCTCCATGGATTCACACAATACTATGGATTTGTGTACAACCCATTTAAGAACAATGTGAAAAATGAAGATATTTAGAGGCATTTTCAAAAATGGAGGTTTTGCTGGTTTTACAGTTCAAACCATGAGGAATGTCACATCAAAGATAAATCCAAAACAACTATGTCAACAAATATGCGAATGAGTGGAAACTTTCTCACCAAAAAAATGAAATTCAAATAATGTGCACACATTATAGAACATCTTCAAACTTTAAAAATGTGCATACATTCTAAAATGCATGTGTGGTATTTTTAATATAAAAAAGTATTTTAAAGTAATTTTTCCATAACTTTCTACCCAAACATCAATTTCTAGTGTTTTTTAGCTTGCTTGAAAGGTCATGAAGAGATCTACATTATTACATTATGAACATTTTATGATTTTGCACATGTAACCTCTTATTTTCAAAAGGATTTAAAATAAATGTTTAGGCATGGTTAATACCTCAAACCACCACATAGTCTCTTTAACGACAATATTCAGCTTCAATTGGTAATATGGGTGTTTTTAAGAGTTTTTCACATGACATATGGGTTTCAAGGACTTGACTATTGTAATTGAGGAAAACATGGGAATTAGGCTCTAAATGAAGCTTCTAATGCTTTAATCCACCACAAGGGCCCTCTAAAGAGGTTATTCATCCTCCATGTAGGATATGGTTTCTCTTATAATAAGGCCGATAGGACCTATATGAAGCTTATGGGGATAAAGGCCCATGAATAAGGCCACTAACCATAGAACATGCCATGTATAGGGTATAATTGTCCTTAGAGTGTGATATGAATAATAATATGAGGTTTTGTGTACTATGTATGAGCCTTAAGCCATGGTTGGAAGAGAAATTGATGGAATTAGGCCATAAATTAAGATTTTTGAGCTAATAAGCCATGTTCAAGGCCTTGAACCACAAAAAAGACCATTTAAAGTGGATCTTTGGCATACAAGTGGGATATGGATGATTTTTTGTGCAATAGGGATGGTCTCAAGGCCTTGACCAAATTCAAAGGAGGAAAATAATGGCCTTACACCACAAATCAATGTTTAGGGCTCATTGGCCATTGACATGAACTCAAACCACAAGATGAGATCTTTAGAGGTGATATTTATCCTCCAAGTGGAATATGGGTACCATAATGAGGTATTTCATAGTAGGGATTAGTCTTAATGCATTGACCGTAGTCAAGGGAGAAAAATATGACACTTTGGCCCTAGATGAATCCTTTAAGAATAAAGAGCCATAGATAATGTTATAATCCACATAATATGTTCTCCGTAGGAGATCACAGTCCTTCAACTGAGATATGAGTACCATTACAATGTTTCTATGCACAAAATTGACCCCATATATGCCCCCCTTAGGCCACAATAGATGTTTTGTGCATCATGGATGTGCCTTAAGGCCTTATCCATGGTTGGGGGAGAAATGCTCATAGTTAGACACTAAATGAATATTCTTTGGCGAGTGGACAATGATTAAGGCCTTCAAATTCAACATGTGTCCTATAAGATTTTCCATATGAATAGGATTGGAGAACCATTAGGATTTTTATGGAGTACAGATGGATTTGGCATTGCCTTGACCATGATTGGGGGAGGAAAATAAATCCATTGATCCCTAAATGAATCTTATAGATCTTATGGAACATAAAATATTTCTCAAACCACCACAAAACCATTTAGAAGGCACTTTTTTCCTTGAGCAGGATATGGATACCGTTGGCATTTTTTTCACACAAGAGATTACTTTGAGTCCTTTGGCCCAAAATGGAGTTTCGATGACATTAGTCCCTAAAATAGGCCTTAACCCACCACATAGATGTATACCATTAGCCCCTCACTGGGATATGGGCATCATTAGAATATTTTTCATACCAAAATGGATCTTGGGGGCTTAACTATGATCAATGAAGGAAAATAAGCACCTCTTCTAAGGCTCATAATCCATTAATGACACCTTGAACCACCACATAAACCCTCTAGATCAAATATTTTACTTTTGAATGAGATATGGGAACAATTAGAAAGTTTTAGACACAATGAATGGGTATCAATACCTTGACCAAGGTCATGGGAGAAAGTAAAGTATATTAGGACCTAAATGAATCTGTTAACACTCATTATCCATGAAGAAGTCCTTGAACCACTATAGAGACCCTTTAGAGGGGATGTATGGCTTTCAATTAGGAGATGGGTGCTATTATGAGGTTGTGTCCAACAAGGATGGGTAGTGGTGTCTTGACCATGGTAAGAAGAGGAAATAAAGGGCCTCAAGTCCTATATAAATATTTTAAGAATTTTTCTATGAATGTGACATCAAGGAAATGCATAAGCCCTCTAAAATGGATCTTTGACATTTGAGTGAGATATGTGTGTCAATAAGAGGTTTTGTGTACTATCGATGGATCTTGGGATCATGAATATGGTCGAGTGAGGAAAAAAGGGGGCCATGTGACCTAAATGGAGCTTTTAGGCATCACAAAACAAAAGGAGGTCTGAAACCATTACACATGCCCTTTAGAGGGGATCTTAAGCCACCAAGTGGGATGCATCTGCCATTAGGATATTTTATTCCCCAAGGATGGGTCTCAAGGTCATGGCCATCATCATATGTTAAAAATTACAAGTTTTTCCACACTAAATGGGTCTTAAGATATAACCCATGGTACAATCATAAAAACCAATGTCTTAGGTAGTAACAGATGCTTTTATGGTCCATGGACCATGCATAGGGTCTGAAGCCACCACACAAACCTTGTAAATGGAATCATTACTCCAAATTTATAATGTGGATACCATTAATAGGTTAATAAAACTATATATTAGTAAATTAGGGCCCTATCCATGGCCCAAGGACGACCAATAGAACCTAAAATCTATTTTAGGGTTCATAGTCATATGTGCCACCTCTACATTTCATGCTATCATTCTAAGTGATGATAATGTTGTCAGCAAGCCACTAAGAATTATGAATGGGATAATTGTAATAGTATTCACTTTCTCCTTACATAGAACATAAGTATATTAAGTTATTATTACTTTAGTTTTTTGGTGTAAAAACCTCTTATCTCAACATAGTTTAATCCTTTAATCATTATATTATATTCATATACTAAGAAACTATTATGTGTCTATCCCTAAGATTCTATTGGTTTTCCTTAGACCATGGTTAGGGCCATAATACCAATCCATAGCATGCCAAACCCCATCATTTTTTCCATATTATACTTATGGACTAAAACTTCCATTTATAGGGCTTGTGTGGTAGTTTTGGACCCTATGTATGGCCCATAAACCATCAAACATATTTTAGTCTCTAGGACATTGGTTTTTATCCTTGGACTATTTGTAGTGTCTCAAGAATCATCTACTAGGAAAAAACTTGTAATGGATCCCATATGACCATGGATAAGGCATTAAGACCTATCCTTGGTGAAAAAATTCTACTATTGGTATATGCATCCAATTTGGTAGATACAGTTACCCTATAAAGGGTGTGTTGTAATGTTTCAAAGAATTCCATTTGTCCCATGAGCCATGAAATATTTAGTTAGTTCATTTATCTCTTATTTCCCTAATTAACCATGGTCAAGACCCCAAGATCCTTCCATGGTATGAAAAACCTCCTATAGGTGTACATATCCTACCTAGATATCAAAAATCCTTTTTAGAGGTCCTAAGTGGTGCTTTGAGGCCATTTTCATGGATTATATTCTTACAATATTTACATAAGTCTTAATCCCTTTTATTTATGCTACTTACCATGGTCAAGACCTATAGACCCATCTTTGGTGCAAAAAAACTCCTAATGGCACCCATATCCAAATTGAAGATCAGATATCCCTTCTACAGGGCCTATGTAGTGGTTTGAGGACTCATTCATTATGCATCGGCCTTAAAATATTCATTTAATTCCTAAGACCCTTTATTTTCTCTTGTGAACATGGTCAAGGTCTCTAAACTCATCCATTTTTTCTAAAACTTTCTAATGGTTCCCATATCTCATTTAGAGCCCAACGTTTATGATCCCTAGAAGACTAATTTTTATAATATGACCCTTGTTTTCTTTCATCGACCATGGCCAAGACCCCAAGACCCATACTAAGTACATAAAATATTTTAATGATGCACATATTTCACCAAGACGCCAATATTCTAGGTTTGTATGGTCCTTTAAGACCTATTCATAGACCATGACCCTAGAAGCTTAATTTTGGGACAAAGTCCCAAAAACCATCTCATGTGTGCAAAACCTCCTAATGGTACCCATATCTAACTCAAGGACAAAGATTCCTTCGAGGGGTTTTGTGGTGATTTGATAAATATGTCATGTCCCATAAAACATATAATATTAATTTAGCGATGGAAGAACTTATTTTCCTCCAATCATTATCGAGGCCCATAGATCCATTTCTACTACACAAAAACACCTGATGACACCCGTATACCACTCTTATGCAAAATATCCATTTAATAGGGCCCATGTTGTAGTTAAAAGCCTTGATAATGACCTATTAACCTAAGAATCATGATTTATGATATAATTCCCTGGATTTCTTTATCGACCATGGTTAAGGCCTTGAGATCCATATCTAATGTATAAAACATCATAATTGTACCCATACCTCACTCAAAGGACAATGATGCCTTATAGAGGACATATTATGTGGTTTAAGGAATTATTTATGTCACTTGATCCTTAAAGGATTCATAAAGGGCTCACGAGCCTTATTTTCTTCCCTTGACCATGACCAGTGCCTTGAGACACTCATTCGTATAGCGAAATATTCATAATGGTAACCATATTCCACATAGAGGCAAAAGATTTCCTCTAAAGGACCTATGTTGTGGTTTTAGTTCATGTTCATGGTCAATGAGGCTTAAATATTCATTTATGGTGTAAGGCCCTTTCTTTCCTTCCATGACTCTAGTCAAGGCCTTGAGACGCATCCTACAATGAAAAAACTCTTAATTGTGCCCATATCCAACTTGTATGGAAAATATCTACTTTAAAATGAGTATGTTATGGTTAGTGGCCTTGATCATGGTGCATTACCTCAATGATAGTATATCTTAGGGAATAATTTATTCAATTTATTCCCCAGCTGTGGTTCAAGGCCCATCCCGAGTGAACAAAACATCATATTGCCACCCATATCCCACTTTAATGATAAAAATCTCTTATATAGTGCATATTTTTTGGTTTTAGGTCTTGTTCATGGTTGTTGGTGCCTAGATGCTTCACATAGGGCCTTATTTTCCTCCCATTCCCATTGTTAAGGCCTTGATACCCATACCTCCTATCCAATTCAGTATAGGAGCAATCATACTCCACTTGAAGGCCAAACACCCCTTGAGACGGCCC
Source organism: Larix kaempferi (assembly GCA_027924585.1). Classification (NCBI taxonomy): domain Eukaryota; kingdom Viridiplantae; phylum Streptophyta; class Pinopsida; order Pinales; family Pinaceae; genus Larix; species Larix kaempferi. The sequence continues at coordinate 3,908,484 of BSBM01000860.1, forward strand.
TTGTGATAATTTGAGGCATTTTTCATGGCCCATGAGCTCTAGATGCTTCATTTGGAGCCTAATTACATTGCTTTCCTTCCATTACAATGTTCAACTCCCTAAAACCTATCCCTCATTTAAAATACCTCCTAAGAGCACTGAAATTACCATCAAACACCAAATATCTTCATTAGAGAGACTATGCGATGTTATATGTATATCTATATGTACACACACACACACACAAGTGTGTGTGTGTGTGTACGTATAGATGTATACATACACACACACATTAGTTGCACTATGTATATGTATATGTATATTTATATGTCCCAACTTTTCCTTAACTCTCTACCAACTTTAGTGCCTCACTCCAAACTTCTCTTGTATATGAACAATTTACTAATAAGTGGTATGTATATTCACCATTGTTTTTGCATAGAATGGACCTACTTGGACCTTTCCAATACATTTTTTTAACAACGTTTCCATGTAAAAATTTAGTTTGATTGTTCCAACCAAAGAAAATTTTATTTTTTAAAGGAATTTTTTAGCTTCCATATTGATTTCCACCACCATTTCTTATCGCATTCTATTTCCTCCTACATCCTAGCCTCATAACCTAGCTTTGTAGTATTGTCAGAACCCGTTAATTCTGAAAAATTTAAAAAATTTTATTCGTAACAATAAATGTTAATTAGGTAGTATTTCTGATATTGTTTTAATTTAAACAACTAACATAAACTGTTTAAAGACTCTGTTTTATTAAAACTTTGATTTCGGTGATTGTAATTAATGATTGTTTTGTTTTGAACCGCAAGGGAAGAGCTAGTCGTAGTTGACTGGCTTACTTAGCTTACGAGCTAATGCATACGTCGTCTTTTGTTTCTCAGGTGCGTCAGTGAAGTAAGGATCACTGTATGTTAAACTTGGTGAGCATCAATACTCCCTATACTTCAAAACTTAATGATCGTCATGATATTTCTTATTCAGCTAGTATCGTCAAGTGTTACGAAGATTTACATTGTCTCAGTTATAATTATGTTTTTATGATTATTATGCTATGTTACTGTTGTAACTAAAATGAAACATTTGTGATATCAGAATTTTTGGCTGTAACAGTGTCTTTGCATCATGTGACCTGTTGTCAACTTAATACCGGTGACTACTGTTTTGTTCATGCATTGATAATGCGAGTTGAGAAGGTGACGCCTCTAGCGTTGTTTCAATATGATCCTATGCGTTGAAGTCCAATGTCCACTTAGAGTTTAACTTATGTTACTTGACGGTGCCTTGATTTTAACTATCTTTACGATGTACACCTGTAGATGAAGCTCTATTTCAACATCTTAATAATAGAGGTTTATTTTTCATATTGTTACTGTTAACAATAGTATTGATAGCAATTCTGATGCTAGTATATAATGGCAATATATTTATTGTCTTAAAGACTTGGTAACATTCAAGTATTAAATAACGAGGCATTTTAATTTGAAGGTTGACTACCTTGGTACTTATATGAACATAGAAATGTAATATGCATCTGGCATTAATCTATGACTTGGTATTAATTTATATATATAATGATTGTACAATAATCATAATATTCCATACATTGGCAAACTTTATATTCTATATAGTGTTATGGTTGTATTTATCATACTAGGCCATAGAGAAAACTCTAGGGTTGAAGTTGACCAACATCTTGTGTAAAGTGATATGCGAAAGACATTAACCTATGCCCTGGTTTCATTGTAAATGTGCATTAACTTGATTTTGTCATAGTCCTAATGTTCTTCCCTTACCATGGATAAGATTTATAACTAAGTTATGTTAAAGTATTATCCACCCTATTAAGTTATGGAATAATCCATATATGATGTTGACTAACTCTTATTTCTATCATTGTAGTGATTATACATTCCCATTGCTTGGGATTCTCGACGATTCAATTGCAAGGCTATATGCCAAATGATTATATATCATTTGTTATCTCATACATTTGACTTATATATGACATGATTTGGAAAAGAATCGGTGTATAATTATTTGGTTGGCAATGAAACTATAGGTTCTCGACCCATGCTACGTTGATTTATTTGAGTGCTACGTGGTTGCATCTCCTCCATGCGATGGGCGATATATAAGCTGCTATTGAAACCCTACAGGTTATTGTAGTTGCCTTCGGGCTCGGGTCCTAAGGATGAAACCCTACCTGTCTGAGTTTTGTAATGAAGGCACTGTAACAATGTGCAGAGTGTGGTGGTTATGGCCTTGAGGTTCCATTCGGCAATAGGGTATGTCCTCGGCTCTGGGGATAGCGTCTGCTATAGTTTTATTGCTTCGTGGTCTCGTTGTTCTTTATAAGTTTAAGTCCCAGCTATTTACAGTTCGTCACTGTGCTGGTGTGGGTAAGAGATAGGGTTCTCGGTAATGTCTTTAGGTTATGAGAGAGTTGATGCCATTGGGCTTTGGGTTTGCTTCTCGACTGATTCAGTTCCAGTTTGAGGTCTCCGTCTGCAAGGTTTGTCTGTCGTGGCCGTCATTGGAAGAGTTTGAGGGTGTTCCTTGCTCTTTCAACCGACGAGGGTGATGGGGGTTTCAGTGTCTGCTCCCACCGGTGGCTTCCAGAATATCCACGGCTACATTGCTCAGGTAATAAATAACCTTATTTTCGCAATTTCTGTTTTGCAAGCAGTGTAGATATACAATTATTTAAAACTCTCGGCATAAACAGTGTATTAACATCTTTCAGCATTGAATGTGCAGGTCACGCGGCTCTGAAGGTGTACAGGGTTCTTTCTCCAACGCTGGCTCAACCGGGTAAGCCTGGTTATCCACGGCTGTCTCTTCCTTTGCTGGTTTTGTGGTTAGGGTTGTGTCATGGAGGAAAACTCCTGTGTAGTGAGGTCGTTTGACGACTTGATGTTCATGGTTGCAATCATCTGTATAAGTTATTTTGTTTGAATGAAAGGGTTGAAACCTTGTTATGTTTATTGGAGAGCCCTTCACGGCTCAGACTGTATGAGGCCAGGGTTTCTGTTATTGTACTTTGTAATTGCTAAGCGTAGGGTTCCATCCTCGCTGCATAAAATTTATACTTAATATATTACTGGGCCTATCATGGCCGTGTTCATTTTTGGGTTTCGTTAAATTATTCAAAAGTATTTGAACTGTAAGGATAGATGAATTCTTCGGTACCTGCAATGGATGTTAACTCTGTTATAAATGAAACCCTATGATTGTCTCTCTGCGTTTTTCTTCGTTTTGGAGTATTAAATAAAAGATTGTGGAAGTTTATCCACTATGTCTGTAATAGTTAATAGCATAGGGTTATTCTGGCGAATTGGGGGTTTTGTTTTGTGTTCAATGCATAAGTATGATATTGTTAACTCGGTGGTGACTGGGTACGAGTTGTAACAATTTATTTTGAATCTATATAATTATTAAATAAAACTATGAATAGAATAATATATACATAGAACTATGTGTTAAGATGCTGTAGGTTCTGTCTGTCATAAAAAGCATTCTTTTCAATTGTTTTTCAGTCTGTCGAAGGAATAATATAAGGCTACGGCCGTGTAGGGTTTGTGGACTACCTAAGGAAGAACATTTGTACTGAATAAATATGATTACTGTGTAAACTTAAGATGGTTTGTAACAGCCAAAGATGGTTGCGTTCATCGACAGTTTCTCTGTTGTGTAATATGTTTGTTTTTGTTTTAAACAACTTTGTTAATTCTATTATAATAAGCATGGCTAATGTATTATAATTACTAGGTTGAAGGAGAATAATACTATACAGTTGCTAAGTGTTTGTGTTTGACTACTGTGTAGATGATTAAGATTATGTGGAAGCTTGTAACAATGAAATATTGTTACAGTCACCTCTTTAGATAATCGATAGCTGTCAAACATGTTCTGAGTATAAACAATATATTTAAAATGAGTTTTGTTTATCTGTTAACTCAATATAAGAATGACCTAAAACTAAAGTTGACTGAAATATGCTATACATATATATATGCAGGTATATTACTGGAATATCTATTGTTTAATATTTCTGTCTATTATTGAACCATTAACAGGAATTCTAGAATATGCCTAAACATGGTAATTATTAACTATAACAGTAACAATTAGGTTCTGTATAAGATAAATACTCTATTTAAATAAAAATAGGAAATCTCTATAACATCTGCGTTTCTGAAATTTATAACAAAAGGGAGTACAGAGACTGATTTACTGAAGTTGAATACAGTCAAAAACATAGTTGTACTAGTCTATCTCATATGAAAATAAATTAAATCAACAACAGGAAGAGTGGCAGAACCTGTAGCTATGGTAGACAATAACAGCAATGGGAGGCTGTTCCTCCCTACCAATTCCTGGAGAGTGCCCAGACAGCACTTCTCAGGACCCCCGAGCTTGCTCTGGTCTAACTGGCTGGAATCTAGGTACGGCCAATAATTCCCTCAGCCCAAATTAGCTATACTGGAACCAAGTTACTGCAACTTCCTGCTTCAAAAACACTTCCTTACTGTTTTCCCACTTCCTCAATGGGACTCCTGAATAGCATTCACCTGAATGTATTCTCCCTCTAGAACAATTGCTGAACCCCCAGCTCAGTTCATTGAGTAGTATTTAAAAGATTGCCTAGGTCTTAGTTGGGCTAACTGTCATTAATGAGCCACCTGCTCAGATTCCACTTTCTTGGGGAATCATGACCCCAAAATATAGGGAAGTTGCCACCTGCAACTCAGGAAGTGTTTGAGGATGCTGCCACTTGTCTTTTGTCCTTCCACCTAATTCCATCCACCAGTTAGACCAGTAACCTCTTTTAACAGCTCTCCCATGCTGTTGTCTCCATAATTTATTTATTAATAATAATTATTCAGATTTTACATTCCATTTCTGGAGACTCTGCTGAGTCATCCCTTCCTACTTAGCATTTAATTTAACATAATGTTCTCAGGAATATTAAAAATAATTACATTATTTTAATAAAATTGGGGTATGTGACATACACACCCCCTTAAAATGTAACATTGTCCTCGATGTTACTTATTCTTCTTCTTCAGCTACCTGCTGGAATAGATGGGGATATGCTTCCCGCATCTTACTTTCCAGCTCCCAGGTAGATTCTTCAGGACTAAGGTGCTTCCATTGCACCTTCACTTGTCCAATTATCCGGTTCCGTAGAGTAATTTCCCTCCTCCCGAGGATACAATCCGGTTCTACCAGAACTTCCCCTTCTGGTTCTACCTGTACAATGTTCCAATCAATAACATGAGTAGCATCATGAATATACTTTTTCAAAACAGAGATATGAAAAACATTGTGTACTTTTAAATTTGGCGGTAATGCTAACTGATAAGCAACTTGACCAATTCTGGCTAAAATTTCAAATGGACCACAGTAACGTGGTGCTAATTTTGCACAACTTCCTAATCTTAGGGAGCTTTTCTTTGGTCTTACCTTGATGAACACATGTTCACCTACCTGGAACTCTTTAGGAGTTCTTTTCAAATCTGCTTGACTCTTTTGCCGATCCTGGGCAATCTTCAAGTTTTCCTGCACTTGTTTCACAATCTGTTCCATTTCTTTCAATAAATCAGGTCCTAACACTAATCTATCTACTGGATTACTCCAAGAGATAGGAGTGTTGCATTTTCGTCCATACAAAACCTCAAAAGGACTAAACTTAGCTGATGATTGATAGCTGTTATTGTATGCAAATTCAGCTAAGTGTAAATAATCCTCCCACTTACCTGGTTGATCTTTAACATACATCCTTAACAGATCTTCTAATATTTGATTAACTCTTTCCGTTTGTCCGTCAGTCTGAGGATGGAAAGAGGTGCTGAAATTTAAAGTGGTGTTTAATCCTTTGAACAAGGATCTCCAAAAATTTCCTGTAAATTTAGGATCCCTGTCTGATATAATAACCTTTGGAATACCGTGTAACCGAAAAATCTGTTTTAGAAAGATATCTGCTATGTTTGCAGCCTTGTATGTGGTTTTAACAGGAATAAAATGTGCTGATTTACTTAATTTGTCTACCACTACCATAATTGAATCATTCTGATGTTGGTTTTTGGGTAAACCCGTAATGAAATCCAGGCTAATTATTTCCCATTTCCAGCTAGGAATAGGTAAAGGTTGCAGCAATCCAGCTGGATGTTGATGTTCTGTTTTTACTTGTTGGCAGTCCAAACACTTCGCTAAATATTCAGCAGTTTCAGATTTCATGTTAGGCCAAAAATATTCTTTTCTCAACATAGTGATAGTCTTTTGATAGCCAGGGTGCCCGGAGTAAGGGGTTTTATGTATTTCGTCTAAAATTAACAGCTTAACTGTAGGTGCATTAGGGATATACAGCCTGTCTTTAAACAGCAAAAATCCGTTTTCATTTAAACTATACCCTTTTAGCAAACTTTCTGTGGGCTGTTCTTGGGCTGTAATTTGTAAATGTTGATAATTTTCGTCTAAATTTATCCCTTCAGCCAGCTGTTCATTTAAATCAGAGGTGTAAGTGCTGCTAGCTGATATAAAATTCAGTTTTGCATTCCTACTCAAGGCATCAGCCACCTTATTCTCCTTCCCTTTTATGTGTTGGATTTCAAAATCGTATTCACTTAGGAATGCCAGCCACCTGGCTTGTCTTGCATTTAGATTTGGCTGGTCTAAAAGGTATTTCAGACCTTTATTATCTGTTAGTAAGGTAAATTTTCTTCCTATTAGGTGGTGTCGCCACATCTTTAAAGCATGAATTACAGCAGCTAATTCTAGGTCATAAGTGGCATAATTCTTTTCATGGATTTTCAGCTTCCTAGATTCGTAAGCAATGACATGTCCTTCTTGAGTCAGCACTCCGCCTAAGCCATCATTACAAGCGTCGGTACAAACTATGAAATCTTTATTTGGGTCCGCTATTCTAAGAATAGGTGCAGTTGTCAATAAAGTCTTAAGTTTCTTGAAACTTTCTTCACATTTCGCATTCCAATCAAACTTCTTGCCTTTCTTCTGCAAAGAAGTGATTGGGTTGGCTATTTTTGAAAAGCCTTCAATAAACCTCCGGTAGTAACCGGTAATTCCCATGAAAGATCTAACGTCCGTCACATCTTTAGGTACTGGCCATTCTTCAATCGCCCGAATCTTTTCGGGATCCACTGAAATCCCTTCCTTAGTAACTACATGTCCTAAGTACTGGATTTCATCTTTGAAGAAGTCACATTTGCTAAATTTCGCAAAAAGTTGTTGTTCTCTTAGTTCTTGTAAAACGATACGTAAGTGTTCCTTGTGCTCCTCCTCGCTCTTAGAATAGACTAAAATGTCGTCGATAAATACAACCACAAATTTATCTAAGTACTTGTGCATTATGTTGTTCATTAAGCACATGAAAACCGCTGGGGCATTAGTAAGTCCAAATGGCATTACGACAAATTCGTAATGTCCATACCTGGTTCTAAAGGCTGTTTTGAAAATGTCTTCTTCTTTAATTCTTACCTGATGATAACCCGATCTTAGATCGATCTTAGAGAATACCGTAGCGCCACGTAGTTGATCAAACAGATCATCAATACGAGGTAACGGATACCTGTTTTTGATCGTCATCTTGTTTAGTTGACGATAATCTATGCAAAGTCGCATAGTTCCGTCCTTCTTTTTAACGAAAATCACTGGTGCTCCCCAAGGGGATACACTGGGTCGGATATAGTTCTTATCTATTAACTCCTTCAACTGAGTTTTCAACTCGTTAAGCTCCAAGATATTCATACGATACGGGGCTTTTGAACTGGGAACAGCACCTGGTACCAGCTCAATGGTAAAGTCAAGCTCTCTCTTGGGAGGCAATTCTGGAATTTCCTCAGGAAAAACGTCAATAAATTCATTGACGACAGGAATGTTCTCTACTGTTTTCTGGTTGTTTTCAAATTTATCTGTCTCGTTTGTAATAGTTACAGCATAGGTCTTGCATCCTTTCCTGACTGCTCTTTTAAGTTGTAATGCAGAAATTTGCCTCACTACTGTTTTCCTAGGAATACCCCTAACAGTTACAGGCTGTCCACTACTGTTTATACACCTAAAAGTTTTGTCAAAACAGTTTAAAACGACCCTATGTTGTTCCAACCAGTCCATTCCGATAAGTATGTCATATGAGCCAAGTGGTAAAATGTTCAGTTTAACTGTAGTTCTAAAATCAGTCATGTTTAAGATGCATTCTTTTACATAGCAGTTTACTTTCTTCTTAGCCCCAGTAGCTAATTGTACAGACCAAGAATTATCAAACCTTTCAACAGTCAAATTACATTTTTCTACCAGCTGAGGTGAAATATAACTAAGACTTGCACCGGGATCTATTAATATAGTAACTGGGGTTTTGTTAATCATACCTCCTACTTCCACCATGGAAGTTTGGTAGTCAGCCTGGCGGTTTTCCAACGCTGCATTGATTCGGGGCATAGTTCCTGCAAAATCTCCAACTGTCATTTCGTCTTGAACAGTATGAATATTGCTGACTTGTTTCTTTCTGTTTGGGCAGACTGAAGCATAATGTGGCCCATTACATTCCCAGCACTTGACAGGTTCTTTTCGCTCAAAATTTTTGATGTAGTTTCCATGGTTATTAGGAGTCTCTTTGCTGTTTTTGTAATTGTTTGAATGGCTGACAGCTCCATTTTTGTTTCCTTGGAAACTTTTACTATTAAAGTGGTTCCCGTTTTTGCCATTCTTGAAATTTTTATGGGGAACAAATTCCTTTTTCTTGTACTCGATCAGATTGCTGTTCTTTTTGGCTTTCCAACTGGCTATCCCTTCTTTCTTTTTATTCTGTTCGTAACAGAAGTTTGCCTTGCGCATAGCTTCTTCCAGTGTTTTGGGGTTGTCATATTCAATTCTGTCCTTGATATGATAAGGCAGGCAACTAAGAAACCGCTGTATTTTTGGTTTCTCTTCGACAAAATATGGTACATAACGCAACAGACTTAAAAATTTACTGTTTAAGTCCTTCATCGTCATAGATCCGAGTTTTAGTTCATAAAATTCTTTAGCCCTTTCTTCATAATACTGCTCGGACAGGAATTTCTTCTTGAAATACCTTTTAAAGGTACTCCAATTAACTTCTCTTTCTTTGATCCCTTTGACCCTTTTCAGGTCTTGCCACCATATGTCCGCCTTTCCCGAGAGGTTGTATATGGCCATTCTTGCCTTTAGCTGATTTGAGTAGTTATAGATCTGAAAATATTTTCTCATCCCGGATAACCAAGATTCTGCCTCTTCTCCAGTTTCAGTTTCTCCATTGAAAGTTGGGGGCTTTATCTTCTTAAACTCCCCGGAAATCTCTTCATAAGGCCTGTACTTTTTCCTTCGGTTGTGCATCTCAGCTTCACTGCTGTCACTGCTAGTGTGATAACTGGGTTGTCCCTTTCTTTCTTCAGATGAGGAACTGCTGTCAGATTTAGTTGGTTTTGTCCTTTTTGACCCTCTTGGATGATTAACTTCTTCTGAGTCAGCTGGTTTGCTCCTTCCGTCAGTTTGAAATTTTTCTATCAATAGCTGATTTAGCTGTTCCTGAGTCTTTAGAATTCTTTCATTATCCTTCTTAACCGTTTCCATTTCTGTCTTTAATCCTCTTATAGTCTGCATCAGCTCAGTGGTGTGAGCAATTTCTTCTTCTGCCTCTAGTTCTTTTGACATCCGTCTTGTCCCAGCATTGGGAGATTCCTCCTCAGCATATTCTCCCAGTTTTTCCATATCTGTCTGAAAAATTCAGAAAAGAGAATTTTTCTGTACTGTACATTAAACCGAAATATATGTTAGTATTTTATAAATAAAACAAAATCTTCTTTTATGATCGCTGTTTACGGAAGTTTAGTGGAGTCACATCCAGGCCTAGTGTCTGAACCTCGCTCTGATACCACATGTCAGAACCCGTTAATTCTGAAAAATTTAAAAATTTTTATTCGTAACAATAAATGTTAATTAGGTAGTATTTCTGATATTGTTTTAATTTAAACAACTAACATAAACTGTTTAAAGACTCTGTTTTATTAAAACTTTGATTTCGGTGATTGTAATTAATGATTGTTTTGTTTTGAACCGCAAGGGAAGAGCTAGTCGTAGTTGACTGGCTTACTTAGCTTACGAGCTAATGCATACGTCGTCTTTTGTTTCTCAGGTGCGTCAGTGAAGTAAGGATCACTGTATGTTAAACTTGGTGAGCATCAATACTCCCTATACTTCAAAACTTAATGATCGTCATGATATTTCTTATTCAGCTAGTATCGTCAAGTGTTACGAAGATTTACATTGTCTCAGTTATAATTATGTTTTTATGATTATTATGCTATGTTACTGTTGTAACTAAAATGAAACATTTGTGATATCAGAATTTTTGGCTGTAACAGTGTCTTTGCATCATGTGACCTGTTGTCAACTTAATACCGGTGACTACTGTTTTGTTCATGCATTGATAATGCGAGTTGAGAAGGTGACGCCTCTAGCGTTGTTTCAATATGATCCTATGCGTTGAAGTCCAATGTCCACTTAGAGTTTAACTTATGTTACTTGACGGTGCCTTGATTTTAACTATCTTTACGATGTACACCTGTAGATGAAGCTCTATTTCAACATCTTAATAATAGAGGTTTATTTTTCATATTGTTACTGTTAACAATAGTATTGATAGCAATTCTGATGCTAGTATATAATGGCAATATATTTATTGTCTTAAAGACTTGGTAACATTCAAGTATTAAATAACGAGGCATTTTAATTTGAAGGTTGACTACCTTGGTACTTATATGAACATAGAAATGTAATATGCATCTGGCATTAATCTATGACTTGGTATTAATTTATATATATAATGATTGTACAATAATCATAATATTCCATACATTGGCAAACTTTATATTCTATATAGTGTTATGGTTGTATTTATCATACTAGGCCATAGAGAAAACTCTAGGGTTGAAGTTGACCAACATCTTGTGTAAAGTGATATGCGAAAGACATTAACCTATGCCCTGGTTTCATTGTAAATGTGCATTAACTTGATTTTGTCATAGTCCTAATGTTCTTCCCTTACCATGGATAAGATTTATAACTAAGTTATGTTAAAGTATTATCCACCCTATTAAGTTATGGAATAATCCATATATGATGTTGACTAACTCTTATTTCTATCATTGTAGTGATTATACATTCCCATTGCTTGGGATTCTCGACGATTCAATTGCAAGGCTATATGCCAAATGATTATATATCATTTGTTATCTCATACGTTTGACTTATATATGACATGATTTGGAAAAGAATCGGTGTATAATTATTTGGTTGGCAATGAAACTATAGGTTCTCGACCCATGCTACGTTGATTTATTTGAGTGCTACGTGGTTGCATCTCCTCCATGCGATGGGCGATATATAAGCTGCTATTGAAACCCTACAGGTTATTGTAGTTGCCTTCGGGCTCGGGTCCTAAGGATGAAACCCTACCTGTCTGAGTTTTGTAATGAAGGCACTGTAACAATGTGCAGAGTGTGGTGGTTATGGCCTTGAGGTTCCATTCGGCAATAGGGTATGTCCTCGGCTCTGGGGATAGCGTCTGCTATAGTTTTATTGCTTCGTGGTCTCGTTGTTCTTTATAAGTTTAAGTCCCAGCTATTTACAGTTCGTCACTGTGCTGGTGTGGGTAAGAGATAGGGTTCTCGGTAATGTCTTTAGGTTATGAGAGAGTTGATGCCATTGGGCTTTGGGTTTGCTTCTCGACTGATTCAGTTCCAGTTTGAGGTCTCCGTCTGCAAGGTTTGTCTGTCGTGGCCGTCATTGGAAGAGTTTGAGGGTGTTCCTTGCTCTTTCAACCGACGAGGGTGATGGGGGTTTCAGTGTCTGCTCCCACCGGTGGCTTCCAGAATATCCACGGCTACATTGCTCAGGTAATAAATAACCTTATTTTCGCAATTTCTGTTTTGCAAGCAGTGTAGATATACAATTATTTAAAACTCTCGGCATAAACAGTGTATTAACATCTTTCAGCATTGAATGTGCAGGTCACGCGGCTCTGAAGGTGTACAGGGTTCTTTCTCCAACGCTGGCTCAACCGGGTAAGCCTGGTTATCCACGGCTGTCTCTTCCTTTGCTGGTTTTGTGGTTAGGGTTGTGTCATGGAGGAAAACTCCTGTGTAGTGAGGTCGTTTGACGACTTGATGTTCATGGTTGCAATCATCTGTATAAGTTATTTTGTTTGAATGAAAGGGTTGAAACCTTGTTATGTTTATTGGAGAGCCCTTCACGGCTCAGACTGTATGAGGCCAGGGTTTCTGTTATTGTACTTTGTAATTGCTAAGCGTAGGGTTCCATCCTCGCTGCATAAAATTTATACTTAATATATTACTGGGCCTATCATGGCCGTGTTCATTTTTGGGTTTCGTTAAATTATTCAAAAGTATTTGAACTGTAAGGATAGATGAATTCTTCGGTACCTGCAATGGATGTTAACTCTGTTATAAATGAAACCCTATGATTGTCTCTCTGCGTTTTTCTTCGTTTTGGAGTATTAAATAAAAGATTGTGGAAGTTTATCCACTATGTCTGTAATAGTTAATAGCATAGGGTTATTCTGGCGAATTGGGGGTTTTGTTTTGTGTTCAATGCATAAGTATGATATTGTTAACTCGGTGGTGACTGGGTACGAGTTGTAACAATTTATTTTGAATCTATATAATTATTAAATAAAACTATGAATAGAATAATATATACATAGAACTATGTGTTAAGATGCTGTAGGTTCTGTCTGTCATAAAAAGCATTCTTTTCAATTGTTTTTCAGTCTGTCGAAGGAATAATATAAGGCTACGGCCGTGTAGGGTTTGTGGACTACCTAAGGAAGAACATTTGTACTGAATAAATATGATTACTGTGTAAACTTAAGATGGTTTGTAACAGCCAAAGATGGTTGCGTTCATCGACAGTTTCTCTGTTGTGTAATATGTTTGTTTTTGTTTTAAACAACTTTGTTAATTCTATTATAATAAGCATGGCTAATGTATTATAATTACTAGGTTGAAGGAGAATAATACTATACAGTTGCTAAGTGTTTGTGTTTGACTACTGTGTAGATGATTAAGATTATGTGGAAGCTTGTAACAATGAAATATTGTTACAGTCACCTCTTTAGATAATCGATAGCTGTCAAACATGTTCTGAGTATAAACAATATATTTAAAATGAGTTTTGTTTATCTGTTAACTCAATATAAGAATGACCTAAAACTAAAGTTGACTGAAATATGCTATACATATATATATGCAGGTATATTACTGGAATATCTATTGTTTAATATTTCTGTCTATTATTGAACCATTAACAGGAATTCTAGAATATGCCTAAACATGGTAATTATTAACTATAACAGTAACAATTAGGTTCTGTATAAGATAAATACTCTATTTAAATAAAAATAGGAAATCTCTATAACATCTGCGTTTCTGAAATTTATAACAAAAGGGAGTACAGAGACTGATTTACTGAAGTTGAATACAGTCAAAAACATAGTTGTACTAGTCTATCTCATATGAAAATAAATTAAATCAACAACAGGAAGAGTGGCAGAACCTGTAGCTATGGTAGACAATAACAGCAATGGGAGGCTGTTCCTCCCTACCAATTCCTGGAGAGTGCCCAGACAGCACTTCTCAGGACCCCCGAGCTTGCTCTGGTCTAACTGGCTGGAATCTAGGTACGGCCAATAATTCCCTCAGCCCAAATTAGCTATACTGGAACCAAGTTACTGCAACTTCCTGCTTCAAAAACACTTCCTTACTGTTTTCCCACTTCCTCAATGGGACTCCTGAATAGCATTCACCTGAATGTATTCTCCCTCTAGAACAATTGCTGAACCCCCAGCTCAGTTCATTGAGTAGTATTTAAAAGATTGCCTAGGTCTTAGTTGGGCTAACTGTCATTAATGAGCCACCTGCTCAGATTCCACTTTCTTGGGGAATCATGACCCCAAAATATAGGGAAGTTGCCACCTGCAACTCAGGAAGTGTTTGAGGATGCTGCCACTTGTCTTTTGTCCTTCCACCTAATTCCATCCACCAGTTAGACCAGTAACCTCTTTTAACAGCTCTCCCATGCTGTTGTCTCCATAATTTATTTATTAATAATAATTATTCAGATTTTACATTCTATTTCTGGAGACTCTGCTGAGTCATCCCTTCCTACTTAGCATTTAATTTAACATAATGTTCTCAGGAATATTAAAAATAATTACATTATTTTAATAAAATTGGGGTATGTGACATACACACCCCCTTAAAATGTAACATCGTCCTCGATGTTACTTATTCTTCTTCTTCAGCTACCTGCTGGAATAGATGGGGATATGCTTCCCGCATCTTACTTTCCAGCTCCCAGGTAGATTCTTCAGGACTAAGGTGCTTCCATTGCACCTTCACTTGTCCAATTATCCGGTTCCGTAGAGTAATTTCCCTCCTCCCGAGGATACAATCCGGTTCTACCAGAACTTCCCCTTCTGGTTCTACCTGTACAATGTTCCAATCAATAACATGAGTAGCATCATGAATATACTTTTTCAAAACAGAGATATGAAAAACATTGTGTACTTTTAAATTTGGCGGTAATGCTAACTGATAAGCAACTTGACCAATTCTGGCTAAAATTTCAAATGGACCACAGTAACGTGGTGCTAATTTTGCACAACTTCCTAATCTTAGGGAGCTTTTCTTTGGTCTTACCTTGATGAACACATGTTCACCTACCTGGAACTCTTTAGGAGTTCTTTTCAAATCTGCTTGACTCTTTTGCCGATCCTGGGCAATCTTCAAGTTTTCCTGCACTTGTTTCACAATCTGTTCCATTTCTTTCAATAAATCAGGTCCTAACACTAATCTATCTACTGGATTACTCCAAGAGATAGGAGTGTTGCATTTTCGTCCATACAAAACCTCAAAAGGACTAAACTTAGCTGATGATTGATAGCTGTTATTGTATGCAAATTCAGCTAAGTGTAAATAATCCTCCCACTTACCTGGTTGATCTTTAACATACATCCTTAACAGATCTTCTAATATTTGATTAACTCTTTCCGTTTGTCCGTCAGTCTGAGGATGGAAAGAGGTGCTGAAATTTAAAGTGGTGTTTAATCCTTTGAACAAGGATCTCCAAAAATTTCCTGTAAATTTAGGATCCCTGTCTGATATAATAACCTTTGGAATACCGTGTAACCGAAAAATCTGTTTTAGAAAGATATCTGCTATGTTTGCAGCCTTGTATGTGGTTTTAACAGGAATAAAATGTGCTGATTTACTTAATTTGTCTACCACTACCATAATTGAATCATTCTGATGTTGGTTTTTGGGTAAACCCGTAATGAAATCCAGGCTAATTATTTCCCATTTCCAGCTAGGAATAGGTAAAGGTTGCAGCAATCCAGCTGGATGTTGATGTTCTGTTTTTACTTGTTGGCAGTCCAAACACTTCGCTAAATATTCAGCAGTTTCAGATTTCATGTTAGGCCAAAAATATTCTTTTCTCAACATAGTGATAGTCTTTTGATAGCCAGGGTGCCCGGAGTAAGGGGTTTTATGTATTTCGTCTAAAATTAACAGCTTAACTGTAGGTGCATTAGGGATATACAGCCTGTCTTTAAACAGCAAAAATCCGTTTTCATTTAAACTATACCCTTTTAGCAAACTTTCTGTGGGCTGTTCTTGGGCTGTAATTTGTAAATGTTGATAATTTTCGTCTAAATTTATCCCTTCAGCCAGCTGTTCATTTAAATCAGAGGTGTAAGTGCTGCTAGCTGATATAAAATTCAGTTTTGCATTCCTACTCAAGGCATCAGCCACCTTATTCTCCTTCCCTTTTATGTGTTGGATTTCAAAATCGTATTCACTTAGGAATGCCAGCCACCTGGCTTGTCTTGCATTTAGATTTGGCTGGTCTAAAAGGTATTTCAGACCTTTATTATCTGTTAGTAAGGTAAATTTTCTTCCTATTAGGTGGTGTCGCCACATCTTTAAAGCATGAATTACAGCAGCTAATTCTAGGTCATAAGTGGCATAATTCTTTTCATGGATTTTCAGCTTCCTAGATTCGTAAGCAATGACATGTCCTTCTTGAGTCAGCACTCCGCCTAAGCCATCATTACAAGCGTCGGTACAAACTATGAAATCTTTATTTGGGTCCGCTATTCTAAGAATAGGTGCAGTTGTCAATAAAGTCTTAAGTTTCTTGAAACTTTCTTCACATTTCGCATTCCAATCAAACTTCTTGCCTTTCTTCTGCAAAGAAGTGATTGGGTTGGCTATTTTTGAAAAGCCTTCAATAAACCTCCGGTAGTAACCGGTAATTCCCATGAAAGATCTAACGTCCGTCACATCTTTAGGTACTGGCCATTCTTCAATCGCCCGAATCTTTTCGGGATCCACTGAAATCCCTTCCTTAGTAACTACATGTCCTAAGTACTGGATTTCATCTTTGAAGAAGTCACATTTGCTAAATTTCGCAAAAAGTTGTTGTTCTCTTAGTTCTTGTAAAACGATACGTAAGTGTTCCTTGTGCTCCTCCTCGCTCTTAGAATAGACTAAAATGTCGTCGATAAATACAACCACAAATTTATCTAAGTACTTGTGCATTATGTTGTTCATTAAGCACATGAAAACCGCTGGGGCATTAGTAAGTCCAAATGGCATTACGACAAATTCGTAATGTCCATACCTGGTTCTAAAGGCTGTTTTGAAAATGTCTTCTTCTTTAATTCTTACCTGATGATAACCCGATCTTAGATCGATCTTAGAGAATACCGTAGCGCCACGTAGTTGATCAAACAGATCATCAATACGAGGTAACGGATACCTGTTTTTGATCGTCATCTTGTTTAGTTGACGATAATCTATGCAAAGTCGCATAGTTCCGTCCTTCTTTTTAACGAAAATCACTGGTGCTCCCCAAGGGGATACACTGGGTCGGATATAGTTCTTATCTATTAACTCCTTCAACTGAGTTTTCAACTCGTTAAGCTCCAAGATATTCATACGATACGGGGCTTTTGAACTGGGAACAGCACCTGGTACCAGCTCAATGGTAAAGTCAAGCTCTCTCTTGGGAGGCAATTCTGGAATTTCCTCAGGAAAAACGTCAATAAATTCATTGACGACAGGAATGTTCTCTACTGTTTTCTGGTTGTTTTCAAATTTATCTGTCTCGTTTGTAATAGTTACAGCATAGGTCTTGCATCCTTTCCTGACTGCTCTTTTAAGTTGTAATGCAGAAATTTGCCTCACTACTGTTTTCCTAGGAATACCCCTAACAGTTACAGGCTGTCCACTACTGTTTATACACCTAAAAGTTTTGTCAAAACAGTTTAAAACGACCCTATGTTGTTCCAACCAGTCCATTCCGATAAGTATGTCATATGAGCCAAGTGGTAAAATGTTCAGTTTAACTGTAGTTCTAAAATCAGTCATGTTTAAGATGCATTCTTTTACATAGCAGTTTACTTTCTTCTTAGCCCCAGTAGCTAATTGTACAGACCAAGAATTATCAAACCTTTCAACAGTCAAATTACATTTTTCTACCAGCTGAGGTGAAATATAACTAAGACTTGCACCGGGATCTATTAATATAGTAACTGGGGTTTTGTTAATCATACCTCCTACTTCCACCATGGAAGTTTGGTAGTCAGCCTGGCGGTTTTCCAACGCTGCATTGATTCGGGGCATAGTTCCTGCAAAATCTCCAACTGTCATTTCGTCTTGAACAGTATGAATATTGCTGACTTGTTTCTTTCTGTTTGGGCAGACTGAAGCATAATGTGGCCCATTACATTCCCAGCACTTGACAGGTTCTTTTCGCTCAAAATTTTTGATGTAGTTTCCATGGTTATTAGGAGTCTCTTTGCTGTTTTTGTAATTGTTTGAATGGCTGACAGCTCCATTTTTGTTTCCTTGGAAACTTTTACTATTAAAGTGGTTCCCGTTTTTGCCATTCTTGAAATTTTTATGGGGAACAAATTCCTTTTTCTTGTACTCGATCAGATTGCTGTTCTTTTTGGCTTTCCAACTGGCTATCCCTTCTTTCTTTTTATTCTGTTCGTAACAGAAGTTTGCCTTGCGCATAGCTTCTTCCAGTGTTTTGGGGTTGTCATATTCAATTCTGTCCTTGATATGATAAGGCAGGCAACTAAGAAACCGCTGTATTTTTGGTTTCTCTTCGACAAAATATGGTACATAACGCAACAGACTTAAAAATTTACTGTTTAAGTCCTTCATCGTCATAGATCCGAGTTTTAGTTCATAAAATTCTTTAGCCCTTTCTTCATAATACTGCTCGGACAGGAATTTCTTCTTGAAATACCTTTTAAAGGTACTCCAATTAACTTCTCTTTCTTTGATCCCTTTGACCCTTTTCAGGTCTTGCCACCATATGTCCGCCTTTCCCGAGAGGTTGTATATGGCCATTCTTGCCTTTAGCTGATTTGAGTAGTTATAGATCTGAAAATATTTTCTCATCCCGGATAACCAAGATTCTGCCTCTTCTCCAGTTTCAGTTTCTCCATTGAAAGTTGGGGGCTTTATCTTCTTAAACTCCCCGGAAATCTCTTCATAAGGCCTGTACTTTTTCCTTCGGTTGTGCATCTCAGCTTCACTGCTGTCACTGCTAGTGTGATAACTGGGTTGTCCCTTTCTTTCTTCAGATGAGGAACTGCTGTCAGATTTAGTTGGTTTTGTCCTTTTTGACCCTCTTGGATGATTAACTTCTTCTGAGTCAGCTGGTTTGCTCCTTCCGTCAGTTTGAAATTTTTCTATCAATAGCTGATTTAGCTGTTCCTGAGTCTTTAGAATTCTTTCATTATCCTTCTTAACCGTTTCCATTTCTGTCTTTAATCCTCTTATAGTCTGCATCAGCTCAGTGGTGTGAGCAATTTCTTCTTCTGCCTCTAGTTCTTTTGACATCCGTCTTGTCCCAGCATTGGGAGATTCCTCCTCAGCATATTCTCCCAGTTTTTCCATATCTGTCTGAAAAATTCAGAAAAGAGAATTTTTCTGTACTGTACATTAAACCGAAATATATGTTAGTATTTTATAAATAAAACAAAATCTTCTTTTATGATCGTTGTTTACGGAAGTTTAGTGGAGTCACATCCAGGCCTAGTGTCTGAACCTCGCTCTGATACCACATGTCAGAACCCGTTAATTCTGAAAAATTTAAAAATTTTTATTCGTAACAATAAATGTTAATTAGGTAGTATTTCTGATATTGTTTTAATTTAAACAACTAACATAAACTGTTTAAAGACTCTGTTTTATTAAAACTTTGATTTCGGTGATTGTAATTAATGATTGTTTTGTTTTGAACCGCAAGGGAAGAGCTAGTCGTAGTTGACTGGCTTACTTAGCTTACGAGCTAATGCATACGTCGTCTTTTGTTTCTCAGGTGCGTCAGTGAAGTAAGGATCACTGTATGTTAAACTTGGTGAGCATCAATACTCCCTATACTTCAAAACTTAATGATCGTCATGATATTTCTTATTCAGCTAGTATCGTCAAGTGTTACGAAGATTTACATTGTCTCAGTTATAATTATGTTTTTATGATTATTATGCTATGTTACTGTTGTAACTAAAATGAAACATTTGTGATATCAGAATTTTTGGCTGTAACAGTGTCTTTGCATCATGTGACCTGTTGTCAACTTAATACCGGTGACTACTGTTTTGGTCATGCATTGATAATGCGAGTTGAGAAGGTGACGCCTCTAGCGTTGTTTCAATATGATCCTATGCGTTGAAGTCCAATGTCCACTTAGAGTTTAACTTATGTTACTTGACGGTGCCTTGATTTTAACTATCTTTACGATGTACACCTGTAGATGAAGCTCTATTTCAACATCTTAATAATAGAGGTTTATTTTTCATATTGTTACTGTTAACAATAGTATTGATAGCAATTCTGATGCTAGTATATAATGGCAATATATTTATTGTCTTAAAGACTTGGTAACATTCAAGTATTAAATAACGAGGCATTTTAATTTGAAGGTTGACTACCTTGGTACTTATATGAACATAGAAATGTAATATGCATCTGGCATTAATCTATGACTTGGTATTAATTTATATATATAATGATTGTACAATAATCATAATATTCCATACATTGGCAAACTTTATATTCTATATAGTGTTATGGTTGTATTTATCATACTAGGCCATAGAGAAAACTCTAGGGTTGAAGTTGACCAACATCTTGTGTAAAGTGATATGCAAAAGACATTAACCTATGCCCTGGTTTCATTGTAAATGTGCATTAACTTGATTTTGTCATAGTCCTAATGTTCTTCCCTTACCATGGATAAGATTTATAACTAAGTTATGTTAAAGTATTATCCACCCTATTAAGTTATGGAATAATCCATATATGATGTTGACTAACTCTTATTTCTATCATTGTAGTGATTATACATTCCCATTGCTTGGGATTCTCGACGATTCAATTGCAAGGCTATATGCCAAATGATTATATATCATTTGTTATCTCATACGTTTGACTTATATATGACATGATTTGGAAAAGAATCGGTGTATAATTATTTGGTTGGCAATGAAACTATAGGTTCTCGACCCATGCTACGTTGATTTATTTGAGTGCTACGTGGTTGCATCTCCTCCATGCGATGGGCGATATATAAGCTGCTATTGAAACCCTACAGGTTATTGTAGTTGCCTTCGGGCTCGGGTCCTAAGGATGAAACCCTCCCTGTCTGAGTTTTGTAATGAAGGCACTGTAACAATGTGCAGAGTGTGGTGGTTATGGCCTTGAGGTTCCATTCGGCAATAGGGTATGTCCTCGGCTCTGGGGATAGCGTCTGCTATAGTTTTATTGCTTCGTGGTCTCGTTGTTCTTTATAAGTTTAAGTCCCAGCTATTTACAGTTCGTCACTGTGCTGGTGTGGGTAAGAGATAGGGTTCTCGGTAATGTCTTTAGGTTATGAGAGAGTTGATGCCATTGGGCTTTGGGTTTGCTTCTCGACTGATTCAGTTCCAGTTTGAGGTCTCCGTCTGCAAGGTTTGTCTGTCGTGGCCGTCATTGGAAGAGTTTGAGGGTGTTCCTTGCTCTTTCAACCGACGAGGGTGATGGGGGTTTCAGTGTCTGCTCCCACCGGTGGCTTCCAGAATATCCACGGCTACATTGCTCAGGTAATAAATAACCTTATTTTCGCAATTTCTGTTTTGCAAGCAGTGTAGATATACAATTATTTAAAACTCTCGGCATAAACAGTGTATTAACATCTTTCAGCATTGAATGTGCAGGTCACGCGGCTCTGAAGGTGTACAGGGTTCTTTCTCCAACGCTGGCTCAACCGGGTAAGCCTGGTTATCCACGGCTGTCTCTTCCTTTGCTGGTTTTGTGGTTAGGGTTGTGTCATGGAGGAAAACTCCTGTGTAGTGAGGTCGTTTGACGACTTGATGTTCATGGTTGCAATCATCTGTATAAGTTATTTTGTTTGAATGAAAGGGTTGAAACCTTGTTATGTTTATTGGAGAGCCCTTCACGGCTCAGACTGTATGAGGCCAGGGTTTCTGTTATTGTACTTTGTAATTGCTAAGCGTAGGGTTCCATCCTCGCTGCATAAAATTTATACTTAATATATTACTGGGCCTATCATGGCCGTGTTCATTTTTGGGTTTCGTTAAATTATTCAAAAGTATTTGAACTGTAAGGATAGATGAATTCTTCGGTACCTGCAATGGATGTTAACTCTGTTATAAATGAAACCCTATGATTGTCTCTCTGCGTTTTTCTTCGTTTTGGAGTATTAAATAAAAGATTGTGGAAGTTTATCCACTATGTCTGTAATAGTTAATAGCATAGGGTTATTCTGGCGAATTGGGGGTTTTGTTTTGTGTTCAATGCATAAGTATGATATTGTTAACTCGGTGGTGACTGGGTACGAGTTGTAACAATTTATTTTGAATCTATATAATTATTAAATAAAACTATGAATAGAATAATATATACATAGAACTATGTGTTAAGATGCTGTAGGTTCTGTCTGTCATAAAAAGCATTCTTTTCAATTGTTTTTCAGTCTGTCGAAGGAATAATATAAGGCTACGGCCGTGTAGGGTTTGTGGACTACCTAAGGAAGAACATTTGTACTGAATAAATATGATTACTGTGTAAACTTAAGATGGTTTGTAACAGCCAAAGATGGTTGCGTTCATCGACAGTTTCTCTGTTGTGTAATATGTTTGTTTTTGTTTTAAACAACTTTGTTAATTCTATTATAATAAGCATGGCTAATGTATTATAATTACTAGGTTGAAGGAGAATAATACTATACAGTTGCTAAGTGTTTGTGTTTGACTACTGTGTAGATGATTAAGATTATGTGGAAGCTTGTAACAATGAAATATTGTTACAGTCACCTCTTTAGATAATCGATAGCTGTCAAACATGTTCTGAGTATAAACAATATATTTAAAATGAGTTTTGTTTATCTGTTAACTCAATATAAGAATGACCTAAAACTAAAGTTGACTGAAATATGCTATACATATATATATGCAGGTATATTACTGGAATATCTATTGTTTAATATTTCTGTCTATTATTGAACCATTAACAGGAATTCTAGAATATGCCTAAACATGGTAATTATTAACTATAACAGTAACAATTAGGTTCTGTATAAGATAAATACTCTATTTAAATAAAAATAGGAAATCTCTATAACATCTGCGTTTCTGAAATTTATAACAAAAGGGAGTACAGAGACTGATTTACTGAAGTTGAATACAGTCAAAAACATAGTTGTACTAGTCTATCTCATATGAAAATAAATTAAATCAACAACAGGAAGAGTGGCAGAACCTGTAGCTATGGTAGACAATAACAGCAATGGGAGGCTGTTCCTCCCTACCAATTCCTGGAGAGTGCCCAGACAGCACTTCTCAGGACCCCCGAGCTTGCTCTGGTCTAACTGGCTGGAATCTAGGTACGGCCAATAATTCCCTCAGCCCAAATTAGCTATACTGGAACCAAGTTACTGCAACTTCCTGCTTCAAAAACACTTCCTTACTGTTTTCCCACTTCCTCAATGGGACTCCTGAATAGCATTCACCTGAATGTATTCTCCCTCTAGAACAATTGCTGAACCCCCAGCTCAGTTCATTGAGTAGTATTTAAAAGATTGCCTAGGTCTTAGTTGGGCTAACTGTCATTAATGAGCCACCTGCTCAGATTCCACTTTCTTGGGGAATCATGACCCCAAAATATAGGGAAGTTGCCACCTGCAACTCAGGAAGTGTTTGAGGATGCTGCCACTTGTCTTTTGTCCTTCCACCTAATTCCATCCACCAGTTAGACCAGTAACCTCTTTTAACAGCTCTCCCATGCTGTTGTCTCCATAATTTATTTATTAATAATAATTATTCAGATTTTACATTCCATTTCTGGAGACTCTGCTGAGTCATCCCTTCCTACTTAGCATTTAATTTAACATAATGTTCTCAGGAATATTAAAAATAATTACATTATTTTAATAAAATTGGGGTATGTGACATACACACCCCCTTAAAATGTAACATCGTCCTCGATGTTACTTATTCTTCTTCTTCAGCTACCTGCTGGAATAGATGGGGATATGCTTCCCGCATCTTACTTTCCAGCTCCCAGGTAGATTCTTCAGGACTAAGGTGCTTCCATTGCACCTTCACTTGTCCAATTATCCGGTTCCGTAGAGTAATTTCCCTCCTCCCGAGGATACAATCCGGTTCTACCAGAACTTCCCCTTCTGGTTCTACCTGTACAATGTTCCAATCAATAACATGAGTAGCATCATGAATATACTTTTTCAAAACAGAGATATGAAAAACATTGTGTACTTTTAAATTTGGCGGTAATGCTAACTGATAAGCAACTTGACCAATTCTGGCTAAAATTTCAAATGGACCATCGTAACGTGGTGGTAATTTTGCACAACTTCCTAATCTTAGGGAGCTTTTCTTTGGTCTTACCTTGATGAACACATGTTCACCTACCTGGAACTCTTTAGGAGTTCTTTTCAAATCTGCTTGACTCTTTTGCCGATCCTGGGCAATCTTCAAGTTTTCCTGCACTTGTTTCACAATCTGTTCCATTTCTTTCAATAAATCAGGTCCTAACACTAATCTATCTACTGGATTACTCCAAGAGATAGGAGTGTTGCATTTTCGTCCATACAAAACCTCAAAAGGACTAAACTTAGCTGATGATTGATAGCTGTTATTGTATGCAAATTCAGCTAAGTGTAAATAATCCTCCCACTTACCTGGTTGATCTTTAACATACATCCTTAACAGATCTTCTAATATTTGATTAACTCTTTCCGTTTGTCCGTCAGTCTGAGGATGGAAAGAGGTGCTGAAATTTAAAGTGGTGTTTAATCCTTTGAACAAGGATCTCCAAAAATTTCCTGTAAATTTAGGATCCCTGTCTGATATAATAACCTTTGGAATACCGTGTAACCGAAAAATCTGTTTTAGAAAGATATCTGCTATGTTTGCAGCCTTGTATGTGGTTTTAACAGGAATAAAATGTGCTGATTTACTTAATTTGTCTACCACTACCATAATTGAATCATTCTGATGTTGGTTTTTGGGTAAACCCGTAATGAAATCCAGGCTAATTATTTCCCATTTCCAGCTAGGAATAGGTAAAGGTTGCAGCAATCCAGCTGGATGTTGATGTTCTGTTTTTACTTGTTGGCAGTCCAAACACTTCGCTAAATATTCAGCAGTTTCAGATTTCATGTTAGGCCAAAAATATTCTTTTCTCAACATAGTGATAGTCTTTTGATAGCCAGGGTGCCCGGAGTAAGGGGTTTTATGTATTTCGTCTAAAATTAACAGCTTAACTGTAGGTGCATTAGGGATATACAGCCTGTCTTTAAACAGCAAAAATCCGTTTTCATTTAAACTATACCCTTTTAGCAAACTTTCTGTGGGCTGTTCTTGGGCTGTAATTTGTAAATGTTGATAATTTTCGTCTAAATTTATCCCTTCAGCCAGCTGTTCATTTAAATCAGAGGTGTAAGTGCTGCTAGCTGATATAAAATTCAGTTTTGCATTCCTACTCAAGGCATCAGCCACCTTATTCTCCTTCCCTTTTATGTGTTGGATTTCAAAATCGTATTCACTTAGGAATGCCAGCCACCTGGCTTGTCTTGCATTTAGATTTGGCTGGTCTAAAAGGTATTTCAGACCTTTATTATCTGTTAGTAAGGTAAATTTTCTTCCTATTAGGTGGTGTCGCCACATCTTTAAAGCATGAATTACAGCAGCTAATTCTAGGTCATAAGTGGCATAATTCTTTTCATGGATTTTCAGCTTCCTAGATTCGTAAGCAATGACATGTCCTTCTTGAGTCAGCACTCCGCCTAAGCCATCATTACAAGCGTCGGTACAAACTATGAAATCTTTATTTGGGTCCGCTATTCTAAGAATAGGTGCAGTTGTCAATAAAGTCTTAAGTTTCTTGAAACTTTCTTCACATTTCGCATTCCAATCAAACTTCTTGCCTTTCTTCTGCAAAGAAGTGATTGGGTTGGCTATTTTTGAAAAGCCTTCAATAAACCTCCGGTAGTAACCGGTAATTCCCATGAAAGATCTAACGTCCGTCACATCTTTAGGTACTGGCCATTCTTCAATCGCCCGAATCTTTTCGGGATCCACTGAAATCCCTTCCTTAGTAACTACATGTCCTAAGTACTGGATTTCATCTTTGAAGAAGTCACATTTGCTAAATTTCGCAAAAAGTTGTTGTTCTCTTAGTTCTTGTAAAACGATACGTAAGTGTTCCTTGTGCTCCTCCTCGCTCTTAGAATAGACTAAAATGTCGTCGATAAATACAACCACAAATTTATCTAAGTACTTGTGCATTATGTTGTTCATTAAGCACATGAAAACCGCTGGGGCATTAGTAAGTCCAAATGGCATTACGACAAATTCGTAATGTCCATACCTGGTTCTAAAGGCTGTTTTGAAAATGTCTTCTTCTTTAATTCTTACCTGATGATAACCCGATCTTAGATCGATCTTAGAGAATACCGTAGCGCCACGTAGTTGATCAAACAGATCATCAATACGAGGTAACGGATACCTGTTTTTGATCGTCATCTTGTTTAGTTGACGATAATCTATGCAAAGTCGCATAGTTCCGTCCTTCTTTTTAACGAAAATCACTGGTGCTCCCCAAGGGGATACACTGGGTCGGATATAGTTCTTATCTATTAACTCCTTCAACTGAGTTTTCAACTCGTTAAGCTCCAAGATATTCATACGATACGGGGCTTTTGAACTGGGAACAGCACCTGGTACCAGCTCAATGGTAAAGTCAAGCTCTCTCTTGGGAGGCAATTCTGGAATTTCCTCAGGAAAAACGTCAATAAATTCATTGACGACAGGAATGTTCTCTACTGTTTTCTGGTTGTTTTCAAATTTATCTGTCTCATTTGTAATAGTTACAGCATAGGTCTTGCATCCTTTCCTGACTGCTCTTTTAAGTTGTAATGCAGAAATTTGCCTCACTACTGTTTTCCTAGGAATACCCCTAACAGTTACAGGCTGTCCACTACTGTTTATACACCTAAAAGTTTTGTCAAAACAGTTTAAAACGACCCTATGTTGTTCCAACCAGTCCATTCCGATAAGTATGTCATATGAGCCAAGTGGTAAAATGTTCAGTTTAACTGTAGTTCTAAAATCAGTCATGTTTAAGATGCATTCTTTTACATAGCAGTTTACTTTCTTCTTAGCCCCAGTAGCTAATTGTACAGACCAAGAATTATCAAACCTTTCAACAGTCAAATTACATTTTTCTACCAGCTGAGGTGAAATATAACTAAGACTTGCACCGGGATCTATTAATATAGTAACTGGGGTTTTGTTAATCATACCTCCTACTTCCACCATGGAAGTTTGGTAGTCAGCCTGGCGGTTTTCCAACGCTGCATTGATTCGGGGCATAGTTCCTGCAAAATCTCCAACTGTCATTTCGTCTTGAACAGTATGAATATTGCTGACTTGTTTCTTTCTGTTTGGGCAGACTGAAGCATAATGTGGCCCATTACATTCCCAGCACTTGACAGGTTCTTTTCGCTCAAAATTTTTGATGTAGTTTCCATGGTTATTAGGAGTCTCTTTGCTGTTTTTGTAATTGTTTGAATGGCTGACAGCTCCATTTTTGTTTCCTTGGAAACTTTTACTATTAAAGTGGTTCCCGTTTTTGCCATTCTTGAAATTTTTATGGGGAAAAAATTCCTTTTTCTTGTACTCGATCAGATTGCTGTTCTTTTTGGCTTTCCAACTGGCTATCCCTTCTTTCTTTTTATTCTGTTCGTAACAGAAGTTTGCCTTGCGCATAGCTTCTTCCAGTGTTTTGGGGTTGTCATATTCAATTCTGTCCTTGATATGATAAGGCAGGCAACTAAGAAACCGCTGTATTTTTGGTTTCTC
This sequence comes from Larix kaempferi, assembly GCA_027924585.1. NCBI lineage: Eukaryota > Viridiplantae > Streptophyta > Pinopsida > Pinales > Pinaceae > Larix > Larix kaempferi. The sequence goes on from BSBM01000860.1 coordinate 3,935,992, forward strand.
TTCGACAAAATATGGTACATAACGCAACAGACTTAAAAATTTACTGTTTAAGTCCTTCATCGTCATAGATCCGAGTTTTAGTTCATAAAATTCTTTAGCCCTTTCTTCATAATACTGCTCGGACAGGAATTTCTTCTTGAAATACCTTTTAAAGGTACTCCAATTAACTTCTCTTTCTTTGATCCCTTTGACCCTTTTCAGGTCTTGCCACCATATGTCCGCCTTTCCCGAGAGGTTGTATATGGCCATTCTTGCCTTTAGCTGATTTGAGTAGTTATAGATCTGAAAATATTTTCTCATCCCGGATAACCAAGATTCTGCCTCTTCTCCAGTTTCAGTTTCTCCATTGAAAGTTGGGGGCTTTATCTTCTTAAACTCCCCGGAAATCTCTTCATAAGGCCTGTACTTTTTCCTTCGGTTGTGCATCTCAGCTTCACTGCTGTCACTGCTAGTGTGATAACTGGGTTGTCCCTTTCTTTCTTCAGATGAGGAACTGCTGTCAGATTTAGTTGGTTTTGTCCTTTTTGACCCTCTTGGATGATTAACTTCTTCTGAGTCAGCTGGTTTGCTCCTTCTGTCAGTTTGAAATTTTTCTATCAATAGCTGATTTAGCTGTTCCTGAGTCTTTAGAATTCTTTCATTATCCTTCTTAACCGTTTCCATTTCTGTCTTTAATCCTCTTATAGTCTGCATCAGCTCAGTGGTGTGAGCAATTTCTTCTTCTGCCTCTAGTTCTTTTGACATCCGTCTTGTCCCAGCATTGGGAGATTCCTCCTCAGCATATTCTCCCAGTTTTTCCATATCTGTCTGAAAAATTCAGAAAAGAGAATTTTTCTGTACTGTACATTAAACCGAAATATATGTTAGTATTTTATAAATAAAACAAAATCTTCTTTTATGATCGCTGTTTACGGAAGTTTAGTGGAGTCACATCCAGGCCTAGTGTCTGAACCTCGCTCTGATACCACATGTCAGAACCCGTTAATTCTGAAAAATTTAAAAAATTTTATTCGTAACAATAAATGTTAATTAGGTAGTATTTCTGATATTGTTTTAATTTAAACAACTAACATAAACTGTTTAAAGACTCTGTTTTATTAAAACTTTGATTTCGGTGATTGTAATTAATGATTGTTTTGTTTTGAACCGCAAGGGAAGAGCTAGTCGTAGTTGACTGGCTTACTTAGCTTACGAGCTAATGCATACGTCGTCTTTTGTTTCTCAGGTGCGTCAGTGAAGTAAGGATCACTGTATGTTAAACTTGGTGAGCATCAATACTCCCTATACTTCAAAACTTAATGATCGTCATGATATTTCTTATTCAGCTAGTATCGTCAAGTGTTACGAAGATTTACATTGTCTCAGTTATAATTATGTTTTTATGATTATTATGCTATGTTACTGTTGTAACTAAAATGAAACATTTGTGATATCAGAATTTTTGGCTGTAACAGTGTCTTTGCATCATGTGACCTGTTGTCAACTTAATACCGGTGACTACTGTTTTGTTCATGCATTGATAATGCGAGTTGAGAAGGTGACGCCTCTAGCGTTGTTTCAATATGATCCTATGCGTTGAAGTCCAATGTCCACTTAGAGTTTAACTTATGTTACTTGACGGTGCCTTGATTTTAACTATCTTTACGATGTACACCTGTAGATGAAGCTCTATTTCAACATCTTAATAATAGAGGTTTATTTTTCATATTGTTACTGTTAACAATAGTATTGATAGCAATTCTGATGCTAGTATATAATGGCAATATATTTATTGTCTTAAAGACTTGGTAACATTCAAGTATTAAATAACGAGGCATTTTAATTTGAAGGTTGACTACCTTGGTACTTATATGAACATAGAAATGTAATATGCATCTGGCATTAATCTATGACTTGGTATTAATTTATATATATAATGATTGTACAATAATCATAATATTCCATACATTGGCAAACTTTATATTCTATATAGTGTTATGGTTGTATTTATCATACTAGGCCATAGAGAAAACTCTAGGGTTGAAGTTGACCAACATCTTGTGTAAAGTGATATGCGAAAGACATTAACCTATGCCCTGGTTTCATTGTAAATGTGCATTAACTTGATTTTGTCATAGTCCTAATGTTCTTCCCTTACCATGGATAAGATTTATAACTAAGTTATGTTAAAGTATTATCCACCCTATTAAGTTATGGAATAATCCATATATGATGTTGACTAACTCTTATTTCTATCATTGTAGTGATTATACATTCCCATTGCTTGGGATTCTCGACGATTCAATTGCAAGGCTATATGCCAAATGATTATATATCATTTGTTATCTCATACGTTTGACTTATATATGACATGATTTGGAAAAGAATCGGTGTATAATTATTTGGTTGGCAATGAAACTATAGGTTCTCGACCCATGCTACGTTGATTTATTTGAGTGCTACGTGGTTGCATCTCCTCCATGCGATGGGCGATATATAAGCTGCTATTGAAACCCTACAGGTTATTGTAGTTGCCTTCGGGCTCGGGTCCTAAGGATGAAACCCTCCCTGTCTGAGTTTTGTAATGAAGGCACTGTAACAATGTGCAGAGTGTGGTGGTTATGGCCTTGAGGTTCCATTCGGCAATAGGGTATGTCCTCGGCTCTGGGGATAGCGTCTGCTATAGTTTTATTGCTTCGTGGTCTCGTTGTTCTTTATAAGTTTAAGTCCCAGCTATTTACAGTTCGTCACTGTGCTGGTGTGGGTAAGAGATAGGGTTCTCGGTAATGTCTTTAGGTTATGAGAGAGTTGATGCCATTGGGCTTTGGGTTTGCTTCTCGACTGATTCAGTTCCAGTTTGAGGTCTCCGTCTGCAAGGTTTGTCTGTCGTGGCCGTCATTGGAAGAGTTTGAGGGTGTTCCTTGCTCTTTCAACCGACGAGGGTGATGGGGGTTTCAGTGTCTGCTCCCACCGGTGGCTTCCAGAATATCCACGGCTACATTGCTCAGGTAATAAATAACCTTATTTTCGCAATTTCTGTTTTGCAAGCAGTGTAGATATACAATTATTTAAAACTCTCGGCATAAACAGTGTATTAACATCTTTCAGCATTGAATGTGCAGGTCACGCGGCTCTGAAGGTGTACAGGGTTCTTTCTCCAACGCTGGCTCAACCGGGTAAGCCTGGTTATCCACGGCTGTCTCTTCCTTTGCTGGTTTTGTGGTTAGGGTTGTGTCATGGAGGAAAACTCCTGTGTAGTGAGGTCGTTTGACGACTTGATGTTCATGGTTGCAATCATCTGTATAAGTTATTTTGTTTGAATGAAAGGGTTGAAACCTTGTTATGTTTATTGGAGAGCCCTTCACGGCTCAGACTGTATGAGGCCAGGGTTTCTGTTATTGTACTTTGTAATTGCTAAGCGTAGGGTTCCATCCTCGCTGCATAAAATTTATACTTAATATATTACTGGGCCTATCATGGCCGTGTTCATTTTTGGGTTTCGTTAAATTATTCAAAAGTATTTGAACTGTAAGGATAGATGAATTCTTCGGTACCTGCAATGGATGTTAACTCTGTTATAAATGAAACCCTATGATTGTCTCTCTGCGTTTTTCTTCGTTTTGGAGTATTAAATAAAAGATTGTGGAAGTTTATCCACTATGTCTGTAATAGTTAATAGCATAGGGTTATTCTGGCGAATTGGGGGTTTTGTTTTGTGTTCAATGCATAAGTATGATATTGTTAACTCGGTGGTGACTGGGTACGAGTTGTAACAATTTATTTTGAATCTATATAATTATTAAATAAAACTATGAATAGAATAATATATACATAGAACTATGTGTTAAGATGCTGTAGGTTCTGTCTGTCATAAAAAGCATTCTTTTCAATTGTTTTTCAGTCTGTCGAAGGAATAATATAAGGCTACGGCCGTGTAGGGTTTGTGGACTACCTAAGGAAGAACATTTGTACTGAATAAATATGATTACTGTGTAAACTTAAGATGGTTTGTAACAGCCAAAGATGGTTGCGTTCATCGACAGTTTCTCTGTTGTGTAATATGTTTGTTTTTGTTTTAAACAACTTTGTTAATTCTATTATAATAAGCATGGCTAATGTATTATAATTACTAGGTTGAAGGAGAATAATACTATACAGTTGCTAAGTGTTTGTGTTTGACTACTGTGTAGATGATTAAGATTATGTGGAAGCTTGTAACAATGAAATATTGTTACAGTCACCTCTTTAGATAATCGATAGCTGTCAAACATGTTCTGAGTATAAACAATATATTTAAAATGAGTTTTGTTTATCTGTTAACTCAATATAAGAATGACCTAAAACTAAAGTTGACTGAAATATGCTATACATATATATATGCAGGTATATTACTGGAATATCTATTGTTTAATATTTCTGTCTATTATTGAACCATTAACAGGAATTCTAGAATATGCCTAAACATGGTAATTATTAACTATAACAGTAACAATTAGGTTCTGTATAAGATAAATACTCTATTTAAATAAAAATAGGAAATCTCTATAACATCTGCGTTTCTGAAATTTATAACAAAAGGGAGTACAGAGACTGATTTACTGAAGTTGAATACAGTCAAAAACATAGTTGTACTAGTCTATCTCATATGAAAATAAATTAAATCAACAACAGGAAGAGTGGCAGAACCTGTAGCTATGGTAGACAATAACAGCAATGGGAGGCTGTTCCTCCCTACCAATTCCTGGAGAGTGCCCAGACAGCACTTCTCAGGACCCCCGAGCTTGCTCTGGTCTAACTGGATGGAATCTAGGTACGGCCAATAATTCCCTCAGCCCAAATTAGCTATACTGGAACCAAGTTACTGCAACTTCCTGCTTCAAAAACACTTCCTTACTGTTTTCCCACTTCCTCAATGGGACTCCTGAATAGCATTCACCTGAATGTATTCTCCCTCTAGAACAATTGCTGAACCCCCAGCTCAGTTCATTGAGTAGTATTTAAAAGATTGCCTAGGTCTTAGTTGGGCTAACTGTCATTAATGAGCCACCTGCTCAGATTCCACTTTCTTGGGGAATCATGACCCCAAAATATAGGGAAGTTGCCACCTGCAACTCAGGAAGTGTTTGAGGATGCTGCCACTTGTCTTTTGTCCTTCCACCTAATTCCATCCACCAGTTAGACCAGTAACCTCTTTTAACAGCTCTCCCATGCTGTTGTCTCCATAATTTATTTATTAATAATAATTATTCAGATTTTACATTCCATTTCTGGAGACTCTGCTGAGTCATCCCTTCCTACTTAGCATTTAATTTAACATAATGTTCTCAGGAATATTAAAAATAATTACATTATTTTAATAAAATTGGGGTATGTGACATACACACCCCCTTAAAATGTAACATCGTCCTCGATGTTACTTATTCTTCTTCTTCAGCTACCTGCTGGAATAGATGGGGATATGCTTCCCGCATCTTACTTTCCAGCTCCCAGGTAGATTCTTCAGGACTAAGGTGCTTCCATTGCACCTTCACTTGTCCAATTATCCGGTTCCGTAGAGTAATTTCCCTCCTCCCGAGGATACAATCCGGTTCTACCAGAACTTCCCCTTCTGGTTCTACCTGTACAATGTTCCAATCAATAACATGAGTAGCATCATGAATATACTTTTTCAAAACAGAGATATGAAAAACATTGTGTACTTTTAAATTTGGCGGTAATGCTAACTGATAAGCAACTTGACCAATTCTGGCTAAAATTTCAAATGGACCACAGTAACGTGGTGCTAATTTTGCACAACTTCCTAATCTTAGGGAGCTTTTCTTTGGTCTTACCTTGATGAACACATGTTCACCTACCTGGAACTCTTTAGGAGTTCTTTTCAAATCTGCTTGACTCTTTTGCCGATCCTGGGCAATCTTCAAGTTTTCCTGCACTTGTTTCACAATCTTTTCCATTTCTTTCAATAAATCAGGTCCTAACACTAATCTATCTACTGGATTACTCCAAGAGATAGGAGTGTTGCATTTTCGTCCATACAAAACCTCAAAAGGACTAAACTTAGCTGATGATTGATAGCTGTTATTGTATGCAAATTCAGCTAAGTGTAAATAATCCTCCCACTTACCTGGTTGATCTTTAACATACATCCTTAACAGATCTTCTAATATTTGATTAACTCTTTCCGTTTGTCCGTCAGTCTGAGGATGGAAAGAGGTGCTGAAATTTAAAGTGGTGTTTAATCCTTTGAACAAGGATCTCCAAAAATTTCCTGTAAATTTAGGATCCCTGTCTGATATAATAACCTTTGGAATACCGTGTAACCGAAAAATCTGTTTTAGAAAGATATCTGCTATGTTTGCAGCCTTGTATGTGGTTTTAACAGGAATAAAATGTGCTGATTTACTTAATTTGTCTACCACTACCATAATTGAATCATTCTGATGTTGGTTTTTGGGTAAACCCGTAATGAAATCCAGGCTAATTATTTCCCATTTCCAGCTAGGAATAGGTAAAGGTTGCAGCAATCCAGCTGGATGTTGATGTTCTGTTTTTACTTGTTGGCAGTCCAAACACTTCGCTAAATATTCAGCAGTTTCAGATTTCATGTTAGGCCAAAAATATTCTTTTCTCAACATAGTGATAGTCTTTTGATAGCCAGGGTGCCCGGAGTAAGGGGTTTTATGTATTTCGTCTAAAATTAACAGCTTAACTGTAGGTGCATTAGGGATATACAGCCTGTCTTTAAACAGCAAAAATCCGTTTTCATTTAAACTATACCCTTTTAGCAAACTTTCTGTGGGCTGTTCTTGGGCTGTAATTTGTAAATGTTGATAATTTTCGTCTAAATTTATCCCTTCAGCCAGCTGTTCATTTAAATCAGAGGTGTAAGTGCTGCTAGCTGATATAAAATTCAGTTTTGCATTCCTACTCAAGGCATCAGCCACCTTATTCTCCTTCCCTTTTATGTGTTGGATTTCAAAATCGTATTCACTTAGGAATGCCAGCCACCTGGCTTGTCTTGCATTTAGATTTGGCTGGTCTAAAAGGTATTTCAGACCTTTATTATCTGTTAGTAAGGTAAATTTTCTTCCTATTAGGTGGTGTCGCCACATCTTTAAAGCATGAATTACAGCAGCTAATTCTATGTCATAAGTGGCATAATTCTTTTCATGGATTTTCAGCTTCCTAGATTCGTAAGCAATGACATGTCCTTCTTGAGTCAGCACTCCGCCTAAGCCATCATTACAAGCATCGGTACAAACTATGAAATCTTTATTTGGGTCCGCTATTCTAAGAATAGGTGCAGTTGTCAATAAAGTCTTAAGTTTCTTGAAACTTTCTTCACATTTCGCATTCCAATCAAACTTCTTGCCTTTCTTCTGCAAAGAAGTGATTGGGTTGGCTATTTTTGAAAAGCCTTCAATAAACCTCCGGTAGTAACCGGTAATTCCCATGAAAGATCTAACGTCCGTCACATCTTTAGGTACTGGCCATTCTTCAATCGCCCGAATCTTTTCGGGATCCACTGAAATCCCTTCCTTAGTAACTACATGTCCTAAGTACTGGATTTCATCTTTGAAGAAGTCACATTTGCTAAATTTCGCAAAAAGTTGTTGTTCTCTTAGTTCTTGTAAAACGATACGTAAGTGTTCCTTGTGCTCCTCCTCGCTCTTAGAATAGACTAAAATGTCGTCGATAAATACAACCACAAATTTATCTAAGTACTTGTGCATTATGTTGTTCATTAAGCACATGAAAACCGCTGGGGCATTAGTAAGTCCAAATGGCATTACGACAAATTCGTAATGTCCATACCTGGTTCTAAAGGCTGTTTTGAAAATGTCTTCTTCTTTAATTCTTACCTGATGATAACCCGATCTTAGATCGATCTTAGAGAATACCGTAGCGCCACGTAGTTGATCAAACAGATCATCAATACGAGGTAACGGATACCTGTTTTTGATCGTCATCTTGTTTAGTTGACGATAATCTATGCAAAGTCGCATAGTTCCGTCCTTCTTTTTAACGAAAATCACTGGTGCTCCCCAAGGGGATACACTGGGTCGGATATAGTTCTTATCTATTAACTCCTTCAACTGAGTTTTCAACTCGTTAAGCTCCAAGATATTCATACGATACGGGGCTTTTGAACTGGGAACAGCACCTGGTACCAGCTCAATGGTAAAGTCAAGCTCTCTCTTGGGAGGCAATTCTGGAATTTCCTCAGGAAAAACGTCAATAAATTCATTGACGACAGGAATGTTCTCTACTGTTTTCTGGTTGTTTTCAAATTTATCTGTCTCGTTTGTAATAGTTACAGCATAGGTCTTGCATCCTTTCCTGACTGCTCTTTTAAGTTGTAATGCAGAAATTTGCCTCACTACTGTTTTCCTAGGAATACCCCTAACAGTTACAGGCTGTCCACTACTGTTTATACACCTAAAAGTTTTGTCAAAACAGTTTAAAACGACCCTATGTTGTTCCAACCAGTCCATTCCGATAAGTATGTCATATGAGCCAAGTGGTAAAATGTTCAGTTTAACTGTAGTTCTAAAATCAGTCATGTTTAAGATGCATTCTTTTACATAGCAGTTTACTTTCTTCTTAGCCCCAGTAGCTAATTGTACAGACCAAGAATTATCAAACCTTTCAACAGTCAAATTACATTTTTCTACCAGCTGAGGTGAAATATAACTAAGACTTGCACCGGGATCTATTAATATAGTAACTGGGGTTTTGTTAATCATACCTCCTACTTCCACCATGGAAGTTTGGTAGTCAGCCTGGCGGTTTTCCAACGCTGCATTGATTCGGGGCATAGTTCCTGCAAAATCTCCAACTGTCATTTCGTCTTGAACAGTATGAATATTGCTGACTTGTTTCTTTCTGTTTGGGCAGACTGAAGCATAATGTGGCCCATTACATTCCCATCACTTGACAGGTTCTTTTCGCTCAAAATTTTTGATGTAGTTTCCATGGTTATTAGGAGTCTCTTTGCTGTTTTTGTAATTGTTTGAATGGCTGACAGCTCCATTTTTGTTTCCTTGGAAACTTTTACTATTAAAGTGGTTCCCGTTTTTGCCATTCTTGAAATTTTTATGGGGAACAAATTCCTTTTTCTTGTACTCGATCAGATTGCTGTTCTTTTTGGCTTTCCAACTGGCTATCCCTTCTTTCTTTTTATTCTGTTCGTAACAGAAGTTTGCCTTGCGCATAGCTTCTTCCAGTGTTTTGGGGTTGTCATATTCAATTCTGTCCTTGATATGATAAGGCAGGCAACTAAGAAACCGCTGTATTTTTGGTTTCTCTTCGACAAAATATGGTACATAACGCAACAGACTTAAAAATTTACTGTTTAAGTCCTTCATCGTCATAGATCCGAGTTTTAGTTCATAAAATTCTTTAGCCCTTTCTTCATAATACTGCTCGGACAGGAATTTCTTCTTGAAATACCTTTTAAAGGTACTCCAATTAACTTCTCTTTCTTTGATCCCTTTGACCCTTTTCAGGTCTTGCCACCATATGTCCGCCTTTCCCGAGAGGTTGTATATGGCCATTCTTGCCTTTAGCTGATTTGAGTAGTTATAGATCTGAAAATATTTTCTCATCCCGGATAACCAAGATTCTGCCTCTTCTCCAGTTTCAGTTTCTCCATTGAAAGTTGGGGGCTTTATCTTCTTAAACTCCCCGGAAATCTCTTCATAAGGCCTGTACTTTTTCCTTCGGTTGTGCATCTCAGCTTCACTGCTGTCACTGCTAGTGTGATAACTGGGTTGTCCCTTTCTTTCTTCAGATGAGGAACTGCTGTCAGATTTAGTTGGTTTTGTCCTTTTTGACCCTCTTGGATGATTAACTTCTTCTGAGTCAGCTGGTTTGCTCCTTCCGTCAGTTTGAAATTTTTCTATCAATAGCTGATTTAGCTGTTCCTGAGTCTTTAGAATTCTTTCATTATCCTTCTTAACCGTTTCCATTTCTGTCTTTAATCCTCTTATAGTCTGCATCAGCTCAGTGGTGTGAGCAATTTCTTCTTCTGCCTCTAGTTCTTTTGACATCCGTCTTGTCCCAGCATTGGGAGATTCCTCCTCAGCATATTCTCCCAGTTTTTCCATATCTGTCTGAAAAATTCAGAAAAGAGAATTTTTCTGTACTGTACATTAAACCGAAATATATGTTAGTATTTTATAAATAAAACAAAATCTTCTTTTATGATCGCTGTTTACGGAAGTTTAGTGGAGTCACATCCAGGCCTAGTGTCTGAACCTCGCTCTGATACCACATGTCAGAACCCGTTAATTCTGAAAAATTTAAAAATTTTTATTCGTAACAATAAATGTTAATTAGGTAGTATTTCTGATATTGTTTTAATTTAAACAACTAACATAAACTGTTTAAAGACTCTGTTTTATTAAAACTTTGATTTCGGTGATTGTAATTAATGATTGTTTTGTTTTGAACCGCAAGGGAAGAGCTAGTCGTAGTTGACTGGCTTACTTAGCTTACGAGCTAATGCATACGTCGTCTTTTGTTTCTCAGGTGCGTCAGTGAAGTAAGGATCACTGTATGTTAAACTTGGTGAGCATCAATACTCCCTATACTTCAAAACTTAATGATCGTCATGATATTTCTTATTCAGCTAGTATCGTCAAGTGTTACGAAGATTTACATTGTCTCAGTTATAATTATGTTTTTATGATTATTATGCTATGTTACTGTTGTAACTAAAATGAAACATTTGTGATATCAGAATTTTTGGCTGTAACAGTGTCTTTGCATCATGTGACCTGTTGTCAACTTAATACCGGTGACTACTGTTTTGTTCATGCATTGATAATGCGAGTTGAGAAGGTGACGCCTCTAGCGTTGTTTCAATATGATCCTATGCGTTGAAGTCCAATGTCCACTTAGAGTTTAACTTATGTTACTTGACGGTGCCTTGATTTTAACTATCTTTACGATGTACACCTGTAGATGAAGCTCTATTTCAACATCTTAATAATAGAGGTTTATTTTTCATATTGTTACTGTTAACAATAGTATTGATAGCAATTCTGATGCTAGTATATAATGGCAATATATTTATTGTCTTAAAGACTTGGTAACATTCAAGTATTAAATAACGAGGCATTTTAATTTGAAGGTTGACTACCTTGGTACTTATATGAACATAGAAATGTAATATGCATCTGGCATTAATCTATGACTTGGTATTAATTTATATATATAATGATTGTACAATAATCATAATATTCCATACATTGGCAAACTTTATATTCTATATAGTGTTATGGTTGTATTTATCATACTAGGCCATAGAGAAAACTCTAGGGTTGAAGTTGACCAACATCTTGTGTAAAGTGATATGCGAAAGACATTAACCTATGCCCTGGTTTCATTGTAAATGTGCATTAACTTGATTTTGTCATAGTCCTAATGTTCTTCCCTTACCATGGATAAGATTTATAACTAAGTTATGTTAAAGTATTATCCACCCTATTAAGTTATGGAATAATCCATATATGATGTTGACTAACTCTTATTTCTATCATTGTAGTGATTATACATTCCCATTGCTTGGGATTCTCGACGATTCAATTGCAAGGCTATATGCCAAATGATTATATATCATTTGTTATCTCATACGTTTGACTTATATATGACATGATTTGGAAAAGAATCGGTGTATAATTATTTGGTTGGCAATGAAACTATAGGTTCTCGACCCATGCTACGTTGATTTATTTGAGTGCTACGTGGTTGCATCTCCTCCATGCGATGGGCGATATATAAGCTGCTATTGAAACCCTACAGGTTATTGTAGTTGCCTTCGGGCTCGGGTCCTAAGGATGAAACCCTCCCTGTCTGAGTTTTGTAATGAAGGCACTGTAACAATGTGCAGAGTGTGGTGGTTATGGCCTTGAGGTTCCATTCGGCAATAGGGTATGTCCTCGGCTCTGGGGATAGCGTCTGCTATAGTTTTATTGCTTCGTGGTCTCGTTGTTCTTTATAAGTTTAAGTCCCAGCTATTTACAGTTCGTCACTGTGCTGGTGTGGGTAAGAGATAGGGTTCTCGGTAATGTCTTTAGGTTATGAGAGAGTTGATGCCATTGGGCTTTGGGTTTGCTTCTCGACTGATTCAGTTCCAGTTTGAGGTCTCCGTCTGCAAGGTTTGTCTGTCGTGGCCGTCATTGGAAGAGTTTGAGGGTGTTCCTTGCTCTTTCAACCGACGAGGGTGATGGGGGTTTCAGTGTCTGCTCCCACCGGTGGCTTCCAGAATATCCACGGCTACATTGCTCAGGTAATAAATAACCTTATTTTCGCAATTTCTGTTTTGCAAGCAGTGTAGATATACAATTATTTAAAACTCTCGGCATAAACAGTGTATTAACATCTTTCAGCATTGAATGTGCAGGTCACGCGGCTCTGAAGGTGTACAGGGTTCTTTCTCCAACGCTGGCTCAACCGGGTAAGCCTGGTTATCCACGGCTGTCTCTTCCTTTGCTGGTTTTGTGGTTAGGGTTGTGTCATGGAGGAAAACTCCTGTGTAGTGAGGTCGTTTGACGACTTGATGTTCATGGTTGCAATCATCTGTATAAGTTATTTTGTTTGAATGAAAGGGTTGAAACCTTGTTATGTTTATTGGAGAGCCCTTCACGGCTCAGACTGTATGAGGCCAGGGTTTCTGTTATTGTACTTTGTAATTGCTAAGCGTAGGGTTCCATCCTCGCTGCATAAAATTTATACTTAATATATTACTGGGCCTATCATGGCCGTGTTCATTTTTGGGTTTCGTTAAATTATTCAAAAGTATTTGAACTGTAAGGATAGATGAATTCTTCGGTACCTGCAATGGATGTTAACTCTGTTATAAATGAAACCCTATGATTGTCTCTCTGCGTTTTTCTTCGTTTTGGAGTATTAAATAAAAGATTGTGGAAGTTTATCCACTATGTCTGTAATAGTTAATAGCATAGGGTTATTCTGGCGAATTGGGGGTTTTGTTTTGTGTTCAATGCATAAGTATGATATTGTTAACTCGGTGGTGACTGGGTACGAGTTGTAACAATTTATTTTGAATCTATATAATTATTAAATAAAACTATGAATAGAATAATATATACATAGAACTATGTGTTAAGATGCTGTAGGTTCTGTCTGTCATAAAAAGCATTCTTTTCAATTGTTTTTCAGTCTGTCGAAGGAATAATATAAGGCTACGGCCGTGTAGGGTTTGTGGACTACCTAAGGAAGAACATTTGTACTGAATAAATATGATTACTGTGTAAACTTAAGATGGTTTGTAACAGCCAAAGATGGTTGCGTTCATCGACAGTTTCTCTGTTGTGTAATATGTTTGTTTTTGTTTTAAACAACTTTGTTAATTCTATTATAATAAGCATGGCTAATGTATTATAATTACTAGGTTGAAGGAGAATAATACTATACAGTTGCTAAGTGTTTGTGTTTGACTACTGTGTAGATGATTAAGATTATGTGGAAGCTTGTAACAATGAAATATTGTTACAGTCACCTCTTTAGATAATCGATAGCTGTCAAACATGTTCTGAGTATAAACAATATATTTAAAATGAGTTTTGTTTATCTGTTAACTCAATATAAGAATGACCTAAAACTAAAGTTGACTGAAATATGCTATACATATATATATGCAGGTATATTACTGGAATATCTATTGTTTAATATTTCTGTCTATTATTGAACCATTAACAGGAATTCTAGAATATGCCTAAACATGGTAATTATTAACTATAACAGTAACAATTAGGTTCTGTATAAGATAAATACTCTATTTAAATAAAAATAGGAAATCTCTATAACATCTGCGTTTCTGAAATTTATAACAAAAGGGAGTACAGAGACTGATTTACTGAAGTTGAATACAGTCAAAAACATAGTTGTACTAGTCTATCTCATATGAAAATAAATTAAATCAACAACAGGAAGAGTGGCAGAACCTGTAGCTATGGTAGACAATAACAGCAATGGGAGGCTGTTCCTCCCTACCAATTCCTGGAGAGTGCCCAGACAGCACTTCTCAGGACCCCCGAGCTTGCTCTGGTCTAACTGGCTGGAATCTAGGTACGGCCAATAATTCCCTCAGCCCAAATTAGCTATACTGGAACCAAGTTACTGCAACTTCCTGCTTCAAAAACACTTCCTTACTGTTTTCCCACTTCCTCAATGGGACTCCTGAATAGCATTCACCTGAATGTATTCTCCCTCTAGAACAATTGCTGAACCCCCAGCTCAGTTCATTGAGTAGTATTTAAAAGATTGCCTAGGTCTTAGTTGGGCTAACTGTCATTAATGAGCCACCTGCTCAGATTCCACTTTCTTGGGGAATCATGACCCCAAAATATAGGGAAGTTGCCACCTGCAACTCAGGAAGTGTTTGAGGATGCTGCCACTTGTCTTTTGTCCTTCCACCTAATTCCATCCACCAGTTAGACCAGTAACCTCTTTTAACAGCTCTCCCATGCTGTTGTCTCCATAATTTATTTATTAATAATAATTATTCAGATTTTACATTCCATTTCTGGAGACTCTGCTGAGTCATCCCTTCCTACTTAGCATTTAATTTAACATAATGTTCTCAGGAATATTAAAAATAATTACATTATTTTAATAAAATTGGGGTATGTGACAAGTATAGTTGTGAGTGGCTTTGTTCTTTGATTAAATTATCGCATCTTCCTCAACCTTGAGTCTTATAACACTATATTTTAAGCTAAAAATTTATCGATGCCATTTTTATGTTATTTCTCCATGGAGATTCAATTATGGATATACTTTATACCTTTGATTCTAGAGATAGTAAGTTGGATCATGGATTTGCTACATTGCTAAGTGATAAATTTCTAGGTTAATAAGAGCATTTTTCAAATTTTTTGAGAGCCTATAGTTTCATGAACAACCCATCCATGTCTCTTTCCCAATCCTTACTTTGTTACATCTTCCAACTTTCAACACCAACCATTTCCCTAATAGAGGAAATGATCTCACTAATTCTTTCAAAATCATAGATGCTCCATCATATGACTTCACTTCCTTTATGATCTAGTATTCCATACACCTAGGATCTATGTAATTCATTTCCATCACCTTACACCATAATCCATCCTTTTACAACATCCTCCAGAGGCTTTAACTTCTCTACACACACGTACATGCACATGCATGCACGCACACACATACACACACACGCGCGCACACACACACATGCACACAAACACACATGCACACACACACACACACAAACACACACACATGCAGACGCGCGCGCGCGCGCGCACACACACACACACACACACACACACACACACACACACACACACACACACACACACACACACACACACACACACACATGCGCACACATGCACACACACACACACACATGCACACACACATGCACACACACACACACACACACACCACACACACACACACACACACACACACACACACACACATGCAAACGCACAAACACGCACACATGCACACACATGCAGACGCACATGCACACACACACACACACACACACACACACACACACACATGCACACATGCACATAAACACACACACACATGCACATGCACGCGCAAACACACACACACACACACACACACACACACACACACACACACACACACACACACACACATGCGCGCACACGCGCACACACATACACACACTAGCTACACTTTGTATATTTATATGTATATGCATATGTCCCAAATTTTCCTTTACCCTCTACCAACTTTAGTGTCTCAGTCCAAACTTCTCTTGCATATGAGCAATTAAGTAATAAGAGATATGTAGATTCACCATCGTTTTTGCATAGAATGCACCTACTTGAACCTTGCCAGTACATTTTTTAACACTTTTTCCATGTAATAATTTTAATTGATAGTGGCAATCAAAGAAAAATTTAGTTTTAAAGGCAATTTTTAGCTTCCATATTGATTTCTACCACAATTTCTTATCGTGTTCTATTTCCTCTTACATCCTATCCTCATAACCTATCTTTGTAGTATAGTTGTGAGTGGATTTGTTCTTTGATTAAAGTATTGCATATTCGTCATCCTTGAGTATTATAACACTATATTTTAAGCTAAACTGTATCAATTCCATTCTTATGTTATTTATCCATGGAGATCCAACTACAAATATGTTTTCTACCTTTGATTCCAAATATAGTAAGTTGGATGGATTTTCTACATTGCTAAGTGATAAATTTTCAGGTTATTAAGAGCATTTTTCAAAGATTTTGAGAGCCTAAAGTTTGATGAACAACCCATCCATGGCTCTTTCTCAACCCTTACTTTGTTACATTTTCCAACTTTCCACACCAAACATTTATCTAATATAGAAAATTATCTCATTAATTATTTCCAAATCATAGATGATCCACCATATGGCCTCACTTCCTTTATGATCTAGTGTTCCATAAACTTAGGAGCTATGTACTTCATTTCCATCACCTTACCCCATAATCCATCCTTTTACAACATTCTTTTATGATCTAGTGTTCTATAAACCTAGGAGCTATATACTTCATTTCCATCACCTTACCCCATAATCCATCCTTTTACAACATCCTCTATAAGCTTTTAGCTTCCAATGCTTGGCAAAAAACCTAGATATTTTGTAAGCCCCGTCATGTAGCCTCCTTTGGTTGTTCTAGTTTCCTTTATTTAATTAAGGGTATCCCTTCGTTTTCTATTTTCCTAGTACAAATAAAGGTAAAGAATCTTCATCTCATATTTTCCTACTTTCATTTAGTAATGTATGCTAAGGACAAACAATAAACATGGATCCCCTCTAAGACACATTTTACCAAGGTCAACTGACCCACTCTAAATTTCCCTTGAACACATTAAAAGGAATTTCAATATTTGAGAGTGTTCACTTCCATTCCCATAGATTTGCAATAGATATTTATGATTTCTTTGAAGTTTTTGGCTTCAATAACTATCCCTAAAGCAATCAACGTAACATTATCCAAAAAAAGGAGTTAGTCAATAAGATATTGCACACAATATTAATACACTCTATATAAGTACCCTCCCTTTTGTATGCAACAGTCATCCTATTCAAACCATCAACAACCGATAAGGATAACAATGGGGATATCAAGAATCCTTGCACAAGTCCTCTAAAAGCAATGCAAAATCTTAAAGGAGAGCCACTTGTAATTATTACAAAGGATGTTGATGAAAGGATTCCCATTATCTAATTCACTACTTGAAAGCTCAATCTTATTTGAATCAACAACAACCTAAGATACAGCTAGCAAACTTTGTCACAAGTCTTTGTTGGGTCTATCTTCATTGCCAATGTTGGAATTTATTTGACATTAATTGAAATTAAGAAGGCATTCTTTCTTTGTTCTCACATCATCATGAATTTCCTATTGAAAAGAACTTCAACCTTCTCCTTTAATATTAACCCTAACAAAATGTTGTGTATTGATTTTATACACAAAATCACATAATGAGGTTGGCTTGTAGTCATCAAAGGTCTCTAGATCATTATTTTTGAAATAAAATATATAGCAATTTCATTTAACCCCCTCAGAACCTTTCTAGATACTCAAGAATATTGAATTACCCTATACAATTATTCCTTCAATGGTATGTATGTTAACTCAGTTACTCTTAATGACCATTTAACTCACCAATGGCCCATGTTAGAGAAATCCCAATGACTATTGGTGCAGTGGGATGCCAACAGTATAAGTCCATTTTTCTCACTGACCATTTTCCTCCTGAAGACCAACAAATGGTTGCTGGTGGTTCTAATAATCATGTCCCTCTCAAGGGGGTAGTCAAGGTGACCCTCCCTAACAGGGAAATGTGTCAAATGTGAACATATACATGTGAAAACAAGACATTAATGTCTAGACTATATCTCATAATTATGATGGTTCTAATCTTGTATCCAAGGACAAAGAAGCATTCATGATGAAACTACTTACACCTCTCTAGATAGATAAAACTACAATTAACATGATTCCTTCCCTACCGAAAATAATTTTAAAATGTTTTTGCATAACCCTAATTCCTAGGTGGCTTAGAACTATAATATTGTTGAAGATCTTGCTCAGTCACCTTGTGCCATGTCTGGACTAGAATTCCTTAAAAGCTACCCCACACAACATATGGAATTATTGATCATTATTGATATCTTTAATGATTCTATTATTCTCTTGATAAATACATTTGATATTGAGGCCTCATCTTGTAGAATGAACATTTTTAGGATGATGGTGTACGAAGGGGATTCTATGTGTGTGTTGTCCCTATCATGTTGGAGAGCCCTAGGCTTTCCCAAGATTGTGCCTTCAACAACCTTGTTGAAAAAATTTTACAACCATTCTTTCAAAGTTTATGGAATCATTCTCTCATTCCCGATTGAATTCGGGGATAAAATTGTTTCAGTATAGGTTGAGGTTGTTGACACTCTGTTAGGTTATAACCTTCTCTTATGATAGAGATGGACTTATGGGATGATAGAAATAGTGTCTTTGGTATTCCAAATTATTCATTTCCGTCACTAGAGGTAAGCTATCATTATTGATTGGTTGTCATATTGCATGCCTTATCTAGCTTATATCATGGGATCTATTGTCTCGATGTTGGACAATTAAACAAGGACATACAAAAACAAGGGTGTTGGGTTGTATTCATATTTAATGGGGAATTTTATGATCCCTCTTCCCATTTGTTATGTTAACTCTACCGAATTATATGTGATTTTTCCACACATGTACTATTTTTCAAGATATAAATAAAACATGCTCAAAGGATAATTATCCCATGCCATTTATTAATTAGATTATTGATGAATATGACATAAATGAAATATTTTCATTTATGAATGGATTTTCCATCTCTAATCAAATTTAGATCCACCCTCAAGATTAGAACAAAACTATGTTTGTCTATCCTTGGGGTACATTTTCCTATAGGAAAATGTCATTTGGTCTTTAAATAGTGAAGCCACATTTCAATGTGCCATGTCGTATACATTTCATGAAATCAAACATATCTTCAAAGCATACATCTATATGACTTAGCTACATAGTCAAAGAAAAGGGTTGATCATCCATCCCATCTTTGTGCAATATTCAAAAGATGTTGGTTTTATAAAAATTTCCTACATCTGCACAAATTCATCTTTTCTGCATTTCATGACATCAAATATATTGTTAAAGCTTATCTAGATGACTCGGCCACATAGTCAAAGAAAAGGGTTGATCATCTAGCCCATCTTCATGCAATATTTGAAAGATGTTGGTTCTATAAAAATTTCCTAAATATGGACAAATTCATCTTTTGTGTTCCACTTGGGCAATTGTTGAGTTTCATAGTGTCCAGGTATGAGATTATGGTTGACCTATTTAAGGTTGAAGCAATAATTTAGTTTCCTTCCCTATGCAACATTGGTGAAATGCAGAGAATCCAAGGAATGGAAAGTTTTTTGCAACAATTCATTACCAATTATGTTGAGATCACAAAAGGTTTCATACTCCTTTGAAGAAGGGAGTTCCAATTATATTGGATAATTATGTGCAATAGTCATTTGACACCTTGAAAAAGGCTCTAATGTATTCCCAAATGATGATCCCGCTAAACTACAACCAATGGATTCCTATTACATCTTCTAACATATGAATCAACCATCAATATGCTCTTGGTTCGCGGAGACGATTCCCATGAGGAACATGTAGTGTATTATTTGAGTAAAGTCTTGCTAGACTTGAATTACAATACTTTCAAGTTAAGAAGTTGGTTTTGGTAACTATTCATGCCATTTTGGGTTTTAAGATTTATGTGGTAAGAAATGTCGTCAACAAGATTTTCTAGAGATTCAACAATAGCCATATTGATTTGTCAATGTTTTGAGCTTGGATTAGGATTCATCATTAAGACAATAAGTCGATTAAAGAGAAAGCGGACAAATACAAGTACTTGCTCTCTTTTTATCATGCCTTTTCCATTTCTTGTCACTATCGCCAGATACACATACTAGTTTTAAACAAATTACAAAACATATTACATGCATTGTTTCTTATTTAGATATGATACTCAACATTCTTGTACATGTATAGTTTTTTATTTAGCTTCAACAATCCATCATTCCATATGTTATGTTATGCACCCGTGTAAAAATGTATTTAACTATCTAATCATCAATATATGAAATTTTGTAATACACAAATTTATACCACTTTAATGTTGTTTTTTACTTATACAATTTAAAAAACAAATTATTATGTCATGTTGCTTGCACTCCTCTATTCTAATAGTTCAATGATTAATATAATGTTCATAGAACCCTTCTATTATAATAAAATAAACCACATCTCTTGACTTCTTTGTAATGTTTTTCTATCATTGCATGCATAGACCTTGTGTTGAGGCATTGCCATGTTCAATTGAAAACATGGCAAAACAAATGCAACTATGGTTTCCACTACAAAGTTCCTATAATTTTGAGATTATATACAAAATATGCTTATGTTAGGTCCATGCACTTTGTTTAATATTGAAATTTTCTCATATTTTAAAAATTGAAATATTATGATTTGCTTACTAATGTGCATAACGCTTAGTTTTATGGACATTTTGCATATTTTTTTATAATTTATACAAAATAAATATTATGATTTGTTTACTAAAGTACATAACGCTTAATTTTATGGACATTTTTGCACACAAATATGTAGCCTTACGTTTTTTTAACTTGTGGATATGCACTTTACTTGAAAACCACGTGCAAGCACACAAAATTACTTTGTTTTCCAACTGATAAACACTTGTTCGTATTTAATATTCACATGTTTACAATGTTCCCCCAAGGTTCCGAGACGGAAGGACGCGGGTGCGGGGAGACGCACATTCGGGACGTGTGGAGACCACCCCCAAATTTTAGAGAAATTCGGGGGGACGGCGGGACGTGAGAGTTATAAATTTTTTTAAAAATATTAAAAATATGAAAAATATAAATCCCAACAATAACAAACCATCCCATGCAAATTAGTGAATTACTAAACACTACATTCATCATTGTGCAATCATGCAATGTAAATGCAAAGTTCAAACAAATTACACGATTCATCATAATTATATTAATAAATTTATTTCATAATCCACTATGACTAAAATGATTAGAACATATATATCCCAATTTTAGTTATCCCTAAATATCTTAAAGAATGCGCATCACAACAAATCATGTATTTGATAGCCAACTTTAAAATATATATTTTCTAAATTTCAACTATGAGTGAATATACATGAAATTCATATTTCAACGATAATGGTCTAATATATAAATATTCCTTTCGTAATTCACTTCATGAATTAACTCCCTATATAACCGACTAAAATAAAAGTTATAATTTCCAACCCACTAATTGATAATAAATAAACAAGAGCCACGAGGTGGCAATGTCCCCGCAGGTGCTAATAGCAATAATAGCTATTGCTATAAGCAAAAAGCTATAGAAATATGATACTCTTGCCATAAAATTGTAGCAAGGGAAAATTTCTTTTGAAATAAAACGAATTAGCCATTGAGCCTAAAGTTTTCAATACTCCTAAGATGGGTAGCATAGGGAACAAGTGACATTGATCTAAGGTTTTTGCCTTTGGTTCTGCGATAACGCCTACTCGAGCTGCTAGATCGTTTCATACAAATTG
Organism: Larix kaempferi; assembly: GCA_027924585.1. NCBI lineage: Eukaryota > Viridiplantae > Streptophyta > Pinopsida > Pinales > Pinaceae > Larix > Larix kaempferi. Next base: position 3,957,700 of record BSBM01000860.1, read on the forward strand.
GATGGATATTTGGCCATGTGGAAGTGTGTTTTGTCTAAAATTTGCACTAGCTCTTTGACAAACATAAGTACAATTATTCAGAAACAAATGTGCATGTGTATGTTTATCAAGGTTATATCAGCACAATACTGAAAACATATAGTAATTCAACATTTGGATTGGTTATGGTTATCCACGAGTAGTAATAAACACCATTTGGGTTTAGAGGTCATTTTTAGAGACAAGATTATCAAAATATGAGTTTTAAAAAAATGTAATTAATAGAAATTAAAAATTATTATAATTTGTATATAAATCAAAGTAAAATAATATAGTAAAATAAAGTTGTCAAATGTAGAGACTTGCCATTAATACATGTGTTTTGTCTCTGTTCATTTTTTTGGATTTATGCATCAAGTAATGAACATTGTTATGAACCTGTAAAACCTGTTGTTGCAAGACCCCTCCATAATTGCAGTTGCTTGAAACCCAAGAATAGGCCAGGCCAAAGTTTAAGAAACATAGCTTTTTATATAGGCTGTGTAAAGATATAAGCAACCTGATGCAAGGTTCAATTTATTGGGTTAATTGCGAATGGCTCCGCGTAATGACATATATAAATATGGGCTAAATGAATCACTTATAAATATTGATTGGCTCAATGTATCATGCTTAATGGAAACACTACTGCTAAGCTTTATAAAATGTCGTAGAATCCTAAGTACAATATTCATCCATTATTTCCATGTAGGTGAACTAAACACAGCATTTTTTTTAAATAAAAAAAACTACACAATTGTTATTGTGCTTTCGAACAATCTTCTTCAAACATGAATATGAAGAAGCGCTTTTTGTCCTTGGGAAAAAAAAAGATGAACACACCCATGTTCGTGGGAAGTGTCTTCCATTATAAAAGAAACTGAAAATGTAATTAGTGTTCGATTAACTAAACGTATACTCTAGTATCGGTGAACTATAGCTTTGCAACGCCAGGGACGATGTAGCTGAGAGAGTTTTAACTCAAGTTGATTTGACACTATATTAATCATTGCACTGGCCGAGATATAGTTGACAGATGAAGGTATGGCGGGGCCACATATCAATGCTAGCTACATTCATGAGAAAAGTCATAATATCAAATGTTGAGTATGTGTTTGCAACGAAAGGGGAAAACATTGAAATTGAGCATCCGAAACAAATTTTGGCAGAGAACAGAAGGCTTATCCATTCATTTACTCAGGACATATGCATTTATTCGAGTGGTTTCAGCCCACACTATGTATCGTTTTCAATTGATTAGAAACAGCAACAAGGGTTCTTATGCGTTAGTGTGCGCAGTGCCTGTTGTGAGACTAAGCAAATTAATAAAAGAACATGGCGATGTAGTTAGCACTGGTGGAGTTTAGTGCTCCTTTGAAATAACAGAAATATGATTAATGAATTGATATGCTAGAAGCGGAGACAAGTGACTGGTTTGCTACTAGAATGGAATACCGCACTTAGAATTTGCTTGACTATTTAGTATTGACAGAAATGGAGTTTATGAATGTTGTTATTATGCTTTTTATTTGTGAAGTTGGATCTATGCGACTGCTACAGTGTGCCATTTGTTAAACCAACTGATTTTTTTATCCCAATTCCAAGAATTAGTCATGCCACTCACATTTGAGCTCGGTCGCATCTCTAGTGCTAATAAGTTGTACTAGAAGTAGATTGTCTATTTTTCAATGCTACCGGGCAAAGGTGTGCTGTCACAGTATTAACTCTGCTACCGGCTTCTCTAACTCGAATATCTAGGTGGTGACTAATGTGGCTTGCAACCTGTGATGAAAAATGGTGATTGTTTTCGCAATCCTGAGTTGTGCTATCAAATAACCTGGAAATTCCGTTACCTGGACTTCGTGGTAGAAAAGAATAATAAATATGATATTAATGTATTCAGTACCTCGTAAGCAGTTGTGCTATAATGTCAAAATCTTCGTTGTTGATGCTATATCCCCTTGGGTTTTGGTGCTTTAAAAAGTCTAATGCTGCACTACGTATTCGTGGAGCGATGGACTAGGGTTATACACACCAATTCTATTAACATTGCATGCTATTCATAAGCGGATCCCATCATACCTGTGACTAATCTATTCGAAGAAGCTCAGGTGCGTAAACTGAGCGATGACTATATATCATCTTTTTTTATAGCCAGGATATGCCAAAATGCTACCCAATAGTATTGACTATTCAACATGCAGAATACCTTTTGGCCAATAGAGGGAACAAATCAGAGCATGTTTCTCAACATTAGATTGCATTTAAATAAAATTAGATTGCAATTAAACAATGTAGAGGCACAAGAGTTCTCAAGCAGAACCAATGTAGGTTGGAGTCTCGCTAGAAAGTGGTGGAAGCAAACCAATCTGAATAATCTGAGATGCGGGAGCAGGTAAAACTTACACCGCAAAAAAAGCAACATATAATGCAGCTGGAATTACAGTCCAGTCTGCCTTTAGACTGCCATTAAGTTCAAACATGCTTCCAGTAAATTCAAACACCCTAGATCTTCTGACAAAAGATTGTGAACAACTTCGAGTATTGTTGATTGATGGAGTCTCTTTAATAGGGTCTCGGATCCTGTACAAGATTGACAAACGACTATGTGAAATAATGCACACACCAACCAAAGCATTTGCAAACCTTGATGTCATATTCTATGGCGATTTGTGTCAAGCACAACCTGCCCATGATTCTTGGATTTTTGAACAACCTAGATTCCAACAACAGACATTTCCTTACACATTTTGGTTCGATGCCATAAAATGCTATGAACTTACAATAGTTGTACGTCAAAGAGAGCAAACATTGATATCGATCTCGAATAGAATCAGAACATTCTCTCAAACATTGGATGATATAGATTATTTAAACCAACATTGCTACAAACAACCAGCAGCAGATGCAACATTTCCTTATCTTTTCGATATTAATAAGCATGTTCAACAACATAGCTCAAAAATGTTATGAGCTATGCAAACAGAAACATTCACAGTTGTAGCACATGATAGCAAAATTGATTCGATTGGAAAAAATGACCATAAACAAAAGACATTGCAACTTCCCTCTACGATAGCAGTAAAAAAAAGATATGCTTATTGAACTAGTTGGAGGCAACTACTCAACTCAGGATGGATTGGTCAGTGGTGCAGAAGGTGTGTTTAAACACTATAGTCAAAGAAACCAACATATTGTCTGGATTGAGCTTGCAGATGCAAAAGTTGGAGACAAGCAACGTGCAACGATGCAATATTTTTATATGTCTGGTGTAAACTCCAATTGGACACCAATCAAAAGGATTGCAGTAGAAACAAGAGTTGAAAATAAAATCAATGTTATGCGAGCAGAATTCCCAATTCAGTTGGCATGTGCAAGGACAATTCATAGAGCATAAGGATTGACAATGAACAGATTGGCATTTGAGGCAAAAGGAATTAAGAGACATGGCCTTGTTTACACTGTGCTCTTGCGTGTCAGAGATATGGATTGTCTTTATGTTTTAAACAAATTGGAACAAGGAAATTTTATAGCTTGTCCAAAACTCATCGCTGAAATAGCTAGATTAAAAACATAATCAAATTTGCAATTTGAATGTGGTCTCCATTCAATGCCGAACGGTGAACAATTACTCATTTCATTGCTAAACACACGCAGCTTGCTTTTGCACTATGGCGATGTTGTAAATGATCATGAACTTATGCAAGCAGACATTCTATGTTTGCAAGAAACTCACATGCGCACACTTAGCAAAGAAACAACAATCATAGAGAAATACAATTTCTTGTGAGCATTTTCAGTGCATGGAATCGATTAAAAAACACATTGCTATTAATCAATTCTAAAAACTATACAGAAAACTTCACTGAAGCAATTTGCGTAGATCTACACGTAGATTCCAGTGTATTGAAAGCAGTGAACACTTACAATAGACCGTGTGGTGTGCTTGATGATCTCTTTCATATATTGAGTTGCATTTTGTCAAGTTGCACATAAGCCACTCAAATCCTAGTAGCTGGTGACCTGAACATCGACATGTTGCAAGAAACAACATCAAAAAGAAAACTGCAATTGTCTATGCAAATGAAAGGCTTGACACTAAAAACAACAAAAGCAACAACAAGCATCGGTTCAATGTTTGATCATTTTTGAACAAATCTGAAACACAGAGATATTGTTTTCAATATTTCAGGTGCTTATTGGACTGATCACTATTCAACGTTCCTATCGATCTTTGGTTAAAATGCATAGTCCATTCGCTTTTGCATTATCTAATTTTATTGTCTTCCTATCTATGAACGGATTCATGATGGCATATTTGCACAAAATCAAAACCAGGTATTATTCTTTGCCCTGCAACTTTCATGCACTTTAAACTACGGCAATTTGGTTTTTTTCCTATTGATAGTGAGCTAGGTTTAGATCAGCTTTTGGCATGTGCAATATTCATGTTATAGCTATGAGCATAAATTTTGTTGAAGTTTTTCATATTTTTATAATCTATTTTGTGATGTCAAATCTTGATTATTTTTTTCTATTGATAGTTGTTTACACTTTATTTTGTCCATAGCTTAGATCTAAAAAACTAGCAATTATGTGACAACATATGTAGACACTCTTTATAAAAAATATGCATGTGCTATCTCCATTTTATAATAATGCAGACCATATATAGTGAACATAAAATGTTTTAATAACAAATTCCTCTGTTCAAAATAATTTTAGATCAAAATTTGTTCAATATCTAATTGTAAATAGTTTCCTGTGCTTGTTTAACTCAAATTCTTGACACTACATAGACTTCGCGCTATGCATATGTCAAAAATCCAGTCAAAGAATTATGGACATTTGTTGTTGTTTTTTGCTTCTCTGTTTTTATGCTGTCTGTTTTTTCCAGATTTCCCATCTATTATAAATGTCTTCTACTCTTTGCCCTAATTAACAACCTCAGTTACATCTGATTTGCTTAATTCTTCTCGCATGTGCAGCTTTTCAAACTCAAACACAAAATTGCAAAATAATGGAAGATAGTTCATTGGCTTTGCACAACACAACAAAAACAACATCAGCACCAAACAACCCGGCAATGGGAAAAATGTCAACTGCCGAAAGTCCAAAAAGATATGCAATTATTTTGGGTCTAATTGCTTTTTACATCATTTTTAATACACATAACTTCTGCATCTTCTTTTATGATTTTCTAGTGCACGAAACAACAGAATATAACTATTGCATTGACAAGTATTTTCTCATTCTCAAACTTGATGCAAGTTTCAGCTTTCCTGCTATTGATTGCTGATAATTTTCTCCCTGGCCATGTTCTCTAACTATAATAATAACAGGTTCAAAGAAACAGCTTTAGAAGCAGCTACTATTATAGAGCTATGCACAATAACACTGAAAATTGTTTTTGAAAGAGACATCCTGGCTGTATATGGGCCTGCACAGAACAAAATCCAAATTTATGTTGTAAAGGCACAAATACTGCATGCAGACTTTGTTGATAGAGATGGGTTAATGACAATGGCTGCTGGAATAAATGACAATTTGATCAAATGTTTTGGTAGTTATTTCTCAACGAGCAAAAGTCTAAGAATCAGTTGATTTGGGCTCAAGAAAAAGGGCCAATATGACAGAGGCGATGCCAAGTATTCAATAGTCATATATCCGCATACAATAATTTAGACAATTGATCAAGTTTGCAAAATGAGGAAGCTAGCTGTAGATATGACAATTTCTGATTTGTTGTCATCAAACGACTCATACTCTGTTGGCTTTGTCACAACAATTGTTGTTGTATGTGAATCCAACAACAAGCGATTTGAATTGTATATCAAAGACGGTGGAACGGCAAATGACCATGCAATAGTAAATATGCCATTTGCATAGCCAATGTTCTTTTGAAATTGCTATTTTTTAAAGCCAAATAAAATTTCCACTCTTTTACGTAAACAAAAAAATAGGGGAAAAAACAAACACAAATAGCTTTAACGATCTCTAACTGCAACCTATACTCATTGAGTACTATCTTCTACTATTGCAGTTATAGATCAGTGAAGGTTTTCAAAGAACTGCTCCTGCAAATTCAAGAACAACTTGCACCTGATGAATCTCCATTCTATCTGTTTAAAAACATTGTCCGAAATGACAGTAAAGGAAGCCACATGCTCCGGACCTGTGCAACTACCTTTATTGACCATCTTAATGATGATTATGCAATTCAAAATTTGGTGCCAGTTATTGATTCAAAGACACAGGTACATTGAAAAATTGCTCCTTTTTTTATTTCATTGACAAAGAACAGCAAAAACACAATCTACTTTCATGCAAAATAATTTCATTGATTAACACCTTCTTCTGGGTTTTTGTCTGTTGTTCATTGTCTAGTAGCATTGACTTTGTTAATTATAATAGGCTTTAGCTGAAAACTTTTCTAAATTTTTGTAGTTTCTTGAGAATATTGTCATCAAAACTGACATAGATTTTGCAAAGAAACACATGTTGCTTAAACCTATGGATTTTAGCTCTTTTGGTCATTTAGACAGAAGTCTTTGCTTTTCTATAAAAGCAGTTTAGTTGCTAGATTTATTTGAGCACATCATAACTAATTTTAAAGTTTCTTTGAGTCTTATTTCGAATCATATGTTTAAGCCTAATCCAATCGGTGTTCCCAACAAGGCATGTCATTTTTGCCATAGACAGGCACCCCAAATACTTTTAAAAAATAAACGCAATCGTTCATAAGCTTTTAAGAATTTATGCAAAGATTCAAATAGTATGAATGGGAAAAATGATTTGAATGCATATGAGCATGAGAGCTCTTAAGAGTATTGTGAATTGAGGCCAGTTGTTTTATAAATCGATGACGTCTGCAGGCCCCAACTTGTGAGAACATTTTCATCTCGAGATCTAATCAATATCAAGCTCTCTTTGCAAACAAGGCTTTTAACTAGCAAACAACAATGCCATTCATAAAAACAAGCTCGATGAATATTACCACGGATATAACATCAACAACAACGAAGATCTCGCAAAAAACTACATTGTGTGTCTGTACTCTTGATGTCTGAGGGGAAATTATGAGAATACAACATTGTATCTCAATTAAATGAAAATACTCTTTACCTATACAATATGTATTGCATATTGGAAAAGTACAATTTATTGTCTTCCTAGCAATGCTTCAGAACACTGTTTGCATTGCAACAAATTTTAAATTCAAGCTTGCAACTTTGTTCACAACATTCTTATTCATCAATTTGTAGCGATTGTTTTTTGCAATGTCTACTTGCTTTTTCCCTTTTGACTAATGACACTTGGCCAATTGCTAGATTGCCCATTAAAATTTGTAATTAGTAATAGTGCTTTGAATCTAAATTTAATTATTGTTTAAATAAAAAAGAAATACTAGCATAATTCTATGTAAAAATAGGCTGATATTATATGCATTTTCTATGGTCATTTGTCAGGTGACTTTGACAGATACACGGAATACTCAGGGCAAAAAATCCATTTGCATGTTCGTACCGATGCATTTGTGCTCAATGTAAACAGCGATTGATCCAGAGCTTATCATGGATCTATCAAATTTGCTAATGTAAGAGCTTACATATGTTGCTGTAGCGTAAGCATTTGAGATATATTGTGCATCTGTATTTGTCTGCGATAACTCTGGTATTGCTTTTGCAAACGAATTGATGCAAATGTCAGCAGCATTTCTTTTTAGTATTAGTGTAGAGTGACAAAGCAAAGACCGCAGCAGAAAAATGTATTCATCTCTCGCTAGGGCTAGCCCTAGAAGCAATTGTGCAAATGACGTGTTTTTAGAATATTCTCTATGTTCAATAGGAGCGAATACTTTTTTTGCTCTTTGAATGAGATGATTTGAAGCATTTTGCAATGCGTCTAGAATGATGGTATTATCCATAGGAGGCAATGGGAAATTGAGTCTGCATGTCAAATGTCGATGTTTTGTACATGTTTTTCTGTGACAATGTGTTTGAGTTTGAATAAGATTTTGATAAAGTAAAGACGAGTCTCTGGATATATAGCGATCAACATAAGTAGTAATCTCGTCGTTTGTGTTTTTTCCATAGACAGGTGCATTTTGAATCCAAATTAGTTCATGTTCATGTTCATTTCCTCTTTGTTGAAATTCGGTTGTGAAGAAGAAATCTTGTATTTTTCCAAATAATGTGTTGTTTTTTAACATAGGAGGCTTTACTGTTGGTATTTTGTGTCTATAGTAGTGAGTACAAAGCATTGGATCTCTTCTTATTAACGTGTCAATATTTTCTTCCAACGCACTGTCTTGCAAGTGTCCCAAATGTTTTTGTTTAATTTGTTTCAATGCATTGCATAAAGCTGCGCAAAGGTGTTCAGCAGTTGTATACTTGTGGCAGGTAAAACGATGTCTCTAGTTTTCTCCTTTGCAGTAGCAATGGAACAAGCATTCAAATCGGTAAGCCTCGGAGGTTCTTATAGTGGGTTTGCTGGTTCTAGGTCTGACTTAGCCGAGACTTTTGTCAAAGATGTTGGGAAATAGTTTTAGTTGTTTTTTTTGTTAATAGCCAGTATGGCATGTGAACAGAACGTGATTCTTAATCTGCATTGTTCTATCTGTGTGCTATTCTTGTATTTGCAACATTTTGCGATACTGCTTGTGAGCTTCGCTGAGTTGGTTTCTTGATTTACATGAAATTTGAATGATAAGTGTCTTTTTTGTCGTCGATAGGCTAGTAATCACCAATTAATGTCGACCTCTGTTGTCGAATCATTACAAATAGATCTTTTTTCATATTTTCAAAATAATCAGGTGATGTTCTAATTGCTTTCAATGAGCAAAACGCAACTGGACATTGTTGTATCTTTACAAAATTGTCTTTTGACTTGACATCTTTTGCCAATATTTTTTTGTCCTTTAACTCTCCCATGCGAATCGATATCCAAGCAATGTTTTTTACTTGTTTTATTATGATTTTAATTGCTTTGAAGAAAAATGTTTGTGCCATGTGTTTCAAAGTCTGTACTTTTATGCTCTAGCTCCTACTATGATAAAGCGATCAAAAATTTCATTGGGTTGATTGAATTCATAGAAAAGTGCAGCAAAATTTAGCTCTTCAGAGTATTTGTCTTGGAAAATGCTCAATCGTCGGAAGCTCTCAGAAGGTGCAACTTCTATGATTTTGTTGTCTAAATCATCTGCTAGATGTGTTTCTCCATATCCATGTATCAATGTTTCTGATATTGATTCTATGTCTATTTCATTTTCATCATCATTTACTTGTTCCGTTGTTTGTTGAGTATTTGATTTTTGTTTCACTGTTTCATTAAATACTTTTTTCCAATTAGCATTGATCACAATGCCTTCAATTTTATAAAGTTCGGTTTTGCATAAATCACTTAGCACAGTCATAATGATCTTTGGCCGAATATTTCTAGATAGATATGTGTTTTTGTATTCCAATTTTCGCTTTAGCATAACTGCAACGGTCAAATTGTCATCTAGACTTCTAGGCAATGCTATTTGAGCTCTATCCAAGTTTGCAGGGACATTGATAATTGAGCCAGTTAGCCCAATTTCTGCTTTGTTATAACCCATAGTCCATATACACTTTGACCATCTGGTTGCAAAGTAGATTGCGACATGCGATTGAGATATTCATTGACATGTCCTATGCTATGCAATTCTTGCAAGCAGTCAACTATCAATTCTATGCGCACTGATAACAGTGCAGAGGGATCTTTTTTATCTAGACAAACACAGAAATGATTCACAATCCCTTCGCTTAGCTCTATTGATGTATATCGGAAATGCAATAATATTGCAAGGGCATTGAACAAGCAATTTCCTAGTTCATAGTGGAAATTGTCTGGTCGAAACAAATTGCTTGTAGCCAAACTCTCATCAATTTGTTGCCAATTAGAGTATTTGATCCCAAGGGCATTTGCTCTTAAAACATAGTCACTTTTACTTTTGTCTTTTCGCATATTGTCTACAAAAACATTTGCAATAGCATATTTTTTTGTTGCCTTTTTTTTGTTGTTCTTTTCCTATTCCCCTAGTTGTCTATACAGGAAAACCTGCAAGCAACTGGAGAGAAACAGATCCCAAGGGAAAGAAAAGAAGCAAAGGGAATCGTTTTTTCTAAAATCATAATGTTGTAAACATTGTAAATTGTTGTTGCCATTACAAATAACGAAAGAAAAGGAAACAACGTATCCATAACTAAATTTTTTCAAATGAACTGTATTTTGCCCTCCTAGTAGAATAGAAAAAAACGGCATGCCGATTGCCAACTTGAAATTATCAAATATCCAAGATTTGATATCAATGGAAAAAGCTTTAATGTGCACAATATTAATTGGTTTATTGTTATTATATATATAATAATTAAAAAGAACATCTATAACCATAACTAAATCTTCAAACCTTTAAGCATAATAATATAATGATGCCAAGTTGCCGAGACCAGCCACTTAATCCATTTGCTCTTAAAAGAATCAATATAAGCCTAGAAACTCTATTCATGAATCATATCCATGTCTAGATTCAGATGCACTTCAGAAGAAAAAGCATGTGTGTTTTGCAATGAATGGAATTGAAGGAACATAGCGAACAAGGGAAATACCTGTTCATGAGAAGGTTGAGATCTAGCTTTGCTAGTTATCATTGACAAAGATGATGCGAAGCAAGCCTGCAAACATACACAAAATAGGAAAAGCTTTCCTGCAATGTTTCGATACAGCCGCTAAAATATAAGCCAGGGCACATGTACATCATCTTACATAATATATTTATTGGATAAGCCTAGTTTAAAACGATGTTTGTAAAGTGAAATCAAGGTATTTTTTCATTTTTTGGAAAACAAAATATTGGAAACTATAATTTTGCCAAGTCAAAATTTAGAAGATTAAACAATGTAGTGCTTTATATCACAGAAAGAAACAAATGTATTGTTTAGCACAAATAAGTCTTAATGCTATAGTTCGGAACTCATGTCTAATAAAACTATATGAGAGCTTGGTGAAGAAGCTTTGGAAAATAGACAATATGAATTAAACAATGGCTATGAAATAATGTTATGGCTATCTGGATATTCTCAATGTCATGAATGTATGGTATTGCAAATATATATACCCATATTCAGCACACATGAATACCTCTATAGCAACCAAACTATGCGTTTTTCACAGCTAGTATATGTTATTCTAACATTTTTTAAAGATTTCCAACTAATGTCTTAGAAAATAAAAGGGAAAAATATGCCTATGTATGGAAACTATTTTCTTTGTGACAGGTAATTGGAAGCAAAAATTAAATTTGGCAACTATGGCAAAAATTTGTTATAAGCAAGGCAAATTCAATTCTGGTCAGGGTTTACTTGATGTCTAAGTCATAACTCATTTCCATTTGGATTTTTGTTGAATCGTCAAAGGCATAACTCATGGGAGTTTTGATGGCAATATTGCTAAATAATAGGGGCAATGCCTAGCAGGGTAAAGTACGAAAGAAATAAAAAGATGGACGCAAAGTTCAATGAGACTCTTGTAGAAGCATACGAGACTTTTTGAAAGCAAACAACATTGACTATTAAAATAAAAAAAAAGTAGAAATGTTGTTCATGTTTGATACAAAGGCATGCCTTTTTAATAACATAGCTATGTATTATGATTATCCTATTTATTCTTGTATATTATTATTACAACAATGCTATTATTTAGCTTTTTTTTACTATGTTTAAATATAATTTGAACATTACATGAGAATATATATTCTTAATACTAAATCAAAAATGATAAAATTAGATGCCAAAGCATGGGAAAAGAAACAAATTTAATATCTATTATTACCTAAGGAATTTAAATTTTCAACTAAACGCAATTTGATTCTGAAAATCTAAGTCTCTTGTTTTACAAAGTGATACAATGCCAAAATAAAACCATTTGTCAACACTTAAAAGTTTCAAAAATATGATGCTTAACTTTTGCCTAGATTATTGCTTCTTCTTTGTACTGATTCTGGGGAATTTTGTTATTCTTCTTGTGCTAGATCTCCCATAGAAGAAACTGCGAGAATAGTTGCCAGTCTTGATTCAAACAACTAGTGTGGAAGGCAATGTGTCACCAATCTGTGATTTTTTTTGCTTGGGCTATTCTTAATTTTGGACGTTTGTTGGAAAATCATGGCAGCTTGGTCGCAAATGTTCAACACAAAAAGACAAAGATCAAAGAGATGATCAACAATTTTCTTATGTTGTATGCATAAAGAGATTGAGATCGACCTTCGAAGGGACTAGGATAAAAGGCATATGGTAGACAATGATAAGATGTCTAGGGCTAAGCCACCGAATCATAGATGTGTTTTCTAATATTGCTAAAAAGGCATAAGAAGGGATATGTCACTACTAAGATTTATTCAAAATTGGTATAGAGAGAACAAGTGTCAGGCCTCCCTTCTATAGGTGGGTAAAGCCATTTTGTAGACATTTGACTTGATAAAAGCATCGAGACTCGAGCAATTAGGATGAGAGCAGTAAATGAAAGTATGATAGAATAGGTCGAAAACTACGAGATTCAAGCATGGAAAAAAAGTGTAGGTCTATTTCTAACCAGTCTAGTGCATTCTAATGGAAAGGCTTGGCCGAAGGAACTTGGCCAGGGAAAAATACCCAAAGTTTCACTTCTTTTTAGCTTGTTTTATAAGTACAAGTACTTGAAATTTTATTTCTCTCTACCTTGTTTTAATTTAGGAATCTTAGTGCAATGCTTTTGTCTAAATAAATGCTTTTTGCTTTTAACATAATAATGGGTGGCATATTAATTTGTATGCACTTTTAATAAAAATATTATATTCAACAAAAATTACAAACATTTGTTATGATTGTAGATATTGAACAACTATTATTGTCATTGCATTTCATTAATCTATGTTTAGGTCATTGAAAACAATAACAATGCTGAGTTACAACATTGGTTTTCAATGTTTTTATGGGTTATGTTATAAATTCACGAGATATTTTTATACCCAAAGAAAACAATGACCCACTACTAATGGATTTGTGGATCAAGGTCGGAGGCCTCATGTTGTCAAACAAATGCACATATGGAGGCTTTGTGTTCAAGGTTGTTGACTCATGGTTCTTTTCTTTTTCTAAATAAAGTAAATATCTGCATGCTTGTATGACCAATATATTTATATGGTTACATTCAAGATTATATGCTTTTTTAAAATGACGAACCAGCATTTGCTAGAGGGCTACATCTACTAACAAATTTCCAAGCATGCTTCCTCTATACTTCCTCTTAGCATAGATTATACACCTAAAGAATTACAGGCAGAAAACCAAGGTTTTTATACTTGCAATAAGGAAGAAACAACCCATTATAGGCTTTGAATCTTTACATAGACACTCGAACAAAGCAAAGAACAAGAATCCATTTGGGCATTCTGGGATGAAATTACATCTTTGCCTTTGACGAAAACTCGCAGGCATATTATGTGTATACAACGACTGATATGTTCGGAGCACTGTTTTGGCTAACAAAATACACGTTGTATAGCTCCTACTCGGAGCCATTTAATTTTTAAATCAAGTTTATTCTTCTAATGTATTTTAACCAGATGCCCTTGTGCACCTCTTGCCTCAAATTCGCTAATGCAAAATGAATTCTAAGGAAGGAGGTCTCGAAGAAAGTCTAGTAGAACGTTAGCGTTAGTTCAAGTACCAAGAACGTCATATCTCTACGGCGAGGATTTAGCCAGCGAAGCTTACGAGTTCATTTTCATCTACCACATTAATTTGTTTTTAATCATTGTCATTAACGATAAATCAAGTTTACCAATACTCATGCAGTTTGCCAATAAGAGATCTAGCGACGACTTATTCTCATCAAGACTCAGAGGGCTCGGGGTATCAGCTCTTGCCCACCAAAAATACTATCAACTTAAATCGAACAGGCCATGTGCTTATAGGCACAAGAGCTTCTCGGCATGGTCGTATTTATGCAAACTTTAATATTCAAATCTTTTGATAGTTTTCCTAGCAAGGAATGTCTACCTGGGTGTCAGAACTTAATCATTTTGACGATGTTAGTACATAAGCCATATATTGAGAGTCATGATAGTTAAAGTCTAATAATAGTTCGACATTATCATCATCATTTTAGCGCTATTACATTTTCCTAAGATAAGCTATGCCTGAATTTGAAACGATACCATACGGCTGCACCCTTCAGCAATTTAATCACTGACAAGAGAGTTAAGAACCGGTCAAACGATCGATACTCCCATCCTTTTGTCAACATCTTAAAGAAAAATTTAAAGCTTTTAGTGTCATTTAGACACATTTAAATGTCCATTATAGTTTCAGCTCATTCTCTTTCACGAACGACCGATTGATAGAACAAAACCACAGAGCTTGATATTAATTCGTGATTTCTAACTTATCCATGACAAGGAAGACGCTTATCATTCAAATTTGATCTAAAACAAGCAACTACTCCATTAGAAGCAGATCTATAGTTAAAACTACAATATCTAAATCATTATTCATGCTATTCATTTTTCATCAGAAATGTCAAAGGTTGAACCTCGCAGGCAGTATCATAAAATGTTGCGAACGCAAGAATAGCACAGAGATGGGACAATGCAGATTGAGAATCATGTTCTCTTCACATGCCATACTAGCTACTAACAAAAACAACTAAAACTGTCTCCCAACACCTTTGACGAAAGTCTCAGCCAAGGCAGACTTACAACCAGCAGAGCCAACGTAGGAACCTCTGAGGCTTACCGATTTGAATCCTTGTTGCACAGCCACTGCAAAGAAGAAAACCAGAGACATCATTTTACCTGCCACAAGTATAGCATTTTGGTTAAACCATTGAAGAAGTTAAAACGTGAAACCAAACACATTGAAACTAATATCTTTAACCTACTGAAAACCGGATCAAGACCTGACAACTTACATTGTTAAAAGTAGACTTGGAACCGAAAGCAAAAACCTTTCTGCAACTGACGAGAACCAGGTTGAAAGCTTGGATCAACAACAACATCAGACTGGTTCGACTCTGAGAGCCACCGTGGAGACCTGAATCACAGGTTATAGGTTTAAATCATGGAGGAAAAACGCCGCTTCTGAATCTGAAACCTAATACATCGCAGGTCTGTGGACCAATTCTTCAAACGACTCCCAAACACGAAAGAAACAATGCCATCAATACATAACCTCGATGAATACGCAATGGAGGATTAGGATTTTTAAAACGCCAAAACCCAAGGCAATATAACATCAACGACGAAGATTTTGACATAATAGCACAACTGCTTACGAGGCACTGAGCACATTAACATCACATTTATTAATTTTTTGTTTCCATGAAATCGAACTAGGAGAATTTCCAAGCTATTTGATAGCACAGCTCGGCATTGCGAAGAGACTCACAATTTTTTATCACATGTTACAAGACACATCAATCATCACCTAGATATTCCACTTAGGAAGTCCGACAGTAGAGTTAATACTATGACAGGACACCCTTTCCCCCCAGCATTGAACGATTAACATGTTAATAATTACTCTGTGTTACTGTTGTTTTTCACTTCTGCCACCTGTCGGGTTGTTACTATATATAAACAGCTTAGAGTTTGAAACCTCTATGCAGGATTAACTAATTATCAACAAATGTTGAAATTGTTTTATGATAACCATAACTATCGTGTTGTTTCACATTTTATAGTAATAAAAACATTTCGCTAAGGCAACCTATGTCTGAATTTGAAACGACACCATACGGGTATACCCTCCAGGAATTTAATCACTGATAGTAGAGTTAAGAACCGGCCAAATGATCGATACCCTCATTCTTTTGTCAACATGTCAAACCGAGATTTAAAGCTTTTAGTGCCATTTAGATACATTTAAACATCTATTACAGTTTCGGCTCATCCGCTTTGACAAACGACCGATTGATAGAAGAAAACGACAGAGGTTGACATTAATTGATGATTTTTAAGTTATCCACGAGAACAAAGACACTTATCATTCAAATTTCATGTAAAACAAGGAACCATTTCACTAGAACTAGATTTATAGTTAAAATTATGATATTTAAACCGCTATTCATAGTATTCAGTTTTCATCACAAATGCCAAAGGTTGAACCTCGCAGGCAATATCGCAAAATGCTACAAATACAACAATAGAACACAGATAGGACAACGCAGATTGAGAATCATGTTGTCCTCACATGGCATACTGGCCATCAACGAAAACAACTAAAACTATTTCGCAACAGCTTTGACGAAAGTCAGGCTAAGCCACACCTAGAACCAGGAAAGCCACCATAGAAAGCTTCGAGACTTACCGATTTGAATGCTTGTTCCACTGCTAGTGCAAAGGAGAGAACCACAGACATCGTTTTACCTGCCACAAGTATACGATTCTGGTTAAACCATTGAAAAATTTAAAACGTGATAACAAATATATTCAAACTTATATATTTAACGTACTGAAAACCGGGGCAAGATCTGACAACCCACATTGTTGAAACTTGTTTTCGAACCAAAAGCCAAAATCTTACTGCAACTGACGAGAATCAGGTTGAAAGCTTGCATCAAGAACAACATCAGAGTGGTTCGACTCTGAGAGCCACAGCGTGGACCTTAAAAACAGCCTATGGGTTCAAACCACGAAGGAAAAACGCCATTCCTGAACCTAAAGTCTAATACATCGCAGGCCTGTCAACCATTCCTTCAAACCAGTTCCAAACACAAAACAAACAATTCCGTTCATAGATAATTGAAGAAAGCATAGGCTAAGTGATTTTGGATCATTTGATTCATGAACAAGCTCGATGAATAGTTACAAGCGACATAACATCATTGCACCTAGTTTACACCTATGGCTATAAAAAAAATTTCCTCCATACTATGGTTTTGGGTTATTTGTAAATAGCTGCGAAAAAAATTATTTATATAAATTTTTAAATACTGGTAATTTGTTAACATTTCATTGGATTAGAGCTGATAACGTCAGCCTCGATAATCGCTTTCTGTTTTGGCGGTGGAAGGTGCGTCGTCCGAGTTAAGGCTTAGTTGCTGCTTAGTGTAAATAACAGGTGGTGGCCGTAACAACGTGTGGCATATAAACTTGTCTAGTTTTTTGCGCCGGGAAATGTCTTCGGCGCTTTCTGCACAATGCGATGGTTATGGTTATCATAGGAAAATGGAGCAAGTCTAACGTCCCAGGTGGCGGACATGTCAAACGAGAGTAAGAACAGGGTAATTAACGTTTTAGTGGTTCAATACTAGCGGGAAAGGGTCTCCTGTCATAGTATTAACTCTGCTGCGGGTTCCCTGGGTCGAGTATCTACGTGGTGACTAATGTGACTTGCAACCTGTCATGTAGAATGGTGAGTAATAAATGTGACATTAATGTATTTAGTAGCTCGTAGGCGGTTGTGATATGCCACGGCAACGAGCTAGACACAGACGGAAGGTGCGTCATGCGAGTGAAGGCTTAGTTGTTGCTTAGTGTAAATAACAGGTAGTGGGCGTGGCAACGCGCCGCATATAGGCTTGTCTAGTTCTTTGCGCCGAGAAATGCCTTTGGCACTAATGCCATGGTTATGGTTATCATAGGAGAATGGAACAAATTTAACGCAAAACGTGGCGGAGATGTCAAACGAGAGTAAGGACAGGGTAATGAATGTTTTAATGGTTCAATGCTGGCGGGCAAGGGTGTCCTGTCGCAGTATTAACTCTGCTGCGGGTTCCCTATGTGGAGTATCTACGTGGTGACTAATGTGGCTTGCAACCTGTCATGGAGAATGGTGAGTAATAAATGTGATATTAATGTGTTGAGTAGCTCGTTAGCGGTTGTGCTATAATGTCGAAATCTTCGTTGTTGTTGATGTTATATCCGTGGTAATATTCATCGAGCTGATAAGGCAACCTATGTCTCAATTGAAACGACACCATACGGGTACACTCTTCAGGAATTTAATGACTGACACTAGAGTCAAGAACGGGCCAAATTACCGATACTCTTATTCTTTTGTCCACATCTTAAACCAAAATTCAAGGCTTTTAGCGTTATCTAGATACATTTAAACGTCCATTACAGTTTAGGCTCATCCCCTTCCACAAACAACGGATTGACACAACAAAACAATAGAGATCGACATTAATTGGTGATTTCTAACCTATCGACGACAAAAAAGACACTTATCATTCAAATTTCATGTAAATCAACGAACCATCTCAGCGAAGCTCGCAGGAAGTATCGCAAAATGTTGCAAACACAAGAATAGCACAGAGATAGAACAATGCAGACTGAGAATCACATTCTGTTCACATGCCATAGTGCCAATCAACAAAAAAAAAACAACTAAAACTATTTCCCAACACCTTTGACGAAAGTCTCGGCTAAACCAGACCTAGAACCAGCAAACCCACTATAAGAACCACCGAGGCTTACCGATTTGAATGCTTGTTCCACTGCTACTGCAAAGGAGAAAACAAGAGACATCGTTTTACCTGCCACAAGTATACGATTCTAGTTAAACCATTGGGAAAGTTAAAACGCCATAACAAGTACATTCAAACCTATATCTTTAACCTACTGAAAACCGAAGCAAGATCTGGCAACCTACATTGCTCTAAGCAAAAGAATGAGATTATCGGTCATTTGGCCGGTTCTTGACTCTATTGTCAGTGATTAAATTCCTGAAGGGTATAGCCGTATGGTATCGTTTCAAATTCAGACATCTTAAACCAAAATTTAAAGCTTTTAGCGCTATTTAGATACATTTAAACGTCCACCACAGGTTAGGCTCATCCCCTTCCACAAACAACGCACTGATAGAACAAAACAAAAGAGGTTGACATTAATTGGTGATTTCTAAGCTATCGATGACAAAAAAGACACTTATCATTCAAATTCCATGTAAATCAACGAACCATCACAGTAGAACCAGATTTATAGTTAAAACTACAATATTTAAACCCTTATTCATATTATTCATTATTCATCACAAATGCCAGAGGTTGAAGCCCGCAGGCAGTATCGCAAAATGTTGCAAATACAAGAATACGACACAGATAGAGCAACGCAGACTGAGAATCACCTTCTGTTCACATGCCATACTGCCCACCAACAAAAATATTTCCCAACACCTTTGACGAAAGTCTCGGCTAAGCCAGACCTAGAACCAGGAAACCCACCATAAGAATCTCCGAGACTTACCGATTTGAATGCTTGTTCCACTGCCACTGCAAACGAGAAAACCAGAGACATCGTTGAACCAGCAAACCCACCATAAGAATCTCTGATACTTACCAATTTGAATGCTTGTTCCACTGCCACTGCAAATGAGAAAAACAGAGACACCGTTTTACCTGCCACAAGAATACGATTCTGGTTAAACCATTGAAAAAGTAAAAACGTCATAACAAATACATTCAAACTTATATCTTTAACCTGCTGAAAAACCGGAACAAGATCTGACAACTTACATTGCTGTAAGCAGACTTCGAACCAAAAGCCAAAACCTTTCTGCAACTGACGAGAACCAACTTGAAACCTTGCATCAACAAGAACATCAGACTGGTTCGACTATGAGAGCCACGGTGGAGACCTGAACCACTGGCTATGCATTCAAACCACGAACCGAAAACCCCATTCCTGAATCTAAAACCTAATACATCGCAGCCCTCTCGGCCATTCCTTCAAACCACTCTGAAACACAAAACAAAAAACAATGCCATTCATAAAAACAAGCTCGATGAATATTACCAGGGATATAACATCAACAACAAAACAACGAAGATTTTGACATTATAGCACAGGCGCCTACAAGCTACTAAATACATTAATATCACATTTATTACTCACCATGCTCCATGACAGGTTGCAAGCCACATTAGTCACCACGTAGATACTCCACCTAGGGAACCCGCACCAGAGTTAATACTATGACAAGACACCCTTGCTCGCCAACATTGAACCACTAAAACATTAATTACCCTGTCCTTACTCCCGTTTCACACGTCCGCCAGCTGCGACGCTAGACTTGTCCCATTTTCCTATGATAACCATAACCATCTCATTCTGCAGAAAGCACCGAAGACATTTCCCGGCGCAAAATACTAGAGAAGTTTATATGCCACGCGTTGTTACGCCCACCACCTGTTATTTACACTAGCCAGCAACCAAGCCTTAACTCGGATGATGCACCTTCCGCCGCCAAAACAGGAAGCGATTACTGAGGCTGACGTTATCAGCTCTCATCCAATGAAACGTTGACAAATTACCACTATTTAAAAATTTATATAAATAATTTTTTCCCCAACTATTTACAAATAACCCCAAACCATAGTATGCAGGGAAAAAATTTATAGGCATAGGCGCAAACTAGGTGCAGGTAATAGGGTCTGCATGAAACATAATATATCCCCTACGGAGACATAACAATTTAAAATGTACTCATCCATTCCATACAATTATAATAGCTTCTAACTCTCTATTCACCTAACAACAAGAATGATTTAAGTATAGAAATTATAACTTTTAGTTTCTTTAAACTATAACTTCAACTTCAGATCAAAATGAACTTTTTTAATTCAACGGAAATATAATTACTGGCCCTGTCAAGCTTTTGCATACGCTCCATGGCCAGTAGGGATGTATCCTTCCGAACTCAGCTGTCGAGAGTTCAAATCGCAGCGTATCCCTCCAGATTTCGATCTCTCAACACATGGTGATGTATAGTCTTATTCACTGAACAGAGGTTCGACATTTTAATAGATTGTAAACATAACCATTGTGGATTCGCGCTACTCATAGAATTGAATCTGGATCTCAGAATAATGTAAAGATAATAATAAGATTCGAAATGGATTCACGCCTCTCATAAAAGCCGAAATGGATTCATGCTACTCATAGACATGAATCTGGGTCTCAGGAATATGAAAAGATTGTATCAGAGTTGTAATGAATTCACGTGACTCGTAAAGTAAATCTAGATATCAGGAATAATGACAAATAGCACACAACCGAAATAGATTGCGCTGCTAACAGAAATGAACATCATATTTCATGTTTGTCACTTTTGAGTCTTTGTCATTTGATATTTCAGTTTTGAGTCTCGCCGGAGTTTCGGAGTTTCGGGCGGGACGCCCACAAGTCTCGGAGTTTTGGGCGGGACGCCCACAAGTCTCGCCGAAGTTTCGGAGTTTCGGGCGGGACGCCCACAAGTCTCGCCGCCCACCGAAACGTTTCGCTGTGCGTTTCGCCAAGTTTCGCCCAAAGCAGGGACGCCCCGAAAAGTTTCGCATGGAGTTTCGGAGTCCCCGGGATGCAAGAAACGCCGAAACGCGTCCCCGACCCTTCGGGACGCGTCCCCGTGGAACACTGCATGTTTACTGGTTTTATGCACATGCATTTCATGTTTGACTCTCTTATCCACAAACCGCTAAGTTCCATCAGCTTATCAGTGGGGATGGAAAAAAACACAATCTTATTATGATTGTTCTTTTTTCCATCCTTTTTATTGTTGTTTTTAAGTGGAAGGACAATAATTCAATGGTTTTTTTGGCTCTCTTTTTAGTGTTTATGTTATATTTCTCGGTATTATTAAGAAAATGTTCTTTTACTTAAACAAGTATAGATCTAATCTTATAAAGAGATCTACTAAGTGTTGATAAAGATCAAATTTTTTAAATTACAGATTTGCTTTTAGATTACAAATGTTAATATAAACGTTAAGAATTTTAATTTAATAAACATAATGAATATGGAAAAAGTTACACATCTCCTACTAAAATATAGAATAAACCTCCCCCAAATAACCAATTAATAGATACTCTTTCATTTAACATTTTTCAAATTTTAGAACCTCACTTTTGGGGAAAACTCACTTTTTATGGCTTACTTTGATTAATGCACCAATTTACCTCAATAAACACCAACACCCAAATCAAGTGCAAGGATTTTGCCACTAGCGGTGCTGGATTCAACACGATTATAATAACGTCCATTCATTTGTTCACGTGATTGTTCCAAACTTCATATTTAAACATCTAGGCCAAAGGAAATATTTGAAGAATGCAGCACGCAGAGAAATTAACGGGAGAGAGATGTGTGGCGGAAGTGGCGGAATCGCATCCTATTTGAGGGTATTGAACATCACTATGTCAGAATATTATTTTTCATCTTGCAGGTTATATCAGATTTTGCTTCAAAAAAGATTAGTTTGAAGAATAAAGTTATATGTGTATTAAAATTGATAATCTCGAATCTTTATGGATACTTTGATGGTGTTGCACATGAAGATAAATGTGGAGTTGGGGTTCAGATAATAGTTATTATGAACTTTCACTTGCTCTTGGCTTTGTAGATTCTATTATCCTTTTTCCGAACTAAGAAATTAACTACATTTCAGATCCTTGGTGACTCCACAATGATTATTGAATGGGTGCAGGGCAAGAGTCTCTTGAGTGTGACTTCTCTACATCACAGGAAATGGAGGAAATGGAGACTTTTACTGATCACCAGCAGGGGGAAATGTTTTATTTTGAAGCCGTCTAAAATCTTGACGATTTCGTTCGGCCGGCCAAAACTTTGTCGGAATCCGGCGATATGAAATCTAAAAATCTGGCGATTTGTGTTGTTTAAATCGTTTTTTCTGAACATCTAGATGAATTCAGCACCCTGGAAAACCCCAGGGCATCTAAATTATGCAGGATTAATACTGTTAATTGAGATTCTAAAAATTCTATCACGCATTCTGGTGATGTAAACAGCAGCAAATAGTCTAATTGATATATAACTGTATATACAGTGTTATCCGATATATTGTAAAAGACTGCATAGTCTGTATACAAAGTACTATCCTCTAGATAGATAATACTATAAGTTTCTTTGATTCACCATAATGAATAGCAAGAAACTTTTTGTTAGTCGAAAAAAAAACAGCCAGTGCAACTAAATTTTAGGGATTTAAAGTGTGCAACGAAATTTTAGGGATTTACATGTGTAATAATAAACAAAGCGGCTGCTAAACTCAGAACAGCAGTGTGCGACTCCAATGCTAAACTCAGAACAGCAGTGTGCGACTCCAATGGTTGAAACTTGAAACCCTCTAGGTTTAAACCCTAATAAAACTAATGATTATAAAAAGTACATATTCATATGCGCATCTTCTCAACCTTGCGTTCACACAGATTTTACAATTATCTCAATCTTTGTTTGATTATACATAATTACATCAATAACTCAGTCTTTATAAGTAAATAACTTATTTGTGATATTGGCTGTGCTAATCTTATAACATCCAAAATATATATCAGATTTGATAACAAAATAATCATGGGAATGCGGAATTAGCATTATCTAGGATCCAACTCACTGATGGAAGCAGTGGCGTTAGATGGAGGAGCCACCACAGGAGAGTGAGATGATACAGAAAAAGATGCGGTCACAGACGAATGCGACAACCCAGAGGCGGGTCCAGAGCTGGAATTGGCGTTCTGGGAAGCATGAGACCTCACAAAAGCAGGCTTTGTGGGATTCGGTAGCGTCACAGAATGAGATGAAAGCATCAAATTCACTGTGGACATCTCTGGACGAAGTGACGGGTCTTCTTGTGTACACAAAAGACCAACATTAATGCATCTCAATGCTTTCTCCTCATCGCATGTTTCAATTATCTCTGAATCAATCATCTGCAGAATATCTCCTCGTTTGTATAATGTCCACACCTGCATAATCACAACGGACCGTCATTTTGATAAAATCGCCGTAGATTTATTTTTATTTTGGACTCAATAGATATGGACTTCATATTAAAACAGATGAACAGTGAAACCCCTAAACTCAGTCTCCCCAAAATGGTCTATAGATGAACTAAATAACAATGCCTGGATAATGTAGATATGCTTTGGCGGAGATAGAAGGAAAACAGTATCTCACCCATTCTAAAAGCATTTCCATTTCAGATGACTGCAAATTAAAGACCCTGTTCTTTTTTCCAGTCATAATTTCCAGGAGAAGAACCCCGAAGCTATAGACATCAGCTTTTGCAGATAATTGCCCCCTCATAGCATACTCTGGTGCCATATACCCGCTGCATATCCAAATTACAATGTCAAAGATTATATAGTGAAGGAAAATTGGGGAATTGGGGAATGATAAAGTGAAAGTTAAATGCAAATGAAATCTAGTTCTGGATCCTAGAAAATAAAACGCAAACCGAAAATATAAATGCCCGAAAACAATTTAAGATGCCATAAAGAACAATTACAATACTGTCATTCCTAATTGAAATCAAATCAGCATAGAGTAAAATATCTGCATCCCTAATTGTTAATAGGTGACAGTGATGATTGTCTTGAAATCTTACTAAGTTCCAGCAACTCTTGTATTGACATAACTCTCATCTTCCGGAAAAAGTTTTGCTAATCCGAAATCCGCAATCTTAGGATTCAGTTTCTGGTCCAACAAAATATTGCTTGCTTTGATATCCCGATGAATGATCCGCAGTTGAGAATCCTGATGAAGATAGAGAAGCCCACGAGCTACTCCCGTTATGATGTTGTAACGTTTCTGCCAGTCAAGTTGGTTGCGTTTGTTTGGATCTGTATCCATGCACAGAAGACACTGTAATTATCATGACCGAAAAATAGGCATGTTTAAACATCTATGTTTTTAAGACAATGACTCACCGAATAAGATTTTATCAAGGCTATTATTTGGTAAGTACTCATAAACAAGCAATCTTTCTGATCCCTCTGCGCAACAGCCCAGTAAGTTCACAAGATTCCGATGTTGAATTTTGGCCACAAGTTTAACTTCATTGAGAAATTCTTTCTTTCCTTGCAGAGATTTCAAGGACAGCTTTTTCACTGCTATTTCTGTTCCATCCGGAATAATTCCCTACAAAAGATCCATTTGAAGATTTTGCAAAAGATTTAACCTTAATTAGAGTCATACAATATATTGTTTTCGAGGTAAGAGTACTCGACCGTGCTATGAGAACAGCCCGCGGAGTACTCTAATTTAAGATTTTATAAACTAGGAGAAGCTTCCTTAGCCTATGTTACCTTGTATACAGCGCCGAAACCTCCCTCTCCGAGCTTGTTATCATGATGAAAATTTCCGGTAGCAGCTATCAATGTTTCCATCGTAAACACTATTTGCGCATCCTCGTTGAGTAGTGCGTCTTCCTCCACATGCCTATTATCTGTGTAATAAAATTATACATTATGTTAGAAAATATTGGAGTCAAAATCGAATGATGTCTATTGTAATTTTATATTCTGCCCCATAAATCCATAGATCTTATAACAGGGCTTCGATTCGACAGAGGACGAAATAAAATTTTAATTGTATTCTGTCAATAATATCTTCGGATCCTATGCACAATTAGCTTTGCGTTCGCAGTGCATTATGATCCGAGCAGCGGTTACCCTTTGCCGTTTAGATGTAAATTGCTAATTTACCGTCCTTGCAGTTCATATGATACCTTCAGATGGCCTTCGGAATTGGGCAGACTTCAATCTTCTTCGACATATAAAAAACAAGCAAACGAATAAGACGAGGAGCAAACCGGCAGCAGCGCCTAAAATTATGGGTATCTTATTTGAAGACTTGTCCGATGGAGTGTTCTGATTCCGTCCTGTATCCGGCACCCCTGTAATAGCTGGGGCTGGGGCTGGGGCTGGGGAAGGGGAAGGCGATGGTGGAAGGGCAGTCGGATTAAAGAAAGGATATGTTTCATAACGAATTATGCAGTTTGCCATCAAACCCTGAACTCCTGGATTTCCTGGATAAGTTACTAAAAGAGAATTGATTGTATTTGAGAGGCATGTTGTGCAGTCATCAGTTGATATATCTCTCCAGCACTGGACCAGACCGTAAATCTTTCGAAACAAAGAATCTCTAGTAGTGCCGGAAGCATACAATTTAGGTCCAGATTCTGCTTCAGTCGACAAATTAGATAAGAGCTTCTGAACAGCCGCATTAAAGACTTCAGGTTGGGAGGCATTGGTCGTAATGTATGTATACAATCCATATGAGTCCAGCTCCCCGAAGAATGTATGGTTTTCATAACGCAAGAAACAGACATCCATCCAAATTGTACCCCCAACCGCATTCCCACAACCTTCACTTTTTCGAATGGCAGTTGTTGCTCTTTGTGAACAATTGTAGCATTGGTCGGCTGTTGCGTCTCCCCTGCAATTGAGGAGGCCATATATTTGGTTAGGACTTTGGCCATGCACAGAAATGTTGTACCCTGTTTGGGAGGTGTCTTTAATAAGACTATTAAAGACTGTATCCAGATTACTCTCAAACTCACTGCCTTTTGTATAGTTGAAGCTACGGTTGCAAATGGTTGCCTGTGCGTTGCAAATATGGCCATGAAGAGTAATGATAAAGGCTGGAACAACAACAATTATGTAAAATAACATCATAGTTTGGCGGATGAGGAGGGGGCATGCAGAATCCCTTCCATGGAAATTCATATTCCTTAGGATTCTGATGGCCATTGGACAGTGGAAAGGCTGCAGATCAATGATTCTCCCAAAATTCTATTCTATTGAGCAAATATATAATAAGGACCTAATGAGATTGTTCTTATTATTATTAATCAACCGTTTGAAGATTGATGCTCAAAGTCAATGACGATGTTTCTTAACGTGGCGAAGATTGTGAGGACCGAAAAAGGTAGCCCTAGCCACTTCTATGATGTTTCCTAGCTTTGAAAACTAAAGTAAGATTTCATTTGTGTTGAACACAGTCATTCATACTTCTGAATGTATTCTGAAAAGTAAGAGATGTGAATGTATACTGAAAAGTAAGATTTGACTTTATTTCATTCGGTTAAGTACGGTGCGATCATGTTTATGGAAAATAAGTGGCAAGGTGTATTTACCATACATTTTCGTGTGGAAGCTCCTCCACGACTCTAAAGATTCCGTAACATAGAAGAAAGTTCTTTGAAATTGTGAACCAAAACAATAACTAGAAAAAGACGCACCTATATTTGCAACATATTTCGCTGGTATGTCTATTTATCGATTTAAAAATAGTATAGGTTGATTAATAAGGTGATTTGGTGTGACTTTTACAATGTGGAGAAAATCAATATGAAGTACCTATATATTTTTATATTATACAGAGTGAAAAGTGTTTTTAATATTTAAAAGGAGTCAAAGTGAAGGTTTTTATTAAAAAAAAGGGTCCGAGTCAAGTGTCACTTATGTTTTAATAACTTTAGGAATGAAGATACAGGGCGGGGGCGGCGACGCGGTGTCGTAATTATGAAATTTCAATTAAAATCAAATATAACAATGAAATTTCAATAAAATCAAATATAACATTGTAGTTTTTTCTCCCTAGCATATACCATAACTTGAACAAAAACATTATAACATTGTAGTTTTTTCTCCTTATATGAACTCCTGAAGTGCTTAAGCATATACCATAACTTGAACAAAAACATAGCACATATCTTACAAAACTTGCGTTAATAACCACAAAATAGTAAGCTAAAAACTAATAAACTAAAACAACTTAGAAATGAAACTTTAAAGCCTCTCCTTAGATACCATCATAAAAGAAAAAAGACCCTTCCTCTAAAAAAGAGCTTGTCTCCCAATAGATGTGAAACTCTAAAGCCTCCCCTTAGATACCATCATAAAAGAAAAAAGTCCTTTCCTTTAAAAAAGAGTTTGTCTCCCAATAGATGTGAGTGAAGGAAGTTCACTTAAAAAAATCATGGATTGAAATTCTTATAATAAATACTTTAGACTAAAAATTTGAACCAACTTATATATAATATTTTATGAAAAAATATTTACACAAATTTATTAAAATAAATTTGATCAATTAAAAGTCAAATGAACTCTCATGAGTTTCCTCCTCATCTTTCAAACCCTTCTCAACCTCACTTATAAGAACACGAGTTCAATGAAATACAGAGTTTTAACACTTATACATGTAATAAAGCGCATATAGGAATCTAACAAATATCATCATTGCCCTTCTAAAAGAGTATAATAATAATTCAATAATTTTTTAATTAATATAATAAAAAATTAATTAATTAAAAGAATCATTCCAATTATATATAAAGTAAAACTTAACATATGATCAACAATTAATTATTATGGACATGGCCTTGTAAACTTCCAATATTGTTTCATGATTATTTTTGAAAACATATTTAATTTGGTTCTCAATTAAATAAACTATTTAATTGTATGATGATTATTTTTGAAGGCATATTTAATTTGGTCCTCAATTAAATAAAACCATTTAATTGTATGTAATAAGAGAAAATCATAATTAATAATGACATATATTAAGTTAATATATCATTCCCAACTAACTATTGTTGTTTTGGGATACAATAGAATAAATGATATTATTTTAACAAAATTACAATTTGTGACCTATAATCGATGACCTCCCTACTTAAAATCTATACTTTTTATTTTGCTAAAATATTAATATTTTTTATTTTGCTAAAATATTAAGCAAGTGTAAGTTGTGCTATATTTCTTTTTGATATATTCCTCTTTGCTATAAATTGCACCATGAACAATGTTGATAACATCCCCATTGAGACCACCATCCTTGCCACCTTCCCTCCTCATCATCTCCTCTCTCCAAACCAACATCACAAAGAAGCAACAAACATATTATCCACAGTAAAAACTCAACTCCAAGTGGACAATTGAGCAACGACATTAATGAACGAGCAAGTGGTAAAGGGAGACAACAATTTTCTATGAAATCAATGAGATGAGTGTAAAATGAAAAGACACGTGCACATTTCATTTAGTCATGTGAGTTCACTCTAGATTAACATGCCTTTAATATTGAAACTTTTGGATAGAGATGCATGAGTTGATGATTCATGCTTGGAAGATTTGTGCTTAGGATATTTATAATATATGTGTATGGTTTATATCCTAGTATGTATTTTTTTCTCTTTTCTTTATTGAGAGAAACCTTATACTCATTAACAAATAAAAAAGGGTAAAAATTTTTTAACAACATCTCTCATAAATGTATAGTAGGACTATGTCAATCGAAACAAAACAAAACAAAGAGATATTGCATTTATGACCAAAATTGTTGAGAGCATTTTGGCATTGTTTTAAAAACTACTATCACTTGTATACACAAACAAAACCAATCACAAGAGTCAAAATATTTAGTCCATAATGTTGGATGGAATTTATATTTATTGGTTGTTTCAGTTCATTGGTGACGAATTATAAATTGACTTTGACTTGGTTAATCGACACTATATAGCTACCAACTCATCTAGGTGAGTTCGGATTTCATGTTCTTAATTTTCTATAGACATTGTTTGTGCATTATATTATTATGGGTTTTATTTATTTGTTGTCGTCCACTTTTCCCATTTTATTTTCATTGACAAGAAATTTATTGTCCTATGCCTAAGCATGTCATGCTACACTAGACATGGTGCAATTATTTCTATAGCAATTAATGACGTTGTGATTCAATTTTATGTGCATAAAACATCAACATTGTTGGCATCAGTACTACATGGGATTTAGTACTCTGTGCACATAACATTGGGATTTAGTACTATATATGACTTAGTATTATGTGCACATAACATTAGGACTTATGTGGTTTAGTTAAATGTTAATCATGAGTTATGACTACTAAATTCGAGTACTTGTCTTCTAACAAGTTAGGAGTTTTAGATTTCAATGTGTTTATTTGTTAAATTTGGAATATTGACTTTCAAAATTTCAATATTATATTTTTTGTCAAATTAGGAGTATTGGTTTTTGATAGGTTGTGTATATGCCAAATTAATTAGGACTACTGGGTGAGTGTAAGCTAATAATGGTCTCTCATGAAGGGTTAGTGGCAATGCAAACATGGAGAAACAACAATATGTTGACTTGAAGGGATCATATTTTAAGGTACTTTCATATTAATTTGAATATGGCACAAGAAAATAAAATGTATGAAACAGAATTAGCTTCTAAAGTATAAAGTTTTATTGATGTATTTTTTGTATAAGTATGTTAACTTAAATATGACTTTTCAAGCATTGGTATGTTATTTTCATTCAAAACATAATCCATATGTTCTCGTTAGGTGTTGAGTACCTAAAGGATGGAATTTCATTATTATTTTTTGTACAATTGTAGAAAGTGGATTGTTCTTGTGTGTGTGTGTGTGCATATAATATGTTAAATTATGAAATTCATTATACGCTTGAAATTATGACACCATGTGTTAGTGCAAGGTATGATGTCTTAATATAATCAAACAATTTTTTTTTCTTAAGTTTTAGATCTATGTTTTTTTTTTACAGAAACGGTTAAAGAGATTATGATTATAAAAAAGAAAGACAGAGGTCACAAAAAACTGAGGAGGGACTGCTCCCACGGAAGTACAATTTCCAAGGCACCTTGTTCATTATTTTCTATTCTAAAACTGTCATGAAACTTCCCTAATCTATGGAGACTATATCTCCTTACAAATTGTCCAAGCAAGAGGAGACAAAAACAAAACATGCATGTGAAATAGATAGAGTCGTTCTTCCCTTTATAGCTTCCCAAACAATCATCTTCTTTTTAACCAGATAAAACAACAAAATACTTGTACCGGACTTTCCTATGGCCACTAGTTTATTAGCCGTATAGAACAAAATAGGTAAACTTCAAAAACCACACAAGGCAGAAACAAGTGAGCTTCGACAAAAGGGAGGCATATCAAAAAACAAAAAATAGAGCAGAGCCAAGAGACTAGAGCTGACGGTTTGGTTCCCTGAGAAGAGTGTCATCCAGAGAGTCATCAAGTATTTCGACCACCGAGTCCCCACCTAAATGTTGGGCCGAGACGATTTTTCCAACCTCAGTACTCAGAGCATCTAACTTCTATCCCAAATCTTTCATATTCCTACTGATATGTTTCATGTTGATAGCAGAGACCCTATCATTAATTTCCTCCAGACTTCCAGCCTTAACTTCCCCATAGCTACTACATCTAACCTCCAAATGCGTGGCTTGGGCTAACGAGAAGAGGCGAGTGATTTCCATTTTCAAGTCCAGATTCTCACTACAGAGAAAACGGATATGATCATCCATTCCCTTCAGATAGCTAACGAATTTAGCTGAATTAGTTTTTCTATCTAAAAACTATGAAAAAACAGAGATTTCATTCTCATTCTTCACCGAAGGAGCAACCCACTTTCTCTCAAGTCCCAGGAAACCAAATTGACGAGGTGTATGAGCGTGAGGGATTACTAGAATGTCTTCATGAGTCTCCTGTTTTCCATCCATCACAGAGTAAGCCTTTGAATCCGCCATGCTTGGAGGCCTCTCACATTTTCACATTGATTTCTTGCACCACAAGCCCCGAGAAGGAGCCAAAACATAATCCCAAGCTTGAGTATTGAAATCCCCCATATCACAGACCCGCTACCGCTTCTCCAGACTCCACCCAGAATTAAAAACAGAGGTGATGTGAATTCCGCTCCGCATTCCTGTAGTTATAACAATCTTGTCGTATGTATCTGTCGTATGGATACAATGCATGGCCTCCAACTGTCTCTAACACAGAACATTCCCCTTCGCATTCAATGTGGCATAGGAGCATATCCAAACGTTGATTTCGAGAAGTGTGTGAGCCATAAAATCAAGTTTAACTTCGAAGATGGAAACAATCATCTTCAAAGGAAGGTGCTTCCTCCTTGTTCCATGGACTTCTAGGTCCATCCATTCTATTAACCACAAAATTTGGATTAAGGGATCCAATTTCTAGCATAGGTCTGTTGATTACTCACCAAAATGCCACAATTTAATCTTGTTCTTTTATTGGCCATGCTATCCGCTTTCTAATTGAAGGTTCTCAGCACGTGGAGAAAATTAATTGCTTTGAATTCCTTAACGATGCACTTCAAGAGAAAATGCGTCTTTGTAGTTGGGATCTTGTGATTCTTCATCAGGTTCCTTGCTTCTCTAATGACCATTAGATAATCACCAATAACGACCAATTCCTCGATGCCGATGCTCCTTGCTAACTCCAATCCTTTTATTAAGGCCAACCATTCCGCTCCATTGTTTGATTTCCTCCCTAATCCCTAAGCATACTCCTTCTGTTTATTCCTCTTAGAGTCATATATGACTCCACCCACTCCTTCCAATCCAGTAAGTTGTAGATCTATGTTTATACTAGTGCAATGCATAATTTATTTAAAAATTGATCTAACGAGAAAAAGATATAGAAATAAAAATAGATGTATGTATTTGAATATTTTTATACCTATCAAGGCAAAAATAAATTAAAAATAGTAAACAATAATACTTTTTCAAATTTTATATTTGGAATCTACATTGATGAATCTATATGTGTGTGTAGTTTGATTGGTGACATATTTGTCTATACTATATGAAAATGGAGTTATCGAGAGGAATTATGAAAAATGGAGGTTTTGATGTTTTTGTAGCCCAAATCACGGGGTTTTTCATTATGAACCTAAATATGAAGCAACCAAGTAGTAAACACATATTTAGGAATTGTCAATGGTACCAACAAAAAATGAATTTAAGGACTATGCACATGCTATAGGAACATGTGCACATTCTAAATCCCATGCACATTCGTAGAATGCACATGTGCTATTGTCACTATTTTCTATCTTGGAAAATCCTAACAAGAATTCATTCACCATCTTAACCAAGGAATTCCTTTGAGAAAATGACTCCATGAACATGAATCTACTTGGGAATATCCCTTTTGAAACCTAGATTTGAGGAAGAATTTCAAAACTAAGGTATGGGTCAAGGGGTCCTTAGAGGAATATTTTGTTCTTCTAGGGGTAATCATAACACCTTAAACTCACACTCATGACCTCCTAAGTGTATCCTTTGTCTCATAGTGGGCATATTGTCACAATTAATATTTTTGGGGAACTAGGTATTGGTATGAAGGCTTGGGTCAAGTTCAAGGGATGAGACTTGTGGAGTATGCCTAAAAAGTAGCTTCTATGGCTCAATAGCTATCAATGAGTCCTCCAAACACCACACATGAGATATCTATGGGAAATTTTCCCTTCAAGTTGCAATGTGGACACCATTAGAAAGTTTCGAGCAACAATGTTGGCTCTTGAGGTAGTAGACATGGTTGAGCAAGGAAAATCAAGCCTTAGGATCTAAAGTAATCTTTAAGTCATCCAAATACAATAAAAATGCCTCAACCCACCACACCTAACGTCTTGAGAGTATCATCTCCCTTTGAGTTGGGATATGGGCACCAATAAGAGGTTTTGAGGTCTAGGTAAGGATCTCTTCACCTTGAATATGGTTGGGGGAGGAAACTCAGGCTTCAGACCCTAATGGTAGCTTTCAAAGATGAAGGGACATGAATGGGGCCTTGAATCACCATATAGAAGCTTTATATGGCATCTTTGGCCTTTAAGAGTAGATATGGGATCTTTTAGGAGGTTGTAGTCTGTTAGAAGTTGCAAGTTGGGGAAACACAACAACATTGGCAAGCTCTAAGTAAACTCAACTCTTAAGGATGGATCTAAGCAAGATATAAAGAAATTGTTTTGAATAATTGGATTCTATGAATAGTTTTTAGTTATTTTTCATAATAAGAATAAGACATCAATGTAATGTCCCCATTCTTGACCCTTATGATATTTGGGCTGTAATGTAAATATTGTATGCATATTTTGTATGATTCCTAACGTGGATCTCAAGGCCAAGGCCCCGCTAGTGAACGCTCGACCTTGAAGAGGCAAGTATTAGATATTATGTTGTCCATGTGCTAGAGAACCATGGGAATTGTAAATATGCATTTTAAAATAAAAATTCCCACAACTAACTATGCAATGCAACAAGAGATGGGGGGCATGATATTACAAGGAATTGGGAGGGAAATACTCAAACCCTTGAGACAATCAAGTCAAGCCAAGTGTCAATGAGAAAACCCATGAACCATCAACTACCCATGTTGACTTTGGTGCCCAATCATTCATTTATCCCAAGAGGTGGTGAAGAAG
Organism: Larix kaempferi; assembly: GCA_027924585.1. Classification (NCBI taxonomy): domain Eukaryota; kingdom Viridiplantae; phylum Streptophyta; class Pinopsida; order Pinales; family Pinaceae; genus Larix; species Larix kaempferi. Next base: position 3,991,788 of record BSBM01000860.1, read on the forward strand.
TTAATGCCTTGGGGATTGGGGAGGTATGGCTATCCAAATTCGAGTATGGGCAAGCCACCCTCATGGAAAAACGTGTTTCTCCTTCTCGGGCAAGAAAACTCCCACGAATTTCCTTCCAAAGCCATTCTTGATAGTTAGACTTCACCCTCTCACGTTGGGGAGAGCTTGCTGGGTGTTTTTCTTGAAGCCTGCTGGGCGTTTTTAGTTTGTTGGGCATTTTGGGAGCTTGCTGGGCGTTTTTAGTTTGTTGGGCGTTTTTCTTGAAGCATGCTGGGCGTTTTTGTCTTGTTGGGTGTTTTTATTTGAAGCCTGCTGGGCGTTTTGGCTTACTGCGGTTTTATCCTCCACGTTTTTACCATTTCCTACATTTTTTCATACCTAGAAACTCGTTTTGGTTAGCACAGTGGCTGGGAGAAGAGATCCACGAATTGGGGGTTTAATGGAGGTCATTTTTGCTCCTGGGTTGTCCCCAAACGTTTTCTGAAAATGAAATTTGCCTATCCAGGGTTGTCTTCCCATTCCTTATTTTGTTTTTGGGTTTCCCACGTTTTCCTTTCATACCCAATACTTGAGATTTTGTTGTTATGTGTACCCATGCCCAGTTTATGAGTTTCTGTGTGTAGGAGATTGTTGGGGTTGAAATGGGTTTCCATTTTTTTGGCTTGAACTTGAGTGGAAGCATCCATAATTGAAGAGGGTTCAGATTTAACCTAATAAACCCAGTAGTGGTCTGGCTTGGCTTAGATCCAAATGACTATTTCGCTGTTTGGCTATGTATGAGTTTGAAATCCCCTTTTTCCTTGTAGATATCATGCCCAACTCGGGGGTGGCCTTCGGATGAACTCAGTATATGCTGTCGAAGAGCCTACGGTTGGGTGGAATGTTGCAGCGACATAGCTAGTTGCTTGGGACAATTGCATAATGAAGATAAGTGTTTTTTGTCTATGTATTTACTTCTGCAATGCATTAATTTGATGACTATTTTGATATGCTAGATGGGCAAGAATTGTGTGTGGATTAGTTTCAATTCCGCTGTGCATTTTTCCTAATTTGTATCTGCACACCAATGTTTTTATTCATATGATGCTAATAACTGGGCTGAGTTTTATGAAAAGCCCCACAGATTGTTATCATATTCCCTCTCTTATTGGGTCAAGAGGTGGGTACATGACATTTGGCATCAGAGCTTAAGGTTCAACACTACGGCTGTTGGGCCTTTCATCATTGTGTGTATATGTATTTAGTATTTGGAATTAAAATGCATTAAAGAAACCTGAAGATCTCATGGCTTCTATTTGTTATAATGGGAAATCATTCCCATGACTGTTTTGGGGATTTTTGCAAAACTGTGAAGAGGTGCAATTTCTTGAAATACTTTTACTATTTTGTTCTATGCAAGTATGATCTGGGAGTGGCTTACTCTGTAAAGAAAAGAATGATACATTCCCAGAAATTCTAACTGTTTTTGAGAAATTGAAAATTTTTCTAAGTGTTTGTTGCAGCGGCGAAATTAACGCTAAATTCTGTGCGCGCGACGGCGGCGAAATTAACGCTAATTTCTGCGCCATGCATGGGCGCGGGGGCAAAGTTAAGCATAACTCTATGTGCATGGCGCCAAAACTAGCATAAATGCTGCGCTGAAAGGGAAGAGAGATTCAAAAAAAATTCTAAGTGTCTTTTTTTGAAATTTTGCGCCACGGGCGCGGCGGCAAAGTTAAGGATAACTTTGCACGGCGCTGACGGCAAATTTAATGGTAAGTTTTGAGCAGCATTGGCGGCAAAGTTAAGGTTAAGTTTTGCACACGGCGGCGACAATTTTAACTTTAAAATCTACGATGCGCGCGCGGCGAAAGTAATGTTAGAAATTGCGACGGGCGGCGAAGAAAAGGCTAGGACCGCTGCAATAGGGCGCAGAAGTTAAGGTTAAAATCTGCACCGGTCAGCGGTGACACTGGCGCTACGGCGACGACTTTAAGGTTAAAACCTGCGCTACGGCGATGATTTTAGGGTTAGATCCAGCGCCAAGGGCGGCAACGTAAAGATAAAACCTGCGCTGCGACGGGGGAGTTAAGGTCAAATCCAGCGCTGGTCGCAGAGGTTGAGCCGCAACCAGCGATGGGAGGAGCAGAAGAAAAAAAAAAAAATATATATATATATATATATATATATATATATATATATATATTATATAGAGCCCAAAACTTGATTTTTGGATAGGAGTAGTCGGGATCAGCATGGGATGATTCCTGTGGGGCTCGGAGGCCATTAGCAAAGGCCATGAAAGAACCAGAGAGGGTCCCAAACCCAATATGCTCCAATTTGACAGAAAATGGAGAATAGTGACTTTTGCAAGAGGGTGTCCCGAGGCTCGATGGAAGGTCGGTTTGGGCTGAAATCGATATGGCGCGGCCATGGTGCAGGCACAGTGTTAAGTTTGGAATCTTGGAGCCGAACTCCAAAGGATGTGGAGTCAGGGTGAGCAAGAAGGCCAAAAAGCATTGTTCCGGGCCACTTTTTCAGGATTCTAAAAAGCTTGTGGACAGTAAAAGTGATCCTAGATGTTGGAATCAAAAATTTTACTGAACTAGACATTTCATCTTCTCATTAAGACAGTCAGTTTCCGTTAGACGAAGATTTTCTAGAAATGCATAGTTTGGGAGATAGCCATTTTTGGCCAAATTTTGGGATTTTGGGGGAAAAGTGAAAAGTGAGAAGTAGCCAAACCCCGAATTTTATAGAAGTTGACTGGTGCATCGGAATAGGGATCTGAAGGTTGCTGAGTGTTCCTTGTTATATGGACTACCTTCGCCCAGTAGATAAGTTTTCATGATTCTTCCTAAATTTGCTTCTACAAGCAGCTGAAGTTAGCCTTTCAGAATAAATTGCAATTGTGTGTCGAATTTCGGGCAAAATTTGGGCAAAGTTTGCAATTTTGGAAGAATGTAAATTCCATGTCCTGGATCGAAATGGAGCACGGGAATAGGCATTGGAAAGCTTGTCCAGAGGAGAACAAGGATGCATGACCAGAGTTTGAATGAGGTCCATATTTATCATAGATATTTGGTATAGAAAAGTGCCAGTTGTTGTTTTGACACAAAAATTTGTTGTCAATATGGGCAATTTCTATAATTGCATGACTGAATGGAACCGGACCAACTATGATATGGAAGAGGGATTCCATGCTACGATGAGGGATTGGAAAGGGAGAATTCCTTAACCCCTGTTTTGATATCGTATTTATAATTATAAAATTGTCATACATATATATTATGGCTTAGAAATGTGAAAATGTAAGAGATTACATAGATGCATATGCACTAGATGGCATATTAACAAACATTGCATAGTGCATGTGAAAATGTTTGTGCATGGATAGGATATTGCATATTGGTGAAATAGTGAAGTTTTACATATGCAATGAGCCACTTAAGATAATGATTGTAGTTGCTAATAATTAGTTGTGTCCGCATTGGTTGTAGGACAAAATACAATCAAAGCATGGCTAAAGAAGTTGATGACGTTGTTGCACATGACCAACGACCTTATGAGGAAAGGATGGTGCAATAAATCTATGATCGTGAGGTTGGAAAAAAGGACTGTGTAGCCTTAGTAAGAGGCCAACTGATCAGGTAACATCAAGTGATGTTAATATCAGCCATGCAGGTAATGGTTACTGGTGCATAAATGGCATGAATGTTGAAAGAGGATTTGGTAAGATCCCTTCAACTATGTTTGAATTATGTTGAATGCATAATACTCATAACTTAATGTAAGGTAGCATTGAGGGAATGTGCATTAAAATATTATGCACAATCTTGTGGTTATGCATTGAGTGAATGCACATGCATTAAAAGATTATGTGAGTGATGTAAATGTGCATGCATAGGTATAGGTGCACATGATGAGATGCATTGTGAGAATGCATGATTGTGACGTATGTTTCATTGCAACTAGATAATAGATGGAATGGTGAACTATTGTCAATCCTAAGAGCATTTCATGAGCTACTGTGAATGTAAGAGAATGATTGCATAAAATGATGTAATTAAACCATGCAAATCTAGTATGGTAATGATTCACATGAAGTAAATGATTTTGGTGATATTAAATGCTTCAGTGACTGTGGAAGCAATGAAATATTATATGCATAGAAACTTACAAAGCATTTGGCTGATTGAAGTTTCAAATTTCAGGTAGATTTTTTTGGGCATGGAAAATGTGGGTAAGTCCATGATGAAGATTGGAATCTACCCTGAGCAAGAGCCAAGCGATATGAGAATAGACTCATGGCTAAGCAAATCGATTATGTAGAGGACAGGATTGCAAATTCATACCTGAATTTAATTATCAATGCCATTGACTGATTAGAGAAATTAGATTTGAATTTTATTGTTAAATGGTGCTAACTGTTTGGCTATTTGATAAATGTGCCAGGAAGACACATTGCAGGAAGACCATGTGTGATGGCCTGCCGAATCCAAACCAGATGGGAAGGACCCCATGCTTTAGAAATGGGTTTTGAGTGAAACACCATTGACAATATCTCAGCTAAACCGCATGTTGGTAAACCATGAGAGTGAGATGGTAAAGCTATGCCAAGAAGGCATGTGAGATACATCTGCGAAATGAAGGAGTATTCTGAGACCCTAGACTAGAACATGCATGTCTAAATTATTAGGGTTAATATGAAGAGCATGCTCTATCTTATTTATATCATTGCAGACTGCTTGAGTATGATTAGGACCTACATGGCACACATCGGAAAGGGGGTGCACACCTTTTCTGGTGATGGGTCATGATAGGGTTTTCAATATTGACTACACCCTAAGGGAATGGACGCATTCCTGGTGTTTCAGTACTTGATAGTGAATGATATGGAATGTGGTTAAGAAATTGAACAACAATACTGATGAGCTTGCTTATCCTTCTTATGTTGCCAGCCTACACATATGCAGATTGAGACTGCACATTAAAGGGTAAAGTGAAGAAGGGTACGCAAAAGGACTGTATGGGAATTGGCAACCTTTCTATGCTCACGTGAAATATTACCAGAAGGGATGGACAGGCCCGAAGAGCTATGTAATAAGAAGAGGTATCATCCTTGTGTGAGTAGGGGTCATGCTAACTTGCAGTCAAGAAAGTCACCTATAAAGTTCCTAAAAGGAACCACCGATTTGCACAATAGAAGGAGTGGCGTCCTTGTATGAATGAAGAATTGATGTGTGTGTGAAGGGTTATGGTGCAAGAAGGTGTGGTGACATTGGTGAAGGCATAAAATCTCTATTGGGTCAGCAGTGGGAGGGCGGGCGCCGAAGATTGACTGAAAAACCCTGAGATGCCTATAGCTCCATAGTAGAGCCTTGACCTATAATGGTCAGGTGGCGTAGTTTCCTTCCATTGGTCGATGACTCAGACGAATGTGTTGGCTCGGCAATGGAGAGGGCCAACCAGGTATGGGACTGGTTGGGCACCACCAAATGCTTGGTAAATCCAGTCGGCATGAAGGTGTGCTGGTGAAGCATTAACTACATCCAAGTCCATAGGCGATCCCAAGGATTGCAAAGAGAAGCAGGATCCTGTGGACCAGAGGGGAAACGCACAATACAGATAAGTATTCGTTTTCATTTATGTCTTGTTTGGAATAATGAATATTTCAGGTATAAATCTTTTAACAGCTAAGCTGATACACTATTGTTTTTCCTTGTTGGAAACCTTGGTCATTGCAGGAGGGAAAGACCCTGAAAGACTATAAATTGCTGGTAAATCCAGAGAGTAACTGGTTCGGCATTAATCACTTAATATTGTGAAATAGCGTATATGTTGGCCCAATACTCCTTAAACAATTGATAAAACCAGTCAGCGTACTGGCCTAGCATTGCCTATTCGAATGATTGTGGAGCAGCCTACGTGCTAGCCCAACATTCATAATTGTGTCCACAAAAATCCAAGGCTTGTAAAGCAAGAAGGATCCCGTGGAATAAAGTGAAGACATCCAATACAGATAAGTATTTGGTTATCTTGCAACTTCTTGCTTATGAATATACGTGTGTATATGATTTGGTTATGATTTCTCAAACTTTTGTTTAAAGAAAAACCTTATGAAGTAAACTAAACATGTGAATTGATTCAATGTTTGAGTGTAGGTATTGTTGGAAGCAAAGACCAGGAAGGCATCATAGGGATGCATATGGACATATGACTTCCCCAAAAGAGTTTAATATGAGTAGTAATAAAAAATGGTGTTAGTGAACATGAGTGGGTCCTAGCAACCAGAGGTTCTGTCAGCAGAATGGGAAGGGGTACCCAAGTTAAAAAGCTTTAAACAGACCTTAGACACTAAGTGTCATAGCCAATGAGGGAAATTCAAGCATTCACATTGAAGTGAAAGAGACTAAGGAGCATGAAACCACAGTGATGGCATAGCTCCATAATAAAACAAGACTAAGAGGGAGAAAAATCTTACTCTTCTCTTTCCTTTTTTGATGCATTTATAAAACAAAGAATTGTTGAATGCATGTCATGACTAGAAGAAGAATGTGTTTATTTTCTTGAATTAAAATTGTGAATGCTAAAATAGTTATTTCACTATAAAAGAATGAACATGAAAGAGATCCTGTGTATGTTGGGAAAGCATGAAAAATTGGAAGTCGCATGAGTGAAGCATGGACGTTCCATGTCAATTGGGAAATAATTGACTAATTTTAATGTTTATATTATGCTTGTCCTAACAAAGAGTTTCCATGATAAATTTCATGGGTGAGAAATTGAAACAATTGTTTGTAGCCGACACAAGCAAGTGTTGCTAGTAAGTAAAGTGTGGTCAATTGTGCACATTGACCATGGCAGTAGACCAAGGGATATTAGAATTGGCTGAAAGTCTTCTTCAAACAATTGCAAAACCCCAAGAAAATATTGGAGAGGTGCTCAAGCTACAAAGGAAACAGAATGAGATGAACCACAAGGTTTTGCAGGAATCTATTCATCTGCAAAAAGAGGTAAAAATCATTCTGGGAGCAATCTGTAAGGGAAAGGAAAGTGGATCAGTGAAGAAGCATTCATCCAATCATCCAATTAAGAAACGTTCCAAGTGGGAAGACTCAAAGGAATCTGAGTAGGAAAAGGTAAAGCAACCAGTGAAATATTGGGGATGTGACGGAAATAATTTCCTTCGCAACTTCCAAACAATGAAACATCAAGAGGATAGCCGCCATAAAGTTCCTAAACTTGTAGATCAGCAGGAAGGTAAAGAAAGGAAAGGGATTGTTTTGGAACAATGCCCTCATGCAGAGCTAGGAGGTCCAAGCTAGCAGGAGCAGTTTGTAAAGACCAAAGGACTTGGTCCCGAAAACCCAAGTAAAGGGTGAGATGCAAGACAAACCTGCCATATTTTTTTTGTGAATCTAGGACATGTATATAACGTGTATGTATTCCTAGGTATTGGAACACCGAGGACGGTGTTATTCCAAGGAGAGGGGAATGTAATGTCCCCATTCTTGACCCTTATGATATTTGGGTTGTAATGTAAATATTGTATGCATATTTTGTATGATTCCTAGCGTGGAGCTCAAGGCCAAGGCCCCGCTAGTGAACACTCGACCTTAAAGAGGCAAGTATTAGATATTATGTTGCCCATGTGCTAGAGAACCATGGGAATTGTAAATATGCATTTTAAAATAAAAATGCCCACAACTAGCTATGCAATGCAACAAGAGATGGGGGGCATGATATTACAAGGAATTGGGAGGGAAATATTCAAACGCTTGAACCAATCAAGTCAAGCCAAGTGTCAATGAGAGAACCCATGAACCATCAACTATCCATGTTGACTTTGGTGCCCAATCATTCATTTATCCCAAGAGGTGGGTGAAGAAGTTAATGCCTTGGGGATTGGGGAGGTATGGCTGTCCAAATTCGAGTATGGGCAAGCCACCCTCATGGAAAAATGCGTTTCTCTTTCTTGGGCAAGAAAACTCCCACGAATTGCCTTCCAAATCCATTCTTGATAGTCAGACTTCACCCTCTCACGTTGGGGAGAGCTTGCTGGGCATTTTTCTTGAAGCCTGCTAGGCGTTTTTAGTTTGCTGGGTGTTTTGGGAGCTTGCTGGGCGTTTTTCTTGAAGCCTGTTGGGCGTTTTTAGTTTGTTGGGCGTTTTGGGAGCTTGCTGGGTATTTTTCTTGAAGCATGCTGGGCATTTTTGGCTTGTTGGGTGCTTTTATTTGAATCCTGCTAGGTGTTTTGGCTTACTGGGGTTTTATCCTCCACGTTTTTACCATTTCCTGCATTTTTCCATACCTGCAAACTTGTTTTGGTTAGCACAGTGGCTGGGAGAAGAGATCCACGAATTGGGGGTTTAATGGAGGTCGTTTTTGATCTTGGGTTATCCTCAAACGTTTTCTGAAAATGAAATTTGCCTATCCAGGGTTGTCTTCCCATTCCTCATTTCGTTTTTGGGTTTCCCACGTTTTCCTTTCATACCCAATACTTGAGATTTTGCTGTTATGTGTACCCATGCCCAGTTTATGAGTTTCTGTGTGTAGGAGATTGTTGGGGTTGAAATGGGTTTCCATTTTTTTGGCTTGAACTTGAGTGGAAGCATCCATAATTGAAGAGGGTTTAGATTTAGCTTGACAAACCTAGTAGTGATCTGGCTTGGCTTAGATCCAAATGACTATTTGGCTATTTGGATATGTATGAGTTTGAAATCCCATTTTTCCTTGTAGATATCATGCCCAGCTCGGGGGTGGCCTTCGAACGGACTCAGTATATGCTGTCGAAGAGCCTACGGTTGGGTGGAATGTTGCAGCGACATAGCTAGTTGCTTGGGACAATTGCACAATGAAGATAAGTGTTTTATGTCTATGTATTTACTTCAGCAATGCATTAATTTGATGACTGTTTTGATATGCTGGATGGGAAAGAATTGTGTGTGGATTAGTTTCAATTCTGCTGTGCATTTTGCCTAATTTGTATTTGCACACCAATGTTTTTATTCATATGATGCTAATGACTGGGCTGAGTTTTATGAAAAGCCCCACAGATTGTTATAATATTCCCTCTGTTATTGGGTCAAGAGCTGGGTACATGACAATCAAACCCTTTCATGTGCCTTGACATAAACAAGTTGGAAAATTTACTTGAGTATTTTTTAGTTGTACAGTAAAAATAAGAACCTAAACACTTTCATGGAACCTTTAACATAAAAAGTTGGGAAATTTACTTTAGTGAAAATAACATACATTCTAGTAATATAATTTAGACATGATGATATATTGAGTCAAATAATTCTTAGGTTTTCGACCTACTAGGACTTTGCATTGCTAGACTTTAAGACTTCTAGATACTCACAAAGGATGGTATGTAGTATCAAGGTCAGGTATGGTACACATAATTTTATCTTGAGATTGTTAAGAGAAATCCCAAGAAGGATATAATCAAGGAAGAACATCTTGTTAAGGCCCCCCTCCTTATTGATCATCTTGATAGCATAAATTACTCCTTCAATAGTACATATATGAATCAACAACTTCTACTCATATTTATATTTTATCCCCAATTTCAATATTTTCGAAGAAGAAGAGGAAGGAATCAGATAATAATATGAAAGATACAAGTAAGCCAGAGAATCATAAACCAAGCCATATAATCGTATATAATTGGTTGGAGTTCCTTAGTAACATGGACAAGAATTTTGGATGTTTAGTTAGAATACATCAATTGCAATTTTTTACCTCCATGGTTCCAACACCCACCCGTTCACTTGTTAGGAATTTTGCAGCAGCTTTTGGCCAAGTTGTCTACTACATGCTATTCTGGATTCATGGAAGCCTCGAACTCTTCCTATTGTGTTCCAATTAAGTTTACAATGTGGACAATGGGAGTTCCCATAGTTGAATTGTTGACCATGTTGGTGCAATAACACTGTTGGGAATGCTCTTCACTCTTCTCCATGCACATTGTGATGCAATACATGTGGGAACGTAGTTGTAATTATAGGTAGCACATTAATGGTTTTCAAGTTAAATACTAAATTTTCTTGCAATGCCAATTCACTAAATCAAGACTTATCCAAATGCTAATCTTGTTCGACAAAAGCTTAGACTGCTTAACCCGAGAAAGGTCGTTGTCATTAAAGCAGAGGTTGAAAAGTTGCTCTATGCAAACTTCATTTATCATGTTCCCTTAACTGAATGGGTATCTAATTTGGTACTTGTTGACAAAAAACAAGACAATATTCATGTGTGTACAGATTTTCGGGATCTAAATTTGGCTTTCCCTAAGGATAACTTACCCACCCCGTTCATTGATCAAATTATCAATGAATGTGTTGGAAATGAGATTTTATCATTTATGGATGGTTTCTCTAGGTATAACCAAATTCAAATGCACCCCAAAGACCAACACAAAACAAATTTTATATGCCCTTGGGGAACATTTGCATACAAGAAAATGCCATTTGGTTTGAAGAATGTCAGGGCCACCTTCCAAATAGCCATGTCTTATGCTTTCCATGACATAAAGAAGATCATAAAATCCTACCTTGATGACTTGACCACTAAATCTAAGAAAAGAGTAGACCACTCTAAACACTTACGGGCAGTTTTCAATATGTGTCGGTATTATAGGATTTGTTTGAATCCTGATAGCTGTATCTTCTACGTAGAATCGGGTCGATTGATAGGTTTTATTGTATCTAAAGATGGAATTATGATAGATCCGTTTAAAGTGGAGGTGATACTACAGTTGCCTCCCCCGTGAAATTTGAATCAACTGGAAAGCCTACAAGGTAGAGGTAATTTTTTACACTAGTTTGTCGCCAGTTATGTTGAACTCACTAAAGGTTTCATGCGATTACTTAGGAAAGGGGTCCCATTCATCTGGGATAATAATGCTCAATGATAATTTGACATGTTAAAAAAGGTCTTGGTGTCTACAACAGTTTTAAGTCCTCCTGAATTTAATAGAGATTTCCTTCTTTATATAGAGACATCTGAGTCTACAGTTGGTATGGTCTTGGTTCAGGAGGGTGATTCCTAACGAGAACATGTCATTTACTATCTAAGTAAGAATTTATCCAGACCTGATTTGAGGTATTCACATGTTGAGAAACTCCCATTGGTTGTTGTCCATGTAGTCCAATGACTTAGACACTACATTCTGCATAGGAGGACAACTGTTATAGCTAATGTCAATCCATTTCAACATATTTTTTCTCGACAAATAATCAGAAGAAAATATAATAGATAGATTGCTATATTATAGGAGTTCGATTTAGGGTTTGTTTCTGCAAAATCCAAAAATATTTATCCTTTGTTGAATTAATGTCTGAGCTACGTCGAGAGAATGAGGTATCCATGGAAGACACATCATTAACACATGAACATATATTCCTCATTAGCTCATATGACCCCCGGTACAGAGATATCTTAATATACTTGCAAACCCAGAGGGTCCCACCTCAATCTACTTGTGAACAGAGGCATAAGATACGTCACCATGCAAGACAATATGTTATTATTGGTGATACATTGTACCATCATGGTATTGATACCATTCTTAGACGTTTCTTAGTTCACAAAGAAGCTGAAAAGTTTCTGAATGATTTCCACAGTGGAGAATGTGGTAGTCATTTATCTGGGATGGAAACAACCCAAAAGATTCATTGGACTGGATATTTATGGCCCTCAATATTCAAATATTTTCATGAGGCCATTAATAAGTGTCACCCTTGTCAGGCATTTACTAAAAAATGCACGCTCACCCTGCTCCTCTCCATCTAGTTATCACCATCGATCCCTTCACCAAGTGGGGGATTGACTTTCTACAATCCCCCTGGCATCAACCAATGGTCATAAGTACATCATTGTGGCCTTAGATTACTTTACTAAGTGGGTCAAAGCGATGCCAACATTTCGATGTGATGTTGAAACTACATCACACTTTGTTTTCAACCATGTAATCACTCGTACTGGGATACCTAGGGAAATTGTGATTGACAATGGTTCTCATTTTAAAAATAAAATTATATTAGAATTATCAGAGAAACTTGGTTTTCGTCAAGACTTATCTTCACCATACCATCCTTAAGCTAACGGGAAAGTATACTCGCTATTAATAAATATTTAAAAACCATATTACAACGGATGGTTAACAAACATCAGTCCAATTGGCATATTCTTCTCTATTCTTCTCTCTGGGCATATCGAACTTCCATTAAAACTACAACAGGATTTACTCATTTCCAGTTAGTTCATGGAATCGAAGTTATCTTAACTCTAGAGTGTGAGATTCCATCACTCAAGTTATCTGTAGAACTCTTAACAGACACCACCAAGTTAGAAAGATGCTTGTTATATCTAGAACAATGAAACAAACATAGGAGGGATGCTCTCACTGCTATTGAAGAAAACAAGAAACGTGTTAAGGCACAATATGATAAGGCAGTCTGTCCAAGTATCTTCTCAGAATATCTCATGTTGGTTTATGATAAAAAACATGATGATCTAGGTGCCAAAAATTTCACATCAATGTGGATTGGCCCATATGTTGTTCGGAAAGTGCTTGATAAATGGGCCTACGAACTTGAAGACTATGATGGAAACATTTTGTTAATTTTTTAGCATTAATTCAACATACTCTAGGATCTTAACTGAGAGAATAACATGTACAGCATATCAATCAAGTCAACCACAACAAGAAATCACATAATACAATAGACACATAGATTTTCACTGGGGAAAACCATAAAGGTGAAAAACCCCACAACTTCCTCAAATATAGAAAGAGCAATGATACAACCCAAGTACAAGAGATAGTCCTCTTAGCAGCTACTCCTCCTTCCTCACTTGTGCGCCACTTTCTGGAGAGTGTAGAAGTGAATAATGAAGTGATCAAATAGAGTGCCTCCCGCACTCTATTTATACATGACCTGACATGCCTAATAAACTAGCAGGGCCGACTTGTCTAACTCAGTCTAATAAACCATGGTAATACTAATCAGGGCCGACCCCACACTTAGTGGTCTAACAACCCATCACATACAAGTTGTGACACTTGTGACACTTGTCAATACAAATGATGACACTTCCGTATAGAGGAATAATACCATCTCTATAGGAGTACAATATACATAGGTGAAATACATTCCGAAGTTACATATACATCAACACTCCCTCTTAACTAGGAAGGTATTTATCGACACAGATCTGCTAGCACAAGTCTTCTTCTCTGGATCATCGTCATTGTCACTACTGCTGCTATCTCAATCAATCTCCAATCTACTTGTCATAGGAATTTCTATAGAGCCAATCCTTTTTCATACCAGATGTAGGCCCACCACCTGCAGTTCTTCATCATCACTGGCCATACTGTGGAATCCTCAGGACTTATTACGTGCGTCACAAACCCTTGTAAGAACATCCCAGGACTGATTACAGGCACACAGCCCAACCTATCGGATCTCCTAGGTCTTATATGTGACCCTCATCACAAACCCTCAAAAGAGCATCCTAGGACTTATTAGGTACAAACAGCCCAACCTATGGGATCTCTCAGGTCTTACATGTGATCTCTACTACAAACCCTTGAAGGAGCATCCCAGGACTTATTACGGGCACATATCCCAACCTATCGGATCTCCCAGGTCTTACATGTGATCTCTACTACAAACCTTCGAAAGAGCATCCTAGGAATTATTACGGGCACACAGCCCAATCTATCGGATCTCCCAGGTATTACATGTGGTCACAAGACAAACCCTCGTAAGAGCATCCCAGCACTGATTACGGACACACATCCCAACCTATTGGATCTCCCAGGTCTTACATGTCCTCTCAAGCACAACCTGTCCACGGCCACAGATTATCTACCTGATACTCACCATGCATCAACCCGATGTACATCATCACATGATCATCCTGATCATCATCATAACATCATCCTGATGCATACCAACTATCTACCTGATACATACCATCATACATGATCTACCTAATAATACAATGTATCCACCTGATACATACACAAATAAATGATTCACCTAATCATAACAAGCATCCAACATGATGCATATACATATACATGATCCATTTGATCATAACAAGCATCCAACATGATGCATATACATATACATGATCCAACTGATCATAACAAGCATCCAACATGATGCATATACATAGTAGTAACTGGAGCATCGTCCTAATACTCATCACACAGCGCTTACATCCACAGCCATGGGAAGGATCCTCCTCTCACCATGCTTGGAATGGATCCTACAAATGTGTCCATCACTTCTTCCTCGAAGTGTCGTCAATCTGAATAACACCAAGCCTCTCTCTAAAGTACTCAAACTTCACTCTAGCTAGTGGTTTCGTCAACACATCTGCAACCTGCTCATCCGTCGCAACATACAGGAGCTTCACTGCTCCTCTCTGCACCATATCCTTGTGTTGTGGCCACAACAAATCCCATGCTTAAATGAAGCACGAGAGCCCCATTTTTGAATAAACGCAAAGGTATTTGGGTAAGTTGTCTTGTAAATATCAGTTTTTGGTTTCTACCTCTAAGATCCTTCACCCATGCTTTTGGTCTGCCTGTTTACCAAGCTTTTGAATAAATTTTCCAAGTGTTTTGGTCTGTAGAAAGCTTAAATTTTGAGTATTTTATCGTCTGCTTTCGTCAACCCGAAATCCGACATTTTGGGAACCCGAAACCCGCAACCTGACAAGTGCGGGTTGCAGGAATTCATTTTTTAGTTTTTGGTTTTGCTCCACCCGAAACCCGCAACCCGACAAGTGTGGGTTGCGGGATCGTTGTTTTTAGTTTTTGATTTTTGCAATCACGAAACCCGCAACCCGACAGGTGCGGGTTGTGGGTTTTGTTGTTAATGGATTTTGGAAATCTTCATCTCGAAACCCGCATCCCGAAACCCGTAATTGCGGATTTCGGATTGCGGGAACTTGTTTTTTAAGAATTGCGTTGTGTGTTCCCGAAACCCGCAACCCGCAAGTGTCGGGTTGTGGGATGCAGGAAGAAATTTTTATTTTTGCGATTGCTTCCGTTCCCGAAACCCACAACCCGCAAGTTTCGGGTTGCGGCTTTCGGAAACTCGTTTTTTGTTTGTTTTGTTGGTAGTTTGCAATCCCGAAACCCGCAACCCGCAAGTTTCAGGTTGCGGCTTTCGGGAATCATGAATAAACGGTTTGAACAATAACTTGACCCTGCAGCCGTGAGATTCAATCCCAACCGTTGATTTGTCTTGATCCTGCGGTTGAGCTTACGCTGCTTGATTTGACTAAATATTTGGATTTCCATTTTCTCTGGTATTATTTGGATTGTTTCCATTCTTAATGATCTCTAGTTTGAGCTGGTTTTTATCGTTTCAGTTGGTTCCATAATCTCGGTGGTTAGCTTAACATGTTGTCTTTCACATTTTCCATCTAGATTTGGTCTTCATTTGCATAAGCTTATTCATTTTATTGGTTTTGGAGATTTCAAAGATCTTGTCATTTGATTTTGACTATTGTGTGCAATGACTACTTATTCTTATTTGAACTTGCTTGAGTCATTTATATGCTTCAATCTTTCCTAATTAAATTCGTATGATGTTTTGATGATCTTGGCAAATTCAATTGAACTCCATTGAATCAATAACGTTTTAGAGCAACTTGACGGATTATAATAATTTGATTAAACACTCATTTTTAACCATTTTAATTTATGACTTGAAATGGTGTATATAATGGAACCATGCATTTAATTCTCAATTTTGAAAGGATTATTGAATTTTACTAAGTATTGAATATTTGATAAAATTTGTCATTATGGGAAGATCTATAATTTTATGACAATTTTTTATATTTCAATGAAATCCTAAGTAACATATTCTCAAACCATGGAAAGAGTCAATAACATTTTCATTAAGCAAAGTGTTGTATTTTACAAAGAATAATTAACTTTGCTTATTTG
Source organism: Larix kaempferi (assembly GCA_027924585.1). Classification (NCBI taxonomy): domain Eukaryota; kingdom Viridiplantae; phylum Streptophyta; class Pinopsida; order Pinales; family Pinaceae; genus Larix; species Larix kaempferi. Next base: position 4,007,752 of record BSBM01000860.1, read on the forward strand.
TAAGATCATTATTATTGTTTAAATTATATTCGATATATTTTTTGAATAACAATATTAATAATCTTATTTATATAATTGACTTTGGTATATCATGTTATTTACAATGTTTAATGCATAATATTTCACATAAAATTTGAAAAAACGGAATCTGTAAAAGACACGTTTTTGCAAGGAGGATTGCGGGCAAACCGTGAGGAACCAGCTCAAACGGTTGCAAACACACTTCCTAAATGGGCTGAGGTACTCTTATATGTGAACAGTTTTGCAAATTTGTGAACTGTTTGGGAGGAAAATGTTTCCGAACAGGGTTGAACGTTCATAAATTTATTCCGACCGTTTTTGCATACAGTGAACGAACCATGCATCCGGGGATTTGATCCTATCCTTCTCAAAGCTCTTCACTGCTATAAATTCGACCTCCCAATACTGTGAGTGGGGGGAGAGAGTTCTTTGAAGAATGGAAGAATTTTCATTCTTCTCATATCTGCATTCTTCTTGCAATAATTTGTTGTTGACAGGGAAGAAGAAGGAGAAATGCTACTTCCAGATGGTTGGTAATTTTGGAGTTGTAAATCAGCAGGAGATTGGACTGGAGATACTCTGTTTAGCAGAGCCTTTTGTAATTTCTATACAAGACCTCTTTTAATACAGTAAAGTCATCTTTTTATCTATCTCTTGTTATTCTTCAAGTTTATTTGAGAATTACTGATTGTGTACTTCAGATTGTCATCTGCATTACATGATATCTTTTGCATATGTTTAAGTGTATGGATCTATTATATTGGTTTCCCTGTATGATTGATTTATGTTGAAAAGTGTTTTATTGAGTTTATTCAATTTAAATACTTTCTTTATTGATTTCTGCAAGTGATTCATAGCACAATAATCATTGTTAATTTTTCAATTAGCAAAACGGTTACAGATTTATCTTGAACAGGCTTAAGTACTTGAATTATTGTCTTTTAATTTTCATTAATGGATTGTGATTTAAGTTAATAAGTGAAACAACTAAAAGCATTTCTATGAAGGGTTGTAATTTAGTTATTCATCACACTTCAGGGTTAATCTGCACAATATCAAGCTTTCTTTTAGAATAGGACTAGCTTAAATTAGTTTCCTATTCTGAAATAGGTTAGGTTAGGTTAGATTTACCATTTTCACACCCTTGTTTTCCTTGATTGGAAAAGTGACATAATTGGTCAAATCATCAACTCTTAGAGTGCCAGCGGAGGCCTAATATCCGTGGGGGATCACCATAGCAAATAGGTTGGGGATAGAACTGCCCTTGCGCAGGGTCTTTCGAAGCCTTTCAACTTGGGTTTTCTTCCTCTATTGAGTGTCTTGGAACATTTCAGCACCTTTGAATCTAACCTGCACAACCGAGGCATCAACACCTTGATATAGTGATATTTTCTCTCAATGTGCTTCGACCTGCCATGGAACACCGGGTTCTCACACAGCTTCACACAACTATGGTTATCACAAAAGATACCAATAGCCTCCAATGGTAGATCAAATAACTCAGACAGTAGCTTATGGAGCCATACTGCCTCACAACTAGCCGAACAAGCTGCAACATACTTTGCCTCGGCTATACTCAGTGCTATGTAGGACTGCTTCCTGCTAAACCAAGAGATCACACCCGATCCCATACTGAAGCAGCACCCAGATGTGCTCTTCCTATCTGCAGCACTGCCTGCCTAGTCTGAATCAACATAACCCTGCAGGTTAAACTTTTGATTCGCATCATACTTGAGCCCATAATAAATTGCACCCTTCAGGTACCTTAGAATATGCTTTACAGCAATCAGGTGAACACCTGTAATGTCCCCATTCAAATAAGTGCATAGTAAGACAATCCCATCAATCCTACTAGTTTCCTAGGTTGGATGGGCACATGTGGGATGGTAATAAGGAAGCTAATAAATGATATTTAGACATTAGAAGGGTTCAAGCATTTAATAAATATGGTGAATAAATAAATTCAAGAGAAATTCTAGGTGGCAAGTGGTTTTGGAGACATATGAAGGTGGTGGGACCCACACTAGCTTGATTTTTCAATGACACATGGCAGCTCTCTCTTGCCAATTCGAATTCATGGAAATGTGAACACTCTTGGGTGAGTTGGTAAGTCATAACACATGACATTGAGCATATTACGTCGAAATGGGATGGAATAGTAACCTCCATGGGAGAGGAAGAGTCAAATTGGAGACTAGTGGACACTTGGGCTAGATTCCCTAGTTTTATGACAACAATAATGAAGCATCTATGACATTTATGACAAAATTCAGACCTGACTTATTACACCTTACCATTATGACATGTCAGCCCCAAAAATAGGCTCAAGGAAGGTGCTCATGGAGTTGGGGGAAGCTAAAGAGACCAAATTCGAATTTGGGAGAAGATGGAAGGTTGAAACTAGGAGACAAGTGGCAAATGAGGAATATTTTCTAAATGGAAAATTATTGAATCTATTGAGAGGATTTCGACCCCTTGAAGGCTAATGTTGGTTATAAAATGTAGAAATCAAGTATGAGAATGTATTTTGATGATTTGAGAAAAATTGCATTTCTAAAGAGAGAACTAGTGGATGACTAGTTTCTTGCCTTAGCCAATTTAGAGGGTGAAAGATTCCCATCCAAGTTGGTGTTTGGAGAGGCCACTCAGGTATTTCATGGTGATTTAATGGAGTTTTATTTGCAGGTAGCAGCTACAGGAAGTTTCATGGTTTGGTTTAGTGCAGCACTTTCTCTCCACCATTTTCAGTTTTGAAGGCATATTCGGGCTCCTTGAGGGATTGCGCTTTGGGTGAGATCTTGCACTCATTGGGAGAGCTTCATATGATATTTTTCTGATTTTAATAGCTTCATATCCTATGTTCTTCATATTCAGAGACTCTCAGGTCGAAATACCCATTAATTGTATGCAAAATTATTGATTAATGAGCAAACAATGTCCATTTCCCCAATGCTTTGATGTATGACACTATAATGTTGATTATTTCGAATGGATGGATGATTCTCTGATACATTTGTGATTCATATACCGCCATGGATATATTATACAAGTTTCATGTACTGTACTTGAGCATTTGAAGCATTTTTACTCAATTTGTTTGTATTGAGAGGTGAAATAGTGCCATTTCCCTAAGGGTCGAATTGGGGGTTTTTGCTGTTGAATGTGAGAGAGTTACAACAGTATTAAAAATCAATTAATGGTGCATATGAGACCTTAATCACATACTTAACATATTATATACCTCTGTTCATAAATTCGTGGGAGGTTGGAGGCACTTGGAAGGCCATTTGCAGTGTTACCCCGGGGGGATTTGATGCACAAATTACTAGTCAAAATTACATATATTGATCAGAATACAAATCAAGTTTGCAGCAGCATTTGGAGGGCCATAAAACATCCATGAACCTAATATTCAAGTCTAAATATCATTCATACACTCCTACATAATATTTGGGAGCATTTGGGTTGATTTGGAGGTCAAAACAGTAAAACTAGTCAAAGGTCGAAAGTGGGGAAAAAGTGGAAAAATTGGCATTTTAATAAAATTTTGAAAAAGGGTCATTACAAGTGGTATCAGAGCATGTTCTTGGCACCTGATGGTCTTAACAAGAAGTCAAAAGAATAATCCACCACCCTTTGAACCAGTAGTTGAAGAGGTTTTTGTTGAAGAAGAGGTAGTAGAATAAGAGGAGTCTTTTGCTGAAACCATGGGTAGAGAAGAGGATGACAAATTAAAACATGAGGAACTTATTGCAACCTTAGATCCATGTTTCTCTAAACTTTCAGCAAACATGGATAGGATAGGTGACAAATTTTTGCAAGGATTCGAATTGTTTATTAGCCAGCTTCAAAGCAAAGGGATGATAGGAGATAATAGTGGTTCACACTCAGGGGAAAAGATGAAAGGGAATGAGCATCTTTTCTCAATTACAGGACCTCATAATAGACCTGATGAATTTCAAAGCACACAAAGGCATACTGCACCTAAATTTCTCACACCCAAAGAAGAGCCCAATCTTGAATTGGATTATAAGAAACTAGTAAATGATTGGAATGATTTGAATGAAGAGTGTAAAAGAGGTGTACCACTCAGTGACTACATTGATGCTATGCAAAAGATTAAAAGGAAGGGAGACAATAGGAGTCCATTCCAAAACAAAGAATTAAATAGTGCTATTGGAAAAATGTCACTTCCTACTTTTGATGGTTCTTCTCAAAATTCTGCTAACACTTAGGTGCAAAATTTGGATGTATATTTTCAGTTGAATCCTATGTTGGAAGAGGATGCATTAAAAATGGCCATTTTGCATTTGGAAGGAGACACCAATGAATGGTGGTTTCATGGGCTGAAAACCTTGGGTCATAATCAGGTTAAAACATATGGATAATTTGTTGACAGGGTGCTAGAAAGATTTGAACAAAAAGATCCAGAATTGCCTTTCAAAGAACTAGCTCAATTGAAGCAAACTAGGTCCCCTACTGAATATATGTTGGACTTTCAAAAATTATCAGTCAAGGTAGCTGATGTATCTATGGGAAGATTGGTATTGTTGTTCAATGAAGTTTTGGCTGAACCCTTAAGAGGTTTGGTCAAAGCGTACAAGCCAACTACATTAAAAGATGCAATGAGCTTGACTAGGGATCTCCAAAATGTGCTTCCTAGAACGAGATTTCCTCCTAAGCCTAGCTATAAATTTGAAAAGAAACCTTGGCAAAGGGATGGATATG